>CAOLHI010000734.1:0-600000 GCA_948474755.1 Ctenosaura bakeri | reverse complement strand
GCTGAGACTAAAACGTGACAGAGAAACCACCAGCCCCTATCAGAGGTCTTGTCTGATGTCTTATCATCCAACAGTATGGTTTTGCTAATGGTGTCTAGCCTGCTTTTTTAAAAAAATGCCTTTTCTTTTGTGATTTTATTTCACAGTATTTTGAGAGTCCTAATGGACAGAAAATGGATATACAAACACCACTCTCTATTATGGCAAATAATCATCTTGTCTCGCTTGCAGGAGGTTGGCTTCTGGATCCTGAGAAAATGATGCCTCAGGGCAAACAAGCTGGCATGTGCACATCCCCTACTTGATCACGAAATGTAATGCTCAAAATGTGCTGTACTGTAACCGTTAGTCCCGCTGGAAACTACACATGCAGGGCTATGCAAAAATAGAAGAGCAACCCTGCTATAGCAGCCTAAGGGACATCTTGTCCAGCACATCTTAATTTCCCACATGACTAATTTTTATGTAATAAAACTTGGAGTGACCGAGATGTTTGTCCAAATGCTTCTGGGAAGCCCACAAACAGAACAAGCCCAGAAGCAGACAATCAAGACATAGAATCACAGAAATGAAAGGGATTCCAAGACCATCTAGTCCAAACTCCTGCTATGCAGGAATATACAACTAAAGCACTCCTGAAAGATGGCCATCCAACCTCTGTTTAATGACTTCCATCAAAGGAAAGTCTACCACCATCTGAGGTCACACATCACTTACTATCAGGAGTTTCTTCCTATTGTTTAGAATCCCAGAGCTGAATCCTACAAGGGTCATAAGTTTAAACACCTGCCATGCAGGAATACACAATCAACACATTCCAGACAGTTGGTCATCTAGCCTTGGTTTAAAAACCTCCACAGAAGGAGACTTCACCACACTCTGAGGCAGCACATTCCACTGATGAACTGTGCCTACTGTCAGGAAGTTTTTCCTAATGTTTAGGTGGAATCTTTTTTCCTGAAGTTTGAACACACTGCTCTGTGTCCTAGTCTTTAGCGCTGCAGAAAACAGGCTTGCTCCATGTTGCTTAGGTGGAATCTCTTTTCTTGCAATTTGAATCCACTGGTTCTTGTTCTAGTCTATGTTACATATAATTGATTTTTAGTTGCATTCTGTTTTAATTAATGTTGCCATCTACCTTGAGTCCTGAATTAGGAGAAAGGCAGGATGCTCTGACCAGAACCAACAAAAATAATCAACTCAAGGGTTCCAATATGCTGTACTTACTGTTCCTACTAATGGATACAAGAACCCTGCACCCACACTGGCTCTAACATCTCTGATGGGCAAGACAAATCCAGTCGGGACTCCTTTCCGTTCTGGGTCATGAGACAGCGACAGGTGGGTTTTAGCCATGCAGATAGGCAGGTTTCCAAATCCCTTGAAGGTGGACAGAAGAGAGAAATACTATAAAAAAGGGACAAAATTTTGGACAGGATACCAGAAAAATGTGACATGAATGTTCCAATTAAAGGTTATTTTGGGCCAACATTCTTTGCTTAGAACAGATCAGTCCTAACACTAATTGATTCTTCCGCAGAGTGCCAGTCAGTCATATTTACATTCCTCTCTTTTTAATCTAGTTAGTAACAGAAAATTTAAAAATAGCTCCTATTATTACCAGTGCCTGCTGTTTTGAATGGATCACACTGCTACTATCTGGTAAATAGCTAAGTTGACTTTCGCCCAACAAGTGCCCTCAAGACCCATTATCCCAGCCAGTGTGGTAACAAGCCAGCTCACCTAGGGATGATAGGGATTGTAGTCCAAACACACCTAGAGGGTGCCAGGTTGGGGAAGGTTGATTAAACCTTTGCATTGAAATGTCACAGATCTACTCTGATCCATTTCATGGATTTTTGTTCCACTCATTTACACAGTGCTGTTCTCTGTGGCCATACTGCCTGAAGGATTCTGGAAATTATAGTCAAAAAAGTAACTTTCCAAAGCTCTGCCTGATATATCAGCCTTTTCCAGCCTCAGGGTGTTTCAGAGGTATTTGATTATAATTCCCATCATCCCCAGCCAGCATGCACAGAAGCCATGGCTACAATAATAGGAAATTGACTTGGACTGGATATAACCATTAAGTGTTTAATGTGCCATTTTTTGTTCCAGCAGACAAATATGATTATCCCAGAGTGGAAGGGAAGAGCAGTAACAATGCCAACTGTAGTTCTAGGAAGACATAGTCCTGATCAATAGTCTTTTTTGTAAGAAACCAATGAGCAACCTGGCCCTTTAAAAGCAAAACAAAATCACAACCCCCTGGAGTCTAGCATCTTGGACAGACGGTTCAACTGAGACCTGTAACTGAAACTACAAGTGCCACTTACTGCTTCATAATCTAAACTTGCTTTTAACTCCAGATCCACAAACACTCTGTGATTATGTAGCTCAAATTTGGCTACCAGCATTCCATCAAAAATGGAAAACCATACCTCCTTGAACACACCTGATCTTATCTGATTTTGGAAACTAAGCAGGACTGGCTCTGAGTGGGACTCTGGGAGATCACTGGGACATAACAGAGATCTCCAGATATGGCTACAAAAAGAATCCTATCTGAAGCCCTGGTAAGTCACTACCAATCAGAGTTGCCAATGCTGGGCTAGATGAACCAACAGTGTGATTCAGTCAAGGCAGGTTTGTACGTTCCCTTATCAGCACTGTTATCAGAGACAGATAAAGCCAAAAACAAGCACATGTAAAAAAATTCCAACCCATTTCCCTTCAGAAAAAGAATTAGGCAATCTTTCAGGGCTGTCCAACTCAGCTTTTTTTGGAAATGCAAGATCAGAAATTGCACTCCTGCTTCCCATTGACTGAAAGCACAAGAGTCCAGCTTTGCAAGGATATTTGGCAGCATACCTGCTTGTGGTATTGAATAATTTTCTGCTGTGCTTCTGGCAGCAGCTCAACATCATCTGCTCCATAAATCTTCTGTGCAATAATTCTGATCTTATCTAAAATTGGCAGCTGGAAAAATGGGAAGGGAAAAATAAAAGAGAAATAAAGTCAGGCATAGCTTTCAGTTCTGCGTACAATGGTATTCTAAATGAAGACACAGTGACCACCAGAAGTGTTGGCAATTGTGGCCATTTGAAATCAACATCTTTTCCTCCCATGATGTCTCTCATTTGTAGGGTTACCATATGTTGAACAATGGTTAATTGCTGTGAAGTCAGCTTCAACATATGGCAACCCTGCAAATGTGAGACCTTCAAGACTCCCAGTCACCAACAACCCTCCACATGTCTTGCAAACTCAGGCTTCTTGGAGTGAATCAATCCACCTGTGATCCAGTCTTCTTCTTTTCCTATGATTCAATTTTTCCTATGATTCAATTTTTCTATGATTCTATTGCATTCACCTTTACCAAGCAATTCCAATGAATCATCTCAGCTCACAATGTACAATAGCCACAGTTTACTCATTTTGGCTCCTGGGGAGAGTTTAGGCTTGATTTCCTCTAGGATGCATGTACTGGTCATTTTGGCTGTCTAATGTATCCGTAGAACTCTCTTCGAGCACCACATTTCAAATGAATTGATTATCCTCCTGTCAACTTTCTTCACAGCCCAGCTTTCAAAACTAACAGAGACTAACTGGAAATACAAAGGCACAAATAAATCCTGACTTGTCTATTGCAATTAAATTCTACCAGGGAAATAGAAGGTTTTCATTAGGAGTAAGCAATTTCTTATTTTCTGCAGAGGCATCATTCCCTTGGGGCTAAACTCCTGCAGAGGCCTGAACTGACTACTTGCAGAAAACATATAGCCATCTGTGCTTTAAATAGTCTATAAGGTTATTTATCAAGAAGCAGTGATGCACATTTCAAGTCAAGGAGTATCTTAAGAGAACTCCTATTCTACTACATATGTGTGATTGTTGTGTGGCCAAATCCACAAAGTGTGCTGCTGCGTGCATGGGGCTTAGTGTAAAGGAACAACTTCAGAAAAGAAGCAAAGCATAAGAACTTGACGACATTATCAAGGCACAGTTTTTTAAACCATATTTTTTCCCATTGCTTTGAGTATACCAATCAGACTCTGGGTGTTTGGAACAAATAACTGTGCATTTTCCCAAGGACATTTGCTGCCTCAAGGGCAAGGGAAGCTTGAATTAGACTGCACCCAAGAGAGACAGAGAACATAAGTGTTTGGCTCACTTAGTTCTGGGAAAAGGGAAAAGGAGGAATATTTTTATTGCCTAGTAGTGTTAACCCTGAGCCCTTAACATGGCCTTCACCAACCTGGCATCCTCCAGATATGCTAAACTACAACTCCCACAATCCCCAACCCCGAGTTAAAGGAATGGTAGTCAAACTCATCTGGAAGGCACCAAGTATAGGGAGGTTGCTTTGATCATTCCTCCATGAACCTGTCCTGGCACTGGGCTTAATATTCAGGACCCTAATTTAAGCCTCCCTGTGCTCTGCAAGCAAGAAGCTCTGGCCATGATGGCTTTTGTGGTTTCCTCTCTGAAGTCTTTTTGGTGGCAGGCAAAGACCTGTTGGTGTGCCATTTAGCTGATTTTAATTGGGGTTGCTGCTCCTGTTTTGCTTTTGTTTTTTTTAAATTGGTGGTAGCTTTTTTTAAAGTTGTTTTTAACACTCTGCTATGTCTTTGCTTCTTGGTTTGTTTCTTAATGGGATGGTTACTGACGTTTTCTTTAATTTTTGTTTTACAACACTGGAGGCCATCCTGAAAAGCATAATATAAATCAATCAATAAAATGCAGCACATTAAGTTAAAGAATATGTAACATTTATTTCTGATAACTGCAGGCACAAAAAGTTGCAGTGTGGAGTTCAGGGTTCCAACCAGCTACCAATGACCTCTTTCAGGACAGGTCTTCTGCCCCACCTCCCACTTGTAAATTTCTCTCTTCTTGATGTCTGCAATGATCAGTCAGTATTCTCTAACCAAAGGAGTTGCTCACATCACACAGGGTTGGCTGGCTGGCTTTCCAACACTTCTTTCAGATTGTCCCACATCACTAAAGATTTTGTGCACCTGTGCAAAACTTGGAGTTTCCTCAAGTCCACAAAATATCTCCCCTGTTCTGCATAGATGGTACAGTTTTGGCTACATAAAAATTCACAGTTGAAGAATGAGGTTGGTGTTCTACCTATAGCAGTAACTTGGCTGGATCCAAGGTACATCTTTGCCCTCTCTCAGACCTTGGCATACCGTATCTACACAAATCTAAGTATGGGAGAATAACGGGCTATTTTGCCCCCTGACTTTTTTCAGGCCAAAAAAAAAAAAATCTCTCCCTTTTTTTTTTTTTTAAGACACAGAAAATGATTGGTTGGGCCTAAATGATCTGGGAAGAGGACTGAAATAGGTATGCAATGATCCATCATGCTCACCAGGGGCTTCTGGTCTGGAAAATGGTCCAACTGACCATTTTCAGACCAATTTCTTTCAGCAAGTACAAGAAGATCCCCTGGAAGTCCTCATAAATCCCATAAATCACACTTAGCCATCCCAGTATATAGTGTGGCAGCCAATCTGTTTCTAAGTCTTTTGTTTCCCAACACATTCTCCTCCACAAATTCTGCTTTCTGTCTCCTTAATCACTCCCCACAGAGAAATCACCTTCAAAGTCACAATGAACAAAGTCACTCCCTCCACTCAATCTGGTTGTTGGCTCTTAGGTGAGCTGGATGGTGTACTTAACATAGTTTTACATCTCACTGAGTACAGTAACAGTTAACTGTTATGAATGTGGGCCACGGAAATCCCCAGATCAGCTATTATTCTAGCTAAAAACTCACTGCTGTTGTGTGCCTTCAAGTCATTTCTGATTTATGGTGACCCCTAAGACAAACCTATCATAAAGGTTTCTTGCCAGAATTTGTTCAGAGAAGGCTTGCCTTTGCCTTCCTTTGAGGCTGAGAGAGTGTGATTTGTTCAAGGTTACCCCGTGGATTTCCATGGCTGAGTAGGGATTCAAGCCTACACAGTTGTCTTTCCTCAAAAAGTAAAAATAAAAACTAATGTTTTTTTCTAGCTTTGCAATGTAATGAAACCCAGAGGAGGAAGAGTCACACAGGTCTCATTGCCAATCCTTACCTCCACATCATACAAGAATCTGAAGTTGCTGGGAGCCTGCGATGCTCTTTTTACTGCTTCTGCCAGAGCTAGGGCTCCTTTCCCACCATCAGCCCAGTGGGTGCATTTCACAGCATCAAAAGCACCGGTCTCTTTAGCCAGCCGAGCGACTAGCTGTAGCTCCGCCTCTGTATCAGATCTGTGAAGAAACCCATTGACAAAATTGGTGCAAGAAATGGAAATGACCAGTCTTCCTGGGCCGAGATTAGAGTCTGAAAGACTCACTTTTGGGGGGCTTAAATCCAAGTGGCACTAGAGCAGACCCACTGAATCAACTACTGAACGTTAAATCAAAATTCCTGTAAATTTAAGTGGTTTATCAGGTATATTCTAATTGAGGAGATTCTAATTGGCCTTGGACTTTGTTGTTCTGTGCCTTCAAGTAACTTCTTATGGTAACCTAAACTATCATGGGGTTTTCTTGGCAAGATCTGTTCAAGAGGTTTGCCCTTGTCTTCCTCTGAGGCTGAGAGAGTGCGACCTACCCAAGCTCACCCAGTGGGCTTCCATGTCCAGCAGGGATTTGAACCCTGGTCTCCAAAGTCATCATCCAATGTTCAACCCAATACAGTACACTGGCTCAGACTTGGACTACAGCTCCCCAAATCCAACTGCCTTGTTGGCCAAGGGATTCTGGGATTTGTAGTCCCTACATTAATATTTTTAAGTGCTGATAAATACAGTGTAACCAAGAAACAGGAATAGTATTAAGTGCTGCTTCTTCTACAACCTCTTGCCTAGTTAATACTTTCCATGTGCTGAGAATTCTTTTAGTTTAAATAGATTATCTTTTAAGAGCTTCTGTCAACCTAGGAAATAATCTTTTGGAAGAAATTATGTGTCTCTCCCCTGGGATTTAGCAAGAAATGCAAAGTGTGTCTTTTTGGGGGGTTGGCAAAGAAACAGGATTTATTTATTGTCTGCTTTCCTCCTAAGTTAGAGGAAAACATGGGAGGCTTACAAATAGAGGGCAACAATTGGATCACCTTTAAAATTCCATTTTTGAGGAAAGCAACTGCACAAATATAAAAGCTGTGTCTGGAAGCATTTTTTGTAATAGGTTATATTCCTTTTTATGAGTTCTCCTGCTAGCTGTCTTGAGCACCTAAAGGGACAGCATGTACATTTTAAAAGAGAAAATAAAAATAATTGAAAAAGAACCCATCTGTAAAGACAGACAGATGTAAAACAAGGCATATTCATTTATTTAGTATCCTGCCTTTTTCCCAAGATTGGGATGCAGGGTTTTGCAGCACACTAAAACATCTAATAAAACAAAATCAATTATGAATATAAAATGCCACACTAATTTAAAACAGCCGCTTAACCACTTTAAAAAGACTATCTTAATAGATAAAATAAAATATTAGGAATCCAGCATGCCCTTTTACATTCAGTTAGACAATAAAGCTCTGCCTGAATAAAAAATTTCTTTCACTGCCAGTGGAAGCAAAAATATAAGGGCATTCCACAACTTAGAGGAGAAACCAGTAAAAAGTTCATTTGAGGCAATATGTCTTCCTAGGCACGAAACACTCACTACATGTTCAGGAATCCCTTTTCAGGTGCCTCAGCAAGCATTTAGCCTTTTTTTTATCTATTACCTGCAACAGGGAGAAGCTAAAATGACATTTCCTAACTTTCAAGTTTCCTTTGAAATTCTGAAGCATACGCCTTCCTTTTTGTTTGCATTCATTTGGAATGATATTGCAATCTATGCTGGTTTACTACAGTCAATCATATAATCAATGTGTGTTCAGGTAATTACCCACATTAACTTATCTGAGATTCTTAGTAGAATTTACTATCTCATTGATTCTTCAGTTATAGCGCAGAAGTTAGTAATAGTTGAAATAAGTTTATTCCCAGGCAAAATTTTTTTACTCTATTGTGCTTCTAGATTTAACATGCCTAATATCTATATAGTTAATAATTTGTCTCAGTTATCCACATTTTTTTGTTATTAACAGTAGTCCCGCGATCTGAAAAGGGTGTTCTGTACTTGCATGAAAGTGACGTATAAGAAAAGACATTATATCATATAGGTGTGGTCCAGAAATAATGTTTCCCAAGTGTCTTTAACCATAGTTAAAAGGTTGGAAGAATCTCCCAGATTTAGCTAACACATTGTAAACCACTTAGAGAGCGCTTAGCTGATAAGCGGTATAGAAATACACATGCTATTGCTATTATGCTTCCTTCTTCCTTTCTACTCTGTAGGTCACCCTCCCATTTTGAGCATGAACTATGATTAACATAACATCTGTTCTGATTCCAAGGTGTGCCATGGTTATCTTCATTCAGCATTTGACGCTTTGAGAGTTTTGAAACTCTGGTTAAAGCTAACCTTGGTTGGCACCAGTTTCAGTAGGAGAATTAACATCACAAAGGGATGTTTGATGATATCACAAAGAGAAGGAGGCAAGAACATCTGTGGAGTTGAAGGAAGTGTGCAATCCACTGAGCCACTCCAGACAGGGCATGGAATCACAGTTGAGAGATTTGGAAGCATTATATCTGCATCAAGGTTTGGAACAGGAATCTGTAAGTACAGAACTGAAGTAGGATGTGAGAGGGCCACAATGGCTTCCCAGGAATCCTGGAAGATTACACTCTGCTCAAATTTAAATTTCTGCTCTAAATGCCCTCTAGGGGGCATTTCTGCCACATTTTGCCCCCCTTCCCAGGCCATTTTAGACACAGCAGAGTTTTGCTTTTTTTTTAAACAATAAGAAGTGACCCAGAAATAGCCTCCTGTTCAAAAAAACTCTTTCCTTGCCTAAAATGGACTAGGAGTGCCAAAATGTTATGAAAATGCCCTCATACTCCCAAAGAGCAATTTAGGACAATCTGGGGGCACTTTGGGACTTCTAGGAGCCAGCTTGGTGTACTGGTTTGAGTGTGGTGTTCTGACTCTTGAGACCAGGGTTCAAATCTCTGCTTGGCTATGGAAACTCACTGGATGACCTTGAGTGCATCACACACTCTCAACTCCAGAAAACCCCATGATAGGTTCACCTTAAGATCGCTGTAAGCTAGAATGGATTTGAAGCCACACAACAACAACACCAACAACAGCAGCAGCAACAACAATGGACCACACTTTGCCCTCCCTGCAACAGAACACGATAGAGGAAATATGGGAAGAAGCTCCACTGCCCTGAGCCAGAGATGATGTAAAACATAAATCAAATCTTTCATGTTGAAAGCAGGAGAAGTGGGAGACATTTAATTTTTACTCTGTTAATGCTCACTGCAACCCATTAAGCACTTAATCTTTATGACATCCCACTATCACCTCCCTGGATTCAGCTGGCAAGCATGAACAAGCACTGCTTGATTAGCCAAGGCATTCTGCCTCACTTCAAGGTTAAAAACTAGAAGAGGGCAGGGAGCTGCTGCAACAAATCTCCTGCTCACAATTCTATGCAGTTCAGGGTGACATCGAGTAGCCTTATTATTAGATTTGGACACTAACTTAAGGGGAAAAAAACACATTCACAGATGTCATAGTAGAAGGTGGAAGACTATTCTCACAAACAGGCTGGCATGTGAATGGCTTTCCACGTTTCAAGAACAGCTACCCACTCAACTACCTGCATGTGTGAATGAGGCTTTGATGGTTTAGGCTTCCACAGGGTATGTGTGTGTATGTGTCTTCAAAGTTGTCTGGTAACCCCACAAATTTCATAGTTTTCTTAGGCAAGCAATACTCAGAGATGGTTTGATATTGCCATTCCTCCAAAATATAGGTTACAGCACGTAACACAGCACCCTGGCAGTCTCCCACCCAAGTACTAGCCAAGGCTGACCCTGCTTAGCTTCCAAGATCAGACAGGATCTGTTTTCAGGGTATTTCGGCTGATTTCTGCAAGGTACTGCACTTCTGATATTTTCCTGTGAGCCCTGCAGGTTGACACTGTATATATACCCTTCTTTGGAGGATGTCAGAGACACAGAGGTCAACTGGGTGTATGTGAGTATCACAGCCAATTGTATCCTTTCAAATGTTGTTGTTATTTGCCAATAAATCAACTGTGACTTATGGTGACCCTACGAATGACAGAACTCCAAGAGCCCTGATCCATCATCTACCTGGATCAGGTCTAGCAAAATCAGGGCTGTGGCTTACTTGATTGAATCAGTCCATGCATACTGTGGTCTCCCTCTTTTTCCTGCTACTTTCCACTTTAGCAAGCATTACCTTCTTTTCCAATTACGTCATGTTAACTTCATAGGAAAACATACTCAACAGCTGTATAGTGCTTTGTATAGTGCTCTGATGTGCTTCATGTCATCTATCTGTAACCCTTATAAAAACTTTAAAACAGGGCTGGGCAACTGTCTGCCTCCAGATGCTGTTGGATCATGTCGCCCTGAACACCATTCTTGTCTGATTGCTGAAGCTAAGCAGAGTCATGCCTGGTTAATGGAAGAATACCAGGGATGCCCAGGTATGGTTAGGGAAAAAATCCTGTTTGAAATCTTGAAAAGCAATTGTTTCTATTCAGATATGGCATACTGGGCTAGATGGACCAATACTCTAATTCAGCATAAGGCTAGATTGGTCTGATTCAGAAGTTTCTAATGCTCTTACATTCTCATCAGCCTAGTCACAATAGCCAGCAGGTTGATGGGAATTGCAATCCAACAAAATCTGGAAAGCCACTAATTGCCTGGCAGGGGCAGGGGGCGGCATGGGTGGGAGGGCTGCTGCTGCTGTCACGGCCTCCCTCTGCACTGGATCAGGAAGGACCCCAGCGGGCACGGGGGCAGCAGTGGGCCAGGCCTGGGTGTGAGGGTGGAGGGGTTTGGTTTTTTTTGCACCTCCTGGCACTGGTGCTCAGGGCACACGCCCCAGTTGCCCCACCCTAGATATGCCTCTGCACTCCACTCTAGCCCAGCTTATTTTCCAATGTGTTAGTATTTTAATCACAAGGATTATTATTTCATGACACAGACTAGGACTTAGTCCTACTTACTTGAATGCATTTACTGCAACTACCACTGGTACACCAAAGGTCTTGGCATTTTGGATTTGTTTACATAAGTTACCGCAGCCCTTCTCCAACAACACAAGGTTCTACACAAGAAAGAAGCAAAGAAGGAAAAAAAGGGTTTAGTCTGGGAAACAACAAATATTTATAGGGTTTCTCTGCAACCTGCTGTGTGAAAAACTGCTAATGTCAAAGAAGAACAGCAGCACAAAAATGGAAGCAAAAACAAAAATCTATTGCTAAGGTTTATCTTCTGAGAAATGTCACTTGCTTGTTCACAGGGAGAAAAAAAGATTAAAAAAAACTACCTGAAAGGAAAGAAATGCTCAAAATTGGAACAGATGCCAATGAAAAGAATTCTCACTTTTAAGTGCTGGAAAGGAGCTTCGCATGAAAGAGACTGAGAGAAAGGAGACAAGCACCCAATAGCTTTTCAATAGAAGCAAACTCAACAAGGAAAAAATAAATAAAAGAAAGCTCATTTTCATCATGACACATATGCGGAATTGTTGTTAGTCATTAGCACCAAATTTCCAAGGCTGCAAATGAAAACTTTCTGAGGATGGCATGCTTTGAACCTATTTCAGCCTTAAAGAGTTGTGAAGCATAAACACACTGGAGCTGATACAGCACAGGACATACACCAACAAGATGCAAGTGAGAAAAATTCTGTTTAACAATCTTGCCCTTCTGTCACAACCCTTCCACTTGCAACATGAGAATAATAGAGGCCTATCTTACAGAGCAGGTGTATGAATTGCCAGAGACTTATCTATTTTTAACCCCACTTAAATTACTCTAAAACATCTTACAACAACTATTGCTAATGTTAAAAAAACATATTTAAAACAACAAAAATCCACCCTTAGTGCAATATACATTAGAAGAAAAACCTTTGTCAGTATATGCGCATGTAGGTGTTTATCTGTGTATGAGGACAGCTGCAGGGACACACATTTATATACAAAGAGAGCTACACACATACCTTCAGATATGGTATCATTTCCAAACATTCCTCAAACCCACCATTCACGAATGCATGTTATCAGAACCATATCACTTGCAATTTTTCCTGATCTTATCTGATTTTGGATTCTAAGCAGGGCCACACTTGGCTGATACTTGGAAGGAAGACCAGGAAAAATTGGGGATATCTAGGCATGGTTAAGGAAGAATCCTGCTTGAAACCCTGGATAACTGCTGCAAGACAGAATTGACAATAACTGGCCAATGATCCAAGTCAGAAGAAAGCAGCTTTCTTTGTTCCCAATTGTTATGATTGTCTATTATCCTATACTTTGTTATCCCAAAAACTTTACAAAGAGAACCCATTTACCAACAGGACTCTTTAGCCATGTCCGCACTAGACTGTTATAGTGCTATTATTCCATTTTCAACATCCTATGGGGCCTTTGAAGCCCCTCCCTAAACTGCAAACCCCAGAATTCCATAGGATGTTGAAAGTGGAATAATAGCACTATAACAGTCTAGTGCGGAAATGGCCTTTATTTCTTCATTTGCTTTCTCCCATTCTAATAATATCTGGAAGTTTTAGTATATAAAACATATCCTACACCATCAGTTTCTCAGAATTGAGGCATATTTGAGTTTCCATTTGTGACTAATCACATTCTAGCTTTATAATAATTTCTGTATCCTCTTCATTAACTTTAGCTACCACAGTAGCAAACAGAATAACCACCAGACCAAACATTCTATATCTAGTCATTTCCACAATATTATCCAATATTTCCAAAACAGATTGGTCTTTGGGAAATCCAAAAACTGTAATATTATAATATTATTTTTAGGTATTTGTGCATCCACTCTCTATCATCTGAGCCTATATATATGTGACTTAATTTATTGGGTATCTATGGCTATCTGAACATGAGTTTATAAAAAAAAATAAGAACTTAAATAAAATGGCTCTGTGGAGATCTTTTTCATATCTATCTCCAGGATTCCTCTGAGACCTCTTAAGATATTTCCATATTACCCTTCAGTAAAATTCTCAGGGCAGCATACACTAAAGCATTTGAAATGCAAATTGAAAATAGATCTAAATCACCATCAAAAATAAACATACGAGTCCACAAGATCTTGAAATGGACACATGCCAAAAAGAACACCATCAACAGTTTAGCAGGACTAAACTTGTATCTTAAAGTTCTGGGAAACAAAAGAGATCTTTGGCAACTGATGACCTAAATTGGTAGTAGATGGATCACTCCAGGAGGGAGGACAGGATCAGGGGGAGCCACCTTAGGAAGATTTCTATCTGAGGTCATTTCTGCACTACACTGTTGTAATGCTATTATTCTGATTTCTACATCCAGTGGAATTCTGGGGTTTGTAGTTCACTGAGGCCAAAGGACTCTCTGGCTGAGAATTCTAAATTTTCCTCCCTAAACTGCAAACCCCAGGATTCCATAGGATGTTGAAAGTGGAATAACAGCACTATAACAGTGTAGCGCAGAAATGGCCTGAAAGTAAGTTACACCTGCCAGTATACCCTGAAAATCAAGGCAACAAAAACAGGGAGAGCTCTTTTTGTAATGTCTCGATTTTGGATCTTCCACAGGCGACTGTGGGAAAAAGGTCACTAGCTATCATTAACCTTTGGTCTAATCCAGCAGAATTCTCCATATCTTCTGTGTTTTGCAGAACTTGGAAATATGACTACGTCTACAGCTCCCAGACTCTTCAGTCAGCATGCCAAATGGATATGCTGGGAGGATTCTGGGAGCTGAAGTAGAACAAATTAATTTTTCCCAGGTCTGTGTTTTTTGCATTTGGTGGGAAAGACAGCCCTTTTCTGGCCACTTCTCCACTGGACTGTTATAGTGCTATTGTTCCACTTTCAACAGCCTATGGAATCCTGGAGTTTGCAGTTTAGGGAAGGGGCTCCCTAAACTGCAAACCCCAGGATTCCATAGGATGTTGAAAGTTGAACAATAGCACTATAACAGTTTAGTGCGGAAATGGCCTCTGTTAAAACACTTTAAATCTGTTCTTGTTTAAGAAGCATCTTTTTCTAAAATCACCTGATTTAACATGATGAATCTACGCGTGTGTTAAGCTGTGCTGCTGCGGTCCTCTTCTTAGTGCCCCCATGTTCAGCTAACATTATGTGGTGGCACCTGGTCTTTGGAAAATATTTCCCATTTATGTTCCTCACAGGCCCATGGGAACTGGTTACACAAAAGTAATCTCTAGATTTCTCATTGCAATGGAATTTATATGCTGTTTTAAGCAGCTGTTCTTCTCAATTCTTTTATTTTTCTGCATGACCGTTATTGGACATTAGAATTTTAAAAAAAATATTTGTCAGGGCCTATACTGGTTAAAAAGGTAGGCAGACTGCTTAAAAAGGCAGGCAGACTGATTCAACTCATTTTGTTTTAACTATCCTTCTTTAATGGAATTAGCAATTTGAAAAAGCACGAGTCAGTACCTTGCAGTTTTTGGGTAAATTTGTTCTTTGTTTCACCTTGCTGTGGTGAGCCACACCCTGAGATTTTTAAACAGGCAAGCATAATAAACATAAGCTTCTGCTTTTGACCAGCACTACAGCCTCCATCCTCCCTAGCATTCCCTGAGATTTTTAAACAGGCAGGCAAATTCTAAGCACTCTTTCTCCTTCCTCTGGCACTACAACCCCATCATCCACTGTAAGCTGTGGGATGATGGGAATTGTAACCTAGTACATTGAGAGCCCAGGCTGATCTGAACCTTATAAATAACATGAATTTAAATTAAAAGCTAGAGGATGTCAAGCTTTTTCTTACTCCTTCCAGGTGTCTTTGGCCTAATTTTCATGCTAATTTTTCCACAAGCTTGCTTCTCTTCGCCACTCAGTACACAACACTTCTCTACTTGGGTTGCCAGAGTGAAAACTGGAATGTGCTCCTGTAGTTTTAATGGTTATGTGACCAGCAACACTTGGGGAAATTCCATCTTCTAAACAACACTTAAAGGTACAAGAGCCCTCTCTATTTTCCACTCTCTTAATCCTAGTTACAGAGCCAGGGACCTACCTTTAAGTTTTAGTCACAGATTGCCACTTTACTCATTTAAATTCACCCCCATGCTTCTCAAAGCACTTACGTTTAAAATGCAAAACTAGAGCAGCGAAGAGGTCGTAGAAAGAATTGCTATTAGTATGAAAAACCAAATGAAAAACTTGGAACTCTCAGGTGAGCCTCTGGATGAGAAGGAAAGCTTGGGATCCTAGATAAATTGATTGCAGGAACAGAAACACTGCCAGCTAAAGTGCCATTTTAAAAATCAAACCTTACATCTTCTGTTAGGAAACAAGATCTTGGCTACTGAAAAGGCTACAGAGAAAATACCTGCCTACACTTTGTATACAGTAGCAGACTTCTGAGGGCTATTCTGGCCTGCATTTTTTTCACACAGAAGTTAACCTGAACCAGGGATCAGGATTAGGGTAGGTGGGAGAAGAGAGTCTAACCAAGATGGGCAAAGTGTGCCCCCCAACACCATTTTTCATCCCTAAGACCATTTTCAGTTGCCCCCCCAGCTGCTCAATTTTTAAAAAATAAAATTTGGGGATAACTAAAAAGGCCATGCACACTTGCAGTGGGGGGAAGAAATAAATCTTTCCTGTTTTTTATTTTTCCCACCACCACCAATTCTTTTAAGCCCAGGAGAGGCCTTTTTAACCTAGGAAGTAGCCTGGAAGTTGACCTTGGGCTTAATTCCTTGTTTATAAAAGTTAGACCACCAATACCTCATAGATGAAAAACAGGAGATATGTGGTTAAGATGGCAAAAACTATTAATGAAGAAGAACAAAGCTAAGCAAAACTGCATTTTGCCTGGGCATACTGGAAAGGGTGAAATCCCACCCCTTCCTTCCTTCTCCCTCTGCTGAGTTGAGTGCAGACTACTTTTCTACTTTTTAACTCAGTTTGCAGCAAGTGTGGTTTAGGATGAGAGCTTCCAGAATCCTCTACGGCTAGTCTGACCAGTGGATACTGGGAGCTGTAGTCCAGAATGTAACTTTTGTGAACTCTGGTACATGGAAACAAAGCACTTAAACAACACAGGGTGTACATGGTTTTGAGGTTGCCCTAAACGTTTAGTGGATGAGGACATCCAGGTGTATTTTCTTTGATCACAGAACCATAGGAATGAGGAAAGGAACACACCTAACACTTGAGGACCTTAATTAAGTAACTGAAACTTCTCTAAGGGCAAGAACCATCAATTTCTTTGGACAAGGCAAATGCACAGCACTATCTGATGATATTAGGGTAGAGTAAATAGGAGCAGTAAGTCCATTTTACCTCTTCAGTGTATTCTTTTGGCAAAGGAACTCCAGCGGTGACCTGTAAAGAGTATGAAGAGAACATTAAAGATGGACAGTTAAGTTCTCTTTGTACACCAATTTAATTTCCAAAAGAGAAATTTAATGGCAAGTCTTTTTATCAAATGGCTTAGGAGAGATGAATGGAATCATTCTGCAAGGACCCAACAGAGGTTATGAACTGCAGCATGGCTGGATGTGTGCTTCTACATTAGCATGTAGGGGGTTTATTGGACAAAACATTTGCAACCGGAAATAGCTGGATAATAGACAGACACAGAATTGGAAACTGGATAAAAACAGACTTATGTTAAAGCATTAGAATGGAAATGGGTAACAGCATGAGCATCCAGAAATGCTTGTAGAAGCTTGAAAAGCATTCAATGATTAGTGTGAACCTGGGGAAAAATATTTATAACGGATACCAATTTTGGCACCACAAGTTTCATAGCATAGCAGAAACAAAAACCTTGTTACTGAACTATGGCATACTCATAAAATGAATTTTCACTGTATGGCAGATAAAAACTGATTGCTATGGGAAACCGTCATCCATACAAGGTGTAAGCAAGAATGAAGCACCTCTTCTGTTCAGCCTCTGTGTGTGTGTGTGTGTGTGTGTGTGCATGTGCGTGTGTGCATGCAGGTGTAAGGACATTTGTACAGACAAAAAATCTACTGTAATTCCCATTTCCCCCCATCCCCAATATGAGTCTGCACATATTTTGAGAAGTTTGGCATGTAGCATAATGAAGCAATCATTATTTCCTGCTGATGAAGCGGCAGAGGTTTTTTTTTTTACAGGTATCACTACTTTTCAGCACAAGGTCCAGAGACCACGTAAGCAGACTCACCAGACTGGTTAGACAGTAGCCAGCAGCATATAAAAGATCTCATTAGCAAAAGATCAGTGAACTAGATAGAACGAATAAGTCCTACTCTCCCACAACAGAGACTCTCAACATTTCATCTTGGAAAGGGACTCATATTAAATCGACATCTCCATGCAGTTAGTAGAAAAAGGAGGAGGGAAGGAGAGGCGAGAGGTTTGTTTTTATGCATTACAATCACACTGAACTCAGAATGTAAGAAGAAGGAATTTTTACAGATGGCTACAGATGAAGCATGTACAATATTAAGTTACCCACTCCACACAGTTTCAAAATGGCTGTTAACCAGTTTCTGGACACCTCTGGGACAACTATAAAGCTCCCTACCTCAAAATAATGGATACAATTAAAAAAAACTAAAAATTAAAGAAAAGCTTTAGGAGAAAGAGAATGAAGCAGTGGAATGAATGAAAAGCATTCCATGCAGTGACATTTTTTTAAAGATTAAGCACATAAAGATTGGACAAAAGCATTTGCACATCCTCTGAGAATAGCAGCCATTGTGAATTAATTCTAGTGGCTGAGGAAAGGCCCTCTCTCCATACAGTTGGTCAATGCTCTGGCCTCTGGGGAAGGCCATCATCCATTTTTCCTTGAGTTCTGTGGCTTTCTAGACTGAAAGCCTGAAGGCAGAAAATTGCCAGATCCCACAATTTGTAAGCCACTCTGGAGAGCTTTTTGGCTGAACAATATAAATGCTCTAAATGAATAAAATCAGCACCTCACATCTGCTAGGGTACAGGGAAAATGTAGAAAAAAATGCAAATATCAAAATGTGTGTGTGCTTCTGTGGGAAGAAAGCCAAGGCATGGTAGGGAGAACAGACACCCAGGGTCCAAACCAGGTCAAGGAAAGGAGAGGGAAAGGGGTAAGTTGGCATGGTGGCCCTATACTTCCTCTCTCTTGCCCATCTCCTTCCTTGGGAGTGTGTGAGGGGCATCAGGAGAGCATTTGTGATGCTGAGAAACTGGGCTGTGAGCCATCCTTACCAGGCTGGGCAGTGGCTGGTAGAGGAGAAGAAGGATTAAAGGTTGGTTTTTAAAGGTTTGCATGGCCTGATTTATGCTGCCAAGAGGAAAGGAGCATCTGAAGTGGTGGTTGTGGTAGGGTGGAGAAACTAGCAAATAATCAACTCTGTGAACGTTAAACCTGCAAACCAACTGTAAATATGAGGGAGATAAACTGAACAACATGTATAGTATGAACTACAAAAGGCAGCTTTCCGAAAATTCAGTTAGCCCTGGTGGCGCAGTGGTTAAATGCCAGTACTGCAAGCCACAAGGTTGTGAGTTCGATCCCGCCGGGCTCCAAGGTTCACTCAGCCTTCCATCCTTTCGCAGGTCGGTAAAATGAGTACCCAGCTTGTTGGGGGCATGTATAGAAATGTTTTGAAATACATGCTATTTGTAAGTTGTTCGCCGCCTCGATCCATATGGAGAGGCGGGATACAAACAAACAAATAAATAAATAAAAATATTCATTCATGCCCAGACTGTCAGCTGTAGGGAAAGCCACCATTCATCTAGTAACAAAAACTTACTAGCATCTGATTGGGAGATTCCAAGAAGGATAACATTTCTACTTGTCATCTCTGTGAATGAAGCCAAACAAGAATTTGGGAAATATCTAACAAATCCAGCAACAGATTAGAAAAGGGGGCGATGGGATTGACCTTTTGGTTAGGTTATGAAACAAAGTAATCCATACAAAAATGCAAGATACGAGCTTTGCTGACTTTCCAGGATAAAGAGTTTTGAATTCTTTCTTTAATATGGAAGCTACTCTAGCATCACCAGTATAAGCCTTGTCCAACAGAAGCAACCTCCTGTAAGGAAGAATGGAAGGAAAGAGGGGAGAAGAAATTCTAAGGCTCTCTTGCATGTTCTCATATTCTGGTATCTGGCAGGCAGTTCTGTCTCTGTGACCTCTTTAAAACCTTGAATCTGACCTAACAAAGCTCAGTCTGGAAAGCCTCTGGGCAATTCTGATGTTAAAGATGAATAACTGGACAAACATCTACGCAGGCCCAAGTAAATATATCAAATGGAGGTTACTTCCCTGCTGCCATCTTGGCTCCAAGTAAATATATGACACAGAATGGAATCTCTGTGCACTTAACCTCATCACCTTTATTCTATCTCATAATCTATAGTAAAGAAGAATGAGAATAAATAGAGTGATATATCTGGGTTGGGAGAGCATTCCAGGCAAGGTAAGAAAGAAAGAAAAAGGTGAGAAACAGGAAACGGAAACTATGGGTTAAGCAGATGTATGAGATGAACTAAGAGCACTCTCTAGCAATGGGACGCATTGGCTAGTGCATCTTTCTCCTTCAAGGGAAAACTGTAGAGCAGTGGTAGATTATTTCTTTATTCTTGATTCTAACAATTCAGTGCAAGTGGGAATCAAAGAAAAAGGAAAGAACCCAGATAAAAAAGGGGATAACTGTGTGTGTGAGAGAGAGAAAAGTCTGATTAGAGAATGTGGGGTCAGAATTCTGGGTTTCTTTTTTTATTTCTGTATTTTTTAAATTTTAAACACCCTCTCCCTGTTTGCAGCTACCTACAGCTCTCAGCAGACAGATCTTTCTCCCTAGGAAAGTCATAGAATGTCCCCCAGTCTTCAGTCACCAATTAGAAATATCCCTGAAATCTCCTCACCCAAAGAGACAAGAGGAAACATTTGTAATTCTGAGAGAGAGAAAATTAGAAGCAAGTAAACTTTTTTTTAAAAAAGTAAGGGACAGGGTTTACCACAGCATGACTAGAAATGCACTGCTCAAGGATGTTATGGGCACATCTAGTTGCTGGAATCAGGTTCTACCAGATTAGCCTCCAACAGCCTTCTGCATTCTGACTCTGGGGCCATTTCCACACTAGCCTGTTATAGCGCAATGATTCCACTTTCAACATCCTCTGGAATCCTGGGCTTTGCAGTTTTGGGAGGGGCTGGCCGGCCCCTCCCGAAACTGCAAACCCAAACCCCAGGATTCCAGATGATGTTGAAAGTGGAATCATCGCTCTATAACAGGCTAGTGCGGAAATGGCCTGGGACTTCACAACTGACTTCTGGGCTTTGCCTTTGTCAAGACCAGCACTCACCGTGGGTCCTCCACCATGCATTTTCAGAGCTCGGACAGTAGCAACCAAGACCACCACATGCGGTTGCAAACCAGAATACCGACACTTGATGTTAAAGAACTTTTCCATGCCGATATCTGCTCCAAAGCCAGCCTCTGTCACTGCAGGCAAAACATAGAGAAAAATTCATTCTTATTGATAGCAATACCATTATTGTTCTGAACTTGTCCCATTTAAGCCAGGCTGTAATTTATTGAATTCCAGATCACTGCATCCAAACTCATTTCTGCAAACAAACCATGTATTGTTAGGTAATTGTAAACTACAATTAGAAGTGATGGTTTTATAACATATGACTAGCTTAAACCATGGCTTGTCATTATGTCAGACTTTAATAGGTGTGTCATTGTATTCTTTGCCTTATTAAGTCACCATGAATCCCAGCCTAGGAGAAAGGCAGGATACAAATAAAGGAAACGATGGATGGATGAAGATACTGCAAAGAAATTGAACTAGGTTGCAGTGCTGGCTTTAGAGCAAGGAATCAGAAAAAATATAGCACAGGACAATATTGGATGAAGAGGCCAAATCACACTTGCTGGGATTCCAGTCTGGCCCACTGGTGGTTTCTGGATGGTTACACCCCATTCCCCATGACACAATTGCTTGTTGGTTTTTCAGCTTTGTCTGCCCCCATTCTAAAAACATGAAATGCCTCTCCTAAGGCTTAGTTACTGAAAATTAAGACTAAAATTAAAACATTAGAGCAATAGTAATAGCATGTGTATTTCTATACTGCTTACCAGCTAAGTGCTCTCTAAGCGGTTTACAATATGTTAGCTAATTGCCCCCAACAAGCTGGGTACTCATTTTACCGACCTGTGGAAGGGTGGAAGGCTGAGTCAACCTGGAACCCGGCAGGATTGAACTCACAACCTTGTGGCTGCAGTACCTACTGGCATTTAACCATTGTGCCACCAGGGCTCTTTTATTATTAAATAACAAACGAATTAAAACAAATTAAAATCTTACTTTAAAACAGATTAAAAACAGTACAGCAGCATAAAAGGCCCCCCTTTCTTGGGTAAAATCAGTTTCCAAAGGCTTGGTGGAAAAGAAGCCCACCACTGAAAGGAAAACAAAGAAGAAGCTATCATAACATCCGTAGCGAGGGAATTCCAAAGTGTAGGAGCAGCCCCAGAGAAGGCCTTCTCCCACGTTCCCATTAACCATCCTTGTGAAGGTGTTGGGACAGAGAAAACTGCCTGCCCTGTGGATCATTTTTTAAAGAATATTTTTATTAAACATAATTTTTAAAAAATAAAACAAACAGATAAAGAAAAAAGACAAATACCAACCCTAAACTAATTACAGGAGCACATACAAGCATGAATTCCAGAGTCCCCCAGACAATGGTTATTTTATGAAAAACTAGAGAAACTTCCTCAACTTTAAACAGTAACCTGTGGATCTTAAAGCTCAGAGAGGCTCATAGGGGAAGATATGGTCCTTTAAACAGCTAGGCTTGATCATTCAGTTCATTCTGATAAATCTGTGTGTTTGGGATCGTGTTTTGTGTGTGTCTGAGAGAAAGAGAATGTTTATATGAGGATATAAATAAGAAAACTCAATTCTCTCTTAACATCATTCCTCCCTTACCTTAATTTTTTCACATTCTGGTGATAACTTCTAATAATTCCTTGAAACAGAGCTTAAAGCAATCTTTATCTCACAGCTGTTTATTTGTGCTTTGAAAGGTTATTTTCTGTGAAAATTGGCAAGGTACATTTGAACTTAATCAGCCTTTATAGGTCAAAACTAGCACTTTGAATTATAGCTGGAAACAGACTTGCAAGTAGAGCAAGAATCATTACAGCTACATATATGCACGTCCCCTCTTCAAGACCAAGAGGCAAGAACATAAAAAGAAGCCTCCGTGATTAGACCAATATTATCAAGCATGCTCTTTTTCACAGAAGGATGGCCAGCAGGTGCTTCTAGAAAGCCCACAGTTAGGTTGTAAAGGCTGTTTCTAGCTCTCTCCAGTTGTTTCTGGCAAGTTGTGTTCAGTAGTAAATGTCCTCTGATTCATGGAGATTTCATACAGCCATGATGGCTGGTGACCACTGACAGATTGTTCCTTCCATGAACTTGCCTGTTTCCTTGTGAAAATTGCATAAGCCAGCTTGTTGCAATGCATTCTGTTAAGGCAACCTTGCAAAAAGGTGGCACACAGAAAAGAGTCTGGCCATGTTGTCTGGGGAGTTCTGGGAGTAGTATTCCAAACATGTAACCCAAGCTCTGAAAGACACTTACCAACAAACCCTTCTTTGCCAACCAGTTTCAGAGCTATCTTGTCTGCTAGGACAGATGAGTTGCCATGAGCGATGTTGGCAAATGGACCAGCATGGACAAACACTGGATTGCCCTATCAAAGAAAGGAAGCAGAAAGAAAAGAGAAACACGAAGACAGACAAGTTGATACTCTGTCATGTAGGACATCACATGCACTTGTTTGGGAACACGTTTGGCTGAACTCAGCAATACTTATTCACAAAGAAGCATGCACAGGATGATTTAGCTATTAATTTAACCAAATATTTTCCAGGGCAGTTTCCCACAAAAGGAGAAAAAAAGAGCAGAACCTGGAAATGTTACTGTACCACTGGATTGTTAAAACAATCTGATTCATTAATGTTCAAACAACAAGGAAGAAAGGTTAACAAAGGCCCTTTCCACACGCGGAGGAAGAAACGGGCGAAAACACGCTAAAACGGAGCTTACCTGAAACCGGGTAAGTCCATCGCCACATCTAGCAGCGCGTTTTTGCTGCTCCACACTCCTCGGTGTTCCGCGGCGCCCAAAATGGCGGCCCACGACTGGCGGAGGCTCTCCATCAACTGGAGAAGCTCGCCAGCTGGAAAGCCCGTCCCCGGCAGATCTGCAGGCACGCCCTTGTGCGCGCCTGCAAATCTACACCGGGCGCTACGACGGGGCAGCCCCGTGTTTTTTAAAAACCTCAAGAAAAGTGGTTTTTAAAAAGCACGTGGCACCGCCACTTCCGGTCGCCCTAGCACAGATTGGGGTGTGGAACTACGCAAAAGTAGTCCGCCCCAATCCATTTTACAGTGTAGACGACCTCCGTCAGAGGTCGCTCTACACCATTTTTTAACCCCCGTGTGGAAAGGGCCATACTATTTCATTAAACCCTGACATTTAATTTAAATGACTGTAATGGTCCAGTAATGTATTAAAGTAATGAGAAATGGAAACTGTTGCTACCAAAATAACACTATTGAGGTTCTAACAACTGAAATAATGAATTTTGAAACTGTTATTGGCAAATTTAAGAAACTGGGATAATGAATTAATTTTAACTAATCAGTTAATCAGAGGGACAAGGAGGGTGCATACAGTTGCCAGGTTGGATACAGAATGGGGCTCCTGTAACTTTAAACTTCAACAGATCATGAAGCAGGATGAGGTCCCATAAATTCTGTTAAATAGGATAAAGGTATCTCTCCTCCCTCACCTTCCAAACCCAAAATTTCAGCCATACCCTTTCAGAAAGTGGGATGGAGCCAGCTCAGAGCTGGTTGTTCCTCCAAACCTCTCCTCCTGCTCCTTACTGAGCAGGAACCTTCATCCCACTTGATGGAGTTTTACAGCATCTCATCCTGCTCCACAGTTAGTTGAGGATTAAAGTTACAGGAGCCTTGTCCTATATCCAAACTGGCACAGAGAGCATAAAGAATGGAGTAACTGCAGTAAATTGCTGGGGGTGGGGAGGAAGAAAAACAGAGGATCAAACAACTAACTGCAGGGGATATGAAAAACAGTGCAGCAAAGAGATGATGCCTGACAATAACAATACATATAAGGAGTTGCTTTGTGTCTACTTTTTCAACATAAATTAATACTGCTTGTTATTAGCTAGTAACAAGCAGATGATTGTTACATTTTAAGCGGCACAGGTCCTGAATGATAGAGAAAGCTGAAAAGGGCATGGGGGTGGCAAAGGCAACATGCCAAACATTTTGAAAACCATCATTCCAAAGATACACGTTATTTCTACAGACTGGCACAACAAGTACAATAAAACACACCATATTTGGGTAGCAATTTAGCAATTCAAATTTCCAGTTAAGAGAACTAAGCTTTCACAGAGTATGAGCTTACCTCCAAAGTCTGCATGAGGTTTGGCTTAATAGCATCTTTCATCAAAACTGCCAGGGCGCCGCTCACTCCCTGAGGGAAGAAATATGAAGAGTTACTTGAATGGTAGTTCTTCCCTATTTTTTAAGGTTTTTCTGATATTTCAAAACCTTGATGTACGATCTGGCAGCCTTTGTATAGAAACAGAGCTCAAAAGGAGAAACACAGCTGAGCACATCTTGGTCTCGTTCACAGACCAGGCTGTTCCACATTTTTGTGTTATGCCAAACTGCAGTCCCAGAAATGAGGATAGGCCAATTTCACTCATGTAGGGACCATTCATTTTCCCCTGCTAGAACACTGGGAGGATTCTTGAGTGCAGCTCCCAGCATGCATTACCATTTGCTCTGCTGGGGCTGATGGGATTGTACTCCAGCAACATGTGAAGGGCCACATGCTTTCTATCTCTGTTCTGAAATCTCCATCATGCACTGGTACATTTAACAAAGCTATAGTGTGTATTTAGGACCTCTTAACAGACTTAACACAGATACGTCATGTTAAGTCAGGGGTGGACAACCACGGAAGGTCTGGGGACAATTTTCTGCCCTTGAGCTCTTTGGGGGCTGCACAGACTGCTAAAATCAAGCAACCCAATCCTGAAGCAGTTGGAAGTCCACTTCCAATTTTGAAAAACTGAACAGTTCTTTCTCAAGGCTTCAAGTAAAGGCAGTGCACCCCTTCTTTGGGCCAGAAAAAGTGTTGTCTGGTGAGTCCGAAAAGACCGAAAACTTCATGCAGCTCCAACAAGGTACTTCCTCCATCCCCTACTTAAGTAATTCTCAGTTTAGAAAAGATGTTCCTTAAGTTTTCCTAGAGTCAAGCTAAGCAACTCTAGATTCATGAGCCCTCTAATGAGATTCAGAAGCCTTTCGGCTGGCAAATAAATTCTACAGATTTCAGAAAAAAATGTTTCTAAATCCATTGGCTTAGAATTTGAAGGTTTGCTTATCTGAGGCAATCTCTGTTGCCAACTTTCAGTTGGTCAACATACCAGATCTTCTGTAGTAATTGGAACACCTTTTTTGCTCGAAGCGACCACCATTCTGCTTAGCCGCCGTCTCATGTCTTCTAGACTGTCTGTGAGTGCTAAGACAGCCATAATTTCACTGGCAACGGTGATGTCAAACTGGGCCTGGGTTAGGGGAAGAGAACCAGAAAGAGTTCAAAAGTATGTCCTTTAAACACAGCAGGAGTGTCTTCTTTTAAAATACAAACACAGATATAACGGGCATTGTGAAAACCTGGTGGAGAGGTGAGAACTAGTGAGTCATGATTATCAGTGAATACAATCATCCCTCTACATTCGCTAGGGTTAGGGGCACAGGACCCCTGTGAAAATGAAAAAAACATGGATAACTCCCAAACCATATTTAACACCAAAAAAAAAGTATAATCACCATGTTCAACCTATCATGGATTTCTCTGAGGCATCAGGGTTCCTTCACAAAGCAGAAGTCGGTGGCTGATGGGGCTTACTGCCAACTCCATTGCTGCCCCACACCATTTTTTAATTGGGATTTATGAGCCTTGTTTGCAGTTTCTCAGTCTCACTAGGTTTATCCATTCCAAGATCAAAAACTAGCACCCTTTTCGCATGGCATTTTCCATGCGAAAGCGCACCTGGAGCTTTGCGCAATTGTGAGGAGCGATCTGCATGACGCACTCACAATTGCGTGATGCTCCAGAGACCAGCAGGGGCCGATCTCACACGTTTTCATTTTTGGCTAGAAGCTGAAAATGGTGTGTGATTGTGCATTGCTCCTGGGCCCCAGGCGCATTTACCTGGCGTGCGGAGCCTCCAGAGTCGCACTGGTCGCGCTTCTTGCCCCAGCACAGCCTGGAAAACTCCCAGGCTGCACTGTGGAAAGAAGAGGCAGGGCTCTCGTGTGAGCAGGCAGCTTGTGAGGAGCCGAAGGACCCCAGATGCGAGAGCCTCTCGTCAGAGGCTGCTCGCATGACCCCTGCACCCCAGTGCTGGAAGAAGGTAAGGTAAGGTGCGGAAAGGGTCTAGGTTTCCCAAAAGTCAGGAAACCACATTAGAAAGAATAATAGATGAATGAGAATTTTGAGCAGTTTTCTCCTGCTATTTGATGTTGCAAAGGGAGGCAGAAGTGACAGCAAATAATCCGTGAATAATCAAATCCACGAAAGTGAAACCCGCAAATGTAGAGGGCTGACTTTATAAACTGTACATCAGTCTTATTTTTGCTTCTTGTACGAAAATACATATATGTTTTGGTAAATATTGCTCTAAATGTATGCACTTTTCTCCACCTTTTCCTCACTAGCCAAAACCATTTTGGACATGTATTTTCAAAGTACACAAACTGAGCTGTGCACAGCTATTCATGTATAATTTGTTGTTGGTATGAACCTTCACGTTAGCTCAAACTCACAACAACCCTGTCCTACAGAGGGTTTTTTTGGCAAGATTTATTCAGAGGGGGTTTACCATTGCCTTCTTCTAAGGCTGAGAGAGTTTGACTTGCCCAAGGCCACTAAGTAGCTTTCCATGGCTGAATGGGGATTTGAACCCTGGTCTCCCAGCACTGTAACACTCAAACCACTAATACTAAAACACAAACCACTACAGTATGATAGGTCACTTATGTATAATTAGAAAAGGAAGCAAAAAGAGATGCTGTCAGTCTTCGTTTCTTAGCGGTAACCTGAAAGTGAAAGCTATATGTATGCTTTCATTAATAGCCTCACAAAACTGCAACAAAACTGAGTAAATTCATAAAAAACTTAGTTTAATACACATTTCTTTTCCATCTCTAGCCCTTTCCATGCTAGCTGGGGATGATGGGAATTGTTATTCCATACATCTGGAAGGTGGGACATTGGGAAAGTCTGTTCTAAAGGAATGTCATGGAAGGGTGTATGGATGGCATTGGGGGAACAGTACAGGGCTTGAACAATAATTTAGTATGAGGGTGTATCACCCCATCCAGCTCCAATATGTTTTTATGTACACAATAGAATGCTAGAACTGGAAGGGCCATCAAGTTCATAGGCCATCAAGTTCATCTCCTTGCTCAGTGCAGCAAATCCAGCTAAAGTATTCCCATCAGATAGCTGTCCAGACTGTTTTTGAAGACATTCAGAGAAAGAGGCCCCACCACCTATCTTGGCAGAAGAACTATGCTGAGAAACTACAGAGACACATGTCTTAGCTCAAGATTACTGCCCCCCCTCTTTTTTTTGCAGAAGGCAAAGATTCTATTCCTGAAAAACCTGCTTTTCTAAAAAGGTAAATAATCCTAAGGGAGAAAGAAAACTAAAAGACACCTACTGTACGGGTGTACCCCTTCTCGGTCTCAGACTGGCCAATTGTGATCTTCCGCAGGAACCTGTCATTTGTGTCCAACACTGCACAGGTAGGGTGGGGAAAGAATACAAGAAAGGTTAAAAACAAGCTAGCAACTTTGGACGTATGTATATCAAGCAGTTTTATTGGAGACATACAGGTTTAAGTGCTTGTCATGAAGCTCATAAAATGCCTTTCCCTTCTGCAACCTTAGCTTAGATGCTACAGTTATTAACATAACATGAAACATGGAATAAACAATAATGAAAGGATTATGATGAAAAAGGGAAAGTATTCCTCCCTTTCTTATAATAGCAAAACCCTGATCACTGAGTGAAACTGTTTCAAGGTAGATTCAGGTCAGAAGAAAGAAAGCCCTTCTTTACTTTAAGTATAATTAGTCTGGGGAACTCACTGAGACAAGATGAAGCAATAGCCTTTGGATTGGCCAGTCTGACTTAGATATCTTTACAAGGAGATTAGATCAATTCATGGAGGACTATGCTACCAAGAATAATATTGAATCTTCAGATTGAAAACAGCCTTTCATTGAATATGATTATTTACCATTTATAAACTGCCTAAAATTGCTAACTATGATATACAGATTGACTGTACAAAATGCTGTCTGTTTGCAGGTTTAGAATTTAATAGATGTAATGCAAAAGGAATAGGGAGGGAAGAGGAAAGTAACATACCAGCTACCAGTTCATGAATCTACACAATTCTAGCAGTATCATCTAACCTAGGCAAGTGAGAATCACTTGGAGAGCAACAGTAAGGGAAGGCTACTTTATGTCCTTTTTGTAAACCTCTCATGGGCAGTGAGCTGGCCATTGTAAGAAACAGAGTGTTGTGTGATATGAAGGACTTTTCTTTATTCTCCAGATGTTGTTCAACATCAGTTTCTATCAGCCCTAGCCAGCACAGCCAAAGGACAGGAATGCTGGAAGCTCCAATCCAGCAATATCTAAAAGGCTACATTGTCCTGGCCCTGCCCTCTGTCCATGTTGTCTGCAGCATCTACAAACGATTCAAAGGAACTTATAAGGCATTCAGTTGCTCCTTTTGCCTTAGGTGTGGATTTAGGACTCCTGAACACTTTAACCAATAGCAAGAATTTCTCTAAGAAGAAAAAGAAAGCCACCTACTACAGCAATTTTGATGCCAAAAATATATGCACTTACATACATAAAATAAAGAGGGTCTTATTAGTGTGGAAAGAGCCAGACTTTTGCAGATACATTTCACATCTTATTTAGTAGGAAGAGAATTTTGTCTTAAAGAGAAACATATAATAAGAAAAAGAAAGAATAGTAAATCTAAAAGGCCCTTTTGAGGTATAGGTAAGCTCAGTCCCCATGCAAAACAGAGAGACATGACTGAGAGCATCTGTAAGAAGAATGATGCACTGTGCGCAGCATGGTGCTGATTAAGGGGTCTTAAATTTGCAAAAATTTGTTTCCTTGAACTGACAACAGTCTGCCATTTGTTGGCTGCATTATCACCATAAGGGCTGACCTACTTTTATACAACTTTATCTGCTACTTTGTACTTTACTCCCATACTGATCAGTTTGAAAAAAAAATTTTCAGTAACTATTCCTAGACAATATGCATGGCAATTAGGATAAGCAGCTAGGCATGGCAAGAGTGGAGTTACCAGCTCAAACAAAATCTGAAGGGAGGCAATTCCTTTATTAGGTCAACCTAAAATTCCACAAGAAGGATGCAAGCATCATCACCGTATTTATTTGTATGCTCCCTTTCTCCCAAAATTGGGACTCAAAAACCAGTTAAAAAAATAAAATAACATTCATACAGACAAAAAGCTATTAAAAAGACTTCAGATTAAAACAATGCAGCACCCTTTAGCCCCTTCTATAAAAACTTGGTATTTCAAAAATCTTTCAGAATAAAAAGGAGTTTTCTTGCTGTCAGAAAGATAGCAAGAAGGGGGGTGTTTTGGGCTCCCTGGGATGGGAGCTCCAGAGTCTAGGGACAGCCACTGGGAAGGCCTCTTTTGTGTCCCTTCCAACTGTGCTTGCAATGATGGTGGGACTGAGAGAAGGACCTCTACTGATGAGCTCAGGGCTGGGGAAGGCTCATACAGGGAGATACAGTCCACCAATTAGCCTGGAGGTGAGCCATATAGGGCTTTATAGGTCATAACCAGCACTTTGAATTGTACCCAGAAACAAACTGGCAGTCAGTGGTGCTTTTTAAACAGTAATAGTCTGGCTGCAGCTCTTTGGACCAGCTGAAGTTTCTCAACACTCTTCAAAGGCTAAACATCAGGTTAAATGATGCAAAAGGGTGGGAGAGCCCCTAATGTTGCTTAGAAGGATTTTGTATTTCATTCTGTTTTCATGAGGTTGCACCTTTTTTTCCCATTTGCTTTTACAAAGCTCAGACAAGAGCTGCAGAAACAGAATACAGTGCGTTCTCTCTATATGTGGGGATTCCATTCCAGGAACCTCATGAACAAAGGAACTCACAGATGCTTGTGGCCCATTACATTCAATGGCAGCAATGTGCATGTGGACACTTCAGCACATCTGCATGCACGTCACCATTGTTTTAGGCACATGGACATGATCCTTCGTGTGAGCTGGAAATTGCACACATGAAGGTCATGGGTAAGGAGGGCCCACTGTATACAGAAGGGGAAAGCAGGCTTTTGTTTTTTTCAAATCTACTCTATTTTTTACTAGAACCCCCAAATTCTACCAGCTTCTTGATTTTTGTATTGCAAAGTAGTTTGGTAAGAAAAAAATATTTGAGAAGAAGTGGCAAATTGTTATGGAAAACATGTTTATTTCTGTATCTTCTGTATCGACCAGCATCCAACTGTCAAATGGAAGCTCTGACCGTGTTACATACACAGACAGATTTTAGTCAGTATTGAATTCAGCCAAGTAACTGGGGGCAAAAAGAATCATTAAGATTTCTGTGTAAAACTCTAATCCATGCTCCCCACAACACACAACAGAAACCTCTCACAGCTCTCTCTTCTGAACATTTTTTTCATTTTCTTTTCCATAGGTTATTGCTGCTCCGTTACCTCTTTGCCACGTTATGCTGGCTGGATCAATATCCAGTCTCACAAATTTGTTTATCTCATCGTTCGTCAAAGCCTCTGGGTGAGTTTTCTTAATATGCAGTTTCTGAGGATGAAGGGAAGGAGTTTGGGCAAAGGAGAATAACAAGAAACAAGCTGTTATGGGAAATGAACCTTTAAGGAAGTTCATTAGAAAAATCAATACAGGAGTAAAAGAAAGGGAGAGGAGAAAAAATTCCAAAATGCTAGGCTGAAACTTCAACCCTGCTGAGAAATGTCTCATGGCTGACCCTACCACTAGGCAGAGCGAAACAATCCCTTCAGGAGATAGCACAAGGGGTTGGCAGCAAGGGGTTTCCAAAGGGAGGGAACTGGATGACAGCTAGCTTTAAGCCTCCGGTACACAGAACAGAGTCTACCCAGTTGTTTGTCTTAACCTATAAAGCCCTAAATGGCTTGAGGCCAGGTTATCTGAAAGACTCCCTCCTCCCAGATGATCTTACCCATAATCTAAGATCTTTAGCAGAAGCCCTGTGAAGTGCTCCACTGCCCCATCACGCTGGTGGGTTGATGTGACAGGGCTTTCTCTGTAGCAGCACCCCAGCTGAGAAACTTCCCTCCTGAGAAAGGTAAGGCAGCCTCCATCCCTTCTGAATTTCTGGTAGTCAGTGAAGATCATGCTATTTTGCTTGGTCCTTTTGGTTCTTAACATTAGGGGTGTCTGCCCTGGCTGTTTTTGAACTATTTTCAAAAAAAGAGTTCTGGAGTGTTTTTAATGGGCTTTTAGTTACGTATTTAATGTTTTAAATGTCTTTATCCATTGTACATTGCCTTGCAGGCCCTAATAGTGGGACTCAGAGCATTATTCTGTCACTGTTCAGTTAAGGATGACTTTGTTATGTCACTTCATTCATTCTTCTTAACTAACTTTTCAAGCTGTAGGTCTAGAGTTGCACTGAGCCACTAGCACTCCCTTAGACCACTCATGCTGGGTGAATGGATCTGGTAAGCTCCAATTTAAATCATTTTGCTAAAATACCCAATAGTGGCACCATGTTGGGTGTTCTGTGGCATTATCAGAAATTTAAAGTGCAGGCTTTCCAACCACCTGCTACCACCGTCACGTAAACTGGCAGGGAAACAGGCACTAAAACAGGAGAGTCCCTTAGATGGCACCACCTGGATAAAGTTTGGAAAAAGGATTTTTTTTTTTTGGACTCAAACTCTGTAGTATAATGTCTATTTAAATTAACTGTGTTCTTACTCCAGCTGTATGGTATTTAATAGGCTGACGCTTCTGTGTTTACTGGACCTTACATAGAATCCTTCCCTGGAGCCTTTGATGGAAATGAAGCTTATCTCATTTGTTTTGGACCCTTAGTAGCTTGTGAGTTTATCTTATTGCAACAGTGGGCATTACACGGTGTCAGAAACAGGATTTTTTTTTTTTGCAGTTCAGAGTTTGTTTTAACATCCTATTGAAGATATGGATTTGTTCCGACCTCCACTTCCCCTTTTATGCAAGGTAATTTGGCTGAGAATTAGAGGTCAGTGAGGAACAGGATCAGTCTTATGAGACATGTACATCTTCACCATTATTCCAGTATATGTAACATCCTGAGGTAGACCTGTGTTTTTGCCAGAAAGATATGTTCCTTGGGGAAGGGTGTTGGTAAAGACTGTTCTTAACGCTGCGCCAAATATTGGTGCCTTATGTCTCCATAATAATAATTTTAATTATTTGTAATGTTTTTAAATAATTCTGTACTTGAACTGATATGTATGAGAAATATATTATTTTATACTATTTTGAAATGAGATTTGATAGGTATACTATTTTTGAAATGTGTTATATGTTATATTTATTTTTTTTTCTTTATTTTATGAAAGAGAGATGTGGTGTGATGTCTCTTCAAATTAACTGATTTCTTACTCCAGCTGTATGGTATTTAATGGGCTGACACTTCTGTGTTTACTCGACTTTAAACAGAATCCTTGCCTGGAGGCTTTGATGGAAATAAAGCTTATCTCATCTGTTTTGAATCCTTAGTAGCTTGTGAGTTTATCTTTTTGCAACAGTGGACATTACAAATTCCAATAACTCAGCCACACAGCCAGTGGTCCTGCTTGCTGAGAGATTCTGAAAAACTTCAGTCCAACAAGATCTGTACTGTGGAGTAAGGAAATCTGTACTTTTTCTCCATTGAAAGGGGATACACATTTAGAGTGATAAAGAGGACACTAATTTTCTGCTTTAAGTTTTGCAGTCCAAATCTCATGGGAATGTGATAGAATGAGTTTCATGAGGGCAAGGTTTAAATTTGTCTGAACAGAAGGGAATTAGCCTTGACTGTACTCTCTAATACCTTATGAGCTCAACACTGCAAGTTCTACACCATACACCATACACTAAATTCTGTGCCTGTGAATATTTCTATTCAAGAGATACACAAGTAGAGGCCTAGAAAGAAACAAAGAAAAGGGACTACATCTCACCTGCAGCCTCTGGATTTGGATATCAGAAAATGTCCTCACTCCATTGACAGAAGGAACTAACCGAGAATAGAGAGCCTTCCAAAGCAAAAGAGATAATTAGCAGCTGTAGGTCACAAAGCAAATTTCAGTTAAACTGATGATGTATAAGATACTTCCCACAAAAAGGAAAGGATCAATTGCATGATGTTACCTGATCAGATTGTGTTGCCTCGTGGAACATCCGGGCATCTATTGCAGCAGCAACCAGGTTATTGGCTGCAGTAATAGCATGGATGTCACCAGTGAGATGAAGATTAAACTGCAAGAGGAGAGGAGGAATATTTTAACCGTCACCTCAAACCTTTTGCTAAAATCTCATTAAATCCTAAAACATGACTATGGTGGCACAGAGAGAAAGAGACAGAAAAATATTAATAGCAAATTTCCTGGAGGCAAGAAAGAGAACTGCTCCATGATTTCTGAGAAGCAGGCAAGATGTCTAATGGGGAAGGTAAGATAAAAAGAGATAGAAAAGAAAAAAAGTAAGAAAGAAGCCCCTCCGCATAATGATGTAATTTTGTAGAACTTCTTGAAACCAAGAATAGCAAGTGTCAAGGAGAAAACCATTTTCACCTACTCTAAGTTGTCCCAGAACTACACAAGGTCCCATCTTCAAGATATTTCTAAATGCTTTGAGGTTTTTTGAGAATATATCTATGCCATATAAATTATGAATCAACCAAATGGTCACTTGGGATAGAAGCAGGCAACTATGGAAGGTCTAGAAGCTGTACTCATCCTATTTTCTACAACTCTGGGTGCCTGCAATCTGTACCTGGTATTTTCTCCAAAACCAGAAGAGACCAGAAGGTCATTTCTGGTATCCCAAAATGGCTATTTTGGAGCGAGAGCGATGCTTTCTTTTATAGAAGAAAGGGCTGTGGAGGCAAAATTCTCCATTTTGAGTCTAGCTTTTTTCTCCCCGGGGGACCTCAAGGAGATGCTGCATGATAGGAGTTCGCAGGCCACACAAATCTCAACCATGACCTTGGATACCATCTTGTTTTCAACAATGGCACAAAGTTTAGTCTTTCCTTGCTGCTTCTCCCAAAGCATCTGGTATTCAGAAGAACAGTTGCTCTGAACATGGAACTTTTACCTATCACTTATTATTTTATTTACACGTATCATTTATATTCTACGTTTCTTACAATGAGCTGAGGACAGTACACATGGCTTTCTTCCTTCCCATTTAATCCTATGAAGTAGACTGAAGAGAGTCTCTAGCCTGTGGGCACTCAGCAAGTTCCACAGCTTGGTGGTGACTTAAAACTGGATCCCTTAGAGTTCTTGGTCCCCTTCAGAAGTGTTGCAGTGCAACTCCCATCATCCCCAATGGTCATGCTGGTTGGGCATGACTGAACTTGTAATCCAAGAGGATTGCAGGGTGTGAGGCTGCAGAAAACTGCTCTAGAACAACAAAGCCATGCATTCACACCATAATGCCCAGAACCAATCTTTACAGAGTAATCCAATAAAATAAATGTGAATGATACCTCTTCCATAGGAATAACCTGAGAATAACCACCTCCAGCAGCACCACCTGGAGAACAACAGAGAGCATAAAGGGCACAATACATTGTATTTCAAATACATAAAAGCATGAGCATCTTTTGGGTAAAGAGGGGGTATTTACATTTTAAAATAAATAAATCTTCCTTAGTGAGATCAGTGCCAAACAAGTCACTTACTCTACAAATCTCTTGCATCCTATTAACAGCAATGAAAGCAGATTACGTGTTTTTCTATATTTGCATAAGCCTTTTTAAGAAATAGCAGAAATTTTCATTTAAATGGTGGGAATGGGTGAAATGAGAGCGAGCATGGTACAGTGGTTTGGGTAACTCTGGAGACCAGAATCCAATTCCCTGCTTGGCCATGGAAACCCCACTGGGTGATCTTGGGTGCATGCCACACTGTCAGCCCCCAGAATTTCCTGTTATAGGTTCACCTGTGGGTTGCCATAAGCCAGAAATGACTTGAAGGCACACAACAACACGAGTGAAATAGCCTTCCCAGAGCTCTGCAACGTTTTTGCCAGTATTTCATAACTGGGCATTCCTGACAAGCTTCTGTTATAGAACAGAGATAGAGACCCACGGATTAAGGAAAATCGTTTTATTGTAGCCGGCACAATGTCGCAGTGGGATCGTTCCCAAAAGTCTGAGCCCCGCCTCTTCATATTCACAGTGATTTATACATTTTCCAGTACAATCATCACATGCTCAAGAAAAGGAAACAGAACAAGAAAGAAAACAGATCTGTTGTATGTAAGCTCCCACCAGTGTCTACATATGTTGCAAATCTTCTGTAGCGAAGCCAAAAGCTAGCGAGCTGAGCCAAACCAATAACATTCCATCATACAAGGTTCCATTGTATTCCCACAGTTCTTTACAAACTCAGAGAGAAATAACTGTCTTCCCCCCATACCTAGAGGTCATCTAGGCTGACCCACTACACTTCACAATGAGTTTCTAACCAACATTTGTACAAGCTAGCAGAATCAAAAAAGGCAAATGACTTCAAGCTTCAGAAGAGAAGGTTTGCTGAACAATCCCAAGAAAATCAAAAAGCTATCTACATGAAGAAAAACAGGATGCCAGACAGAAGGCTACTGTGAACTCTTATCACCCAGAGTTCCTGTGTGAGACTTTATTTGTATAATCCCACCAATGGACACCACTGCCCTTGAACCACTGTTGCCACCATAGATATCATGTGTCTGAACTCATTTACACCAGTAACAGTATTGTAGCATTCTCACAAGGCTCTAATGCATACCAAAAAAATTAATTTATTAAACAGAATTTCAACATGCAGTGAAAGATTACTTATTAAAAATCCTGACTGTCTCTAACTAATAAATCTAATCCAACATCTCTCTTATATTCCTAACTGACCAACTGCTACTCAAGTTGACTTTTAAAAATCTCATTCAAATGCTCAGTCAACCATTTTACTCCCAACATTCTATGCACTCAATGCCCTCAATAGATCATTTACCTTATTGCATTTACTATACAGTACATAAATAACCATGCTTCACCTTAATTACCCTAATAAACACAGCATCCTCCCCTCCAGTACGTAACATCACAATACCATTCTATCAAGAAGAAATAATGGAACACCATTTTTTACTCTTGTTCTTGTGTACCTTCAAGCTGTTTCTAACGTATAGCAATCCTAAGGCTATCACTGGGAGTTCTGGGGCTGAGAGTGCGTGATGTGCCCAACCTCACTCAGTGTTTTTCCATGGCTGAGCAGGGAATTGAATTCCGGTCTCCAGGGTCACAGTTCAATGCTCAAACCACTACAATATGCTGGCTTTCCGCCCTGTAATAAAACTTTCTTCCTCTCTTCTCTGTTGGCAGTTCTCTGTGCTACCCAACCCTGAATTTAGAGTACCTTCCAGCATTCTGGGGCAGGTTTTGCATGTATGTGGGGGGCTGCAAGAAGGAGGGAAAATGCATCCAAGTTCTTCTGATGGAAGCAATTCTATTAACGAAACAGTTCTGTTAGATATGGAAGTGCCAGTGACCAAATCTGGGATTCTGCATGCAAAACAAGTCCTCTACCGTGAATTACAATTCCTTCCCATCCTAGATCCACTTCTGCCTTTTCATACCTTTAATTCCAAATGTAGGTCCTTGGGAAGGTTGTCGAACACAGGCAAATGCATTCTGACCCAGGTGTGCTCCCAGGGCTTGAACAAGCCCTATTGTTGTGGTGCTCTTCCCTTCTCCCAAGGGTGTAGGTGTTATACTGTAATTAAAAAGAAACAAAGGGAATGTAAGTTTTGGTGGAACCCATATCATTAAAGCAAAACAATTAGACTATAAACAAGATATTTCCTAACACAGTGATACTCAAAATGCTCCACGGACCAGTGTCATTGGTTGCTGATCCACAACAAATTTCCAGGAAAGAAAGAAATTGTAGCCAATGGGCACAAACATGATGCTGGTCCCTGGCACACTGGAGAAAATACTGCCAGGTCACTGTATCAGAGATTTCAAATGAACTGTTGTAACACATGTCCCAACCACCGATATTTTGGGGATGGATCACGTTGAGAGGTCTGGAGGCCATTTCTATTATCTGGGAGTCTCTGCCGGACACACAGACAATCAAAATGACAAACAAACAAACAAACCAGGAACATCTGAAACTCTCAGTGGCTGAAATTTCACTTCTGTCTTTGGAAAATGGAGGGTGTTATTAAATGGTACAGGAGGTTTAGTGATGTATTTAAAAGGTGAATCACTGCTCCTGGAAGTTTCCAGGAGAGGCAAGTCTACAGGGAAGGCAGGGACTGTCAAACAGCCTTGGGTGACCACAAGCAGCTGCAGGGCTGCATTCTGGTTAAGCTCTGGAAAAGCACAATGGATATAACAGGGATCTTGAAGTGGGAACATCAGCTTTAGCATTCCTGCCAGATCATTCCTACAAGATGGCCCTAAGCCAAGGTACAGTTCCTCCCTCTTCAAGTTATGTTGTGTGCCTTCAAGTTGTTTGTGACTTATAGAGACCCTAAGATGACCCTATCATGGGGTTTTCTAGGGCTGAGAGTATGTGACACACCCAAGGTCAACCAGTGGGTTTCAATGGCCAAGCAGGGAACTGAACCCTGGCCTCCAGAGTCATGCTCAAACCTCTAAACCATGCCGGTTTTCAAAAATGTTGTTGTACGCCTTCAAGTCATTTCAGACTTATGGCAACCCTAAGTTAACCTTTCATGGGGCTTTGGGGGGCTGAGAGTGTGTGATGTGTCCAAGGTCACTCACTCCTGGCTGAGCAGGAAACTGAACCCTGGTCTCCAGGGTCATAGTCCAACACTCAAACTGCTATACCATGCTGGAACTCCTTCAAAGTACAGCAAGCAATAATTTTCTGAGAATAGACTTAGAGAAGTTCACTTTGTTTTTCGTAAAAAAAAAAGGCCTTTAAAAGGTACAGAGGCCCCTGCAATAGAATTCAGAGGGTCCTGTATTGCCTAGAGACACAATTCCCATTTTTCAACCCTACTGGCTTTTTCAACATTCAGAGAGACTCAAGAGGGGTCTAAGCAGTACACAAAAGGCCTAGAGAGGCTGCCTGCACTCTGGGGGATGGAGAATTTCCTCCATACTTTAAATGGAATAGGTGAAACATTAAATTTTTCATAATTCAAGTTTTACAGGTGGGCTGCAACCTCCTTGCAAGCTAATCCAGCTCAAAAAGCACAGGACAACAGAACGTATTGACATAACCTACCCCAGTGGTTCTCAAACTTTCTACTCCTGTGACCCCCTTTACATCTACATGCAGACATTACAGTCCTCCCTGCTTGATGTTGCTCTCCTGTGTCCTATCCCAAGCTTCTCCCTCCACACCCACGGAGGCCCCTTGTGCCACATGAGTCCTTAATGCTGAGCTCTCCACCTCCTCTCTTCACTCTCCCACTACCACAGAAATTGCCTTGTGGTCACTAAAGGGCATGCATCTGTTTCACCAAAGATGGAATGTTTGGAGAAGCTGAGTAAGAAAAAAAGAGAAGCTGGTTTTTTTCTATGTCTAAAGATGGAGGAAGGTGTAATGGGGGAAGACGCTTTTACAGGGACAAGTCAACCCTCAAAAGTGCCGTGCACATACAAACACACACATAAGCAGTTGCCCTTCTTTTTCCCATTTGCTGTACTTGCAGGTTAACATTTTTTGTGCCCCCTAGAGCAACTATTCCCCCTGCCTTAGGGTCCCACCCCACAGTTTGAGAACCACTGACTTACCCTGTTACCACAACATATTTGCCATCTGATTGGTCTTTGAGGCGCTGCAATGTTGACAGTGAAACTTTGGCTTTGCGTTCACCATAGAACTCCACCTCGTCTGAGAGTAAGCCTATTTCTCTAGCCAGGTGGCCAATAGGCTTGGGAATGCATGACCGTGATACTTCAATATCACTGAAAAGGAATGAAGGACAGGCAGTGAAGACATTTTTTACTTAGAAATGACATATTTTCTACCTAAGCTCAGGTGAAAACTCTATTCTTTATCTACACTTGGCACTAGGAAAATAAAAGTCCAGACTGGGCTTTGTAAACATTCACACTACATAATTATAGTATTATGGGTGAAGCACTGAAAGAGAATTCTAAATACTCACAAAAGCTAAAGACCCAGGATTCCAAAAGACAGATACATGGCAGTTAAAGATGTATCAAAATACAGTAATTGTATAGTGTGAAAAAGACTCTTGTTTACAAATGCAGCAATAGAATTTCCGGGTGCTCTCTATTTCAAAAGCTCCTAAGGCATTAGAAATTAGCACAAAAGGAAAGTGGATGGGCCACATGAGCTATGATTTATGTTCGGGACAGGGTTTAACTACTGATGTGCTGCAATTTATGTGGGTTTTTTTAAACTTGCAAAAAGGGAACTTATGCTGCTTTTTTAATTTTTGAAATTAATTTTCCAATTCATAACAGATATGCTGGATGATATCTCCCACTGCAAGCAAGAACACCAGAAGTATCTTCCACCCATGATTTGTTTATCCTAACACGCAAATCCCAATACTGGCTTGCTTCTACCAAAAACAAGTTTCAAAACAAACTATGAAATAACTTTAGAATAACCTTGGAATGCACTATGGGCTGTTTCTTTGGCTTACACCTTGGAAAAGACAAGCCAGAGTGCTGGTTAGGTCTCACCTTACAAACAAACAACCATAGGAAGAAAGTCATGAGTGAGAAGAACAAACTTTTCATCCATGGTTCAGTGTTCATGATACTAACCATGGACAGGAATACTTCTTTTAGAACTCTAGCTTGTCATGACATGCAAATGTACATATATCTTATGTACAACATATCCAGTGTCATGAGCTCATCAGGCCTGAATCCACTCCAATACTTAATCGGTAAAGACCAATTGTTTTTGTAAAATTGGATTCAAATGTAACTGTCTAGCCAAAAATAATGTATAGACAAACATAAGCATGCAAGTCTATATCTTGTCTCAAATCCTACAGCTATGTAGTATGGATGCAACTATACACTCTAAGAAAAGAAAATAAATAAAACGAAAATCAGGGCAGAATAATCTATAACATTAGCTTTCCAGTCACAGTCTTTCCAGGTTAGCTATTACTTACCTTGGAACGGGAGTTCTAGGGCACAGCTGATTATATTGAATATTCCACTTGCCAGGCTGATACTTGTCTAAAAAACGCTGGGCACTTTCTACCGTGCTCTAAATTGATATTTTAAAACAAAAGAAACATAACAGAGGTTGGTAACAAAAAATTGGTCCAGCAGGTTAGTCAATACACCATTATACTGTTTTGTCTTGTAGTCTGACATCTCGAGCATATTATTGATTGCTTTTTCTTTTTAACAACAACAAAAAAATGCTACTACCTTTTTTTTGAGGCAGTATAGTATAAATGGCTAGACTACTGGGCTCACATCAAGGAGACTTGGATTCAAACTCTTATCCAGCCATGAAGGTCAGAGAATGCTATTGTGTATTGTATACAGAATGTTGGCCACAGCTTATTATATTGTGGAGTGGAGTGGAGTGACGTGGAATAAGGCAGAGTATACAGCAAGAAAGTCAGGCAGCACAAACACTGCTCCAGACACATATCCAGATGAGAAGCAGTGCTGGCTGGTGCCTGTGGATTTCAGTCCAAACTTTAAAGGAGCTATATAATATGCTGAACCCTAACCCCAAACAGGCCCAGAAGCTTGGGTAGCTCCATTAAAGTTTGGATTAAAACCCAGAATTAATTTTCCATCCCTGATACTAGAGCACAAACCATCACTGACGAAAACTGCCACAGTTTCTGAAGAGAGAGCACAGGGTGAGTTGTGTTTTAGGGGTCATTCTTGACTCTTCAACTGATTTTTTTTTTAAATTGAAGGCTTGTGGGGGGTCTTTTGCTTGTTTTTTGCTGTGTGTTCTCCCTGAATACATGGTCTAAGGAGGTGGGGCTTCTGCTGAGTCATTGATTTGTTTAGGAGTGGAACTAACAGCCACTGCTGTACATAACTGCTCTGTCAGTCTTTGGAGTTCAGTCTTGGAAGGCCAGCAGTATGCACATTTTGGTTCATGCAGTTGTACCAGTAAGAATTATTACAGTCTGAAATGGGTGAAAAAATGACTGCAGGGAAGGAAAGAGAAAGATCTATCGTTGTCTGCTGCAATATGTGTGCAATGTTTGTCTTGTTGCCAGACAGCTTCACTGACTATACTTGAAGCAAATGCAAACTGTTGGCTCTCTCGGAAGAGAAGGTCAGTGCACTGCAGAGAAAGAATTGATCCTCCAGAACCTAAAGGAAGAAACTGCCAATGAAAATGAAGGGAACTGTCATGCTGAGGGAGCATCCTTGAGGACAGTCACAGTCAGGAGCAGACCATGCACAAGGGATTCAGAACTGCACCAACTAAGTCATTGCTTCTTATACCTTCTTGAGGATACAGGTGGTGAAGACATGCAAACACGCAATCAGCAACAAGAGATACAGCATGCCATAACCAACTGAAGCAAGAAGAAAATAAAGGTGCCAGTGGTAGGAAATTCATTGCACAGGGGTAAAGAGAGAACTGTGTGCCAGCTGGACAAGATGAACCAGAAAGCACATTGCCTTCTTGGTGCACATATCCAGGATGGCACTGACAAGCTGCCAAAGCTCATCAAGAATACAGAGCAGTACTCCTCTCTTCTGATTCATGTGGCCACAAATGACAGTACAAAGAACACCTCTAAGTAGATCAGTTGGAACTATGAAGCCCTGGCCACGAAAGTGAAGAGTTAAGAGGCAGAGATGGTTTTAAGAGACACAGGTCAATTCCACCAGTAAAAGACAGAGGACCACACTGGGATAGAAAGATACTGCAGATGAATGACTGGCTATGCAAATAGTGTTGAAAGGAGACGTCTGGCTTCTGAGACCACAGTCTTCACTTTTTAGATGAACGACTACTGGCTAAAGATGGATTACACCTCATAAAAATCAGGAAGAACATCTTTGGCAAAATCATAGCAAACCTGGGGCTTTAAACTAAATACTTGTGGAGTTGGCTTAAACATCTGTCCAAAAGCAAGCTTGAAACACAAGGATGTTTATTCTAGAGAAGAAGCTGAGGGAGATAATGGAATCCACAATAAAATTGCAGGATGAGAACAAATGCTTTAGACGTCTGCACACCAATGCACAGAGTCTGGGAAACAAACAAGATGAGCTTGAAATCCTAGTGCACAAAGGTAAATATGACTTTATACATATAACAGAGACAAGATGAGCTTGAAGTCCTAGTGCACAATGGTAAATATGACTTCATACATATAACAGAGACTTGGTAGGATGACTCTCATGACTTGAATATAACAAGTGAAGGATGTAGCCTGTTCAAAAAGAATAGATGGGGAGTGGCATTATATGTTAAAGACAAATTCACTTGTACAGAAATCCATGTCAGCGATCAAACTGGACTAGAGGAAAGCATTTGGGTAAAAATAAATGGAGAAGAAATAAAAACCAACACCGTGCTTTACTATAAGCCATCAAACCAAGATGAGGTGGTGGATTACGCTTTTCTGAAACCAATCTCAGAAATCTCCAAGCAGCACAAACTTGAACTTATGTGGGACTTCAATTATCCTGATAACTGCTGGGAGACTAGCTCTGCTAAGCATAGGCTCTCCTACAAATTCCTGATGTACCTCACAGATAATTTCCTCTTTCAAAAGGTGGAGAAAGGAATAAGAGACATCAGCAATCTTGGACTTGATTCTAACTAAGAGGGAGGAGTTGGTTACTGGAATCAAAGCAGTTTGTACTTTAGGAGGCATGGCCATATAATGCTGGAATTCATGACTGTGATGTTGGAACTGACAAGACTTACAACTTTAGTCATTATGGGGTTAATTGGTTTATTGGTGTTATAGAGGACCTTCACCTGCTACTGTGATTGGAAGCAGTTGTAAAGGCTATATAAGAGTAGCATTTTCTTAGTGAACACTCACTTCCTGATTTGTTCTGATCTGCTGTTGTTGTAGTTTGTACCATATCTTGCTTCACTGTGGTATTCTCTTATATTTGTATTTTAACTTGCCAAACTTACTCATGTTCTCCTTTAAACCTTTTATACATTAAGAACCCATATGCTATTTTTATCTTTTAACTAGAATATACAAAAGACTATTCTCTTTCCCTATTTTGCCTTCTGAATTTCCTTTTTATTTACAACATGTGAGGCAGGCCAAAGAAGAACACAGTCAAATAGGAAGCTTGGATTTCAGGAAAGCTGATTTTATTAAGCTCAGAGAAGTTCTGGGCAGAATTCCATGACCAGAGATACTAAAGGACAAAGACACCCAGCAGAGGTGCAGTTTCATGGAGAAGGAACTGCTAAAAACACAATCAAACAATTCATGGAAGAAAAAAACATCTGAAAAAGACAATGTGGCTGCACAGTAAACTCAAGAAGGAGGAGGAGAAAAGAAAAAGGAGCATGTATAAAGAATGGGAAGAACAAATCACCAAGGAAGAATACAGATGTGTAGCCCAAGTCTGCAGAAATAGTTTAAGGAAAGCTAAAGTTCAAAATGAGCTCAGACTGGGAAGAAGCAACAAAAAGGGGTTTTTCAAATGTATTTGAAGCAAGAGACTGATGAGGGAAATGGTGGGACCACAGCTCAGCAAGAGAGGTAAAATGCTAAGAGATCACAATGAAAAGGCAGAACTAGTCAATACCTATTTTCCTTCAGTCCCCCCCCAAAAAAAGAGGACCATGTGCATTCATGCATTAACAGAGACCTTGGCAAGGAATTCAGGTTGCAAATCAAGATGGATAAGGAATTAGTCAGGAATCGCCTAGTAAACCTAAATGAGTTTAAATCTGCAAGACCAGATGAACTATACATCCCAGAGTACTGGAACTTACTGACATACTCACAGAATCACTTGCCATCATTTCTGAGAGATCTTGGAGAATGATTGAAGTGCTAGAGAACTGCAGATGAGGTAAGTAACACCATCCTTCTCTTTTAAAAATGCAAAAAAGAAGATCCAGGAGACTACAGGCCAGTCAGCCTGACCTCAGTATCAGGAAAAATATTAGAACACGTTATAAGGTGTCTGTTTGCAAGTACCTTGATGGCAGTGCAGTAACTAGCAAGAGCCAGCATGGGTTTGTCAAGAATAAATCCTGCCAGAATAATCTTGTATCTTTTCTTTTTTTTAAATCAGGTCACTAGTTTAGAAGATGGTGGAAATGCTGTGGATGTCATTTATCTGGATTTCAGCAAAGCATTTGATAATATCACTAGTAAACTAGTAAATTGACTAGTAAACTAGCTAAATATGGAATAGATGGAAAGACCACAGATGAATCCATAACTGGTTGGAATATACCATACTCAAACACTTGTCATCAATGGATGTGCTTCAAAGGAAGGCAGCCTCAAGAGGAGTGCCACATGTTTCTGTCCGGGGATAATGCCCTTCAAATCATTTATCAATGACTTAGATGAAGGGGTAGAGAGAATCCTTATCAAGTTTGTGGATAACACAAAACAGTGAGGGGTAGCTAACACATTGGCAGATAGAAATAGTATTCAAAAGGACCTTGATAAACTAGAAAAGTGGGCTGAAATTAATAAAATTGAATTCAACAGAGACAAATATAAAATTTCTATGTTCGGACCACAAAAACCAATAGCACAGAGATCGGATGGGGGACACTTGGCTCAGTTGTACAGCATGTGAAAAAGACCATGGGGTTATAGTCAATCACAAACTGACTATGAGCCATCTGTGTGATGTTGCATCAAAGAAAGAAAATCCTATCTTTTTGTTGTTGTGTGCCTTCATTTATGGCAACTCTAAGGTGAACCTATCATAGGGTTTTATTTGCTCAGAGGGGGTTGACCCTCATTTGTCTGCATTAATAGAAGCACATAATCTTAGAATCACAGAACCTCAAGAGTTGGAAGAGACCATAGAGGTCATCCAGTCCAACCCCCTGCCATGTGGGAACCCACATCGAAGTACTCCTGACAGATGGCCATCCAGCCTCTGCTTAAAAACCTCCAAAGAAGGAGACTCCACCACACTCCAAGGCAGCATATTCCACTGCTGAACAGCTCTAACCATCAGGAAGTTCTTCCTGAGGTTCAGGTGGAATCTCCTTTCCTGTTGTTTGAATCCATTGCTTCTTGTCCCAGTCTCTGGAGCAGTGGAAAACAAGCCCATTCCCTCCTCTACATGACATCCCTTCAAATATTTAAACATGGCTATCACGTCCCCTCTGAACCTTCTCTTCTGCAGACTAAACATATCCAGCTCCCTAAACTGCTCCTCATAGGGCATGGCTTCCAGACCCTTTACCATTTTGGATGCAAGTCATGGGAATTAACAGAATTAACAGTGCCACTATATTCTCTTCTTCTGGTCAGGCCTCATCTGGAGTACTGGGTTCAGTTCCAGGCATCTCATTTTAAGAAGGATATAGACAAGTTGGAGCAGATTTAGAGAAGGGCAGTAAGAATGATAAGAGGTATGGAGAACAAAACATATGAGGGCACTGGTCATCTTCAGGCTGGTGAAGAGAAGATTGTGCGGTGACATGACTGAATTCTTTAAATACCCCAAGGTCTGTCACAGAGAGGAGAGGGTAGACCTGGTCTCTGCTGCTCCAGACAGCAGGACCAGGTCTAATGGTTTAAAGTTACAGGAGGGTAGATTTTGACTGAACACAAGAAGAACTTCTTGACAATGACAGCACATCTGCAATGGAAACAATTGCCTAGAAGGTTGATGGGGTCTTTTTCTCTGGATGTCTTCAAAAAGAGGCTGGATAGCTACTTTCTGGGAATGCTTTAGCAGGAGATCCTTCATTGAGCAGAGGGTTGGACCTGATGGCCCATGAAGCCTCTTCCACTCTGATTCTATGAAAAAGGGAGAAATGCTTAAAATGATGCGTACACACCTGCATCAGCATGGCAACTGTCATTGGTCCAACACCACCAGGCACTGGGGTGATGAAAGCTGCTCTCTCTTTTGCTGTACTGTAAGCCACATCTCCAACTACCCTTTTACCACTTTGCTTTGTGCTGTCTGCAAAAGAGAGATAAGGAGGACATGGAAGAAAGATGAAACTCAGTTCAAGCCAATCGTAATAATAAGAACAAAATGCCCAAAGATTAAGATTATCCTTCAACAGCAAAATACACAAATACAATCTCTTAGCTACACTAAGACAACATAATAGACTACTCTGATTTCTTCTCGTCTTTCATTTTTCCTTTGCTAAAACTGTATTGTTCGTAAGCTGTCAAAAAAACACACCATTTATTCAGCTGAGGGGTAAGCAATTTCTCTTGGGGACATTAGCGTCTTCTCAAGGAGTGAGGTTTATTTAAATTCTTACATGCCTCTCCCTTTGGTAAAAGGATGGCATAGCTTTTCTTTAAACACTTGTCAGGTAGCAAAAATCTTGGGATTTGTATGAGAGAGAAACTAGGGTATAAAGAATAATACTGCATTTAATGCTAAGGAACTAGTGCTGTCTCCTGTTGGAATGGAACTGCAGGCATAGACATATGGTCAATGCCGTTAGGATTCTCTTGATTTCTATGGACCTATCAAAGCCACACTAACCTAGAAGAAACTCTAGCCAGGAGTGGAAATCATGTGGCCTACCAGATGTTGTTGGATTGCAAACTCCAGCATTCCTCAGCATTGGCTATGCTGGGCAGGGCTGCTGGGAGTTGCAGTCCAAAAAATATCTGGAGGCCTCTGTGATTCCCACACCTGCTTTGAGCAGTCACTTGGAAGATAAGTGCTTTCCTGAAGTCTAAAGGTAAAAAAGGATTATCCAAACCACCTCCTTGTTGCACCTGCGTTTCCTGTTCAAGCACAACAAGCAGTAGAGGTATGATAGGATATTCTAGTTTGCTGGACAAACTATGGTTTGTAAAAATTATTTCTGAGCAATTACAACACCCAGAATTTCCGAGGCAGTGTAGCCATAGGATAATGGGAACTCAGCTATAATAAGCTACAAAACAATAACCTTTTTCAGCCTCTGTTCCAATTTCTATAACAATTACTTGACATGAAAAATCCAGGGCACCAGCTTTTTCATCATATAGACTTACATATACACACACATATGTGCAAAACTAGCCCTTAGTGCAGGAGACATAAACTTAAAAACACTGGTGACATTTCCCTCTCCCATCTAGATAATCCCAAGCAGAGAATATTGGAGCATGCTACAATTATTTTGTAATAAAACTGTAATTAAAAATAATTACAAAATACAGCTAACATCATACTTAATTGGACACCATATAATTCATTTCATGCAAAAGATTCTATTTTCTGTATTTTTTAAACCTCTTTGATCCTGGCATTGGATTGTTTGCTGTTGCTGTCTCATTAATCCACAGAATACAACCAATCATTCTCAAAATTATTAAATTACTGTCTCCCTTTTTGAAGTTTCACATAAACAACCCATGTCTCCATAGCAGCAGCAGCACTTGCTGCTGCTGCCGCCAGCAAAATGGTGGTAGGATTTCGTAGCAGGACTTAGCTGCAGGCTTCAGCTATTCCCAACATATCTAAGAATATTAGATTTCTACACTTGTACAATTCTTTCTATGTCCCCTTACCAAACTGCTTCCCCTACTTAAAGGAACTACCAGAAAGCCAAGAGGTGTAGGAAATAATTGCTGAGTTTGGGTTAAAGCACACTGCAGAAGAGATTGCTCACACTGGAGGAATAAGGCCAGACAACCAAAAATTTGAGAGTCAACACTTTCTTTTCCCTGATCCAACCAAAAACAGTTTCTGTACTCCCTGTGTTGATGAACTACTTCAGAGAGCCTTAAATGTCACTACATTAAAATAACAGAGCCATAGGAATGATGTTTTTTTAAAAAAACCCTACCATTAGATAATTGCACTAAATGACTGATCACTTATAACCACAAACTTTGTGGAAGCACAGTAAGTGGGCGGAGATTGCAACAGCTTGACAGGTATGACTAATCTTCTTATTTAAGCACCCAAGACTTGGAATTTTAAAGTGAAGAGGAACGGGGGATGAAGGGGAGAAATTCACAGAAGCACTGCTACTAAAATGGCAATGTTATACAATACAATCCTTGATTCATTAATTCAGTTCTTAGAGATGCCAATGTTGTAGTGATTTCATCCAAAACTTGGACAAACAATGATGCGCAAGGCCCCAAACTGTAAATCTGTAGACTCAAGGAAAAACGACATGCTCTTAATTTCCAGACAGGGTCTGAACAAACCAATGAATTATCATACGAGGGCTTTTCAGTGGAGACTATCAGTGGAATGGGTCATCTATCACATACTGTGACAGAGTTCCTACATTGTGGTTGCAGAGCAGAAATCTCTGCATGTGGAGGCAACCCTTGTGTTAAAAGGCAACCTTGCACTACTGAACCCAGACAACAAAGGTGAAACTCAATATGCAGTGTATACCCATGCACAACTCCATTGCCACAACCTTGAACAGAAAGAGGACATTTGCACTGGACAAAAACTTCCAACTATGTCTGCAGAGAACCCTGCAGAACCACGATGGATTCCAGTCATTATGCTTTTTTCCAGGGCCAAATGAAGATCTTTTTATTAAAAAACACAGGGTAACTGTCACACCATTGGGACACCTTGCCCAATACTTTCAACTCTGACTGGCAGCAGTTCTCCACGATTTCTGGCAGAAATCTTGCCTAGCCTGATCTAGATTATTCCTGGTATTCACAGGTCATCTCTCATCAAAGTACTCTCTTTAGCTTCCAAAATCCAATGAGATTAGGAACCTTTTCACACTACACAATTATAGCATGGTGAATCCACTTTACCTGTTATGGCTGTGGCTTATGGAATCCTGGTATTTGTAGTTTGATGGAACACTAAAGTTCTCTGGCTGAGACATCTAAATACCCTATCAAATTACTAACCCAAAGATACTATAAGAAGTAGCCATGGCAGTTCAAGTGGAATCACTATGTTATAATCGCATAGCATGAAAGTGCCCCAGGTTTGTTCAGAATTGTAAGGTGTTCTCCCAAGCATTTAAACAACCACTGTAGCCATTTTTCTGTAACTGCATTTTCTCTACTACTGATTTGGTTGTAGATGTTGAAATGTTTCTGTTCTCTTCTGCAATGTAATTGGTTTATCATTGCTTTTCATATTTTTATAAGTCAGTGTACCAGCCAAAGTACACTGGGGATGTTTAAAAGTGCAAAATGTTTAAGTGTATAAAAAAGTAACTAATTCATTACTTTTGACTTTTTGGATTCCTTTACAGGTCAGGTATTTGAACAGAACTGCCAGCTTGCAAACCAAATGAGGAAAAGCTTGTCTCCTTGGAGTGCACATTGAATTTCTTCTCTGCCCATTGCTGAGACATGATCAAGGAAGGAGGGAAGAGACTGACCTAAGAGAAGGCAGGCCAAACTCTCCTTCACATGTCACACTCAGTGCCACACAGTCCAGAACCTGAGAAGACTGTCACTCTTAATGTTTTCTGTGATAGCTGGAACAGCAACCTCCATCTGGTACACACTGGGCTGTCTGGTTCCCACTTGCTGCTTCCCTGACACACAAAAAGCAATCTGAGAGAAGCCATTTTATCCGTTGGTTCTCAGCTCCAGTAAAAGCTGGTGGCTAATCGACAAGTTGCCAGGATATCCCTGTCCTTGTGTGCTACTTTTCATTGGTCGACAAGAGCAACAGCTGCCACTCAAAAATGACTAAAGGCTGTCAATTAAAATCACACCACCCAAGACCCCATAAAAGCACCCTGGCTCCACTGCTGACCATCTACCATGGCTAAGCAGGATGTTATACTGATGAGAGACCTCTCTGATGGAAGTTGGCTGCTCATGCAGCTTATTTTAATATAAAGCTAGATTGCAGGTTGGAAAAATGTTGCTTTTTGGAGAGTAGCTCCATGACTAGCTGGAGGATTCTGGAGCTTCAAGTTAAAAAGTAACTTTTCCAAATACTGATTTAGATAAGCCTGCATGGCTGGATTAGGATTTCTTGCTTTCTTACCTGTTCTTACTACCTTATATAACCTTGTTGTGGTTGTGTACCTTCAAGTTGTTTCCAACTTAATAGTGACCCTAAGGCAAATCTATCCCAGGTTTTCTGGGGCTGAGAGTCTATGACATGCCCAAGGTCATCCACTGAGTTTCCACAGCCAAATCAGGAACTGAACCCTGGTCTCCAGGGTCACAGTCCAACACTCAACCACTACACCACAGTGGCTCTCTCTATAACTTTACCTCATTCTAATAAACCTTAATCAGACTACTGATCAAGATAACGTTGCTCCTCGCTCCTTTTTTATTTATTATCCCGCTTTTCTCTCAATAGGGAATGCAAAGCAACTCACACAGTGGCCCAGACCAGTGCTTCTCCACCTTTGGTCCTCCAGATATTTTGGACTTCAGCTCCCAGAATCCATTGGCTATGCTGCCTGGAACTTCTTGGAGTTGATGTCCAAAACATCCAAAGGGCCAAATTGTCAAGAACCACTGGCCAGTACTTCTACTTGAGTCATGCCTACCCTGAAATTTGCAGCAAGATGGGAATGGGGAAAAATAGGACCAGTACTGTGAGCCAGGCTGGCTCCTTCTCTTTATGAGTTGACTTTATCCTCTGCATAGGCAAGCAGAGAAGGTGGTGACAGACCACAATAAAAGGCAGTGATGATGGTGTCTTCAAGAAGAAACTATCTTGAAAAGGTAGAGTTGAGCACACCTCCCTTATTTATAACACCTAACAAATGGTCCCTGTTTGGATCCTGCAAAGAGGCATCTACTTACCTGTCCTGTCTAGTTTCAAATCCCTCATCAGACCTGAAAGCTCAGTGGGTGACCTTATCCAGTCATCTCTCTCTACCTCACAGGGTTGTTATGAATAAGACAGGAGTGAAGGAACTTTGTGCACCTCTCTGAGTTCCTCAGAGAAATGGGCAGGATTAAATATGCAATTCATAAATAAACACAAAGCAATTATGCAGAGCAAACTTTGCTGCCTCACTCGGTGTTCTCCTTTCTCTTCAATTCCTGTTCAGCAGTGATAAGCAGACATTCAGTAAAAGCCTTCAAAGTTATTAAAAGGCTGAGTTTTAAGAAAGGTAAAGGGATCTTGCTTGTACTGAAAGGTGGAGATGCAGAGCAGACCATATTCTCCAGAAAACAATCAAACTCCAATTCTAAATTTGACAAACCACAAATCATGATATCACCTTGTTTGTACAGACACATAGCTTACCTTCTGTAATACTGAACATTATTACTCAAACTCTTACGACAGCCTTCCCAAACCTACACCCTTCCTAACACATTGGGCTACAATTCCCAACATCCCCAGCTAGGGTAGTCTGCAGCAAAAGTGATGAATGTAAGCCCTGGATCCCAATGTAGGTTCCTCCTCTCAGATTGAAGTTGCTCACAAGTGCCCCTTCTTCTTTTACTATTTTGGATGGTTTTCCAGCTTTTATGTGGTTTATTCGCACTCTAAAAGGCCGAAATGTCTCATTCAAGGCTCATTTTTTGGTAGTTAATTTTTATCAGTATATTTCATGCTAAAATATACTGATACTGTTGAGTCCCATTCTTTTGTTTTGACCCAGCCCCACCACTGGGGATGTTCCCCTATAAGAATTTCTATGAAATTTAATCCAGACTTTAGTCCTCCCTCTACATTTGCAGGTTTGACCTTCAAGAATTTGATTATTCACAAGGTGCATTTGCCTTCCCCCACCCCTTGTGCTTTGATGGGAACGGAGAAGGAAGGCAAGCATCTGAACAAGAGGCAAGGAAATTGGGAGCGGGGGGAGGCATGAGAAAGCCATCCGTTTCTCCTTTGGAGTGCCCCCTTCCCATTCGCTTGTCTCTGTCCCTGGTGCTGAGAGTGCGCAATGAGGCAAAAGGCAAGCAAATGGGAAGGGAGTCTTGGGCAACGCTTCCTTCTCCCCTCCTGAGCTCCCTCCCCTCTTCTATTCCCTTGCCTCTAGCCTTGATGTGCAAAAGACAAAAGAATAGGGGTGAGCAGTCCTGGAAGGGAATGGGAGGATGATCATGGGATGTGTGTGTTTGCAGTTTTTCCACTTTCGTGAGGGTTCTGCACCCCAAAATGTAAATGAGGTTTTAATTGATTTTCTGTTACCTTCTCAAACCCTGTTCTCTCACACACTTTCAGAGAAGATTGGACTTACCTCTATCTTAGCATTTTTACCACCTGATCTAAGGACATTGATGGAAATTACTAATAAAATAAACAATTCACTTTTTGATATTACCTGGTATGTGGTTGATTCCACAGTCAATTACTATGGCACCAGGTTTAATCCATTCACCTTTCACCATCTCAGCTTTGCCAGCTGCAACCACCAGAATATCGGCTTGACTGACCTGCAAACATATTTTGCATCAAACCAGCGTGTCAAACCAGGCCTCACTGCCTTTCCCAGTTAAATCCTTCCTCTTGTTTGAAGGTGAGTTTTCAACTAACAATGGAAAGGAGCAGGTTTTGCTTAGATCAATAAAAATATGAACATCTTAAGTCACAAACATAACAGCTAATCAATGATTCCTTCCACACCAGCTGAGTTGAGCAGTGAATAGCTTCCATCTCAGGAATGGACATCAACCATGAAGCATCCAAAAGTCAATCTCCAAATATGCTGGGATTAGATGACATTCTACATTTCAGTATATCTTCTGGGTTCTTATTCAAATCCTCTCTCTCTCTCTTTTTTTTTAAAGAGAGAAGAAAAATACAAATTTCCTTGCATATACACATCTAGGATAATTCTGTTACAAGCCGCATTGGACCCTAAATTAAATTATATATATGTGGGAGCAGGTTTGATTACATCTATTCTTCACAAACTACATTTCCATAAGCAAGGAGTTTTTGATATTTGCTCATATAACCCCTCACGCACAATCTGAAGTGCTACAATACTACAGTTATACAGCAGACAACCAACAGTTACCTGAAACAGCATGTAATATAGTGCAGGACTATACCACTTCTTCATCTCTTCTGTAGCCTTTTGTATTAGATGGACAAAATGTGGCCTTCCAAGTGTTATTGGGACTACTGCACACAGTGTTCTTCATCACTGGCTATGCTGGCCATGGCTTCTGGAGTCTATAGCCCAATAGCATACTGAGGGCCATATCTGGCCCTCTCCTCCCATTGGATCATTCCTACTCTGGGGGCTTATCCAGAAAAGTGTATTTTATCTCTTTGCCAATCCACTCAGAGAGAGGCAAACAGTGTTTCAGAGAACAGGCACCTGCCTTTTCCAGAGGCTCTTACTTGATCAGTGTTAACACCTCCAAACTGGTATCTTACTCTCCAGGTAGCAAGAACTGTCTCTGGTAGAGATCTCTTTCACACTACACAATATAGCCCTTTGATACACCTTTATTTTCTATCACTGCATCTTATGGAATCCTGGGGTTGTAATCTGATGAGGAACTAGAGCTCTCCAGCTGAGAATTCTAAATATAATTCCATAATGTGAAAAAGAGATCAGAGTCAATCCACTGGTCCACGTAACTCATGAAATTCTTGGAGGGGTGGCATTTCCCTCTCTTGAAATCCAAAGGGTGCTGTACCACACCAACTATCAGTGGCACAGCAATGACAATATATATAACCATTCCTCCAGCCTTACCTCCTCAGCCAGTGATGCAGTCTTGGAGTGGCACGTGGTCACTGTTGCATGGTTCCACAGCAGCAGGTCATGCATCGGAGCCCCAACTATCTTGCTGCGCCCAATGACCACAGCTCTTTTGCCTGCCACCTGAACACCTGAAACACAGAGGTCAGATTTAGCATCCAAGACTCAGAAGGAAAATTTAGTCTGGCTGTGGAGAACCTAAAAGAAACCTCAACTCTTTCCTCTCTCCCTGTCTCACTGGGGAAATCCCCAAAGAGCCACCACAATGCTGGACAGAGTAGAGGAGATCAGGGGTTTTTTTTCCCCCTCAGTTTCTCCTGACCCCTCCATTCTCCCTGCCCTAGTGGAGAACTGCCAAAGACCTGCTGCCATGGCAGAGAGAGCAGAGGGGATTGTCATCCCCCCCGATTTTCTCAGGATGCATTAAGGCAAGAGCCCGGGAAGAGCCAGAAAAACCTTTCTCTGCCTCTGCTCTCTCTGCCACAGCAGGGAAGTGCCAAAAGAGCTGCCACTACCACCATTTTTTCAAACATGCATTACAAGAGGTCAGAAGTGGCACTGCAGCAAACAAATCAACTTATGTATAAATACTGCACTGGCCTGTGCAAGAGTTGACTCAGGTCCTGGGTGTTGATTTCTTAGCATACATTTTTTTGACTTATACACAAACATATATGGTACTTTTGCTAGAGAGCCAACATCCTGGATTTGAGTGTTGCACTATAACTCTGGAGATCAGAGTTTGAATCCCTGCTCAGCAAGCAACACCCACTGGGTGACCTTGGGCAAGTCACATTCTCTCAGAAGCAGGCAAACTGCCTCTGAACAAATCTTGCCAAGGAAATCTTGTTTGCCTTAGGGTAACCGTAATTCAGAAACAACTTGAAGGCATACAACAACAACAAAGTACTTCTGCCAGTCAGACCAGACAATACTGGACTAGATGGCCATATAAGACCAAGATTTTATATTTAGAATTTTAAAACTTTGTGCATACACACACACACACACACACTCTTGGAGGGGTGGCAGCAAAGACATGAGAATCACTGATTTATACTGACTGACAGCAGTTCCACAGAATTTCAGGTAGCAGTACATCCCTACCTGGAAATTCTAGTGTTTCAACCTGGGTCTTTCTGTATGCAAAGCAAGTGTTCTGTCACTGAGCAATGGCCCTTCCTTGATTGCTTCCAGCACTGCAAAAGCTGTTCAGTAGGCACCAGAATAATAATTCTTCCCATGTTTGTGCCACAGGAAGACTTCAGGCTATGCTGAGACAACATTCCACATATCCCTTCTTTGCTCACCTGTTTGCCTGATAAGCTCCATGCATCCTTTGGGGGTACATGGGATGAAGCAGTCACCAAGGTCACCACGTGAGAGTTTGCCTGCATTGATGCTGTTTAAGCTGAAAAGCCAAAACCAAAATTGCTCATTCTACTTTCTTTGAAACCAGTGAATTCAAATTACAAGAAAAGAGATTCCATCTAAAAATTAAGAAAAGATGTCTTTACTGTAAGAGGTGTTTGATAGTGGAATGGACTGCATCAGAGTGGGGTGGGTTCTCCTTTTTGGAAGTCTTTGAATAAAGATTGGATGGCTATTCTAAAGTAATGCGTTAGTTATATATTCCCGCATGGGGATTGGATTACATGGTCCTTGCACTTCCTTCCAACTCTATGATGCTATACAGAAGTACAGGATATACAGAATTCAGCCATCTCATTCTTGTAGAATACAAACATAAGCTCTGGGATATTTCTGTTCTTCATTTGCTCTGCTCATCCACATCCATAAGGAAATGAATGCAGGAATCTTAGGATCTTTCCTAGTAAAGGACAGCAGGGAGGAAGGCTTCCCAGCAACAGAAGGAGAGCTTCAGAACTGAGTAGATGCCTTTCCCTTTTATAGTGACCGCACAGCTAGGAGAGCTAGACATCTAAAAAAAGCATACAAATGGGTCATAGGATATCATGAACCATTTGTATGCTTGTGGACATGGCAGGATTACTCTGTATGTGAAACAGTCAACCGAGCAGTGAAACCAAGCTAAGCTTCCTCACCCTATGTAGTAAGTACGGCCCTTGTCACTGACACATTCACTGTGCACAGATTGTTATTGCACAGCCTAAACTAAGCATGAAGGAGTTATTTTTCACCTGTAGAATAGTCAACACTGTGGGACTGAACTATTCACCCCAGCACTGCCATTAGATTAAAAAGAATAATGCGATTATAGGCTTTCCTGTGAGAACTTAATATATTCCTACCTTGTCACCTCTTGGCCTAGCTGCATCAGAGAGTGGGCAGGGGAGCTTGCTACAGTCACTCCGTTTCTCTGTTCTCAGAGCTTTGGAAGTAGTGGGGGGATTGCTAATAAGCTGCTGCAGTGCAGAAGGGATTTGTCTAACATTTTGGCAAACCTCAGACTTCCAACCACACCCCAGCCTCATCCTGGTGCACGTATGTGTGCACAAGGTTTGCCAGGTGAGTACTATCCCAGGCCCTGAGAGTTCAGGGCCATAACCTGAGACACAGGAATGATGTTACGAGAAAGCCCCTGATGACGTCATTAAGCATGGTACTTTACGCATTAAACACAGTGGTACAGAGTACACCGTTCAAACAAAAAACCAGCAAGTCTAACAAACGAAGGAAATACATATATACACATTTTTTAAGGCAGTGTTCTCACCACGAGATTTCTCCTGCTTACCTTGAGGCCAGGAAAAGCAGAGGCAGCCCTGAGATCTGGGAACCCTAGTGTGCACACCTGTCTAGGAGACATGATGGATTGCAGAGCATTCCTCTGAGAGAGGGAAGCTCCCTGTGGCAGAGTAGGAGATGGCCATTCTTTGCTGTAAAACTCCTTCTACACTCAGGAAACACTAATAAATGGTTTTTTGCACTGATGGCTTTGCCTTTTCTTGATCGTCCCCAAAACTGTTCTGGTACAGTGACCCAAATCAAGTCCTAAATCAGTACACGCAATATTCTAGAGATAAGGTGGGGTCTTGGCAAGACATATGTGAACCAAACTGTTGGCACCTCTCCCTCACCTCCCCAACTCTGACCCAAAGTTTCTTACTATGAGTGTTCTGCTTCTCCATTTGAGGAGAAAGGTCAGAAGAACACATGAAGTACCATTTTGACAGCTTTTCCCTTAGGGTAAGGAACAGACCCAGAGCAATTAGGGAATATCTGTGGGCTTGAGGGGACCACCCTACCATGATATAGCAGCTCTCAAGGTAGACAGTGATGGATAGTTAGCTTTTCTCTGTTGTAATTTGTCATCCGCCCACATTAGCAGTCAATATAGTCAATAAAATCTTCATTTAGACCATTAGCCTGTTCTATTCTTGGCTATTTGTGGACCTACTGGTGAACCTTGGATGGCTTCAGCTTACACCTTGCCATTGGCATTTGCTACAGCAAAGGGAGTAATGAGAAGTTGTTCTCAACTACACTCAGAGATAAACAAGTTGTAGGGAAAGAGGAAATTTTCCTTGTTTGAAAAAATAATTTTTGCAGAATCAGTGGGATTCAATGATTCCATAAGCTGTGTGTGCATCATGTTAAACCCTGCCCCCCTCCAATTATTCCACTGTACTTTTTGGAAGATAAGCTATTAGAAATCACACCCCGCCCCTAATAATAAGTGAGGAAGAGCTGGAAAGAATAATGGATGCCATTCTTCTAAAAGGTTGTGCATAGGAAAGACAGGAAAGAATTTTACTTCCAAGTAAACCAAATGCTCACTGTGACAGCAAGCTTACCCATCCACATCCTTCTCAGGAGCTACAGCGTTGGTTATTTTCTCAGTGTTGATAGGCTTGTTGGAATCTAGAGGTAACTGTACTATAAACCCATGCACTGCAGGATCTTCATTCAGGCCATTAATGCATCTCAGCACCTGTTTAAAAGAAACCATGACAGGGAAGAAACACACAGAACTTGTGAACAGCTAGGCCATTATTGATCTGTTCACTTCTGTTAGAAAATCTGCCTCTTGAAGCGGAACCTTGCAAAAAAAAAATGTCATAGCATGTTTGGTGATTCTGTTCAGGGTTTAACTACTCTGTTTTACTCCTTGTACTCATTCCCCATTAATAACTTTTCTATTTTAAAAGGCACTTGATGAATGACTATATAGGGCCCATCCTGCTTAAGCAATGTACTGCATCTTGCTCATTGTTGTGCTGGTGTATGCATGTGTAGTGTATGTGTGTTTAATGATGTATGTTCTAACTTTTTGATTGTTTAATCTCATTTTAACTTTTGTATCTTGTGTATTTTTAACAATGTGTTTTTCAATTTTTTTGTAAGGCACTATGAGTCCCAAACAAGGAAAAAAACCAGGATAGAAATATACAGCACCATTACAACAACAACTCCCCTCTTCCCACAAATGCCAATCAGTATTCTGTGCCCACTAAGGAAATCCATTCTCATCGGGCTTTTTTCTAATGCAGGAGGACTCATGGGGTGTCTGAGCCCAGCAACATTAAAATAATCGCTTTTGTCTGTTGGTTTCTATGAGCAGATTTTTCTTCCATACATGAAGACATCTATCCAGATAATAAATTTATCCTATGCTTTTTATATATGTTTCTCTTCCTTCATTTCCCTTTTCCAATCACTCCATTCCATTGTCTCACCTTTCAGCCTTTTGCTTTGTTCCCTCTTCTCAGTTGGATTTTATGGGTTCTGAGAATACTCAGGTTTTAATGGGCTTTTGCGGGCATTTTCTCTCCTCAGAATTCCATCTATCTATCCATCCATCCATCTGGATTTTATGGGTTCTGAGAATACTCAGGTTTTAATGGGCTTTTGGGGGGATTTTTGCTCCTCAGAATTCCATCTATCTATCTATCTGTCTGTCTCTCCATCCATCCATCCATCCATCCATCCATCCATCTTTGCTGTGTGCCTGGAAACCATGCCATGCCATGCCGTGGCGGCGCAGTGGTTAAATGCCAGTACTGCAACCACAAGGTTGTGAGTTCGATCCTGCCAGGCTCCAGGTTGACTCAGCCTTCCATCCTTCCACAGGTCGGTAAAATGAGTACCCAGCTTGTTGGGGGCAATTAGCTAAAAACACATTGTAAACCGCTTAGAGAGCACTTAGTTGATAAGCGGTATAGAAATACATGCTATTTGTAATTTATAATGTATTTCATGTTGTTCACCCCCTCAATCCATGTGGAGAGGCGGGATACAAACAAATAAATATATAATATTATTATATGAAGAGAGGTTTAGGGAGTTGGTTATATTCAGTCTGGAGACGAGAGGGTTAACCGGTGACATGACAGCTATGCTTAAATATTTGAAGGGATGTCTTTTGTCATAGGGAAGACGGAGCAAGCCTGTTTTCTGCTGCTCCAGAAACTAGGACACAAAGCAATGGCTTCAAACCTCAGGGAAAGAGAGCACATTTAAACATTAGGAAGAATTTTCTGATAGTAAAAGCAGTTCAACAGTGGAATGTGCTGCCTGGGAGTGTGGTGGAGTCTCCTTCTTTGGAGGTTTTTAAGCAGAGGCTGGATGGCTATCTGTCAGGAATGTTTTGATGGTGTATTCCTGCACGGCAGGGGGTTGGACTCAACGGCCCTTGTGGTCTCTCCCAGCTCTATGATTCCGTTATTCTATTCTATGATTCTATGCCTTGAAGTCAGTTCTAAGTTTCTCTCTCTATAATTCTGTAAGCCTTTAGGTTACCCCCAAGCAAGCCTCGCTTTTGTACATGACTGTTGCAATTTTTGGTTATGTTGACAACTGCACTCAAAGATCAGGATAAAAATTAGACTATAGAATATAATAGATTTCAATCCCACACAAATTCTTAAAGAGAAAGCAATTACCTCAGCTTCCGTAGCTGTGTTCGGCAGCTTGATGTGATTGGCATTGATTCCAATCTGGAAAAGTAAGGATTTTTAGAAAAATCATAATGAGTTGAGACATAATTAGACGAAATGTGATAAGGCAATTCATATCAGACTATAAAGCCCTTGAGAATCTTAATACACACTCCCCGCCCAGAAATTTTGGCAATTTTCAGAGTGGTACATAGAAACAGAGAGGAATATGTTTGGCTACAGAGCAAGGGCCAGAAAACAGGTTCCCCTGTTGCCATGGCAACATTCCATCTTTTGACAAGTGGGTCCAGGGCCACTGCCCGCCATCTTGGAAAAGCCAAGAACATATTTCTTGCTTCTATTCTTCTCCAGTGGCCATTTCACACCACAGCACTATAGTGCTATGATTCCATTTTTACCACCATGATTCCAGCCTATGAAATCCCAGGATTTGCAGTCTAGTGAGGCTCTAGAGCTCTCTGCTGGAGCACTCCAAATGCCCTTTTGAAAACTACAAACCCCAGAATTTCACAAGATGGAACCATGGCCATTAAAGTGTAGTCATAGGCCATTTCTGCACTAGACTGTTATAGTGCTATTATTCCACTTTCAACATCCTATGGAAATCCTGGGGTTTGCAGTTTAGGGAGGCCCCTTTGAGGCCCTTCCCTAAACTGCAAACCCAAGCCTTCCATAGGATATTGAAAGTGGAAAAATAGCACTATAACAGCCTAGTGCAGAAATTGCCAGAGTGCTAGAACTGTGAAGTGTGACTGGGTCCTTGGTCTTGTCACATAAATAGAAAGAAAACGGACCCCTTCCACACGGGGGTATTAAAATGGTCTAGCGCAACCTCTATGGAGGTTGTCTACACCGTAAAATGGATTGGGGTGGATTACTTTAGTAATTCCACACCCCAATCTGGACTAGGGTGACCGGAAGTGGTGGTGCCGCGTGCTTTTTAAAAACCACTTTTCATGTGGTTTTTAAAAAGAACGATCGTGCAGCCCCGTCGCAGCACCCGGTGTTGATTTGCAGGCGCATGCAAGGGTGTGCTTGCAGATCTGTCAGGGGCGGGCTTTCCGGCTGGTGAGCTTCTCCGGTTGGTGGAGAGCCTCCGCCAGTCGTAAGCCGCCATTTTGGGTGCCGCAGGACGCCGAGGAGTGTGGAGCAGCAAAAACACGCTGCTCCACGTGGCGACGGACTAAGGTAAGCTCCGTTTCAGGACGTCTCAGGACGTTTTTTCCTTCACGTGTGGAAAGGGCCAAAGACAACAACATAGGGTACAATTTTTGTCATTGTAACTTCCACCAAACCATGGGGCAATAAGCCACTCACAGGAATAACAGAGGGTATTTGTTTTTAATTTTTTAAAAATTATTTATTTGTATCCCGCCTCTCCATATGGATTGAGGCGGCAAACAACTTACAAATAGCATGTATTTCGAAACATTTCTATACATTTGGCATCGTTTTGAGGCAAAAGATGTTTTTTGAGGGCTCAAAACCCTCCCTACCCACTAGAGATCGTTTTGGGGCTTTCTGGAGCAAAAAAAGATATTTTTTTGATCCCTGGTAGTCATAAAAAAACAGCCTAATGCTGTATGCAGCCCACAGACCACCGTTTGCCCCAGTCTTGGAAGAAGTCTTACCTCAGCAGCAGCCTTTAGCTTCATGCTAATATAGAGATTCGAATCATCCCGATCACCAACCTTTAAGAAAAAAAGAGGGGTAGAAGTCAGCAAGTTCCACAAAGAAAACATTGTTTGTTTCACATGTTTTTCTTTCAGGAAGCTTGATTTGGTTTATATGGAGCTCTTATATAGCCACCTGTCCAGGTGCAGGTCAGGTCAATATTAACAATACGGCAGCATCATGGGCCCTAAGGTCATATTCTCTGGAAAGAGAAAAAGGCCTCCAAGATTTAGCCTCAACCCAGCATCCTTTTTTCCATCTAGCTTGCACTGCACATATTAATATGCATAAATTGTCTACTCACAAGACTTTCTCTATAATGCTCAAAATGGAGAAACAAGGTTTTTTAATTCCAAAGCACTTCCCAAACCACTAGTTAGTTCTCCCCTAACAGTTCTGCCTCCTGAAGGCTGTTTGCAGAAAAGAAATGGCAGCTGAGGTTTCAAGACACAAAGTGGCAATAGAATAAGTAGGTATATGCCCAGCTCTGTTGTATTTCTCACTTTGATGTTGTCTGTAAAGCTGCCTCAGTATACGCGCTCCAAAAAGGAGGCTATGATCTCCTGATGCAAAGTACTTTTGTCATTTTTATCCATGGTAGTAAATTCTGATGCAATACAAATCCCATGTCAGCTGGTACTTCTGGAGAAGAGAATGAAAAGTCTGTGTATGAGCAGGACTCCAGATCACACTTATGAGCCTGAAGCAAGTGTTAACCATTTCTATTGATAGGCCTTTTCATTTTATACCTTGAGTCATGCACAGATGTATTGATTAGCTTTAGCTGTGGTGACACTTGAGCTGGTACCACAGCCAAAGCTAATCAGTACATAAATGCATCTTACGTTAGGCATATAAGACAGAGACTCCTTGGTTGCTCATACTCTTCTTCTCAGTTGTAATATATCACATATAGCATGTTAAAACTAGGACAGAATTGCAATAGCATGCTCAGCTCCACATTTCGTGTTGCAAGAAACCACAGGCAGACCTCCATGAACAAAGCCTCTGACAAAGAAGCCTGTTTTTACATAATATTTTATGCCTGCCCTGTCATGGGCCAGAAATCAGCTTCTCTATGTGAACAGCAGTTCTCAAAGGAGAACAAGCAGACGCAAATGCACCGGGAGCTAGTCAGGCTGGGGTGAGAGCCAGCTGGCTCCAGTCTTTTTAAGGAAGGCAGAGGGCAGTGGCCCAACATCAGAAACAACTCACATGCTTGCCAGCCCTTGCCTTTGCATGCTATGGACTCCCTGCTTGTTGTCTCCCTTAATTCTCTGACCTTCAGACTGTCTGACCTGCTGCTCGCTGGATTTCTTAGACCAACTCTGGACTATGATTCTGCTCCACCCTGAACAGGCAGGCTCCACTGAACTAAGCTGTTTCAGTTTGCTGAACAGCCTCCTGCTTGTCCTGCACTCCACTGCCTGGCAACTGGCAGCTGACATGCCCAGGCACCTCTTTCCTCCCTGTTTTCTACCTAGATGAATCTTTTTTTAAAGCAGTATCAGCACTGAGACAATGATGAAGGAAGGCTGGACAAACAGATCTTTAGTGTCAGGTTTCAGCACTTTGTCTGTATGCTTGAGCTTAGAAATAATGGCATTCTGCTCTAGCCAATCCTACTGTAGCTGTGTGTACCTGGTTACAACAGCTAAGGTAAAAAGTATCTGCCTCCAGAATCCCTTACTTACTTACTTACTTACTTACGGAGCATGAGTGAATAGCAAACAGAAAGAAAAGGGGAGATCAGCCTGCTTTTCCAAGTATTTCCAGCATGTTAAAACAAATCCTAGACCTATAATGTTTGGCCACCAAAAAAGAAATAATAAAAAAAAATGCAGTCTGGTGAAAACAAAAGTCACCTTGGGACGCATTTTGGAAAAAGTCTTCAAGAAGATTAAAATATTTCTGTTTACTTATTGAAGGCTTACTTAAGATGGTTGTTTAATTTCTCCTGTGCATATTGTTAGCTCTGAATGAAAAGTCTGCTGAAAAATGTTGAATTGCTCTTTTTTGTGGTGGAGGAAGCTATGCCTATTCTTTCTGCATTACACCTGCCTCTGCTACCAAAGTTTCTGTTAAAGAAGTAATGCTCAGGAACACATCTGCTTTGTTAACTAACGTATACATTTCCACTTTAAGAACTGATTTTGTAAAAACATTTTAACTACTCTGAATTAGAAAAATTTGTAGGGTTGTCTACAATGCACAAAAGTAACAGAACAACAGAAAGAAGATGACTGGGAAAAGCAGGAAAAAAAAACAGTGGAAAGTCCTAAAAGAAAAACCAGCTGTAGCAGGAAAACAGCCATCAAAAGTTTATTTTATTTGTCTTCTTTTGACCAGGTGCCTAAAGCTTAATCTGTACTAGGAAACACTCCTAGAAAGCATAAGTGGGATGCCACCACCAAAAAGGTCACCTCTCTTCGGTTGCCAGGTACCTAAGTGCAAATAAACCCCTTGGGTGTAAAGGGAGCATTGAAGCCTAATGTTTTGCTAGCAGATGTTTTAGATTCAGTTGCTGCATGGATGCAACAAAATGAGAACCTGAATTCCTGAGCTTAAGAATGGTTGCAGTAAGAACACATATATGTTGGCTAGAAGAAACTGGTATCCAACAACTCACATTTCCAAGCTGTGCGCAAAGTATTAATAGGTTGCCCCTACCTGCAGAATTGCAAGGCCTGGCCTGAAACCTGGACTTTCTCCTTCATCTCCGCCACTTGGTCCTTCAGTCTCTGCCTTACTTGCCTAGAAGAGAAAGGAGTTTGGGAGGATGAGGAGAAAGAGGGAAAGAAGTAATTAACCACAAATCTAGAAGCAGGCAAAAATAGCAAGGAGACTCTGGTGACTCTTACTCAAACCAGCACCACTTCTCTGCAAGACCTAATCCTTGAACTGTAGATATATACGGGTTAGCTGCCACTGCTTGGAAAAAAAAAAGTCTTTGCATGTCAGGCATGTGGAAGGTGAGGCCATGGTCTGCATATGGTCCCCAGGGCCATATGGCCTCTAGAAGCCTTTCCAACATCACAAAATTATTTTTGCATTGGTTTAAAGGCTCAAAAACCATAGGTACAATTTTGCCACCTTTTTGGAGGGCCCCAGGCTGTTTTGCTTTTCCAACCAGAAGGTAAAATGGAAGCTTCAGTTTACTTCCTGGTTGGGGAAAAAAGGCCTCTCCTGGCCATAAAACAGCCCAGGGAAGTTCTCAAATACGGCAAAATTGCCCCCAATGATCAGTATGGGGCATGGGAGGAGGCTTTTAGTTAAAAAAAACCAAAGGTCACAGTGAGGGTTGCAGCCATCCATGGCCACATGGGAGACCACTGTGGTCCAACAATCTTGGCAAGTATCCAGCGCTGCTGTATATTCTCAGAGAAATTCTCAATTGTTGCTTTATTCCCTCTGCCCATCAAGCATCGCTCATGAAGATAAACAATGGGCATCTAAGCTGAGAGGAGAAAATACAGGATAAGATGGGGTAAAATTTACCAAAGATGTCCTTTGAAATCCTCGTATGCCTTTTTTATTCAACAGTTACCCAATTTATTTATCTAGGACTGAGAATTTTAGAATTCTGAGAAGGAAACTCAGCGGTGCCAAAAAGACTGACACCATTTCCGCACTAGGCTGTTATAGCGCGATGATTCCACTTTCAACCTCCTATGGAATCCTGGGGTTTGCAGTTTAGGGAGGGGCTGGCCAGCCCCTCCCTAAACTGCAAACCCCAGGATTCCATAGGAGGTTGAAAGTGGAATCATCGCGCTATAACAGCTTTGTGCAGAAATGGCCTGAGATGTTTAGAACTAGTAACACCCAAGTCAGTTTCACATTAGACCTTATGAATACTCAGCCTTCTCAAATGTAAAGAAATTCATTTTCTTCCATAAAAAAAAGTCCAACCATTATCACATTTACTTCCTAGATCTTATATTTATCCATTCTTCTGTACGACAGCCAGCACTTAGTGTAGTGCTTTGAGCAATGAGCCTGGAGACCAAAGCTTGATTCCCCGCTCAGCCGTGGAAATCTAGTGGCTGACTTTGGGCATGTCACACTCTCTCAGCCCCATAAAACCCCTTGATTGGTTCACCTTAGGGTTGCCATAACTCAGAAATGACTTGAAGGCGCACAGCAACGACAACAACAACAACAACAATTTTCTCTTATTTCTTCCTAGCAAAACCCACTGAAATAGATCATGCTGAGAAAAATAATTGCCCCAAGTTTACCCACTGAGCTTCATGGCTAAATGGAGATCTGAGCTTGGGTCTCACCAATCTTAGTGTGACATTCTATTCACTAACTCACACCAGAGAGGAAGAGAGAAACTGCAATTCATTCTTATACAAAATTTGACATATAAACACCTCCTTTGTTGTTTATCATCCAGAAAAACAGAATGAAAACATTCCTAATTCCTTTAAAGCTAGTAAAATAGAAAAGAAGGGCCTAAATTAAAACAGAAACCAAAACAAATAAATCATCCAGTTCTTAGCACATTCATTCTCAAGATACAAAACTGTCTGTCCCTTGCGGTACTAGCAACAATAATCACATTTCTAGTGCCATCTGGTGAGCACCGAGCGCAAAAGCAGATAACAGAAACATCTTTTTAAAATAATTTTAAAAGTTTTTAAAAAAAAAAAAAAGGCTATACATTTTTGGCCTGTAGATCTTGACAGTGTTTGATGAAGAGTTCTCAAGTTCTGAGAGGGCATGCCTACAGAAGCCAAAAGTCTAAACCATGGCATTACAGCATAAGCCCATCAATAAACAAGTTCAAGGATGAGCTGAAAACTTAGTTGGATGCTGACTTCTGGGAGGAATTTGGATACTTTTATACCAGCAGCTAATTTCCCCAGAAAGCAGCAAGGGGTTCTTTTAAAATAAACCAAATTGAGCCATTCACAGCTTAATTCATATGCATATTAATTCATATTCATGGCTCAATTCATATTCATGGCTCATTCATTGCTTAAAAAAAGGCTTATTCCTAGGCGTATCACCCCATGCATCTGATGAAGTGACCTAAATCTACAAAAGCTTATGCTACCAACCTCTTTCTCTCAGTCTTAAAGGTATTGCAAGATCTATTTGCATACTGATCCAGATGAACAGGGCTGCCTTTGAACCCTAATTAACCAGTGTTTTATTCACAGCCAAGGTTAATCATCCTAGGACATCCCCTAAGACTCCAGATGGAACCCATGGCTGATGAGTCTCCTGGGTCTCCTTAATTTTTTTCTTTGGTTTCTAAGCAACACTGGATGGCTGTATCAACCCATTTTTTCAGCCTTCTAAAATGCCCATGATCTGGCATTCTGCAAGATATTGTGGGGAAAAAATTAAAGATTAGTTAGGCCCAGCAGCTCACATCGCTGCCACTGCAGCCAAATAAACTCTACCAGGGGTGGGGTAGGGGTGGAACCACCAGGGAAGACATTTCTCAAACCTAAAGCTGGCCCTGGGTATTACAAATTCACAGATCACATTTCTCTATTCCCCCCAAAACCAGAAATTAATTCTGCATTTCCAAAGGACAAGGTCTGAATTAAACCTGTCAGCAGTTCACCTCCTAGCTTTTATTTCGCAATGTTCACTACATTTGATCTGGTGGCTTCTAACAGGAAAAAAATATCAGACAAATAAAAAGAACAGAGTTGTAAAAGAATATCTGTTCTACATGTCGGTTAGTATTTCACAGACACTGCTGCTTATACTGATTCAGCTCCTCCTGTTCCGAATACAGAGGTTCATAGATGCCCCAACCAAAAAACACAAATCAGTTACTTTCATTTATGCTTTCTACGTGCAGAACTGTGGCAGGATCAGGAGCCAAATTTTCACTCCCATGGGCCACATTAAGCCTGGAAATTATAAAAATGTTATTCAAATAGGAAAAAAATATATGGAAACTGAAGTCATCCAGGTTCCTTTTCACACTATACAATTATAGAGCTATGATTCCTCTTTGACCGTGGCAAAAACATACTATGGAATCCTGAGATTTGCAGTTTATTTATTTATTTTTTGTAATGTTTTCATTAAAATTTAGTTACCAAATAAAAAAGGAACAAGCGGGTTACATCTTCTTTAAATGTATCCCACCTCCCCCACTTCTGCTTATATTTCTCCAGTTGAACCTACATTATTTCTGTTTACACAAAAGAAGAGCAATTACATTTCTATTATCAATAAAAACAATTACCCTTTATCTTGTTTCCATATCTCTACATCTTATAAATCTATGTCTTTACCCAGTCCAATACTCCTTTCCATTCTCTTTCCAAATTCTGTATTGGTTTATTTTTCAAAGAGGATGCTACTTTTTCTGTTTCTACCATCTCTAAAACTTTCAACTTCCACTCTTCTAGATTTATATCATTATTTTCTTTCCAATATTGTGCATACAACAACTTCGCTGCTGTTATCAAGTATAACAGTATCTTCCGATGACTTCTTATCTGTCTATGTTGGCCTGGCATATTTAACAAATAAACTCTGGTATCATTTCAAAGTCCACTTTACATATTCTTTGAATTTCATCATGTATCCTCTTCCAATATCTCCTTGCCTTTCCATAAGTCCACCACATATGAAAAGAGGACCCAATCTTTTCACTGGGATTTGCAGTTTAGGGAGGGGTATTTATAATTTTGAGGGCCAATGTAGTGTAGTGGTTTGAGTGTTTGACTATGGTTCTAGAGACAAAGGTTCGATTCCCTGCTCTGCCATGGAAAGCCACTGGGTGACATTATGTGTGTCATATACTGTCAGCCCCAGAAAACCTGTGATTGGTTCAGCTTAGGGTTGCCATAAGTAGGAAATGACAACACAATATCAACAATTTATAATTTCCATTCACAAAGCTCTAGTGCCTCACCAAACTACAAACTCCAGATCTATTTAAAGCAAAACCAACAGTTCTTGGAGGCTTCTAGGAGTAGTAGAATCACAACTTTGACACCCCAATCCATTTTTGATAGACTGGGGAGGGGTTCATGGGTCACAAGAAAGGGCTTTGAGTCCTTGTGAAGCCGATGGGCCGTATATTGTTCATTCCTCTAACAAAATGCACTGAAACTGGAGATGTTTTTTGATTAGCAAATTGTTTTGTTATTGCGTTTTGCCCATATAAATATGGGAGATTTGAATCTCTGGACCTGAGTCACTTATAAAAGTGTTCAAAGAAACTTAAGTTGCAAAACACACTGCTATTACCATTCCCAGCTTATCCTGATTATTATTTGGACAACTACAAAACCCAGGAAAGGAAGGAAAATGTTTTCAAAATACAGAACTCCTGTTAGTTCATGGCAAATAGCACACTAGGCTAATGATGCTGCTGTAAGTTTTAAAATAACTTACAACTAAATACTGTTACACCACTTTGTTACACATATTTCTGATAATATTTTATTCATTTTATTCATTCATTATTTTATTTATATTTTATTCATTCATTATTCATTTATTCATTTTACTTCCAACTTTCTTCTTAAGAATTCTGAACGGTGGATGTGGTGAGGCATATTTTCACAACTGACCCTGTGAGGTTGTTCAAGATAAAAGGCAATCCGGATGCAAGGTCATCCAGTGAACTTCATGCTGAATTGGTAGTTGCTCCCACACCCAATGCTATCTATCATATCACACCCAGCAGAAACATGTTATGCGTGCTTTTAGAAATAAGCCATTTCAAATTGATTAATCCCAAGAACACAATTATTTCTGTGCATAGAAGCCTACAGCTGCAGCAGAAAAAGGGAAACTACCACAGCATGAAAAAAGAATTTAGATCTTTAGCTTGCTTCATGGATTGCATGACTATGCTGTAGAACCGTTTAACTGAAGGCACATGAGACCTACAAGGGCCAAACTCATGACTCTTTTGCATGAATTTCAAGGAGAAGAAATGTTCAGAACTCTCCTCTCTCAATTGTACTTATTGTCTCACCAGCAATACCCCTGAGATTTGGCCCTTCTGTAAAGGTAAATCTCCTTTTTTTTTCTTCCCCTCCAAAAATGGTAGCTTGGTTTAGATTTCCTAGGTGCTCTGGAAACAGTCTCCACAAATGTAGAATGGACACAGAAGAGCTAATCTTTAAATCAAAAGAAAAATGTATTCTTACTGTAAGAGCCATGTTGGATCAGACTGAATGCCTGGTCCAAAATTTTAATACACATGGCCAAACAAACGCCTATCGAAAACCTACCAGCAGGGTTGAGTAAACTGCACCTCCCTGTTTATATTCTCCAGAAACTGGTATTCAGAGGCATATTAAATATATAGCCAAAAGGAATAGAACTCTACTACAACCTTTATCATCTATAAACCTGTGTCTAATTGTCTTTTGAAGATACCCAAGCAGATAGCCATTGCTATGCTGTAGGATAGAAAAGTTCACAGTTTTAACTATGCTGAATCTTCCACCATGTGGCTTCAGTAAATGTCCCTGGTTTCCAATATTACAGTACCTGAAAGATTTTTTTTTCTCTGCATTTTCTTCACAGTATGGGTTATAATGTCATATATTATGCTAAAGGCCTTTACAGACTGCTGCTCATCCATGGGGAATCTGCAGATTCACTGTAGGTCCCAGCATCCATCAGCAGTCATGGTGTGGTTTGACCTGTACTGGGAACTGCCTTGAGTCACATATTGCTGATTTTTGTCTCTTTTCTTTTAAGGAATCTGTTTTAAAGGGTTTTAATTCTAGGTATTGTTTAACTGTAGTTTTAATAATAACTTACAGTATGTTTTTGCTTCTCTTTTTGGAACTGTAATTGTATTTGTTTTAATTTTTGTAAGCTACTTTGGGCCCCAATATTGAAAAAAGTCAGGATACAAAAAATACTATTATTAATATTACTACCACTACTATTGTTACTATTAAAATTTTGAGAGAAAGTCAGAATATAAATTAAATAAATTATTTTTAAATATATACATTGTCTTTCTCAAGCCAAGAGAGTTAGCTTGTAGCATCAGAGCTTGTCTGAATCTTTTCCTTCTTGACCTCTTGTGCAATCTTGGAAGAGAGGAGGCAACAGTTCTCAGCACAAAGGGCAGCTGCAGGAAGCAAAGCAGACAATGGCCATTTCCGCACAAGTCTGTTATAGCGCGATGATTCCACTTTCAACTTCCTATGGAATCCTGGGGTTTGTAGTTTTGGGAGGGGACACCTGGCCCCTCCTGAAACTGCAAACCCCAGGATTCCATAGGAGGTTGAAAGTGGAATCATCGCGCTATAACAGACTCCTGCGGAAATGGCCAATTAGTAAAACCTGAAGAGGAAAAGAGAAAATAAAGACTCTGGATATTGGGCTCTGTGCCTTTAGAAGCTGTATGAGAAGCTCAGCTGGGTCAGCATCATCCACTGGAAGCCAGCAGTGGAAAGTTGAGCTATGGGATGTTCCCTCAGTCTTGTCACTGAGAAAAGGACAGGAGCTTTTGGTAAGAAAGGAACTGGCAACAGTAAACCTGGTTCTAAATAGAGAGGACGAAACAATGGCCATTTCTGCACAACGGGCTCTTGCGAGTTGTCCCGTTGCAGTCCTGACAGCAAAGGGAGAACAGGCACACTTCCCGCAGTATGAGACTGGCTCCCTGTGGAAGGGAGCGCAATGGCCACACCGCTTCCTTCCATAGTGCAACCGGGCATTTCCCAGGCTGGGCTGGGGAAGGAAGCATTGCCACTGTGCTTCCTGCCCTTCTGCAAGACAGGTAGGTATGGGAGCATTGCGTGATCGTGGGGGCTAAATGGATTTTATCCATTTAGTGAATACCCCACGAGCACGACGCATGGGGATGGGATGGCAATAAGCCAGTGACAACATCATGCAGAAACATGATCAGCTGACCGCTGCCATCCCGTCCCCATGGGAGGACAGCCCCATTGTGTGGAAATGGCCAGTGTTTCTTCTGAAGTCAGGTATTAAATGCTCCTCTCTCCCAGGTTGGATACAAAGGTAGTCTTTTGACTACATCTTCCAAAGTCCCTTCCTAGTGAAGTCTGGGAATTCTAATTAAAAAATAAAAGCTTTGTGGGGGTGGTAACCCTTTTATCTCATGCTTTAGGAATAAGAAAACCCTGCTAGTCTGCAAAACCAATAAAGTCTTACAGCCACTTAGAAATTTAGCAGGTTTACTTATTATGGCATAAACTTTCAGATGGATTAGAATCCACTTTGTCAGATGAACTCTAGTATCTGCAGGTTTAAGCCATAATAAGCAATACTCTTACTCGTTGACACCTCACAACAAATCTCTGTAATGTTTTCTCTTGTGTCTGTCCCACCAGTGTGCATGTATGTGTACAATGGTGTCTGTTTCTGTTTCATTTTTACAATTACAAGGGTTGTGAGTAAGGGACCCAAACTCCCTCCTTGCCACTTCTTCATGCTTCAGTTGCTACAGGTACCTTTCTCTCCAGTTTAGTTCCCATACAGAAACGAAGTGGGTGGAGAGAACATGCCTGCAGCAATGCAATGAAAACATACACCAAAGTTTGCACATACAGACTTGTACTTTTCTGTACAACATGCTTTACTTGCTATTGCCAACAGCATTTCACCTAATTCTGAGACCTCAAAATCAGTTGTGACATTACCTGGAAAAATTCCATCAGGTTAGCCGTCTTAGACTTTTGCAACAAAACAGGTCACAAGGAACCTTTAAGACTGGAAGTGCACAAATTTGTTGTGTCTGTGGGTCAAACTTCTGCCCCCCTCCAGGGCTGGACAGATGGCCAAAAAATAAAGAATGTTCCTAAAATGGAAGTGACTGGAAGTCTACACCTAAGTTTGAAAAACTGGACTGTTTTGTTTTAAGTTAAACATTGGAGGTGAGCTGGAGCCTGTTGAAAACATTAATTACTACTCCTGGAGGCTTCCTGGAGAGGTATTCATCTAAAACATTTCTAGAAATGGGATGGCTTGGGAAGGGGAGTTGTGGCAATAAAAGCAGGCTTGAGAGTCCTTAGACTTTGTCCACCTGTTTTTGAAACTAACACATACTCTGCAACTGTCCTGGTTTGGCAGAGGCAGTCCCAGTTAAACCTCTATTGTCACACTTTTTCAACTGTTTGTTAAATGTCCCATTTGCTCTCTACTCCTCCCACTTGCCCTTTTTGTCCTAGGCTTACTTCAATTGCTACAAACTGAGTTAAGTCTGTGTGTGTGTATGTGTTGCACTTCCCTGTAGACTCAGGCAAAGCTAACTGTGGCAGCCTCCAGTAGCTTCACTCTCTCTGGTAGCCTTTGCCATCTTGATCACACTTTGATGTTACATGGCTACATGTGTTTTGGTTTTCATCTGTTAAATGATGGAGGGTATGCTAACTGAGGTATTGTAACATTTTGTGGACTATAGATTCACTCTGTCAAATGCATCTGAAGAATCTTCTTAGAAGTTCTGGTGTATGTGTAGAGTGGACCCAGTTAAGGATGAAAGCTTATAGAGAGCTCAGGGAAAAATTAGATGCAGAAAATACTGACAGTGGCAGTATCCAGATAGCTATGCTGTTTCCACATAGTATTTGGAATATTTTACAAGATACTATATAGGCTACTGGAAAAAAAAAAAGTAGCAGGCAAACTGGATACTTCTGCACTCTAGACTAGATTTTAGAACTGTTGGAGAAACGAGAATGTATTGTACATTCGAGTTCCTCCTTGAAGCATGCTTGTTTTTGAAAGTATAAAACTACCCAAGGACAGGAGAGTAAAGATTTCCCTAAATCCGGGTGGCCAACAGTCAGGAGTGTGTGTGTGTGTGTGTGTGTGTGCATGCAGCATGCGCACTGTGCCTTTCACGGTGTGTCAGAGGACCTCAGGCTTTTTAATATTTTAATTTTTTTTTTTTAGCTTTTTAAAGTAAATTGTTTCTAGGTTTTTTAAAAAACAAGAAATTTATTAATTTAAGAAAAACAACTGCAAATGCCTCATTACAAGTACTGGTGGCAATTTCACCATGTCTTGGGCCCTCTGGACCATTTTAGGAGAGATCTTCTCAAAACCAGGAAGTAAACCAGCTTCCAGTTTACTTACAGCTTTTTATAAATGCCTCCTCTGGTCCTAAAATAGCCCAGGGGGCAAAAGTAGAGTAAAATTGCCTTTCTGTGTCTTCTAGGGGTTATTGGAGGCATTTTTAATTTTAAAAATAAAGCACATGGGTAGTGGAGTATAGAATCAGCGTGGTATAATGGTTTCGAGCATTGGACTACAACCTTGGAGACCAGGGTTTGATTCCCTGCTCAGCCACAGAAACCCAACAGGTGACCTTGGGCACGTCACACACTCTCCGCCTCAGGAAACCCTATGATAAGGTCGCCTTCGAGTCACCACAAGTTAGAAGTGACTTGAAGGTCCACAACAGCAGTAGAGTATAATGCTGCCAGTGTGAAAACTACAGAGGGCTCCTGTACTTTTAATGGTTGTGTGGAAGGAAAAATTCCAGGACATGCAGCTTGTTACTTAGTTGGGTGACAAGCCACATCCACCTGAATTCCCTCATCTATACCACCATTACCAGTGCAGAAGTAATCTCCTACTGGGGTGCCGTTGGGGCTAAAAATGTCTTGGGAGGGCCTGCGTGGAGCCCCCATGCCATGCTTTGCCCACTCCTTCCATAAACTAAGAAAAATAATTCATGTATGGTTTTATATAGAAAAAAAGCATGTGGTTTTTCCCCACCAATAATAGTATTTGTTGAAATGACCTTTCCTAGGAGAGGTATCCCTGTCTCAATTCATGTCTGCTATCTTTCTTCATTGCTCATTAACTCTGCAGTCTATCACTGATTAACATTTCTTGGTGCTGAAATATATACCTGTGTCATAAAATGTTTGCTCTGTTTTGAAATCCGTGGGTAATTTTAAAGTCACCTCTTGCTGGATGTCTGGCTATGAACGGATGTTCAGCTTTTAAATGCAACTGTGTCGCTTACTATTGAGAATCAAGAACTTTTTTTTAAAAGTTTAACAATAAAAAATGTTGTAGGAGGGAGTTAGTAAGTTGTTACAAGTAACTATTACCTATCACTTTGAAAAGTAATTTCCCAAACTCTGTTTTTAAGTATCAAATGCCTTTACCTTTTCTGGTTTCTGAAAAACTCATGGAAACATACAGCTGTTTACAAGGAGGCTGTTCACCTATATGTTGTATTGTTCTAGAAGTAATTGTGCTAGTCTGTTTACAGCAGATGTAACAAATCTTTCTGACAGCACTAAGTTATTAATACATTTATTGTAGCATCAGCTTCATGGGTTAGAGTCTACACTCCATCAAATGCATGATGTTGGTTACAAAAGCTGATGCCGCAATAAATCTGTTAGTTTTGGGGAACCACCAGACTTTCTATATTGTACTAAAGAGTTATTCATCATCTCTGCAGTTCTGTTTTCCATTTTACAGGTTTTTAGCAACTATTTGATCCAAATTGTTACAGCCTAAATTTTAGAATAAGTCTATATTTATGTTTCATCAGTGAAAATACTGACCCAGTGTGTTGTGAAAAAGGCACACTTTTACACTGGGAATATTTAAGGAATTGATAATACCTTTCTGTAAATTAAAGGTGTGACCACACTTGCTATATTGTATATACTTCTGGTCACAGCAACTCAAAAGCAATTCAGTGGGCCCTTGATATCCACTAAGGTTTGGTTCCAGGACCCCCTGTGGATACTCAAATTTGTGGGTGCTCATGTCCCATTATGTACAATGGTGTAATAAACTGGTATCCCTTATATAAAAGGGCAAACTGAAATTTGCTTTTTGGGCTTTATTTTTTGGAATATTTTCTAGCTGCAGTTGGTTGAATCCAAGGATATAGAATCTGTGGATATGAAGGGTCAACAACTTCTGAAAAGCTCCTATTACCACTGGTCACTCCTGACCTAACTCACCAAGACACCAACGCTAGAATTAGGCAGAGTGAGACTGTCCTCTCAGGCAGTGAATGGTGGGAGATGGCAGCATGGCATTGGAGGAAACCCATGCCCCATGGCACACTTTGTGCCCTTTGTGTTAGCCTTCTGCCCTTATGTGTGGTGCAGGATGCCATCTTGCCACCATTATTGGAAACAAGATTCAATCATCAATCCAAAATAGGATGTGGATATCTTATTTTTCACTCCAGCCAGCAACATTTCTTGGAGTAGGGGCTACTTCTGTTCAAAGAGCAATTCTGGATTGCTGCATTCTCCCCCATCTCCCCTTGGAACAAAAGCCTGGCACACTCAGTCAGCCAGGAAACCTTTTTCCCAGAATGGAGAAGATGTAGTGGGGAAAAACTCAGTTGCTCTGGACTTTACATCACAGTTGGCTGACCTCTGCCAGCAACTGCTTATGCAAGTAGCAAACCTCAGTGTGCAAGTACAATGTCAGATGAGTAAACCTGCGTAACACTAGAGCTTTCCTCCCATAAATGAGAGCAGAGGTGCAGAATCATTACTTGCAAGAAACTAATGTTAGGGTGGATAAACAGTCACACCTCCACCATATCCCCAGGTGGAACACGGAGCTCATATGGTTTGGTGATTACTAGAGGGATCCTTTGGCCAAAGATACTTGTGTGTGCTTGTGTCTTTCTTGTCATTTTGTTAAGTAACAGTGTGGTATAGTGGTTAGAGCAGGAATGGAACTCAGGTGAGCTGTTGTAGAATTGCAACCTATAGCATTCCTCACTGCTAAGGCTGCTGGCAGCTACCGTCCACCAATGTCTGAAGGACCACACAGTTCCTACCCTGGGTTAGAAAGTTGGGCTGCAACTTTGGAAACCTGGACTCTAGTTTCCACTAATGAAGCCATGAAACTTAATGGGTGACCTTGAGCCAGTTGATCTTGGCCCACTTGGCTTTGGCCTGCCTCACCGGGTTGCTGTTTTGAGACAATTGAGGAAGATGAGAACTATACATGGCACCTCATTGGAGGACAGGCGGGATATAAATTTAGTTAACTGACATATAAATAAAGACACAGAATCAGGGCCAGTTTTTAAAATTTGATAACATGCTTGAAACGGCTGCAAGTTTGTCAGCCAGTTCATGCCTTCTTAGGAAGAAAGGGTCAAGCGCTAAAATCCAAAATACAGAGATAAAGGGAGAGACAGGAGTGGTTTTCTTCCCTGGAATAGGCAACTGAAAACTTTACCCAACAGGCTTAAAAGCCTGAAAGCTGTGGCCTTTCTTTTAAGCATGGCAACTTTTATAATGGGTTTTTATGCAGGGTTAATTGGAAGTCATCTCCCTGCTGTTAAAAAGGGCTCAGTCTCTTTGGTGGGTGTTAGAGTAACTTTCCGTGAAGCCTTTGGCCAATGTAGCCTGTAGTCCAAACAGGGGTGGAAGGTGCACCCCAAAATATCAGGGAAATGACCTGCCCCTTCCACTCTGTCCTCAATCTGTTAGTGCATTTAGCCTAATTCCTCCAAAATCTCTATCATAACTAAGGCCATTTTTGCACTACACTGTTATAGCTCTATTATTCCACTTTTAACATCCTGTAGAATCTGGGGTTCGAGGCCAAAGAGCTCTTTGGCTGAGAATTCTAAATGTCCATCCCTGAACTGCAAACCCCAGGATTCCATAGGAGGTTGAAAGTGGAATAATAGTACTATAACAGTGTAATGAGGAAATGGCCTAAGAGTGTATCTACACTACAAAATTATAGAAGTCTGATACTGTTTTAACTGCCATGGTTCCATCCTATGAAATCCTGGGATTTGTAGCTGAGTGAGGTACTTGGCTGCAGAATTCTAGTGTGGCAGTTCAGGGGGGTTTACTAGAACTATCTTGAACTACATGGCAGTTGAAGGAGTATCTCAAGCTATCGTCACCGGAGGAATGCAAATACACTCTGAGTTAAAGGACATGTTATTTTAATAATCGTGTACAGCTGGCCCTCCACACTCGCTAGAGTTAGGGGCACAGGATCCTTCCAAAAGTTGGAAAAATCACAAATACCACAATGTCTGTGTATGTGTGTGTGTGTGTGTGTCTGCGGGAAAGGGCCTGAGGCAAGGTCAGGAGAGCAAACACCGAGGGTCCCAACCAGTTTAAGGAAAGGAGAAGGAGAGGGGATGGGTTTGCATGGAGGGCCTACACTTCCTCTCTCACTTATCTCTTTCCGTATGTGTGTGTGTGTAAGGGGGACACTGGGAGAGGATTTGTGATGCTGAGAAACTGGGCTGAGAGTCATCCTTAGCTGGCTGGTGGAGGAGGAAGAGGACCAAAGGCAGACTTTTAAAGGTCTCTGTGGCCTGACTGGAGCCAATGAGAAGGAAGGCTTCCCTGGGAAAGAAGGACCTGGGGTGGGAAGGCAGGGGTTGAAGAAACTCACAAATAATCAAATCTGTGGAAGTCAAACCCACAAATGTGGGTTTGCAGTTGTAGTGGTTAAAGTATGGCCCACACTTAATTAGACAACAGATTATCTTTTTAAACAGCCCTTTAAAAAAAATCTTACAATTACTGATCAGCAACCAGCTTAGAAGAGGCATTCCTCTTGTATCTTGAAATGGATGCCTCTCCCAAGACAGTCTGCTCCAGCCCAGTCATTATCATTGCCAGTTCCTTTCTCACCAAAGGTTCCTATCATGTCTCAGTGACAAGACGAAGGCCATTTCCGTACTAGCCTGTTATAGTGCGATGATTCCACTTTCAACATCCTCTGGAATCCTGGGGTTTGCAGTTTCGGGAGGGGCCGACTGGCCCCTCCCAAAACTGCAAACCCCAGGATTCCAGAGGATGTTGAAAGTGGAATCATCGCACTATAACAGGCTAGTGCGGAAATGGCCAAAGAAAACATCACACAGCCCACCTTTACCACTGCTAGCTTGCAACGGAAGATGCTGACTCTGCTCAATTTCTCATACAGCTGCTAAAAGGCATGGAGCGTAATACACAGACTCCTGCCAGTCAGAGCAAAGAATGCTGAATCAGAAGGACAGGCGACCAGAAGTGGAAGAAGGCAACATTTTATGTCGCTAATATTGCACAGGCAAACCCAAGGCCTCAGTTCCCTTGAAGCACACTGGAATTAATAGCCTGACCAAGAGCTAGATTTATGCACAGCTTAAGAGAGTTACTCCTTACAGCCTCAGGATTATGATAGCACTCTAAATAAAATTTTAATAAGAATGATTACTTTAAAAAAATGTACATCCCATGTATAATGATATAAAGTCTTGCAAACTTGGCAGTTTATAGCTTCTGCACAACTTCATTCAACCCTGACCCTGAACCTATCAAGATTTCTTTGGATGTCCCCCTGTGGTCAGGGGAGTTGATTTCCAGGAAAGACTGCAACAGGGTCAAAAGCTCTGGGGTGTGGCTTGGGGGGGGATGACAAAGGATCATTTCTAAAACAGAATGAGAAAAATGCAATCTAGCTGTTCAAGTCCCGGATGAAATAGTGAATTAATGAATGGCACATGATATTTATGGGTCTCTGTGCATGTGACTCTACACATCACTCACATGCAGTGTTGCAGTAGAATTCATGGAGTCTTCACAAAAATTTTAATGATCAGAGACTACGAATATCATCTGCCACCTTGACTCACTGTTCCTTCTAAGTTTAGCTGCAACTCCACAAAGGCTGAAAGTGAAACTGATTTTCCCAGCAAACATATTGTTAAGACTTAAGACTGATCCTTGGCCATTTCTGCCCTACACTGTTATAGTGCTATTGTTCCACTTTCAACATCCTGTGGAATTCTGGGGTTTGTAGTTTACTGAGGCCAAGAGATCTCTGGCTGAGAATTCTAAATGCCCTCTTCTAAACTGCAAATCCCAGGATTCCACAGGATGTTGAAAGTGGAATAATAACATTATAACAGGCTAGTGTGGAAATAGCCCTTATTGTAATCAAAACATTTTGGGGGTGTCTTGATCCTGAGCTGGCAAGATACATTAGAGTTACAAAAGACCCACTCCTATCGGAGAAGAAGACTACTAATAAAGATAATTAAGACATATTTTTAGATTCCCCTCCAAGGTAGCAACCATGTGGTCCTCCTGATGCTTACTAATAGATTTATTAAAATATTTATACCCTGCCCTATATCAAAAAGATTTCCAGGCGGTGATCTTGTTAGACTTCACCTCCCAGCAGCCTCAAGCAATGGCAAAGACCACTGAGAGCTACAGGTACCGTATTCTTGCCCAGTACTGTAGTGATGAAATCCTGCCTTTCAAAACTAGCTAGCACACCACGGGCCTTTCCGCACTACACTGTTATAGTGCTATTATTCCACTTTCAAGATCCTGTGGAATTCTGGGTTTTGTAGTTTATTGAGGCCAAAGAGCTCTCTGGCTGAGAATTCTAAATGCCCCTCCGTAAACTGCAAACCCCAGGATTCCATAGGATGCTGAAAGTGGAATAATAGCACTATAACAGTGTAATGCGGAAAAGCCCCATGGTTTCTGCATCGGAGGAAGGGCAGAGCTCTAGCTGGGGAAAGCCGGAGGCTGCAGGTTTTACACATTTACCTGGGAGCAAGGCAATTTCCTCACTAGACTGTTATAGTGTTATTATTCCACTTTCAACATCCTATGGAATCTTGGGGTTTGCAGTTTAGGGAGCAGCCTCCTTAAATTGCAAACTCCAGGATTGCAGTCCTCTCCCTAAACTGCAAACCCTAGGATCCCATAGGATGTTGAAAGTGGAATCATAGCGCCCTAACAGTTTCGTGCGGAAATGCCCCGAGTCTCGCTGAAATCAGCGATGTTTACTTCCAAGTACACGTGCACTGGATTTCTCTATCAATCTGGCAGCCTGTCTAGGAGACCCGGGGGTCCTCTAACGCAGAAGTTAAGGCTGCATCACCCCCCCACCCACATGTCGGACCACAAGTTCTCCCCGGGCCCTGCGGGTCTGGCATTCTTGCAGCAACCGGGCTCCCCTGGGGCCGCTAAGCTCGCCAAGCGCGCCCACCTCTCCGCCGTTCCCGCTTCCTTCCCAAACCCCCGGGAAGGCGTCGGAGGTCGTGGGGGGGGACTTACGCGGAAACGGTCTTTCCGCTGAGGATCTCCGCGGGCGGCATGGCGCTCCCTCCGAGTCGGGCGATCCCGGCGCTCCAAGCCGCTCCGATGGCGCTCGGCGGGCGGTCAAAAGGGACCCGGGAACCTCCTCCTCCTCCGCCCCACGGGGCGACCCACCTCCACCCCTCCACGAGCCACCCACGTGGTGGCGGCTGCAAAACTTTGTACGCCACACCCGGAGCGCCCAAACCTCGGCCGCCAACCGGCCAGCGCCCGATCCCGCCCTCTCTCCCCGAGGGGAGGAGACAGAGGCGGAGGGGGGCGAAAGCTTTCTCCGGGGAGGTGGATCGCGGCGTCTTCCGCCGGCGCGGCCCCCGACGACCCGCCTCGTTACGCGCGGGCCAAGGTGCGTCGGTGCCCCGGAAAGACCGGCGGCCCCCTTCCTTCCTTCCTTCCTTCCCTCCCTCCCGCGGCTTCGGAGGTGGGGCCCCTCGGTCAGCTGGTTGAAAGCCGAGCCGGAGGTCAGGCGAGGAAAGCGGCGTCTTCTAATCCCCCCCCCGCTGCTTCCTCGCCGGTCTTGGGGACTTCTTAGGAGTCAAGCCCCGGGGGTCTCAGAGGTCCGGAGGGCGCCCCCAGGCTCCCTCTTTTGCCTGCCAGGGAGCCCCCCCGAACTCTTTTTCCGGGGTGGGGAGGCTCAGCATGGGTAGTGATTTTGCCTACTCCTAGGGACATCTGTCAGTCAACACTGTCCATGCCCGCACTAATAATAATAATAATAATAATAATAATAATAATAATAATAATAATAATAATAATAATAATAATATCCCACCTCTCCACACAGAGGCAGCAAACCACATAAAATACATTATACATTAAAAGACATTAAAAACAAACCCAATCCTCCCCACCCACCAACCCAGCTAAAACCAACCCCCTAAAACACATAACAATTAACTATTAAAAGAACAGGAGGACAACTGGTGGGAGACGGTGGAAGTACTAGTCTGGGAAGGCCTGTCGGAAGAGAACAGTCTTGACTGCTTTTTTAAAGCAGTCAAGACTGGTAATATGCCGGGTCTCTTCCGGCAGGCCATTCCATAACTTGGGAGCGACAGAAGAAAAGGTCCTCTGGGTCACCACAGCCCACCTAGTTCTGACTGGCTGCAGTAAATTCCTCCCAGAGGACCTTAGTGTGCGGGGCGGATTATATGGGAGAAGGCGATCCTGCAGGTAGGCTGGCCCCAAGCTATAGAGGGCTTTAAAGGTAATGACCAACACTTTGTACTGTGCCCGGAAACTAATAGGCAGCCAGTGTAAAGACTTCAGAATAGGTGTTATGTGGTCAGTTTTAGATCTTCCAGTGACCAACCTGGCTGCCATATTCTGAACTAATTGAAGTTTCTGGACTAAGCACATGGGTAGCCCTATGTAGAGCGCATTGCAGAAGTCAAGCCGTGAAGTTACTAGCGCATGCACCATTGATTTTAGGTGTTTCTGCTCCAGGAAGGGGAGCAGCTGGCGTATCAGCCGAAGCTGATAGCAGGTACTATAACAGTCTAGTGCGGAAATGGCCAAGTAAAACACCTTGTATTAAAACAACTCTGACCATTTCCGCACTATACTGTTCTAGTGCTATGATTCCACTTTCAACAGCCTCTGGGATCCTGGGGTTTGCAGTTTAGGGAGGGGCATTCAGAATTCTCAGCCAGAGAGCTCTTTGGCCTCAGTCAACTACAAACCCCAGAATTCCACAGGATGTTGAAAGTGGAATAATAGCACTATAACAGCCTAGTGTGGAAATGGCCTCCAATTGAGAGAGCCACCCTGGTGTAGTGGTTTGAGCTGTGGACAATGAGACAGGAGAGTTGGAATCCCCCTTTGGTCCAGTGGGTGTCCTTGGCCAAGTCACACGCTCTCAGCCTCAGAGGGAGGCAAAGGCAAACCACCTCTGAACAGATCTTGCCAAAAAAGCTTGTGATATCTTCGCCTTGGGATCACCATAAATAAGAAATGATTCCAAGCAACTGAACAACTCCCAACTGAAGCAAGAAGCAATTTGGGGTGAAAGGGACAGAATAATACAACATATAATATTATAAAACTGAGGATTTTTTTTTTAAAAAATACCATTAATATATCACACAAAGTGACAAAAAATCTGAGGCACACTTAAGTTAGTGCAAAGGTGCCTATAAAGTGTGCCATCACACCCCTCCCTCCACTTTGTTGTGTGCTTTCAAGTTGGCTCTGACTTATGGTGACTATGGTAGGGTTGCCTTGGCAAGATTCATTTGTTCAGAGCAGGTTTGCTATGGCCTTCCTCTGAGGCTGAGAGAGTGTGACTTACCCAAGGTCACCCAGTGGATTTCCAAGGCCTAGCAGGGATTCAAACCCTTGTCTTCCAGAGTCCTACTCTGACACAGAAATTGCTATTGTACACCACACTAGTTCTCATAAAACTTTTATTGTGTGAATGCAAAGATGTTCTGTCACATCCCTTCCTCCACTACGTCTGTTTTAAAAGCAAACTCCATGGACCTATGTTAGAAAATACGGGGTCACACACATAGTAGTCTCAAAAGAGCCTCACCCAACAACAAATCTCAGGATTCCCTAGGATGGAGCTATGCTAGTTACAGTGGTATAAAAGTGATACAACTGGGTAGTGCAGATACACTCTGGTATAGGATTTTCTCTTTCTTCCCACTGTGAATTTCCCCTGTCGTCAGGTATTGTGTATGCAGCTTTCAAAATTGTCTGAGTGCTAGAGACTTATCCCCAAGCCACTGTTGGACAGTAGCCTTAAAAACTGAGAAGGACTTTTTTTTTCTTGGAAGTTTCCCAATCTCCGTCAGCACAAATTTAACTGAACAGCTCTTCAGATTTGACTTCAGTGTCATTGAGTCTTCCTCTTTTACACAATATATCAAAGATCGAGGAGAATGTGTGTGTGTGTGTGTGTGTGTGTAATCACATAAATTGCATCACTATTTGTTCGTGGAGCAAGGTTGTCTTGTGCCATCTGTATTTGAAGAATCTAAGGTTTGCCTTACCCAATGAAGCATATAATCTCCTGAGCCATTCTCACCAGCATAGAGAGTACAGGTATACCTCAGTTAACAGAGGAGATGTGCCCTTGGACATTATTGCTTAACAGAAAATTTTGTACCAGAGACAGAAATAACATGGAAAAAACAGGGACAGGTTCTTACCACCACAGAAAGAAAGAGCAGTTCAACATATTGCAGCAAACTTTTATTCAAAACTAGTGTATTTACCCGGCATTGTCCAGGATTTTATTTTCCCATAGGTAACACTTGTTAGAAGTGTTAGGTATTACCTTACCTTACTTTACCTTAGGAATTAGATACAAATGAAATACAGAGATTTGAACTCCTATGTCTCTAATTCCCCAAACTGCGTTGTCTAGTACCTATAACTTTTTCCCATATTCCCCAATCCAATTTGTATTCAGAGTTGTTAACATACAGAGGTTCGGTTTCTGAGGGAATACACTGTCCTCCTCCTTCTTGCTGCTAGGCCTCATCTAATAGTTAGTGGTTGTAGTTAATGTGCTTTAGGGGGTTGGTTTTAGATGGGTTGGTGGGTGGGGAGGATTGGTTATGTTTTAATGCTACTCTAAATAAATAAACGTCTTTTTCACCAGCTCCCACTTATAATTGGTAAATCTGGGTAAAATTATAGATCTGTGCTTCTTCTTCTTCTTCTTCTTTAAAGCACTTGGAGCAGCTGGTTTATCTGCTCAGTCCTTGTTCCTCTTTTTTGCTCTTCACACATGCTTAAGCCATTTCTGCACTGCACTGTTATAGGCTATTATTCCACATCCAACATCCTGTGGAATTCTGGGGTTTGTAGTTTACTGAGATCAAAAGACTCTCTGGCTGAGAATTCTCAATGCCCCTAGCTAAACTGCAAACCCCAGAATTCCACAAGATGTTGAAAGCGGAATAATAGCACTATAAAAGTATAGTGCAGAAATGATCTCAGTAAGGGATTCTGGAGGCAGCTGCTGTTTACCATGCCTGTTATAGGCATGCACAACTGCAGTAGAATTGGCTAGAGTAGAATCTCATTCTTTGCCAGTTCAAGCTTTTAAGACTCTATCTATCTTTCTTAGCTGGGCTGCACTGTGTATTATTAATGAATTGTCTAATCTTAGCATATCTTTATTCTTGTAAGATGTTTAACCTATTCTATGATTATTTAAGTTCTGAGTTGTAATTGATATTGAATTACAGTATCTGAAACTTCTATTGTTTTGTGTCATGTAATTTTTTCCTGATGTTATTGCAAGCTAATTTGAGCATGGTTTTACTATGGAAGAACAGCACATAAAGAAACACGAGGAGGAGGAATGAACAGTTTGAGTAAAGCCTGGGATTGTGGCTTATTGCGCCTAAACAAAGCAGGATTTGTAAACCAATATCAAATCCTGGTTTAAAGTTGGCTTGCTGTCTTGGCTTGTTTGTAAACCATGATTTCTGAGTTATTTCATAATTCTATCCATGCTTGACTTATTTGCTCACTTGTGTATCTGGAAAGAACAAAGCAAAAGGAGTGGCAGTGAGGTGTAGTGATTAGATTGTTGCACTGGGAGATATAGATTCAAGTCCTCACTGAGCCAGAACATGCAATGAATGACCTTGGGCAAGTTGCATGCTCTTTGCCTGACCACTTCACAGAGTTGTTGCAAGGCCATGTATACCACCTTGAGCAAGAGGAAAGGCAGGCTATTGATGTAACGAATGAATAAAGAACAAACAGATTTTATCCGCCATTACACAGCTCATGCACATTATTTAATAAGTTAAGATTCCTGTCTTCAGGTGCTTTGTGGATGTGGCCAAAGTGTTTGAACCCTTAGACAAAGTTCTATGGAAACACTAAATTGTATTATTAGTGACCTATGTGGGCGACATACATTTGCTAGAATTGCCTATTTCTGCTTACTTGCATGCTTAGCCTCAAATTATCTTTACAATAACCGAGTGCGTCAGTTAAGTATGATTATTTTACTGATGAAAAACCAAAGGGTTGTTGAGAGAATGAAGAGTACTATTAATATCTAATGTATATTAGCAGGAGAAGATTCGGACCAATCCTAGTGCTGCCCCTCAGCAGGCAGCTAGTTTGAGGTCATCTTGACTCTTTTTAAGGGCGCAAAATGATTCAGGAAGAGCAGATGAATTTACAAATTGACATTTCGCACGTAAGTAATAACAATGCTTTGTGTACTTGCAGGACTGGCAGAGAGGCGTCCCTCGCATTTTCAAGCTGATTAAACTGTGTCTGTGATCGAATGGGCCATGTGCTGGGTTCCAACCTCATTTGTCTGAATGACTGAAGGGCAGTCACAATATTTGTTGAGTAATCAGAAGTTTCAGTTAAAATGGGGACTTGTGTGGAAGACAGATTTAAAATAAAGCAGTGATAATGATTAGTTAAAAGTACGCAGCAGCAAGCAGATCTGACGCAGACTGGATGAAGGGTCTTGAAGGGCAGAGAATGGAGAAGGAGGAAGAACGAGAGAGAAAAACAGAAAGACAAGTGTTTCTGATTCACTCTCCTCCTCTGGCATTGCCACAAAGATTTTGAAAGCCTTGCTTCCATTTTAGATTAACCACAGCATATTGTATTGTCTGAACAATACAATTGTGGACAAATTCATTTCAAACCATAGTTTATTAGTCTGGTTGGTCACTGTTAGACCTAAAACTGGCCACATAACACCAATTCTGAAGTCTTTACATTGGCTGCCTATTAGTTTCCGGGCACAGTACAAAGTGTTGGTTATTACCTTTAAAGCCCTTCATGGCTTGGGGCCAGCCTACCTGCGGGATCGCCTTCTCCCATATAATCCGCCCCGCACATTAAGGTCCTCTGGGAGGAATTTACTGCAGCCAGTCAGAACTAGGTGGGCTGCGGTTACCCAGAGGACCTTTTCTTCTATCGCTCCCAAGTTATGGAATGGCCTGCCGGAGGAGACCCGGCATATTACCGGTCTTGACAGCTTTAAAAGAGCAGTCAAGACTGATCTCTTCCGACAGGCCTTCCCAGACTAGCATTTCCATCGCCTCCTATCTATTGCCTTGCTGCTTTGCTAATAGTAATTGATGGATTGTTAATTGCAGTGTATTTTAAGGGGTTGGTTTAGGTGGGTTGGTGGGTGGGGAGGATTGGATATGTTTTTAACATCTTTTAATGTATTTTAATGTATAATATATTTCATGTTGTTCGCTGCCTCGATCCACGTGGAGAGGTGGGATACAAATAAATATTATTATGGTGGCTTATTGCAACAAATTGTAGTTAAGACTAAGGGCCTTTCTGCACTATACTGTTATAGTGCTATTGTTCCACTTTCAACATCCTGTAGAATTCTGGGGCTTGTAGTTTACTGAGGCCAAAGAGCTCTCTGGCTGAGAATTCTAAATGCCCCTCCCTAAACTGCAAACCCCTGGTTTCCACAGGATGTTAAAAGTGGATTAATAGTACTATAACAGTTTAGTGTGGAAATGATCTAACTCTAGTTTAGGGTTCAGGTAACATAAACTAGAGGTTCTTAATCTGGGGTCTATCATTGGTGGGCTGAGAGATCTGTGAACCAGGTACAAAATTTGATTGTTTTTTTTCCTTCTATTTCTTGATTTTTATAAATTCTTCCTTAAAGTTAAAAGCTTAAAGCTTAAAGTTAAAAATTAGTTTTTTCAAGGGTTCATTTTAAGATTTTTGTTCCAGGCTAGTCAGACCTTGCCAGCTATACAAAGACAGCAATAAGAGTTGTCAGATAAAAAAATTTGAAACATTTAAAAAAGAAAGAGATAGAAGAAGAAAGAAAAGAAGAGATTTTTGTTTTGATATGTCTCAGAATTAGAAAGAAATCCACTCAAGTGAGGGAATAAAATGTTACAGCTGGTGTTGGAAATTGCCAGAAAATAGCAGGGATCATAAAAAGGTTTGTTTGGATATTTTGAAAAAGAGGCGAAAAGAGATTGGACTGTGAACTGCTGGGGATGTTATAGCTGGAGATTCTGGTCTGAGCCCCTTCCAACTCTATGACTGCATGATTATTTATTATAATAATAAATAAATAATGATGATTATTATGAGACTGCTCTCTTCCGACAGGCCTTCCCAGACTAGTACTCCACCGCCTCTCACCAACTGTCTTACTGTTCTTTTAATAGTCAGTTGATTGTTGTTAATTGTTAATTGTTGTGGGTTTTAGGGGGTTGGTTTTAGATGGGTTGGTGGGTGGGGAGGATTGGGTATGTTTTTTAATGTTTTTTAATGTAATTAATGTATTATTGTTGTTTGCCACCTCGATCCATGTGGAGAGGTGGGATAGAAATGATGATGATGATGATGATGATGATGATGAACAGATGATTACAAAAACAGATACCACAGTCTCTTGGCAGATTTGGCGCACCTGGAATGGCCCATAGACTCTGTGGCTCTAAAACAGGCATGGACAAAGTGGCCTCCCAGGGTTAGTTTTGTGGCCCCCAGGGCTACACAGGAATCAAAAAATATTTGTTCCAAAATGTCCTCTGGGGATGTGTGAAGGTCATTTTTAATACAATTGGAGCCCTCTTGCCCCCCTGGGGTCAAACAAAAGTTTTGAATTTCTTTTCAAGAAAATTTTTTTGCTCCCAAATTCTCTCTGGGGGTGTGTGTACAGGATATTCTATCACATTTTGGGGGTGCCCAGCCCAATTTGGATGCATAAGAGGCCTTTTTTGAAACAGAAAGAAAAAGAAAGTGTCTTCAATTTACTTCCTGTTGTTAAAATAGCATATCCCAGGTGTGAAACCATTCAGGAAGTCCCCAAAACATAGCTTGCTAGAGGCCTTTGAAGGCAAAAATTGATTTTTTTTATTTTTTTTTAATGGGAATAGCTGTGCGGGGGAGGCTGTGGCTCTCTACTGTTCTACTCCTGCCCACCTGATCTAAAACCATCATTTTTCTTTCACGTAGCTCTTTATTTATCATCTTTGCCAGATGAAGAAGCCTGCCAGCACAGTGATTTTTGTCCCTTTTTTTGTCTGACTAGTAATTGAATCACTGCAATATGGACTTTGGATTTAGTTTTATGGTCAACAAGGCTACTCTTCCACTTATATAGCCCAAGAAGGCATAGGTGATGGGTGGAGGTGTTGACCCACCCTTTCTTCCTCCCTCTCACCCCTAGCCAGTGCTTGTGTAAAAAGGCAGTTTTGAGTTAGAAAGTGTGACTCTAAAGAAGACATGCTGCATGGAAGAAACAAGCAACCAAAATGGCAAAAGGCCTGGAAACCATTCCCCATGAGGAACAGCTTAGGGAGCTGGATATCTTTAGCCTGCAGAAGGAAAGGTTAAGAGGTAACATGATAGCCATGTTTAAATGTTTGAAAGAATGTCATATGGAAGATGGTACAAGCTTATTTAGTGCTGCTCCAGAGTTTAGGGCCATTTCTGCACTAAACTGTTATAGTGCCATTATTCCACTTTCAACATCCTGTGGAATTCTGGGGTTTGTAGTTTACTGAGGCCAAAGAGCTCCCTGGCTGGTAATTCTTAATGCCATTCCCTCAACTGCAAATCCCAGGATTCCATGGGATGTTGAAAGTGGAATAATAGCGCTATAATAGGCTAGTGCGTAAATGGCCACAAACACACTTATATTTGTATGCACACAACCCCATTCACAGAACTGCAGATTTGCAGTGCTTATCCTGGTTATCTCTTGAAAGGTCTGATGTCTGAATAGTAGACATGTGGAGGGGAGTAGGAAAGAGGCTGGAGGTTTAAACTGGATCCTTCAAATTGGTGGTTTTCATGTGTTTTTTTACTTCTCAAACTTGCAAATTCACAGAATATTTAACCAAATGACAGTCCTCCTCCAGTGAGTTTATTCCCAACAAAGCTAAAGTACCCACAGCACCTGGGTACCCACAGCACTGCTAAAAAATTTCCTTGTTCAGAATCACAGTGTCTTCGAGTTGGAAGGGACCACAAGGGCCATCTAGTTTAACTCCCTGCTCTGTAGGAATACACAACTAAAGCACTCCTGAAAGATGCCCATCCAACCTCTGTTTAAGGACCTCCATCCTCCAAGGCAATACATTCTACTAACAACTCTTACAGTAAAGAAGTTCTTCCTAATGTTTAAGTGGAATCTCTTTTTCTTGTAATCTGAATCAACAGGATTGTGTTCCACTCCCTATAGCAGCGGGAAACAAGCTTGCTCCATCTTTTCCGTGGCATCTCTTTAGCTATTTGAAGACAGCTATCACGTTACCATTCCGTCTTCTCCAGTGAGAAATTTCAGAAGTGTGATGTTTATCTTGGTTGGAAGAGGCACTGGGCATGTCAATGGACAGCGATGTAGACTCGAGTAGAATGACTTGGACTCAAGTTGGATTTAAGTCACTTCAGTGACTCGACTTGGATTTGACTCAGCAATAAATGATGCACTGACTTGACTCGATTTGAGACTTGTATATTTTTATGGACTGACTTGGTGCCTTTGGTTCAGTAACATAACACATTCATCCAGAAACCTTATGACTTTGAACAACACTTCCATCAATTATCGCCTACTGGTCACATGGCAATCTGTCTCAAGCTCAAAGTGTGGGTGCATTTCTCAGAGCAGAACAACGGGTTAGGCAGTGGACTTGTCTGCTGAGCAGCAGCAAATGTGTCAGGCAACAGGCTTGAGAAGGAAGGACTCTTTTGAAGCTTCAGTAATGAGGAGTAAGAAAGATCTGAAAAATCCTCCAGCTTCAGAAATAGAAAGTAAGAAGGATCCTTTTCCCCACCTCTGAAGCTGCAAATGGCAAAATTGCAAATGTGGAGGGCTGACTGTGCTTAAATTGTTAAAACTGACTTTATGTGACTCTGTCCAGAAACTCTGGAATATAGGTTGCGGTATAAAGTTGGCTCCCAACTTTATACTGCATACTTGAGACTTGACTTGAAAGTATCTTCAAGGACTAAATACATCACTGTAAATGGATTATATGTTATAGCCATATTTTTAAACTGCTTCAAAGGTGAATGTGTTTTTCACTGTTACAACCACATCTTTAAAAATGATATTGTTATTTCATTCTTTTTTTTTTAATAGCAGATCCCATTGTAGCTATATGTGTATCAGCCTAAAACAGGCAAGGTGAACACCAGTTTCCTACAGACTCCTTTACTGAACACGTGTGAACAGAAAAAGGAGAGAGCAGGTAAGCCTCCCTTGTCAGCTACTCCTAATGCATTAAAAAGGATATATTTATAAGTCTGCTCACCAAAATGGAAATCATAAGTAGAGATTGGTGAAAGAAAGAAAAAAAATCCCTGGATGTATTTCGGAACCAGCCTTGGTTTCTAGAAGGTGGAGCTTGGAATGTGGGGAGGGGAGGGTGGGAAGTGGCGTGGCTATGGCCACTGTGCGTGGGGGCGTGGCCAAGGAACGCAGGGGTGTGGCTATGGGCTGGGACGCCCCCCAAACATTGCCGCCTGGGGTGAACTGCCCCTCCAACCCTACATGACTGGTTCAAAGTGCTTTTGTTTACTTATGGAAGGCTAACTGACCTGTTTTTTTTTACTTTCATGTGTGCATATCGTGAGTTCTGAATAAAAAGTCTGCTGAAACATGTTCAAGCTACTCTTCTTTTTTGTAATGTAGGAACCTATCTTCATTCTTTCCATGCTACTTCTACCTCTGCATCTGTCCCCAAAAAATCATAGAATCATAGAAATGTAGAGTTGGAAGAGACCCCAGGGGCCATCCAGTCCAACCCCCTGCCATGCAGGAACACCCTCAAAGCACTCCCGACAGATGGCCATCCAGCCTCTGCTTAAAAACCTCCAAGGAAGGAGAGTTCACTACACTCCGAGGCAGCACATTCTACTGCCGGACAGCCCTGACTGTCAGAAAGTTCTTCCTGAGGATCAAGTGGAATCTCCTTTCCTGCAGCTTGAATCCATTGCTCCTTGTCCTGGTCTCTGGAGCAGCAGAAAACAAGCCCACTGCCTCCTCTACATGGCATCCCTTCAAATATTTAAACATGGCTATCACATCCCCTCTTAACCTTCTCTTCTGCAGACTAAACATACCCAGCTCTCTAAGTCTATCCTCATAGGGCATGGCTTCCAGGCCTCTCACCATTTTGGTTGCCCTCCTCTGGACTTGCTCCAGCTTGTCAATATCCTTCTTGAATTGGGGTGCCCAGGAACACATCTACTTCATCAACTGAGGTATACCTGTGTATCCCCTTCCTTAGGGTTTCTCCATCCATTGGGCCAAACCAGCACTCACAGGGGTTGCAGAGAAGCTGCTCTGGGGCCAGCAACTTCCAACCTCCTCTATGAAGCTGAACCAATTTGAAATGGATTCCAGCTCATGGCGTTTTTAGAGTTACCATCGTCTCCATTTCAGTGGATGGTAGATAATAGTCCAGCATCCTTTTCTGCCAAACCTTGTCAACCATAGAGGGGCAAGATGGAAGCTGGGAGACAAAATGGAGGAAATTTGGCATTAATGTTGTAAAAATTATTTAGTATATAATAAATTCCCTAATTTGAGAATGTGTTCACAAGGATCCTCGTTCCTTAATTCTAAGAGGACCATTCCTCCCTCTCAGAAGCCATTATTTTGTATACAATCTCATTCGGTAGATTGTGGACTTTTAGGAAATGAAGAAGTAGACACTGCAAGGTTGTTACCTGTCTATTTTCCTAAGCTAAAACAAGCCAAGATGCAGAAGACTTCAGCTATTGAGCTAAACTTGAAGGCTCTTGCGCACATCTTTGGATTGAGGCAAGTGAAACTGATCCAAGATTCTTCCATAGATTTTTAAGGATAACCCTGATAAAGCCATGGCTAGTAAAGAGAAGTCAAGATTGGCATGGATGTGAGAGAGATTTTTATTGGAAAAGTGCTGGCTACTCAGTAACTTGCATTCCCAGTTGAATGCCCAGAAGCAATTAAGTCACTCCCTGAGCAGAAAAGCTCTGCAGGATGACACTGTGCCAATGCAAGGGGGAACGAAAAAAGATGTAAGACTCTTTCCGTCCTTCTGCCACCATTGCTACAGCTAAGCAGGAATGGAAATTCTTCTGGCCTGGTCAAAGCGTGTTGATTGCTAAACTACCCTGAAGCTCTCAAGTCCAGGCCTATGTCCTATTTCATGCAAAGGTGAGTGCAAAGTTCATTACGGTCATGTCCCTGTGTCACAAAGCAATGGCTTGCGTCACTGAGTCATATAGTAATACCCTGATGCAATGGTCTTACGTCTTAATGCCAGGGTTTCATACCAATGCACAATTTTCGTTCAGTACATGAGATTATCAGCAGATTGTTGCAATTTCCTGGCTAGAAGATACTAACTTTGTAGCGTTCTAAGCTGGGGGGGGTCACCCCACCCAAAAATAAATAGTAGCCAAAAGGGACAGCCAAGAAAAACAGAAATTTGGCAAGCATTAGTAGTGGGTAAAGTTTAATGTGTTTTAAAGCATTGCTCTAATTGCTAGTGGAGGCTTTACCACTATCTTTAACATTAAGACTGTGTTTAGTTGAATAACTGGTTAGATTGACACTATCTGAAACCCAGCTGGAAACGTATTGGGGACTTATGGATACATAACCTAGGGCCTTTCCGCACTATGCTGTTATAGTGCTATTATTCCACTTTCAACAGCCTGTGGAATTCTGGGGTTTGTAGTTTCCTGAGGCCTAAAGAGCTCTCTGGCTGAGAATTCTAAAAGCTCCTCCCTAAACTGCAAACCCAAGGATTCCATAGGATGTTGAAAGTGGAATAATAGTACTATCAGAGTGTAGTGTGAAAGGCCGCTAGAGTTACACATTTGTTAAAACATACAAAGGCTTTTTAGATAGGCAACATCTTTAGAGAGACGTTTTTCGAGAAATAGGAAATAACTCATAGTTTTTCGAGAAATAGGAAATAACTCTTCTGAAATGGTACATGCTGCAACATGCACACAATAAAAAGAAAAAAAGGTGTTTAATTCTCTCTGGAATTATTGTTTATATCCACATACAGATTTAAATAACAGATCAGTAAATATACTTCTGATTAATTGACTCATTTCTCCTGTAATAAGGTCACAACTCTGTTTAAAATGAGATAGACACTGAAGAGCTGCTCACATGAGGAAGGTAGACATCATTGTTCCTCTTCTGTTTTTTCCCTGGTGGGAGACCATTTGGAAAGTGTATCTTTTATGAACACAAAAAATCTGTTTATAACCAAAAGAAACAGTTTCGGAACAGTCTTCTGCCAGGAGAACAGCAGAAGAGGAATGACTTCATGTGATAAGTCCCAGGCCATTTCCGCAGGACACTCTTATAGCACGATTATTCCACTTTCAACATCCTATGGAATCCTGGGGTTTGCAGTTTTGGGAGGGGCCAGCCGGCCAGGATTCCATAGGATGTTGAAAGTGGAATAATCGCGCTATAAGAGTGTCCTGCGGAAATTGCCCCAGTCAAAGATGCTGTTATTCTGCTGTAACTGCTATTTACCTCCCTTGTGTAATAAAGCCCTGAGATTCAGGGCCTTTCCTTCACATGCAAGGATTCTTCTCAGCTAGAAGGAGCTTGTTGGACTTTTGATCAAGGAGAAATGAGTTCCAGTTTCATCTCAGTTATGTACCAGCCAAACTGCCTTGAGGAAAAGTTTTATTAGCACAATAAGATGCGGTCTGTAGTCCTTTTCGACATCAGAGGTCAAACCAGGCTAGAGGGTAGAAGTAACTATTTGGTTTGTTATTTTCATCAATAAGAAAATTATAAGCAAATAACACTACATTTGTAAGTTGAATGAGCAATAATGTCACTCTTCTTGTGATGTAATAGTAAATTTTAATTATATAGCTGTATAGTTAATGTGCTGAATGCCCACTTTAATGATTCTTTTAATTCACATGCAGATTTAATTAACCAATTAATTAAAATGCTTGTGATTAACTGACTCTTTTTTCCTGTAATTAAAATCTCAGCTCCGGCTTAAAATGGAACAGGCAGTAAAAATGATTCTTTTTTTTTTTTAATTTTTATTTTATTTTATTGATTATACAGAAAGGAAAAAAAAATCACAAACACAAAAATAAAACACCATGTGATACAACTAATAGTAAAACAAAAAAATTTCAACCAAAAACAAACTTACATTATTATTTCTCTCTTATATAATTACAATCAAAAACTTATTCAGCTTATTCTATATCAGACTACTTATATATTTTTATTACCTATCTCTGATTCTTATTCTCATTATACTCATTATTATTATAGTAATATCATTCTTAATTCTATATTTTTCCCTTAAATTTAATCTAATGCTATTACTAAATATAATCTTATTACTTAACATATTAAACTATCTCTAAAGGTAAACCCACTCCCCAAAGCCGGTTATATTTTAACTTACTTTTTTTGTTTTTTTTTGTTTTACAAAATTAAACAACTCAACTCCAATTTAAACAATACACCACATTATTATCACAAAAAAAGGTGAATAAACCCATCCCCCAGAGCCAAATTTTTATTTAATCCATTTTCCAAAATTGCCATTCTTCTTGTGAAAGGGTAGCTTTACCATCTCTTATCAAGGCTTTTTCCAAGTAAAAATGATTCTTAAAAAGTGCTAGCCTGATGGCATTGGGGGAGAAAAGCATTCTTACCTTTTTCATGGGGCCTGAAGTTTTTTTGGAATAATAGAACATCTTCCAAATTGGAGGATAGAGGTAACTGGGTGCAAAACTAGTCACTTGTAATTCATTCTTTTTTATCACTAACATTATGATTACATAACATAAATTAACGGCATAAAGTAGTATTGTTACAGAGTGTGGCCTGACTAGAGTCAGAGGCCATTTTTGCACTACCCTGTTACAGTGCTATTATTCCACTTACAGCGTTCTGTGGAATTGTGGGGTTTGTAGTTTCCTGGGGCCAAAGAGCTCTGTGGCTGAGAATTTTAAAGGCCTCTCCCTAAACTGCAAACCCCAGGATTCCATAGGATGTTGAAAGCAGAGCAATAGGACTATAACAGTGTGGTGTGGAAATGTTGGAAGAGACTACAGGGGCCACTGAGTCCAACATCCTGCCATGCAGGAATATACCATCAAAGAATTCCTTGACAAACTAGACGATGGAGGAGGAATTGCTTCAAGGGTGTTACTCCAGTTGTGTTATGTCTGGTGAGAGCACTAGATATCATTTTGATATCAAACAATTCGGCCTCTACTTGACCTTTCTGTGCCACCCTGCTCCACGTGTTTGCAAGGGTCCTCCAGATAAGCACGTATTTGGCGTGGCCGTTAATGGTTTTACACTCCAGACTCCATTGAGGCAGGCAACTCAAGCCTCTTCGTTGCTTCAGGGAACACCTCATTGCAAACAGGCATTGCTCAGCGTGATCCTTGTACAATAGACGCACGGCTCTGAGCCGAGCAACTCCTTTCAGCCAAGCTATTTACATACTGGCCATACTATTGTCATCCAGCGTTAAGCTCATCATGCAAACTTGACCTTTTCCAACTCCTTTGTCCTGCTCCAAAATCCCTTTGTTCTCACCGAGCATTGCATAGCCTGTAGGCACGATCCACCCTATAAAAAGTCCCCACTTTTGGGACTACCTTGGATTACTTTGGACTTCCATCCCGCCTTGCTGCCGGTTGTCTAAGGAAACTCCTCTCAGCGAACCATGTTGAGCTTTCTCTCCCGGAACCCCGTCTTCCTCTTCAGGACTACGAGACCAGGTGTCACCCACTCCCCAAAATCTCCCCATTTCTATTTCTCAGTTAGCTAGTGCGTGTGTTGTCTTATTTGTTGCTTACCTTTCAATAAAACTGTTATTTTTGTTACTTTTAAGCTTGTCTGCTTGTTCTCTGACCTGAAGCCGTAGACATAGGGTAAAAGATCCTAGCTGAAGTTACCCTGCCTCTCGTTAGCTAAGAGAGTGCTCGAGCTTAATTTCCCCCAGCTTGTGTTTTATTTGGTAATTTGGGTGCCCCTCCCGGGACCCCTGTAACAAGGGGTTGATTGTATAGTGGCTTCTGCTTTGCTGTGTGTTGAGGTGGCATGAAGGTGGATGGGACAAGACTGTGGTTTATAGTTCAGGGCATGAACTTGTATCGTCAGTGCAGGGCATGAACTTGTATCATTATCATTTTATTTCTAGTAACTAGAGAAACAATTTTAGTTGCATCTGAGAAACAGGGATTCCTCCTTCTTTAAATCTGTAACTTTAGTATAGTATCTAACAACATTTGGTTTATTGGATCAACCTCCAGTTATTTTTAAAAAGTAACTTTCCAATAATACTCAAAAGGCACTGCAGTTGTGTAGCTATTCTGTTTTTCTCTTGTTTTAACTGGTTTTTTTTTCCTCCAAGGAAAAAAGACAAGGCAAGTGATAGGAAAGTATGGGAGGGCTGCAAATGGAAGATGATGACATCTTGCTCTCCTGTAAAATTTTGTGAATGTAGTACTACTATTGCATTTGCTGTTGTAGTGTAGTACTATTGTGTTGTACAATATTGTAGCAAAACACAATAAATCCCCTCCTCTGGCAGCATTATAGGCCTGGATTTTCAGGCTAGGTTGCACAATTGCAGTATCTTCTCCGTGTGGGATAGTGGTTCAGTATTAGACTACACCCCTGGAGACCAGGGTTTGATTCCCTGCTCAACTATGGAAACCCACTGGATGACCTTTGGCATGTCACACACTCTTAGCCCCAGAAAAACCCTGTGATAAGTTCAGCTTAGACTCGTCATAATGGAGAAAGGACATGAAGGCACACAATCTTAATGTCATATTAATGATCTTAAAGTGCCACTAGGGGGCAGCAATGCCTGAAATACCAGAATAAACTATCCTTGAGACAGACAGGAAAAAAGAAACAGAAGCAACAGTTCCCTGAAACACGTGCAAGCTACTCTTCTTTTTTGTAATGTAGGAACCTGTCCTCATTCTTTGCATGTTATCTCTGCCTCTGGTCCCAAAGAAGTAATGCCCAGGAACACATCTGTTTCATTAAGTAAGGTAAACCTGTTTAGCGCCTTCCTTAGGGTTTCGCCACCAAACTACAAACCCCAGCATTCCACAGGAGGGAATCTGTAAAGTAGAATAACTGCACTGTAATTTTGTAGTGTTCATGGGCACCAGATAATAAGAAAAACTGGCAGAAATTCCCTGTTCTACACAACCATTAAAGTTATGGGATTTGTTCCCAGATTTCACTCAGGCAACCCATCACAAGAACCAGCATGATGGAGTGGTCTGACTATGGCCATTTCTGCACTAGCCTGTTATATCGCGATTATTCCACTTTCAACATCCTATGGAATCCTGGGGTTTGCAGTTTAGGGAGGGGCCAGGCGGCCCCTCCCTAAACTGCAAACCCCAGGATTCCATAGGATGTTGAAAGTGGAATAATTGCACTATAACAGGCTAGTGCAGAAATGGCCTATGACTCTGGAGAACTGGATTCAAATCCATGATTAGCAATGGAAGCTCACTGGATGACCTTGGGCAAGTGATACCCTCTCAGCCTCAAAGAGAGGCAGGGGCAAACTCCCTCTGAACGAACTTTGCTAAGAGATAGGTTCACCATAAGCTGGAAACAACTTGAAGGTGCACCAAAAATAACCCTACTCACAGATTACATATCTCTTTTTCTCACTGATGTTGGTATTGTTGATGACACAGCCACAAGGAGAGGCTGAAGAACAGAGCACAAATCCTCTCAGACATGTAAAATTCTCAAGAGGCTCAGTTGCATGGAGGAGGCATGGGGACTTCTGCCTGGATGTCTGGCTGTAGGAGAAACAGTGGCCTCATCTCTCAGCAGAGTATCTGTTTCATCAGTGCCACTTGCCTTGAGGAGACAGAAAACGTAATAATAGAATCATAGAACCATAGAGTTGAAGGGACCCCAGGGGCCATCCAGTCCAACCCCCTGCCATACAAGAACACATATCAAAGCACTCCTGACAGATGGCCATCCAGCCCCTGCTTAAAAACCTCCAGAGAAGGAAACTCCACCACACTCCATTGAGGCAGCATATTCCACTGCCGAACAGCTCTGATCATCAGGAAGTTCTTCTTGATGTTTAGATGGTATCTTTTTCCTGTAGTTTGAGTCCATTGCGCTTTATCCTAGTCTCTGGAGCAGTGAAAAACAAGCCTGTTCCTCTTCTATATGACATCCTTTCAAATATTTAAACACAGCTATCATGTCCCCTCTTAACTTCAGACTAAACATACCCAGCTCCCGAAGGGCATGGCTTCCAGACCCTTCACCATTTTGGTTGCCCTCCTCTGGACATGCTACAGCTTGTCGATATCCTACTTAAAATGAGGTGCCCAGAACTGGACACAGTATTCCAGATGAGGTCTGAGCAAAGGAGAATAGAGTGGCGCTATTACTTTCCTCATTACTTTTCTGTTAGTGGCCAGCAGATCTATGCTTATCAGTTCTACTGGAATCTGCTTTAAAATTCAGCATGGTGTTTAGGTTTGAACATTAGACTATGACCCTGGAGACCAGGGTTTGATTCCCTGCTTGGCCATGGAAACCCATGCGGTGACCTTGAGTGCATCACACACTCTCAGGCCCAGAAAACCCTGTGATAGGTTTGCCTTAGGATCTCCCTAAGTATGAAAGGACTTGAAGGCACACAAGGATAGTTAACATTTGTTAACTATTTGTTATTCTCAAATACAGAATGACAGTAGAGGGAGCTCTTGTAATGTGAAACACAATTTGGTGAGAGAGAAAGAGAGAGAGAGACAGGGAGAATACAATCTTCCCTTGCATTGCAGTGCACACGCACACACACACCAAACCTACATCTACCTAGGTATCTATATCTATATGTATATATCTCCCCTAGATTGAGTGTTAAGTAAGGCCATTTCCGCACTATACTCTTAGAGCGCGATTATTCCACTTTCAACATCCTGTGGAATCCGAGCGGCCCCTCCCGAAACTGCAAACCCCAGGATTCCATAGGATGTTGAAAGTGGAAGAATCATGCTCTAAGAGTATAGTGCGGAAATGGCCTAAGATGCACTCTTTCTCTTTCTGTATCTTTCTCTCTCACACACAATCCTACTGTTTTCTTCCAGAGATCAACAAACAGAACCTTTAAAATTCAGCTTCTGCCGCCTTCAGTTGTTAAAAATAAAAGTGAGCTGGATCCAAAGGAGCAATTTAGAAGAGTACTTTGGATGGCTGCTAAGCATGTTATACCTGAAAGAAGAGAGGCAGCGTAGTGTATTGGACTGAGACTCAGGGTTCAAATCCCTGGAAGCCCTCTGGGTAACACTGGGCAAGTCACACTCTCTCAACTTCAGAGGAAAGCAACAGCAAACCTCCTCTGAACAAATCTTGCCAAGGAAACTTCATAGTAGAGTACTAATGTGCCAAACAGCTACTGGGCAATGCTAGTAATGTGTGTATGTGACACTGGCAAAGGATCTCTCAGAGACAATGGCAGTGGCACCATAACTAAAACTTGTTAGCACTGTGCAGAAGAAGACACAGTAGGCCCCTTCTGAATGTCTTTTACTGTGAAAATCCTATGATGAGACATAAAATGAAACAAGAGAGAGTGCCAGAAGGTGATATAATAAAAAATCTGACCAAATCATGAACCATGAAGATTTCAGGGAAAATTCATCAATATAACCATAATTGTAGTTTATGCTCCAACTACAGAGAGAGGAAAAGAAGAAACTGGGAGATTCTCTGCTGGAGTTCAGGAGGAAATTGATCACACACCAAAACAGGACTTGTTGTTAATGATAGGCAATCGGAATGCAAAAGTAGGAAACAGAGCAGAAACAGTGGTTGAAGGAAAATTTGGCCTAGGATTAAGTAGGACAGTGAATGATGGAATTTTGGGAGGCCTACAGTTTGTTCTTTGCAAACACATTTTTCAAGCAACCAAAGAGGAGACTGTATACATAGACATCATCTTATGGTCAATATAGAAATCAAATAGACTACATAATTGCAAGCAGAATGTGGAAAATGTCTGTTCACTCTGCAAAAACAAGACTAGGAGCAGATTGTGGCATAGACTATGAACTATTAATAACAAAAATCAGAGTAAAATGCAACCTAAAGAACATCCCTGTAGAATTTAAAGATAATGTACAAAAAGATTTGCACTATTAAGCCTAATTGACTGGGAGCCAGAAGAACTCTGCAGTGAAGCCAGGAACACTGTCAAGAAGGAATGCAAAAAGACACTTTCTGTAGTCAAAAAGAAATAGAAGCCTCAAAGGATGACAGATAAAACTATTCAAGCAGTTAAGGACAGATGAGAAACAAAAGTAAAAGGGGATGGAAATAGAGTCACAATCCTGAATGCATCTGTTCAGCAACTTGTGTACAGGGACAAAGAGAACTACCGTAATAATTAGTGCAGAGATATAGAAGATAACAATTAAAGGAAGAACAAGAGATCTCTTCCATAAGATCTGAGAAATCGAAGGGAAATGTAAACCAAGAGTGAAGATTGTATACAACAAGAAAGAGAGCAACACATTACATGACCAAACAGTAATAAAAAGACAATGGAAACAATATACTGGAGAACTCTGTAAAAGAGATGACATGATGACAGACTCATTCAAGGAAGAGCTATTTGAAAATGAACCTACAATTTTAGAAAGTGAAGTGAAGCTGCACTTAGAACACATGGAAGAAATTAATCTCCTGGAATAGATGGCATACCAATAGAGCTGCTTCCGGCTACAGAGGCAGAATCTACAGAGGCAGAATCTACCCTAGTTTTAACTCAACAGATATGGGAAACAAAAGAATGGCCCACAGATTGGAAACACTCAATATATACTCCAATCTTCAGGAAAGAGGAAACTATGGATTGCGGTAATCACAAGACCATCGCATTAATTTCCCATGCAAGCAAAATGTTGCTCAAAATTCTACCACAAAGACTTTTCCCATATAAGGAGTGAGAAATACTAGATGTCCAAGCTGGGTTTAGGAAAAGAAGAGGCACTAGGGATCATATTGCAAACACATATTGCATAATGCAGCACACCACAGAATTTCAGAAGAATTAGCCTGTACTTTATAGAATATAGCAAAGACTTTGATTGTGTAGAACATGAAAAACTATAGCAATAGCATTTATTTCTATACCGCTTATCAACTGAGTGTTATCTAAACGGTTTACAATGTATTTTAGCTAATTGCCCCCAACAAGCTGGGTACTCATTTTACCGACCTGCGGAACGATGGAAGGCTGAGTCAACCTTGGAGCCTGGCAGGATCGAACTCACAACCTTGTGGTTGCAGTACTAGCATTTAACCACTGCGCCACCAGGGCTCCTGGATTGCACTTAAAGAAATGAGTGTGCCACAAAATTTGATTGTCCTAATGTGAATACAAGAAGGACAGCATACAGAAAAATGAAATGGTTCCCATTTGGCAAGGGGTCAGGCAGAGCTGAACATATCATACGTGAAGCAGGATTATGCTCAGAGGAATGACATGTGAAAATTGGAGGAAGGAACATCAACAATTTAAGATATGCAGATAGCACCTTACTACTAGCAGAAAATAGCAAAAACTTGGAATAACAGAATCAAGGAAGAAAGTGCAACAAAATAATGATCAGAAATTATTTACATAACTTTAAAGCAGATGATGAAGACACTGAAATGGTTAAAGATTTTCCTTACTTTGAATCAGTCATTAATCAGAATGGAAATTGCACTGAAGAAATCAGAAGAAGACTATAAAGGAACAAGAGAAGATTCTGAAGTGTAGAGAGATATAATTGAATACTGCAGTTAATCTTATTCATACCATTATATTTCCAATTTTTATGTATCGTTGTGAAAGCTGGACAGTGAAGAATACTGATAGGAAGAAAATCAACTCATTTGAAATGTGCTGCTGTAAAGGAGTTCTACAGATACTCTGGATTGCTAAAAAGACAAATGAATGGATCCTGGAGTAAATCAAGTCTGAACTCTCTGAAATATATATTATTAGTGACTAACTGCTTCCTTCTGGGATCCAGAACAAACCTCTTGATAGTGCCGTTCACACATAGAAGCCACAGTGCTATGTTACTGCAGGTTAGGCCTCCTTGGAGATAGCATAAAGATATCATTTTGATATCATAATTTGGCTCTCTTCTACCACCCCTCTCCATGTGTTTGTGAGGCTCCCGGACAAGCACAGAACTAGGCTCGGCCACTAATTGCTGGACATTCCATTCTCCACCCAGGCAGGCCAGAAACAGCCAGATCCTTGCTTTAGGAGACCTCTCTGCAAACACCCTCATTATGTATGCATGCTGTTTACAAAGGACTCCTTGCCCTGAGCAGGTAACTTGGCAAGCTGTATACTCAACTGCCAAGTACTGAGTATTTGCATACTGGCTAACTCTTTGTCAATTCGGACCTAACTCAATCTTGCTAAATTCTGACCTTTCCAAAGCTTTGTCCCGTTCCTAAAACGCATTGTTTTCCCCAAGTATGGCATAGCCTGCAGTCACATTTCTCCCTATTAAAACCCCTGATTCCGAGACCTTCCTCAGATCGCTCCTGAGTTCCATCCAGCCTTGCCGCTGCTCTGCTTGGTGAGCCTTCCCCTCAGCTCCAGTAGCTGAGACTACTCAACCTGGGATCGCTCCCTAGTTCCAGACCATCTTGCTGCCGCTTTGCCCGGTGAGCTTCCCCTCAGCCCCACGTGCTGAGCTACATCGCACCCCAGCATTGCTCTCCATCTTTTTTCCAGGCTCCAGGAACAGGTTCCGTATCACCCAATTCAACAATCCCTCTCAAGATCCCTCTATACCACTCCAACCTTTATTTTCTATAGTTACTTGTGTGCATGTGTTGCTTACATTGTGTGCCTGTATTTAATAAAGATCATTTCATTATTTCCAACATTGTTTGCTTCCTGACTTGGCCTGACCCCATAAACATTGGGTTACAAGATCCTGCTGCGTTACCCTGCCTGTCGTTTTGCCAGCAGTGCTCTAAGCTAATTTTCCCCAAAGTGTGTTGTTGTTTGGTTATTTCGGTGTCCCTCTCAGGACCCCCAGTAAACAAGGTAACAGCTAGGTAAGAGAAGTCATGAAATATCAGGCAGGGAACAGCTTGTGAGGCTGGGCTTTTGCCCTTGATTTGCAGAACACAAGCTTGGCTGATTAATCTGTCTGAAGAAAGAACACTTCTAAAGCATCTCAGAATAGAAATGGCTTTTATCTGACCTTGTGCCTGATAGTGTCCAGTCCAAATGGAAAGGGGCCATTTGTAAGCATTCTTCACTCCTAACAATGGGGTATCTTCTTTCAGGTCATAGGAACAGCTTCTCAGCTCCATTTCGAACACATTAGCTTCTGTGACTGCCGCACAGAGCTTGGAAAAAGTTGCTTTGGAAGGACAAAAACACCAAGACTCACCCCATCAACATGGTTATGGAATTAAAACCAAATGACTCTTTGGAGTTCTGCTGTGGCATGTAATAATCAAAATCTTATTTACAATATTTTATGTACCACATTTGGATTTTATGTACTATTTGTATACTTAGCATTTGTAGAGATTATATCCATGTCAGAGTATCTGTTCATCTAGACCAGTATTGTCCAGTCTGCTCTGGTAGTGGCTGTCTGGGACAGCATTTTTGAACCCAGTGTTCTCCAGAAATGTTGGACTAAAATTCTCATCACCCATAGAAAGATTCTCTCTGGCCCAGGAGAACCTTCCCTCTTGGCAGCTCTGATCAGGATGTGGAACCCTTAAAAAAACTGTCTCTGGTCCTCCTCCTCCTCCAGCCACTGCCAGGCCAGCTAAGGACAGCGTGCAGCCCAATTTCTAAGCACTACAAACCATCTCCCAATGCCCCACAAACACACCCAAGAAAAGAGGTGGGTGAAAGAGAAGAGGTATAGGTCCACCATGCCAATCTACCCCCTTTCCTTTATCTGGTTTGGACCCCAGGTGCCCACTCTCCCCATCATGCCTTGACCCCCTTTCTGGAGACACAGACACAGACACACACACATTTCGGTATTTGTGATTTTATCATTTTGCGAGGGTCCTGAGCCCCTAACCATAGGGAATATGGAGGGCTAACTGTACATGAATACGAAAGCTAAAGCAACCTGAATCTTCCACCTGCGCTAATTTTAAATTGCTGGGGACTCAGTCAGAAGTGTACACATGCCAAAACCCCAGGACCTGAAGCATTTCCAGTTCTAAATGCAGTCCTAGAAACAAGCTAGAGGCTTGGTGTGATTGTACCCCCAGAATGGCTAATATGCACAGAATTCGCCCACACAAGCCAAAGCAAAAAAGAAAAAAAATTAATTACCCTTTCACGTCTAGCAATTTCCCTGCTTAGACCTGCATGAAATCTTTAGGTGAAAAACAAATATCCTGTAAAAATATAAGACTGCCCTTCAGACCCAAGCAACTGATTATATTTTTTCTTTCTTTCTGAATAATGTCAAAAATACAGCCAAGAACCTTCATATCTATCTGCCTGCTTGCTTCCCTGTCTATTTAGAGAAAGAACTTAGCATAAAGGCTAACAATACATGTATACTTTCCAGATAGAGAAGCCCACTGAACTCAGTGGGACTTCCTTCTGAGTAGACACACATGTGTAAAGATGTGTAAAATGTGATGGTGTATCATTGAATGCCAAAGTCAGGATCACTCATGCCATTGTATTTCTGATTTCTATGTACAGTTGTGAAAACTAGACTCTGAAAAAAACTCTTAAGAAGGGAATAATCTCATTCAAAATGTAGTGCTGGAGGAGAGTGCTGCAGATACCACAGACTGCTAAAAAGACAAATGAATGGATCTGAAAACAAATCAAGCCTGAACTCCCTAGAAGCCAAGATGACTAAACTTTGGCCATGTCATGAGAAGACATGACTCACTAGAAAGGACAATAATGCTTGGTAAGGTGGAAGGCAATAGGAAAAGAGGAAGACCACATTATAGATGGCTAGACTCAACTAAGGAAGCCATTCATGGTCCTGAATCTGCAAGACCTGAGCAGGGTTGTTGATGATAGGACAAGTTGGTGGTCTCCCATTCATAGGGTTGACCTAAGTCCAGTGGCGTAACAAGAGCTTTGGCTGCCCAGGACAAAAGAGCCCCTTCTCCCCCATGTGCATCCCACTTCCCTTTCCTGGACCGGGGGCCAGCTATCCCTGTCTCTGCTCAGCAAGCCCTGCCATGCTTCTGCCTTACTGGGACAACTGAGCTGTGGGTCCCTGCATGGCTTCTAGTCACTCTGGGCCAGAAGATGGGCAACCGCCTGGACAGCTCAGCCAGGGACTTGGGGTATCTACAGATGGCCGTCGGCTTAAAATACATCCCCGCCATGGCGGTGGTGGCAGTGGCCAGTCCGTTCAGCTAGGGCAGGCCGGTGAGGAGGCTGCCAGTGGTGGAAGTAGCAGCCATGAGTCAGCTGAGGATGTCGCTGATGTCATGTGGGGTGTGGAGTGGGAGCTGGGTCTTGAGGGCGCTGGGTGCCTTGAAGCTGGAAGGGCTCTTGACAGCATAGGGGAAGAGGGAGGTCTTCACCTCTGCCATGTTGTGGAAGGCTGTTGGCACCCCCAAAAATGTGATGCCCAGAGTGGACTACACTCCCCACCCCACCCCCAGCTACGCCACTGCATAAGTCAAAGCTGATTTGACAGCAGTTAACAAAACAACAGACAGGTCCACAAAAGCAGTCATGTTTATGTTCAGTAACAGTCAGCCTCCTTAAATAGAGGAGGTCTTACTTTGGAATGTAACTATGTAGGAAATAGTCCTCAGTTCATACTTGAATTCTAGCACAAATTATTTAGGGGAAGCTACTCTGAATATCCCTTGCCTAAGAAAATTCTATGAAACTCATGGGATCGCCATAAGTCGACATGGGACTTGAAGGCACATACACCCACATATATTAGTTTCTTTTGTTGCTCTCCATATCTACTGTCTGTGGATGATGATATAATTTGCAGGGTTATTGTCAGGGGTCCTTTCCGCACTCTACCTGATTCCAGTAGAGCCTCTCCTGGTAGGGAAGAGTGACAAGAGCACTCTGCTCCATACCAGCTGCCTGTGGGAATGGAGGAGGCACTATGGCCATGCCTCTTCCTTCCGCAGTGGAGCCAGGCACTGTCCTAAGCTGTCCTGGGGCAGGAAGCGTGGCCATTGTGCTTTCCAGCCCTCCGCAGCTCAGGTAGGTGTCAATGTCAGGCGGCGGCTTAAGCAGACACAGAGGCAGGAGCTGAGTTTATGGCTTTAGTAATAAAGAAATCAAGAGGTTACATCACCAAAACAAACATCCAAGTCCCAGAGGCAGCAAACTCAAACAGCAGGGATTAGCCTGGAACAGAAAGCCCATGACACAGGATGCAGATTCCTGGTTGGTAGACAGTTGTTGCCCCGTGCCCAACTCCCAAAGCGTCTGTCTTAAATACACAGCCGTTAGACCAGCTGGGGCTGATCAAGTGTCCGTTGGCCCAGCTCACAGCTGGAGCCCCTCAAGACTTCAGGACCGATTCATCAGACGCTTCTCTCGCAGCCGCTGCGATCACCAAACCGCCCCATTCTCCAGCCGCCTCTGGAGGAATGTGGGGGAGGGTCTGCTGCAAACTCCGGGCTGGAGTCAGCCTCTGTCAAGCCAAAAGCACTGGCCTCTGCCTCCAGAGCATAAACATCTGCTGCAGCAGCTGTGGGGTCGCTGGCAGACTCCTCCCTAGACTCTGAAGGAGCCCCCTCTCCTGAAGGCCCCTCCAAGGATCCTCCCCTGGCTGGGAGTCCAAGTCTAACTCAGAGTTCCAGTCTGAATCGGCAGCGCGCTCAACCTGGCTGATGACAGTAGGTGCAGGAGGGCAGTGGTAGAGTGGTAGGAGGGCTGCACAATCGCCAGTCATTGATGAGTTTTACCCATCAATGATTTGTGGCACGACAAGCAAATAGCCAGGAGATGTAGGGAGAAGGTCAGAAAAGCTAAAGCACAGGATGAACTCAGGCCGGCCAGAGACATCAAAAACAATAAAAAGGGCTTTTTTAGATATGTCCACAGCAAAAGGAAAAAGAAGGAAATTATAGGGTCACTGCGTGGAAAAGATGACCAATTAATAACGGGGTGAAGTGAGAAGGCAGAACTACTCAATATCTTCTTTGCCTCAGTTTTCTCCCAAAAGGATAGAAGTACTCAACCTGGGGGAAGGGGGAGCAGGTGAGCAAGCGAGGGAAATGCAGCACAGAATAAGTAAAGAAGTAGTACAGGAATATCTGGCTAAACTAGATGAATTCAAGTCTCCAGGGCCAGATGAATTACATCCAAGGATATTAAAAGAACTGGCAGAAGTCATTTCTGAACCACTTGCAATAATCTTTCAGAACTCTTGGAGAACAGGACAAGTCCCAGAAGACTGGAGGAGGGCAAACGTTGTCCCCATCCTCAAGAAGAGGAAAAAGGAGGACCCAAATAATTATCACCAGTTAGCCTGACATCATTTTCAGGAAAGTTCCTAGAGCAGATCATTAAACAGTCAGTTTGTAATTACTTAGAAAGCAATGCCGTAATCACTAAAAGTCAACATGGATTTTTCAAAAATAAGTCATGCCAGACTAATCTTATCTCTTTTTATGATAGGGGCCCTTTTTGCACAGCATTTGCCATGTGAAAGGGCGCTTGGAGCGTCGTGCGATTGTGAGAAGCGGTCTGCATGATGCACTCACAATTGCGTGACACTCCAGGGTAGGGCAGGCAACGCTTGCACACTTTTTCATTTTCGGCATTCAGCCAAAAATGGTGCACGATTGTGCATTGCTCCAGGACCTCACGTGCACTTGCTGTGCGTGGGGAACCTCCAGAGCTGCAGCTGTCACACTTCCTGCCCCAGCACAGCCTGGGAAACTCCCAGACTGCACTGCAGAAGGAAGAGGTGGGGCTCTCATGCTGCCTGCAGAGCTGAAGCACCGGGGACACGAGAGCCTCTTGCTGGAGGCTGCTCATGCGATCCCTGCACCGCTGCACAGAGAGAAGGTGAGTTGTGGAAAGGGCCAGGGTTACAAGCTTGATAGATGAAGGGAATGCTGTAGATGTGGCATATTTTGACTCCAGTAAGGCCTTTGACAAAGTTCCCCATGACATTCTTGCAAAAAAGCTAGTGAAATGCAGGTTGGACAGGGCTACTGTTAGGTGGATTTGTAATTGGTTGACCAACCAAATCCAAAGGGTGCTCACCGATGGCTGTTTTTCATCCTGGAGAGAAGTGACTAGTGGAGTGCCGCAGGGGTCTGTCCTGGGCCCAGTGCTATTCAACATCTTCATCAATGACTTGGATGAAGGAGTAGAGGGCATGTTGATCAAATTTGCAGATGACATCAAATTGGGAAAGGTTGCTAATACCCTAGAGGACAGGATCAAATTTCAAAATGATCTTGACGGATTGGAGAGCTGTGCCAAAGCTAACAAAATGAATGTCAATAAATGTAAGGTCCTGAACTTAGGCAGAAAAAATGGAATGCACAAATATAGGATGGGGGATGCATGGCTGGATAGCAGTAAGTGTGAAAGGGATCTAGGAGTCTTGGTGGATAACAAGCTGAACATGAGTCAGCAGTGTGATGCAGCAGCCAAGAAAGCCAACACGATTCTTGGTTGCATCAATAGGAGTATGGTGTCTAGATGGAGAGAGGTAACGGTACCACTCTATTCTACATTGGTTAGGCCTCATTTGGAATACTGTGTCCAGTTCTGGGCACCTCAATTCAAGAAAGATATCGATAAGCTGGAACATGTCTGGAGGAGAGCGATCAAAATGGTAAAGGGTCTGGAAACCATGCCGTATGAGGAATGCCTTAGGGAGCTGGGTACGTTTAGTCTGCAGAAGAGAAGTTAAGAGGGGACATGATAGCCATGTTTAAATATTTGAAGGGATGTCATGTTGAGGAGGGAGTGGGCTTGTTTTCCACTGCTCCAGAGACTAGGACAAAGAGTAATGGATTCAAGCTGCAGGAAAGGAGATTCCACCTGAACCTCAGGAAGAACTTCCTGATGATCACAGCTGTCCGGTAGTAGAATATGCTGCCTCAGAGTGTGGTAGAGTCTCCTTCTTTGGCGGTTTTTAAGCAGAGGCTGGATGGCCATCTGTTGGGAATGCTTTGATGGGTATTCCTGCATAGCAGGGGGTTGGACTGAATGGCCCCTGGGGTCTCTTTCAACTCTATGATTCTATGTGCTGCCTGGGGACGGGAGAAAGAGGAACACGGACAATGTCATGCATAAGCATTGTCTGGGTCCCATCCTTCTCTTGTCCCCAATGCGGGATGACAATGTGCTGTGGAAAGGGCTGGGGTCTCAGTATTAGAAGAATAACACAGCTTTCTGCACTGGAGTGTTTCAGTCTAGTATAGAGTGAAAATTCTGAAATAATATGCAGTATTGTTATATAAAATAAACAGGAACTGCAATAATGACACCCTATGACTAGCCAGTAATAGCAAAGAGTGGAAATAACTGCTTTGGAAAGTTAAAGAATATGCAAAAGCAGGCACAGGTAGAATTCAGTTAACAACAGAGATGTGCTCCTGGGCATTAAATTGTTTAGCAGAAGATTTGATGCCAGAGGCAGAAATAACATGGAGAGAACAGGGACAGAATCCTATATCACAAAAGGAAGAGTAATTCCGCAGTGTGTTTCAGTAAACTTTTCATCCAGAGCTGACAATGTGCACAAGTAAAACGAAACAACCAAATCATAAGTAAACATTTTTTAAGTCAACATTTTGAACCTTCTAGAGAGCATGTGAAAACTTCTTCAGCATTCACAATTTTCCCCCTCTTTCACCAGTCTCTACTTTTCTTAGGATTTCCATTTTGGTGGCCAAACTTACAGAATAATTTCTGCACAACAGTTCAAGATCAGGGAATACAGAGAGAACGCTGCAAATGAATATTTATTTTCTCCAGCAGCCAGGAGAAATCTACTTTAATTGTTCATCCTTGCATGCAAGGACAAAATAGTTGAGCACTTATATCTCGGTCAGGGACTGTCAAAAAGACTAGTAAATAGTCATGAGAGCAAAACAAGCCTAAACTCTCACTAGAAGTCAGACTAGAAGCCTCTTTATTGTGGGATATCAGGGCAATGAACAGAGAAAACGATTCAAAAAGTAAAACAATTCCAGATTAAAACAATAAAATAGCTTAAACAGGACAAAAATACAGTAAACATGACAAAAACTTAAAACAGCTTAAAAGGCAACAACGATTAAAAACCATGTACATGTACCATGAAAGTAAATTGAGCCCCGAAGGATTTTTTTTAAAGACCATATGGACTTGGTACATGAAAGAAAAAATGTTGACACCAATTGGGCCTCCAAGGGGAAGGCATTCCACAGTTGTGGTGCAACTACGAAGAACGACCTGCATGCTGAGGCTTATGCTTCCTGATGCAGGATTTTGGTCGAACTTTTCTTCTTCCTCTGTCTTTCTGGGTGCAGTGAACTTTGGGAAACACTGTGGCCATTTCCGCACTAGACTGTTATAGCATTATTATTCTACTTTCAACGTCCTATGGAATCTTGGGTTGCAGTTTAGGGAGGGGCCGTGAATTAGGTAGAATGATTTTAATTTATGGGTGAAGGAAGGAATGGAAGGATAAACTTCTTGCAGTGGCTTTATATTTGTATCTATCTCATATTTTTATTTAGGGCTCTAAAAGTTTTCACTTTTGCGAGCCACTGGTCTTCCCATCTGAAAGGCTAGAATCTTATTGGTGTCTTTCACATGTGTGAGTTTCCATGTGGAAACAGTTGAACACTTTTGTTCAATGCAGATCATCTGCATTCAGTTCAAAGTTGCAGAAGTGGCACTGTGCATAGATGGGCATTGTGCGTGGATGTGTGTGATTGAGCCCTATGCCTGACACATGGATGAGAATGCACATGCAATTGTGGATTCAGCTGCACATGTGCTGTTTCATTTCAGTTGCACAACGTTGCCATTCAAAACAGGGATTGTGTAGCACAATCTGTCTGTAACACTCTGTGCAGAGATTTATGCTGGACAATCCTAATGTAAGAAACTTTTCTGCAAGCAAATCTCACACTGATGCCTTACTGGGGGACAGTGAACTATGTGAAATAAGGCTAAGCGATGGACTTATGGAATATATTGCATGGTTTTTGTACATCGTGTTTGTATCTGTTTTTATACATGCAAATCATTTACAATTATCATTGTTTACAACAATAACTTGTAAAGTCATCCCACAAAACCCAAGAAAGCGGTACGCTAACCAAAAGGGCAAATACGTAACAGCATCTCTCAGGGACTCTGTTTCTAAGAAAGCAGTCCGGTACCAATACCTAAAGCTTGTTTTTAAAGTGATGTTTCCCCCTTAAATAATCTTGTCAGTTGATGTGAAGTCCTGTTGCTGAAACCTGTTTCCATGAGAACAGGGGCTGGAGCTAGAAACTAAACTGAGAAGTTGTTGAAGCAAAGAGCTAAAACTGTGGAACAAAGGGAAGCTACATCAGTTGGTCGACTAAACACTATGCAGGCCAAGTTTATACATTCAAGCAGGTTTGAAGGATAATATTTCCCCCTTGATTTTAATAGCTTATGCTTCAGGGGTGAGGTAGGGGTGCTGCATTCCCCACTCCCCACAACGCGCACACCTATATCAATAAACCTACATGTGCAGAAAAAGATGGAACTTGAGACAGGGCTTGGTTGAATACATTTCAGTTACAGCATGTATAAGGACTATATGGTTCGGGTCCAGGGAATTTGAAAGCCCATCTCTCTCTATATGATCATCCATAGGCTGTAAGATTTTTTGGGGAGGCCATCTCTTAGGCCATTTCCATACTAGATGTTATAGTGCTATTTTTCCACTTTCAAGATCCTATGGAATCCTGGAGTTTGCAGTTAAGGGATGGGCCTTTGAGGCCCCTCCCTAAACTGCAAACCCCAGGATTCCATAGGATCTTGAAAGTGGAATAATAGCACTATAACAGTCTAGTGTGGAAATAGCCTTAGTCCCATCATCTTCCCAAGCATGGCTACTGGGGTACAAGATAGGGCCTTTTTTGGTGACCACTCCTAGGCTCTGAAGCAATCTTCTTAGGGCAGCAAGAATGGCCCCATCCTTGCTGTCTTTCTCTTGGATGCAAATATTTTTTTAAACATTTCAACAGCATTGAAAACTTAAGGTTTTCAAAGAAAGGGCTTTTAAAAGGGGATTCTAATTGTAATTGGCTTTTAATTCTAATTAATTCTAATTCTAATTGGCTTTTAAAAGGGGGTTCTAACATCTTTATCATTTTAAATTAGATATTGCAATTTGCTCTGAAATATTGTGGATAGTTCTATTTAATTTTTTTAAAATACTGTTTTGTATTTTACTTTGTAATCTGCCCTGTAATCCACTTTTGGGAAAAAAGCTGGGTATAAACAAAGATGATGATGATGACGATGATGACAATGACGATGATGATCTTTGCCCTTAGGTCTAAGTGCAAGGAATCTTTTATGCAGGGAAATATTTAACCCTCTGCTTGCAGCCTGAAATAATACAATCCACAAAAAATTTTTAGCACTCCATTGCACGGAAGATATAAATGATTTGACTACTTTGCATGTTTGAGAATTAGAAAAATAACACATTATTCCTAGTGTTTAAAACAAAAACTGAAGGTGCTTCCAAATGAGGCATTTATGTTGCATTCATCCTGGCTAAGACACAGAATTTTACAAGGGTTCCATACAGTGACATCTTCCATTTCCAACCCTACTATGTTTAACTTCCTGGTTGTTGTTGTTGTATGCCTTCAGGTGGTTTCCTATTTATGGGAAACTTTCCTATTTAAGGCAAACCTATCACAGGGTTTTCTTGGGAAGATTAGTTTAGAGGAGGTTTGTTTTTGCCTTCCTCTGAGGCTGAGAGAACATGACTTGCCCAAGGTGAGTTTCTGTGGCTGAGTGGGGATTTGAACCCTGGTCTCCAGAGTTGTAGTCCAATGCTCAAACCATTACACCATGCTGGTTCTCTGCCACATTTTATTAACACTTCTTACTGAAAAAAAAATCAACTAAGGAGAAAAAGACAGAACAGTTGTGCAATGCCTCTTGACAGGACGAATTAGGAGTCCTCCATCTGGAGGCACCTGTTATCTCACTGGTAAACTCTGTCCCGGGGTCTACAATTTTGATATCAAAATCTGATTCCATGTTCCTGAGAGGTCACCCAGATGGGCACGTAGGCAGCAACGGTAAAACGATCGAAAACCAGGTCAGGTCAGTAATATCCCCCATCACGTAGCCCCAGGAGACCTCAAGCTGGGCAAACTCACAGTAAACAAAGGGTCCTCAGCCCCTGAGAAGCCAACTTGAGGGGATTAGTGTGTTTGCCCCAAGTTGAGCAAAATCCTATCAGACAAGGACCATTTACATGAAGTCACACCACAACCCAATGCAGCCGAAGATCCTGAGACTTTGGCAACAGCTTGTAATCTCATCACGCAAAGGAAGTTACCATTGTGGAGCTTCTTTCTCATTGCAACACCTATTGTTCTCCCTGGGAAAGGATTAGCCCTCCAGGTACCTTTTCCCCTTACAAATAGTCCCAGTTTTTCAGAGTTTCTTTGGATCACTCCCAGTCATCCCAGTAAACTGTTTCTCTGTCTGTTGAGCAATCCTCTCAGCCCTCTCTGTGCTGAGCTCCACTTCTCCGCTGTTTTTCCCAGACCAAGGACTTCAGGATAAGGTGCAGTATCACCTCAGCTACACCCCTTCAATATTCCCCTATGCAGTTTCCTCTCTTTTGCTTCTTCTTAATAGGTCCTGAGTGAGTGTGTGAGTGATTGCGTTGGTGCATGAGACTTTCATTCAATAAAACCATTTTATTGGACATCTTCGTTTGGTTTTTGGCTTGGTCTGACCCTGTAAAAACTGGGTAAAAAGACCCCGCTAGGTTGCCCTGCCTCGCGCATTGCTATTACTTGTGCTCTGGCTAGTTTCCATTCCCCATCACATGGAGCACATTGAGGTGTCCCCCAAGGGACCCCAGAAATCAGGGTAGCATACCCTGACATTCACATCAGTGGGGCAGTGATTCCATTCTGGGTTTTAAACAAAACCTTCAATGAACTATCAAAGATACCGAACCCAGTTTGGAGACAGAGCTTAGAACCTTGGATAGTTCCTTTAAAGTTCAGGCTAAAATCTGGCATGGATTCCCTGCCCAATTGACATGGAAGCCACTGCCTTATGTTTTATTTCTGCTTCTTTCCTTCTGTTCTTGCTTCTCATGACATTATTTCTTTCTAACTATTTTCAGGAGGCTGGGTAGAGCTTTACTTTTCTCAAGAAGTGGTGGGGAGACAGCCAATCTGTAAAGTAGCATCACTGAGACCAAAGATCTCAAGCCGTACATCCCTAGGCATATATCCACCAACCTAAGATTTGATTTAATAATGGCATTTTTTCTTCTTCTTCCAAGGAACCACTGGTAGTTCTCTGAGGAAAAAGGAGAGATATTTAGCAGAATACGCTCAGCAAGTCCTTCAAATTACAGTGCCCAAGATTCCCAGGAAAAAGGGACAATAGTTAAAGCTAGTATAAAACTAATACCATATATTTGTAGTGTCATTATGTCTATTCAGTACAAAGTTAAATCTGCTTTTTAGAGATCATTATGGAGGCCTCCAGAGAATTGTGGCAATTTAGTTTTTCAGAATGTACCAGGGATTGTCTCTCAGAGATCTTCAGATCCTGTCATGGGAAAAAGAAATGCTTGCTTGCCCAGATGTATTTCATGTGATGGACAACAACTTGGATAGGTTTTAAAAGGTATCAGAAAAATTATTTCATGGAGGCTAAAGCTACCAATGGCTATTAGTCATGTATGATATCTATACTGTATATTCACTGTTGCTACGTGTCTTCAAGTCGTTTCTGACTTATGGCAACCCTAAGGTGAACCTATCATGAGGTTCTCTCGGCAAGATTTCTTCAGAGATGTTTGCCTTTGCCTTCCTCTGAGGTTGAGAGAGTGTGACTGGCCCAAGGTCACCCCGTGGCTTTCCATGGCCAAGAGGAGGCTTGAACTCTGGTCTCCAAGTGTCCTAGTCCAATATTCAAAACACTACATCACTCTGCCTCTCTATCTGTCAGTATATTAGCTCTGTATGCATACAACATATTACTGAACTTGGAATGTTAGCCTTAAAACAATAATTAATGTTGATGGTTAGAAATTAAAGTTGCAAGAAATGAGATTTAATTACCTGTGTTAGCAAGAAATAATCAATCAATTAATTAATTAGGGTTCCCTCCCCTCTTCAGTTCTTCTCTTACACACTGCAGTTCTGTCCTCTGGAATCTATGGCTCCAACTCCTTGCTCTCTTCCTCCCAGGAGGAACACAGATTTGTCCTAACTGGAGGAGACTTCCTCAGAGATGATGGGCCCCAGTTGGAGAAGGAGGAGGCTGGCTGTCCTGCCATGGCACCAGCAGAGGCAGAATTTGGTCCATCCTAGGCAGCAGCTGCAGATCAGAAGGTGGAGGCATGAATTAAAATGCCAGGAGCAAAAGCTCAGGCAACGCTCTGCTCCACTGTAAATACAGGATGGTGAACTAGTGAGGCCAGCTGGGCTGATCAACTGCTAAGCTATGAATTAGCTCAGGTAGCCAGTGTGTTGTAGTGGTTTAAGTGTTTGGACTATGTGTCTGGAGATCAGGGTTTCAATCCCTGCTCAATCATGGAAACCTACTGGGTGACCTTAGGTAAATCACACTCTCTCGATCTCAGAAGAAGGTAAAGACAAACCAGCTTCAAATGAATTATGCCAAGAAAGCCCGGCAATATACTCACCTTAGAATTGCCATAAGTTGGAAGCAACTTGAAAGCACCGAACAATAGCAAATAAATTATTTCAGTCCACTTTACTGCTGCAAAATAACAGCTCCTAAATCTCTGTGTAACCCTGTCTGACATCTCTGGCTTCCTGGCTCTCTGACCTTCAGTATTGTACTTCTAGGCTAATTTTTCTGGCAATTCTCCTTTTGTCTTTGGACTCTGCTCAGAACTGCTTTTTCCCTTTGAAGCTTGGACTCCATAGACCAAGCTTCTGTTTGTCATTCTGTATAAGACTTGGGAGTGAACTGGCTTTCTCCTGCCAGTTCTTGTGGGCGATAGGTATGCTTATCTGGGAACTCACCAGTTTTAAACAGGATAAGTTAGAGCTTTTCTCTTTTGCTTTTAGACACAACAAGCCAGCACACTGAACTGTGTGGTCCTCCTCCATCACTGTGTAATGATAAGGAAGCAAAAGCTCTTATAAGTTGCATCACTGGAATTGTGAGTGCAATTAGCTAAAGATTGTTGGAGGAAGGAGGGAACAAATTACCATGCCAGAGGGCGAATCGTGCTAGTTATTTCCATGCCATAGGGTAAATCCAGCTAGTTAAGCCTTGCTGGAGTAAAGGAGTATCAAAATAGAACAGAACTAGTTGTTTAAATTTAATTAGTTATTTCCAAGCTCTATTAGATCTGCTTACCTACGTAACTATCTACCTGCACACACACGCTTTAAAATAGGGATAGTTCTCAGTACATCATTACTGGAAGAAATAAAACACTCCCTGCCAGCTGCTAGAGCACTGTAGCTAAACTTAGAGGGAATAGAGAAGACTGGGTTGATCAAATAGTCCCAGCATTTTGACCATGCTAACTCTGGCTGCACTAAACCTTATGGGAATAGGAAAATTCAAATATTGTTCAACAATATGTGCCAGGAAAAAGTGATAATTTTCTGGAAAAGGTCCCTCCATCACAAGGGAACTGATCTTTTAAAGTTGCACTGAGGTGGAATCATTGCTCAATGGTAGAGCCTATGCTGACAATCAGTGTGATATAGGGTTCAATTTTGTGCTCAGCTGTGGAAACCCATTGGGTGACCTTGCATGTGTCACACACTCTCAGCCCCAGAAACTCCTGTGATAGGTTCACCTTAGAAGCACCATAAGTCAGAACCAATTTGAATGCACACAGCAACAGCAACAACCAAAGCCCGTGCTTAGTCTGTTACCACGGTTATGATATGCCTGGTGAGAGTACTAGATATCTCTTGATATAAAATAATTTGGCCTTTATATGACCTTTCTCTGCCACCCTACTCCACGTGTTTGCAAGGGCCACCGGACAAGCACGTAATAGGCGCGGCTGTTAATGGTCGTACATTCCAAACTTCATTTAGGCAGGCAACTTAATGCCTCTCCGATGCTTCAGGGACCATTCCTTCTTGCAAACCGCCCTGCTCAGTGCAACTTTACACAAAGACGCCCGGCTGAGTGCCGAGCCATTCCTTTATGTTGGGCCATTTGCATACTGGCCATACTATTGTCATCCAGCGCTAAGCCCATCATGCAAAACCTGACCTTATCCAACGCCTTTGTCCTGCTCTAAATTTCCTTTGTTCTCACCGAGCATGGCATGGCCTGTAGGTAAAATCCACCCTATAAAAGGTCCCCAATTCCGAGCCTTTCTCGGATCGCTCCTGAATTCCATCCAGCCTTGCTGCCGCTGTGTTTGGCGAGCTGTCCCCTCAGTTCCCAACAACTGAGTCTGCCTCCCTTCTTGGACCACTTGCTCAGACTGCTTGGAACACTCCGGACTGCTATCCTGCCGTGCTGTTGGTTTGTCCAGCGAGTCGTCCCCTCAGCGAACTGTGCTGAGCTTTCTTCCCCTGCAACCTCTACTTCTCTCCAGGACTACGAGAAAAGGTGTCATATTACCCATTCCCCGAAACTCTCCATTTCTATTTCTCAGTTAGTTAGTGTATGTCGTGTCTTTTGTGTTGTTTGTTCTCAATAAAAATATTATTTGTTGCTTTAGAACTTGTCTAACCGCTCTCTGACCTGACACTGTAGACATAAGGTAAAAGATCCCAGCTAAAGTTACCCTGCCTCTCGTTAGCTTAAGAGAGTGCTCGAGTCTAATTTCCCCCATCTTGTGTTTTTATTTGGTAATTTCGGCACCCCTCCTGGGACCCCCACAATACAGGGTAACAAGTCTACCCAGTTCAATCCCTTCTCTCTCCAGTTAAATGGATCGAGTCACAAGGGATCCACTGCCAATCAAGCAAAACAATATCAAGCTACATGAACAAATAATCTGACCCAGAATAAGGCAGTTTTCTGTGCTATTCTTTGACGTTCATATGGATCGAGGAAAATTGGAAATGTAAAATATATTGTACCTCTCTGTATTTGAGCTTAGAGGTTGTCAAACCATCTGGATAAGTGGTACCAATGTCAGTGGAGTAGCACATCTGCTCTGGGCTTTAGTCCGAACTTTAAAGGATTTATTCAAGGTGCTGAACTCTCATCTTCAAAAGAGGTTCAACACTTTGGATGGCTACTTTAAAGTTCAGAGTAAAACCCAAATCAGATTCACTATCCCACCTATTTTGGAACCACCAGCCTCCACTGCAATGAAATTCTTCTGTTCCGCAGTGTTTTTGTTATGCAGATTGAAAAATCTACTATCCCAGCCCCACCAAATCCAAATGAAAAAAAAACAAAACAAAGAAATTTACTGTTTCTGATAAAGCAGAGCAGATGCCAGTTTTGCAGCCAGAGAATGCCTACAGCTTGTAATAGATGCAATTTCTTGCAATCACATAATGTTCCTGACCTTTTGCTGGTCATAAAGCAAATGTACCTTTACTTATGTCAAGTAACATCAAATTTTCTCTCCTGTTGACTTAGAAGAATGAAGCTATACACCATCCAGATTAATAGGAAATTTGAGCGAAGTATTTGATTAGAACGTTGTCGTTTAAGGCTTTAATGGCCCAAGCTCTGTCTCAATTTTCTTCCTCAGTGTCTTTTTTTCTTTTTCTTTTTTCTCGTTCACATTCAAGGGTGCAGAGACAAACAGCCAGGGAAAATGTTCTGTATATCAGAGCAATTATAATGATGGACTTAAAGATACACTAATGCTCTGCAAGCATAGATGGACTGGAAGGAGAGCAACATATAACCAAGTTACCATATGCCAGTGCAGACAGAAAGAGGTCATTTGGATTCCCCAGTGTGTGTTCTCTCTTTGTGTTGCCTATTCTGTTGCTTCCTTTTCTGTAGGCTGATATTCCCAGCCTTTACCTTATTTCCTCCTACGTACTTATTCCTCAGGGGTATAGCTATAGGTATGGAGGGGGACTGCAGACATTGTCCATGAGTAAGAATTCTCTCTTCAAAAAAGTTTCCCTTCAGTCCCCAAATTTCTAGTGTTGCAGAAAATGACACATTGAAAATAATTCATATCTGAATGAGTCCAGAGGAAGGTGACCAAAATGATCAAAGGACTGGAAACCAAGCCCTATCGGGAATGACTTGCAGAGCTGGGTATGTTTACCTTGGAGAAAAGGAGACTAAGGGCCTTCCCACACTACAATGTTATAGAGCTGTTATTCCATTTTCAACATCCTAGGGAACCCTGGGGTTTGTAGTTTATTGAGGCCTAAGAGCTCTTTGGCTGAGAATTCTAAAGGCTGGTCCCTAAACTGCAAATCCCAGGATTCCATAAGATGTTCCCATGGCAGTTAAACTGGAATATAGCGCTACAACAGTGTAGTTAGGGCCCTTAGTCTTGCAGTACTGCTAGCTGACCTTAACTTTCTCCCAAACATGTTGCTCTCTTTAATAACAGGCCTTCCAACATTTCACAAATGAAAAGTGGGGCACATGTGGCCAAGCAATTTCAGAGTGTGGCCAAGATGGAAAAGTTATTAATCAGGAAGAAGACACAAGCTAGGACAGCCTATGGAAGCTTCCTTTTGACTGCACCTACAGGAAAGGTCAAGATTTCACCTTCTCTTCTTCCTTTCCTCCTGATGAGTTAGTTAACTAAGAGCAAACTACTTTTGCACTTTGAACTCAATTTGCAACATTCAAGGTAAACTGGGGACAAAGGGGGAAAGTGGGAGAAGGAGAGAGATACTGGGGCATTTTAAAAGCAGAGAAAGTGGGACTACACCACGCCACCAGCACGATCACACCGTTCCTGCAATGATGCTAAACTGCTGGTTGGGTGATGTATGTTCCCACAATCAGTCTTCAGCACCACCCCACTGACCCACCTTCCTTCTCCTGTCTGCACTACTTTACGCATGTGCTATTTTTTTTCCTTGCACAATTTCAGCATGTTGGGAGACTTCCTTCTTGTCATTTCAGCATTGTGTCTTCCTGTCATGCAACCATTTTGGCATTTCATTCTTCCAGTGTCACATTTTTCTGTTTTGCTGTAATGATGTAATCGCAGCATACTGGCAACCATCAGGACAGTGGGCAATTACATCATAAGTAACATAAAATAAAATAAAAAAGATACTGAAGTTGTTAATCTGCACCATGATGTCCTTTTTGTCCAGACACTGGAAGTGCAATGAGCTCACCCTGCTTGGGGACAGGGAGGGGGAAATGGGAGAACAACTCCCATTGACAGAGCCCTGGTGGCACAGTGCTTAAATGCTGGTACTGCAGCCACAAGATTGTGAGTTCAATCCTGCAGGGCTCCAGGGCTTTTTTTTTTATTATTTGTATCCCGCCTCTCCATATGGATCGAGGTGGCGAACAACTTACAAATAGCATGTATTTCGAAACATTTCTATACATGCCCCCAACAAGCTGGGTACTCATTTTACTGACCTGCGAAAGGATGGAAGGCTGAGTCAACCTTGGAGCTGGGTAGGATTGAACTTACAACCTTCTGGTTTTCAGTACTGGCATTTAACCACTGTGCCACCAGGGCTTCCATGGGTTGGTAAAATGAGTACCCAGCTTGTTGGGAGCAATTAGCTAAACACATTGTAAAACTGCTTAGGGAGTGCTTTGCATTGATAAGCGGTATAGAAATGTAACTGCTATTGCTATATAACACCATATGACTGCTGCAGTATTGGAAGTGCAATAGAATGACACCATCACACCAAAACATAATAGTGGAAGTGGAGCATTATTGGACTCATTAATGGGTATTTCCTATGAATGAAAAGATATGACCCAATAAGAATGGCAATGCAAGTCAACGGGAGAGTGGTGGTATCATGTGATATGGAGAGATCAACCACAGAACTAAGCTAATGCAATTGTGCAACAAACCAGCATTTGATAAAGCCCTTAGTGGATCTTACCAAAAATTGCAGGGGATTCACCTGTCCTAACAAATTCTAGTGACAGCCTTAATTCATTAAAGTATAGGATTGACTTAGTGTTAATCAGGAAAGACCAGTGAATTAAGCCACATTAGCAGGGAAACTTATGAATTAACAACTTGACAGATTAGTGAAGCAATTATTTCCAAGATCTGCAGCAAAGTGTACATTGGGGTATGGTAAGAGTTCACAAAAGTTACCTTTTGGTTTACCAAGCCTAGAAGCACCCATCCTGCAGATTTTGAGACTTGTAGTTGAAAAACGTAACGTTCTAATTCCTGAGTGTGTTGGATGTTGATCCAAAAGGCACCAATGATGCTAAGAAAATCCTGAACCATAAAATAAAAATCCATATCCTCTAACCTCAAATAATCCTCTGTTATTCTGCTTTTTCAGCTGCTTTTAAAATGTCCCAGTTTTTCTCTCTTCCTCCCTTTCCCCCCTTTGCTCTCAGTTTACTTTAGTTGCTACAGACTGAACTCAGAAGGAGGAGAGGAGGGATAGGTCCTTTTTGCACGCAGTTTTTTTTGCGTGAGGGCCCCTTGAGCATCACGTGAATGGGAGCATCGGTCCGTACGACACACTCCTACTCACGCAATGCTAATGAGCCTAAAGAGGGCCGCGCACGCATTTTTAATTTTCAGCTCTAAGCCAAAAATACTGCACGGTCGCACAATGCTCGCGGGGCCCTCGCACACTTACCTGCATGCAGTGCGCTGAACAAGCCGGCCCGGTTGTGCTTCCTCCCCCAGCACAGCCTACAGCTCTCAGGCTGTGCTGCGAAAGGAAGGGGTGGGGTGCTAGCATGACGGTCGTGCAACCGGCAAGCCACTGCGGGAGGCAGAAGGGCTGCCGTGAGTGGCTCGCACAAACGGCTGCTCACTTGAGCACCACTCCCCACTGCCACGAAGAAGGTAAGGTGCGAAAAGAGCCATAGACTTCCTCCTCTTCCCCATTCCTAGTTTCTGTGTTCTTTCTCATTGATAACATTTGCTTGGTCACACATCCCAGTTTTCATCTGTGACATGCAGGCGGGAGTGATCTTTATATTGGACTACTACTGGTGTCATGTATCAGACAGGCCAGGCAGTTGGGCAAAGGCCTCAAGAGATAGTAGCAATTTGCAGGCTGTAGGAGCAAGGCTCTTACTCATGGCAGAGAGAAAGAAAAAGAGAGAGCAGTTCAAGTCAAGTCCAAGTCAGAGCCAAAATTACAGAGTCCAAGATATCAAATATAAAGAGGCAAAACAGAGTTGTAGTCACACAGCAGGTGAAGGTCCAACTGGTGACAGAGTTCTTGGCAAGGGACAGACACAGGGGTTCAACCACCAAGATGAGCAGCTGTCAACTCTGGTGAGAGAAGCCAGTTGCTTCTCATTTATAGTCATTGATTCTCATTTACAGCAGTGTTGGTGAAGGTGTTCTGTCGTTAGGGCTCATTTACTATATAAACGTCAAAGTTGGTGAGTTTGTCTGTTTGTGTCAGGCAGGCCAAGACCTCGTGTGATTGACTGTGTGAGGCGAGAAGACCTCATATGATTGGCTGGCTGTGAAGACTCTATGGAATCCTGGGATTGGCAGTTCAGGGAGGGGCCTTTAGAATTCTCAGGCAGAGAGCTCTTGCGTCTCAGGCCAGTTGCTATGGAGATGAGGCCTAGCAGTATGAAGAAAGGCAATGTATTCCCTCATAAACCAAACCTCTGTATGTTAACAACTCTGAATAGTGATTGGATTGGGGACCATGGGGAAAAGTTACAGGTACTCGACAAGACGGTTTGGGGAGTTACAGACACAGGATCTAAAATCTGTGTATTTCAACCGCATGTAATTCCTAAGGTAAGGTAAGGTAAGGTAAGGTAATGCCTAAGGTATTTCTAACAAGTGTACCTATGACAAAATAAAATCCTGGGCAATGCTGGGTAAATACACTAGGTATATAAATGAGCTGAAAGCCTGAGCCTTCTTTCTCTTGCCTTTATTCTGCCAAGGTTGGTTGTTGGTTCTTCCTCCGGCTCCTGTTGCTGCCGATCCTTTTGTCCCTCTGGCTCTGGATCCTGCTGCTGTTAGTTGCTCTGTTCCTCTGGGCTATCCTCTGCTTCTGAATCAGAACTCTCCTCCTCTCTGTCTGGGTCCCTGGGGCAGGGTATGACACATGGTTTATACTGTCTGGGTAGATGGGATACTCCCTTTCCAATCTGCCTATAGGTAGAAGGTGCACTTTTGTTACCTCACTGGTAAACCCTGTCCCGGGATCTACAATGTTGATATTAAATATGATTCAACATGCCTGAGAGGTCACCCGGATGGGCACGCAGGCAGCAACGGTCAAACGATCGAAAACCAGGTCAGGCCAGTAAAATCCCCAGTCACGTAGCCCCAGGAGACCTCAAGCTGTACAAACCCACAGTAAACAAAAAGTCCTCAGCCACTGAGGAGCCAACTTGAGGGAATTAGCATCTTTTCCCCAAGTTCAGCACCGATAGCAATAAAATCCCATCAGACAAGGACCATCTACATAAATTCACACCATAATTCAGTGCAACTGAAGATCCTGAAACTTTGGCAACACCTTGTGATCTCATCATGCAAAAGGAGTTGCCATCGTGGAGCTTCTTTTCCGTTACAACACCCATTGTTCTCTCTGGGAAAGGATTAGCCCTCCAGGTACCTTTTCCCCTACAAATAGTCCCAGTTTTTCAGAGTTTCTTTGGATCACTCCCAGTCATACCAGCAGACCATTTCTCTGTCCGTTGAGTAATCCCCTCAGCCCTCTCTGTGCTGAGTTCCACTTCTCCGCTGTTTTTCCTGGACCAAGGACTTCAGGAAAAGGTGCAGTATTACCCCAGCTACAATCCCTTCAATAGTTCCCCTATCCAGTTTCCTCTCTTTTGCTTCTTAATAGGTCTTGAGTGTGTGTGTGAGTGATTGCGTTGGTGCGTGAGACTTTCATTCAATAAAATCATTTTATTGGACATCTTCGTTTGATTTTTGGCTTGGCCTGACCCCGTAAAAACTGGGTAAAAAGGTTACCCTGCCTCTTGCATTACTATTGCTCATGCTCTGGCTAGTTTCCATTTGCTATCACATGGAGTACATAAAGGTGTCCCCCAAGGGACCCCAGAAATCAGGGTAACACACTCCCTTTCCAATCACCATATGCACCGAAGATGTTGTATATTGGCTAACTTCAAGTTCCAAGAACATGCTTAGAACATTGGAGAATTTTATTCAGAACAGTGAAGAAACAGCAACACACCTTCGCAGTTGCCAAGACTGAGGAACTATTGGACTTGCAGTCCTTATAAGTGGTAACATTTCAAATTAGCATATGCTAATTCTGTTTAACATTTAAAACAACTCTTTTCCCAGACTCTTCCATTTCCCATTTTCTCATTCCTCCTTCCAGCTGCATGACCTTGAAGTTGTGTCCGTTCACTCTTATCACACATTGTTATAATAACATCCCCTGGTTCCCAGTACATTGTTTCTCATTTGATTGCATCATCACCTCACAACACAATAACACCCATTTCTTAAGCATCAATGCAAATCAACTACCTTAAGCATGGCAGGGAGAGCAAAGTCAACCTGACATATGGGTACAAGGTGTGTTGAGTATACAAGGTGTACACAGGGAGCAGATAGGGTAGCAAACTATATGGAATTGGCTCTGCTTCTGATGACCTCACCTTCAGTTCTACCAGCCACTGCTTCTGTCCATGAATGATCACCAGTGGGCATTATACCTGTAGGCAACAGCCAGCCCTGTGTGGAAGCCACTTTAGTTCCCTTTGGACTGAAGTCCAAGCAATTGGGGTTGGTTGCTTCTATATCAATGCGGCAATGGCTGCATTCTGGTGCACAGTTCAAAATTTAAAGGAGCAATCCAGAATGCCAAATCCTACTCCATAAAAAAAAAGCACAGCACCCCGAAGCGTTCTGCTAGAGTTCAGTCTAAAACCCAGAGTGGATTCACCACCCCAGTGGAATGAGAACCACCAGCCTCCAGTGCGGTCCAGGGAGACAAGTTTTTACATTTTAACATTCTGAAATGAAATTATAGACAAGCTGCATTATTCTCTGGAAAAAAAGATAATAAGGTGTTAAGGTAGCATTAGCCAGTAAGGCGACTAGTTTGAAAACAGAACTTGAGAGAGTAAGAAGAAAGAAAATCTATCAGGTACTGCAAATGGCTACTAATAGGTTTCACACAGCAAAAGAAAAGGAAAGGAAAGGAAAGAGTACTTCAACCAGCAAAAGGAAGGGGGGAAAATGTCTTTCATATCCATTTTCTCTTTTTTCTCTCCTCTGCTGAAATAAATCATTAAGGTCTTTTTAGCAACCCTTAAAAAGTAATTAACTCTCTCTCTTTCTAAGTATATATCTTTGTTAATTCTGATTCATAAATAGGTTGAATTTTAGCTTACAGACTGGCAGTTTAAGGAAAAGGAGGGGCACCGAAAGAGTGTGAACTATAGTTCTTTGTGTCTTGAGGACCGGCACCTTACTTCATGAAACCAAAAAATCACTTTTTGTACTTGGAAGATATTTGACTACAGCACGCTCCCCCGAAAGGACAAAGCAGACACTTCACAGAAAATATAAGCAGCATACATACTGTGGAGATACAGTTTCTTTTATCTCGATTTTTAAAAAAATATAAATGAAAAGTAAAGGAGACAGATTAAAAGGTGAAAAATAAAGAACAGTTTTCTGACATGTTAATTAAAAAGAAGTCTTGAAGTAGACAGCTATTTCTCCCCAAAGCTGCTCCTCAGAATGCCCTTAGTGTTTTCACTCCTTCATCAAAATTAGGGAAGCGCTGTGAAAGCAAGCAATCTTTCCCCACACTATTGTTGCAGTGATTTTGGGGGCTGCTTGTTGACTTTATAAATAAGCTCCTGTGGAAACGATGGGATCTTTTTGCATGACCATATTTCACTGTCTCGGGAAAGGAGGTCCAGAAGTCAATTAAATCCAACTCCTACTAGCTTGTAAGGACTTTTCAAGTAACAAGGATAGCATAAAGCCTCCTTGTCGTTTTGGAACTGGGATTGATATTGGCAACTTCAGCTATATTTGTTGCTTCTTCAAGAAAGCAGACAGAGAAGACAGTGAGGCACCAAGTTTTCTTACAAATCTGTCCGCTTATACCAACTAGATAATGGACTTCCATTGATCAAGAACTAATGTGAACATAAGAGTCATACTGGATCAGATCAAAAGCATATCCAATCATGTCATGGCTGGTATCCTGTTATGTGTTTGTTTCCCCTATAGATGCAGTTGGACATTTTTGTTGATGTTTAGTTTGAAGGTTGTAGAAGCAGAGTTGAATATATGTTGCCATTGCACATGTGGCACCATTGTGCATTGAATGTGCAGGTGTGCATTGCACACAAATTTGCATTGTGCAGTGCAATCATCCATTTCCCATTTATTTGTGCATTCTGTTGTGCAGTGTTGCAATACACTAATGCTCAACTGTCATGTAATTCTATATACCATTTTGGCCTGTGTTTCCCATAATGGCTATTGAGATAACAGGTAATGGAGTGCACCAAAGATTTTTAGAAGAAAACTAGCCTGTATTTTATAGATTATAGAAAAACCTTTGATTGAGTAGATCATGAAAAACTATGGATTGCTCTTAAAAATGGGTGCATGGCAATATTTGCTTGTCCTGATGCATTCAGGACAAGAAGCTACCATCAGGACAGAATATGGAAAAACAAAATGGTTTCCAATGAGCATGGGGGTCAGACAAGGAGGAGACAATGAAGACACTGAAACAAAGATTTCCTAACCCAGTCATTACTCTGAATGGAGACTGCAGTCAAGAAATCAGAAGATCAGGACTTGGAAGGGCAGCTATGAAGGAACTAGGAAGGATCCTCAAGTGTAAAGATATATCACTGAATACCAAAGTCAGGATTGTCCATGCCATCGTAATTCCAGTTTCTATGTATGGCTGTGAAAGCTGGACCACAAAGAAAACTTATAGGAAAATAATGAATCTATTTGAAATGTTGTGCTGGAGAAGACTTCCATGAACTGGCAAAAAGACAAATACAGTTAACAAAGCCTCTGAGAAGCTTCTTTTTATGAAGTTACTAGCATATTTGCCTGGCATTGCCTGGGATGTTATTTTCCCACAGGTAACACTTGTTAGAAATACCTTGGGAATTACCTTAGCTTGCTTTAGGAATTAGATGCAGTTGAAATACACAGATTTCAGTTCCTGTGTGTCCAGTACATGTAACTTTTCCCCGTATTCTCCAATCTAATCTATATTCAGAATTGCTAGGCCTCGTCTCCATAGCAACAGGCGTGAGCTTTCTGGCTGAGAATTCTAAAGGCTCCTCCCTGATCTGCCAACCCAAGGATTCCATAGAACCTTCACAGCCATCCATTCGTAAGAGGTCTTCTTGCCTCACACAGCCAATCATGAGGTCTTTGCCTGCCTGACACAGGCCCTTTTCGCACGGGCTTTCTCTAGCAAAATAGCCCCATGAGCCTCGCGGGAGTGGGAGCGTCGCTCTGCACGATGCACTCCCACTTCTGCGGCGCTCACGGGGCTGAAGTGGCGCGAGTGCGGATTTTTTAACTTTCAGCTTGAAGCAAAAATAAACGGTGCTCGCACAAGGCTCCTGGCAGCATCCCACACTTACCGGAATGCAGAGTGCCGTCGCAGGCGGGCCTGTTGCGCTTCCTCCCCGCTTCCGCCCCCCGCGGCACCTACAGCTCCCACGGAGTGCTGTGGAAGCTGGGGGCGTGGCTGAAGAGTGCTCGTCGCGAAAGAAGACTCCACGTGCGGTAAGGAGGCGGGGGGAAGCGGCGGCATTTCGGGAGAGGGTTCTCGCTTGAGCCACCCTCCTCCGTCGTGCAAGCATCGGCGCTGCGAAAAGGGCCATAGACAAACAGACAAACTCACAAACAGACAAACTTTGACTTTTATATAGTTGATTTATGCCTGTCCTTTTCCTTCTCGTCCTGTCTCTAGTTAGAAGTTTTTTAACAGCACCAACAGTGGGACGATGATGAAGGAGGGCTAGGGAAACACAAGCTGTTCATTTTGTGTTGCAGAAGCATGTCTGTAGTAAACAATGCAGTAAAGCCTGAGCAGGGAAACGGGAAGATTCTGCTCTAGCCAATCCAACTGTAGCCATGTGTGCCTCCTTACAACAGGCAAGGTAAAGAGCATACCCTTACCGTGTATGCATGAACAGAAAAATAGAGAAATAAGGAGAGAACAGACAAGTCTCCACAGGTATGTTAAAAAAGCATAGATCTAGAAGTCTGGCTATCAAAAGGAAATCATAAGAAAAGTGGAGCCAATTTGATGGAGTGGTTTGAGCATAAAAGTGGAATAATAGCACTATAACTGTCTGGTGCAGACCTTAGATTCTAAGTTGGTGCTAAGAAACTTTCTTCCATTAGCACCCACTCATCCTCGACTTTTTTCTCCTCTTTCTTATTGATTATATGTGTTAATGTATCCATAGTTTTCATTTCTAACAATTCCAGTAGCCACTCCATCTTTTTGCGAGTGCTATTCTGGCCACAGTGATCGTATGTAGCATTATTCTCCGGTGTGCTCTGGCCAATTTCAGGTCCAGTTCACATGTCATATTTAAGAGGAAGGGTTTTGGTGACATGAGAAACTTAACTGTGGGCTTTCCCAGAACCTTGATTTTTATTACTTGTGGATTTCTGTTTTGTTTAACTTCAGTTTAATATATATTTATGTGTGTGTTTTAGGGGGTTGGTTTTAGGTGGGTTCATGGGTGGGGAGGATTGGGTATGTTTTTTAATGTATTAATGTATTATTGTTGTTCGCTGCCTCGATCCATAGGGAGAGGTGGGATAGAAATAATAATAATAATAATAATAATAATAATAATAATAATAATAATAATATTTCGACTAGAACACTGGGAGACCATGGAAACCTGCTGTCACCCTTTCTCAGCTTCAGAGGAAGGCAAAGGCAAACCACCTCTGAACAAATCTTGCCAAGAAAACCTTATGATAGGTTTGCCCAATTAATATGGCCCAAAGGCTTTGGTGAACAGCCAAGTTTTAACACTGTGCCTAAATGACAAGAGTGCCATTGCTTTACCTGGTGCCTGGCTGCACAAAGAAATAGTTCAATGAAGCAGTGGTGACAGCAGCATTGTGTATCACATGAGGCAAGTGTTGCATATATGCATGCCAAAGCCTCATCCAATGCATTGTCTGTGAGACATTGGAAGAAGACAATGAGGGGAAAGGGGACGCCAATGGAAAGAGGAAACCAATCTACACCAACAGCAGCTGAGCATCATCATTGCCAGGAAACCAACTCAAGAAGAAGGGAGTAGTTAGATATTTAGGGAGATGTATAGCAGTGCATTCTCCCATGGCACAAAAGTCAACCCACTCCCCACCCATGGCTAAGGACCACATGTAAGAAATCTCCCAGATAGCGCAGCTACTTCCATGACGGTTTACACTGGCACAATAGAGGCTATGTCCACATTGTACTTCAATACTGCTTTAAGAGCTGTTGCACAATCCTATGGAATTGTGGGGTTGGTACTCTGATGAGGTACTTGGAGAGCTCTATGACACTACCCTAACCTACACCAAACTACAAATCCCAGGATTCCATAGGATGGAGCTATGGCAGCTAAAGTGATATCAAAGTGCTGTAATGACTGGTCTGGACACGTCCCTGGTTTGCACGGTCCTGAACAGAGTATCAGATTTTTGCCCATGCTAAGAAAGCCCACTTGCTTGATGCTATTTACATCAATGTAAAGCCACAAGAAGATTCTGGTCAATAGATGATCTTTACTGACAATTACCAAATGATTAAGTACAGAAAAGATGTCCACTTGTCAGCCCCAGTGTTTTTGTGCCAAAACATGTGTTTCCATTATGTGAGATTGTACAAAATCATTTATTTTCTAGAGGGGCAACAGATGGACCCTCTTTTTTCTAATTCTGAGCCTAATAAGGTCTACATATGCTTTCCCCATTGCCACAGTATAATTTTGAACACTTTTTACATCAGTTGCATTCTAAAGAAAGAGAGGTTTCTTTTCACTCCAAATTCAGCTACAGTCAAGATATTTCAGTCTCTTATTAGACATGCTATAATAAGACCATTGGTATATTGTTGCCATTGACAATTCATTCACACCTATTATCTTTCTATTGGTTGAAAATATATTCTCCATGGAGGGTCCTTGTTTAGATTTGATTTCAGACGGCCTGAGGGATCTGAAGCAGAAAATAATAATTAACGAATGCTGAAAGAAGACAACACCTCCCATATTGTTTAGATTTTTTTTTCCAAATCAACGTTGAAAAATTGGAAGCAACTAAGGCATTTTAATAATGCCCTATATTTTATATGTAATGTTTGGAGAGATCTGAGTGCTTTATTTACATTGTTTCAAAAATTCTTAGAACAACCCTATGTGGTAGGTTTGTATTATTCTCCCCATATTATTAATGGAGAGCTGATGCAAAGGATGGAAAAATCTGTTAAGTTTTGCCTTCTTCCATACCTGAATTTGTTTCAGACCTTACATTCTTTCTTTCCCAAACAAAAAGACAAATAAATACAAATGCACTAAATCTGTTATATAAAAGTCAAAGTTTGTGAGTGAGCTTGTCTGTTTTTCTGCGTCAGGCAGGTGAAGACCTCATATGATTGACTGTGTGAAGTGAGAAGACCTCAAATGATTGGCTGCCTAAGAAGATTCTATGGAATCCTGGGGTTTGCAGTTCAAGGAGAGGTCTTTAGAATTCTCAGCCAGAGAGCTCTTGGGCCTCAGTCCAACTGGGTCTGTCTTGAATAGGCCAATTGTTATGGAGATGAGGCCTAGCAGCAAGGAGGAGGGCAGTGTATTCCCTCAGGAACCCCAACCTCTCTATGTTGATAACTCTGAATAGAGATCGGGTTAAGGAATATGGGAAAAAGTTACAAATACTGGACAAGATAGTTTAGGAATTAGAGACATAGGATCTCAAATCTTTCTAACAAGTATTACCTATGAGAAAATAAAATCCCAGGCAAAGCTGGGTATATATATGCCAGTGGTAAATAAAAATGCACTAAAATGGAAATATCTCCCATTTACACTGGCCACATTCAGAGAAGAAAAAAAAAGAGTTTAGCCACCCTTTGTCCAATACTAACATGAATGTTAACTGTACAGTATTCAAAACCAGACATGTAACTCTTAAGAGTGAAATACTCAAAGCCGTGGAACTGGCTTCCAGACTCCCAGAATATAGCAGTCTTGATTTCTCCTGCGTTCATTTTTGTATAAGGACTCTTGTTCTTTCCATCTCAAGCACAATGAAATTTGAGTAGTAGGTCAGATTCCTACTAGGTTGTCAGAGCACTAAGTAATCAGAAATGTAATCTGATACCAAGTTTTCTGTTAAGGAACTGATGCACAGGGAGATATCTACTTCCTTAACTGAAGTATACGTTTATTTGCAGCTACAGTAGCTACTTCCAAGCTCCAATCACAATCTTTGTTATTCTGCAGTACATCAGCCTTTTTCTATTTTGCTTGCTTCTCTGTGGCGCACTGGGGTTTGGAATTGGATTTTGTGGAACCTCTGGCAAAAATAAGGAAGCAGAACCATCACTGTGTCGTTGTTCTCACCCTTGATTTGGGCTGATGATTCAAGATTCAGTAGTGCACTTAGGTCATGTTGTTGTTGCTTTTCTATGCCTTCAAGTCATTTCTGACTTATGATGACCCTAAAGTGACCCTACAATAGGGTTTTCTTGGTAAGATTTGTTCAGAGGGGGTTTGCCTTGGTCTTCCTCTGAAGCTGAGAAAGTGTGTCTTAAACCATTACACCACGCTGGCCATGTTATGTTCATGTTGTTATGTTCACCACACTGGTCATGTTATACTCTGAACCTAATGGACAGACTGTCTGATTGACCTTCCTTTCTTCCTTCCTGAAAAAGGAAGGCTGAAAAAAGTTAAACCAGATGCAGCTATTCATATCATGAAATAAACATATAATTAATTAAACTAGCAACAGGATTAAAAAAAAATTAAAGCAATTAAAAAGCATGACCGATCTCTCTCTCTCTCTCTCTCTCTCTATTGATCTACTATATACAAGTCAAAATTTGTGCGTGATCTTATCTGTTTATCTGCGTCAGGCAGGTGAAGACATCATATGATTGGCAGTGTGAGGTGAAGACCTCATATGACTGGTTGGCTGTGAAACTTCTATGGAATCCTGGGTTAGGTAGTTCTGGGAAGGACCTTTAGAAGACCTCAGGGTGGTTGCTATGGAGACGAGGCCTAGCAGCATGACAGAAGGCAGCCTATTTCCTCAGGAACCCAACCTCTGTATGTTAATAACTCTGAATACAGATTGGATTGGGGAATATGGGGAAAAGTTACAGGTACTGCACAAGACAGATTGGGGAATTAGAGGCACAGGATCTCAAATCAGTGTATTTCAACTGCATCTAATTCCTAAGGTAAGGTAAAGTAATTCCTAAGGTATTTCTAGGAAGAATTACCTATGAGAAAATAAAATCCCAGGCAACACTGGGTATATATTCTCGTGTGTAAATAAACATAAAATAGAATGTCCCCAAAGGCCCTTCCCCCCCGTGTAGTCAGTCCTCAAATGCCTGTTGAAATGAAAAGTTCTTCATCTGTCTGTGGAAGGTGAACAATGTCCATCTAATCTCTCTAGGAACCTTTCTAGTTTCAAAACCTGGGAGCAGCCACCAAGAAACACCTCTCATATACTCCCACCAAATGGACTTCTGATGGTACTTCGTATACTTCAAAATGTAGTAAGCCAAACTTGCTCTAATCAGGGGCTCTCCTGTTCACTCTCCTGCTCACTTTGGGCCTTTCTGCACTACACTGTTACAGTGCTATTATTCCACTTTCAACTTTCTAGGGAATCCTGGGGTTTGCAGTTTAAGGAGGGGCATTTAGAATTCTCAGTAAACTACAAAACCCAGAATTCGACAAGTAATAGTACTGTAGCAGTGTAATGCGGAAAGGCCCTTTGATGAGAGGGACCCCAGACTTCTGCCCAAAAAGTCCTACCCTGCTGCTACTACTGAAAAAGTCCTACCCTGTTGCCTCTACTGCCAAGGCCCTGCTGGTTACTTATGAGGAGAATATCCCCATTAGTGCTTTCCACTACCTATGCCCTCAGAAATGATGGTAGAATTTGTATGACATCCCAGGGAGCTCATGTTCCATTACTGAGTCCCATTTTTAGGAAAGCATTCTAGCTAACATCTTCCTCCCCAGAAGCACTGAGAGAATTTCAACTGAGGTCATACTCTGAGTGTCTTGGACTTTTATCACACAAGACAGGTAAATTGCAATTACAGCAGGATAATAGCGTCTTTGTCTGGGACTTATCACATGATCTCATTCCTCTTCTGTTGTTCTTCCAGTGGGAGCTGGCTTGTGTGATAAAGCCCACAGACTACAGGTATGAAAAAAGGGTAAATATAAGCAGGATCTTTTGGGTAGTGGCACCTTCGTTGTGGAACTCCCTGCCTTAAAAGGCCCACTGAGCAACCTCTCTTGTTTTTTATCAGAAAGATTTTGCAAATCTTAACTGATCTGATTTAATTGATACTATTTTCAGTATATCTATTGAACTGGTTTTTATCAATTTATGCAACTGGTTAGCCACAATGGGGGCTCATTTGTTGCTAAGTGGTAATAATAACCCATCTCACACTCGTACACAGTAAATGAACTAATATAACATTCTTTACAAAAGAGGGTTCAGTTTCCCTCCAGTCTTCTGTAGCAACCATTCTCAATGGGGACCATATGACCAAGTTGGCTCTGACACGTTTGAAGGGGGTCATAGACTGAAACCTGTGAGAAGGGAGCCCCATGGGTTTACGGGGTCCCTGGTAACTGAATCAATGAAATATCCAAACAGTAAACTTTATTGGACACAATAGTGTCCCTCTTATTTATAGCACCGTTCCAATGCACTGTTTGAATTTGATGCACCTCGTAAATTCATTGCTTAAGCTCCTCCCACATCTTGCGCCTTTCTGCACTACACTGTTATAGTGCTGTTATTCCACTTTCAACATTCTGTGGAATCCTGGGGTCTGTAGTTTACTCTTTGGCTGAGAATTCTAAATATCCCTCCCTAAACTGCAAGCCCCAGGATTCCATAGGATATTGAAAGTGGAATAATAGCACTATAACAATGTAGTACAGAAATGGCCCTTGATTTAAGAGCTAAAATTCACAGAAGTTGAAGTTTTTGTGATATATTTCACACCTGGTAGCATCCACATGGGGTCTCCCTCACAGGCTCACTTCAGATCAGTTGTGAATCCAAACTGTACCAGCTCAACATGGTCAATCAAGCATAGGGGAAAAGCCCAAATTTTTTATTGCCTTTCCCTCAACATATTTGATTGAGTGTGGATTCAGCAAGGTAGTATCCTTGACAAAATCTGTGAACAAAATTGCTATTGTGACAAAAGGTGAACTCTGATTGTCGTTGTCTAATTTGGAGCCCGGTATCATGAATCCTGCAGAAAAATGTCATTGGACTGCAAGTCCCAACAGCTCTAGCTGACAACAGTAATAGTAAGGAATGCTGAGATTTGCAGTCCTACCACATCTGCAGAGCTGCAGTTGATTCACCCCTGTTCTAATCGATGCCTAAACAGGAATTCTGGCAATTTCTCCTAAACTGGAAACCCCAGGATTCCATAGGATGTTGAAAGTGGAATCATAGCACTATAACAGCCTAGTGCGGAAGTGGCCTCTAAGAAACATTGGGTTGACTCATGGGAAAATGTTCCAAACTGCTGTACGAAGTTCCCCAAAAGGGACAATTTGGTCCTTGCTTGCCTAATGCTTTTCAAACATGGAGCTCAAGAACTGTATATAAAAACAGTTTGGGATGGGAGGGAGAGAAAATCTGGGAAATGATTTTGAAGATTATTTTCTGACATTAATAAGGAGAAAGATAACAAGCTATTGTCCTTTCCTTTAGCTGGGCCCCGTTTTACACTGTGATCAATATGGCAGAAAATAAGATTTTCTTGATTACTCTTTGAAGCATAAAATAAGGGCTCTTACTAGTAAATTCAGAAGTTTCTTAAGGAACTGGGTAGCCTTTGTACTCCTTCCATTTTTTTATGTTATTGGGTAGTTTAGAGCTGTTTTAGCCTAATCTTTTTTTGACAAGGTAAAATACCACTATTACTGTTGAACATTTTCTTGACAGAAGACTCCATTTCACAAATTAGATTTTGGATTACATAGGTTGGTCAGCAACACATATCAGGCATTCTGCTCTGTCCAAAGCAGAACACATGAGCACACACATGAGCACACATACACACTCAAAATACCAGGATGACATATGATGCAAGAATAAAATCTGCTTAATTGTTAAATATCTGTGTTTTCCTTGTGACTTTGATTAGAAGTCTTATGACCTTTTCACACTGCCATTTATAGCACAATGATTCCACTTGAACTGCCCTAGCTGCACCCTATGGAATCCTGGGACTTGCAATTTAGGGAGTGATGTTTAGAATTCTCAGCCAGGGAGCTCTAGTGCCTCACCAAACTACAAATCCCAGGATTCCCTAGGATGCAACCAGAGCAGTTAAAATGGGATGGTAGTGTTATAACTGTATACATGAAAGACCCCTTAATTAATGCCTTTGTTTAAATGGAAGAGGTTTTGACTCAACTTCAGAAGATTTCCTTCCTTCTCCCAAACAGGGAACCATAGCAACAATGGAGCTTGCATCTTAAAGGAGTAACTTTGCTATAACAGAAGGATCTCATTCTGTCAGGGGCTAATTCTTTACTCTCTTTATCACAGGCAGGATTGGCCCAAAACTTTGTGGAAGCTCTTCTTTCTGTCCCAGCACCTTCACGGGAACATCTGGTGGGAACACTGGAGAGGGCCTTCTCAGTGGCTCTGGCTTACTAGAGAAGTTAGACTGGCACCCTCCCTACTTTCTTCTCACAGACAAGTAAAGACTTTTCTATTCTGACAGGCATTCGATGACTGAGCATATAAAGGCCATCTTACACAATGTGCTGCATACTGCTTATTGTTGTGATGGTGTACGTGTGTGTGTTTTAATGATGTATATCTTAATCTGGCTTTACTTTTTTATTGTTTAATCTAGTTTCAACTTCTGTATCTTGTGGATTTTTAACAATGTCTTTTTAAATTGTAAGCTGCTTTGAGTCCCAATATGGGAAAAAGGTGAGACAGAAATAATGTTACCCCAAAGCATGGGTGACTCAGGGGTCCAGCAGCGATGCCAGCACCTCTGTCCAAAGGTGGGGAATTATTAGCTTGCCTGTGAGAGTGGGGTAACCTGACAAGATCTTTCCACTAATGTTTATGGGGTTTTGCAGGAAAGAACCAGATAGAGATTATAAAATGTAAACTAACATGGTTTTTGTTGAGAGTTCAATCATACGTGCAAAGATCTGAACATTCACACACTTGCACAAGAACTAGCTGAAGGACAAAAGGAGGAAAGTTGTTAATAGAGAAGTTTTAGGGTTCAGGTGATAATTACCAATCAAAAGAACAGTGAAGAGAGCATCGATGTGGCTTAGCCTTGTGCCTAAGGACAATACTCGGTCAGGAATTAGTGTGACGGTGTGGCGACCGGCAAGCAAAGTGCTGCATCAGATTGCTCAAAATAGAGGGCTTATACTCAAAATGTGCCTGGGAGGCATGGGTGTGAATGGCTCTCCCAGTTGAGTAGACAATGGGACTTGCAACTTGGACAATGGAGTCTGGACAAATTTAATGGTCTTAGTGTTAGGTGATAAAGAGTTAATGGCTGTTGTAATAGCCCTGTGCTTGTGGGGAGGCATGGGGATAATGTAGGGAAATGTCCAGGTGTGAGGAGACAAGGTTGAGACAATCAGTGTTGTGGTGGGAACTTCCTTTGACCATTGTAGTCTCAGAGATGTTTCCAGATGCAACTTAAACCTATTATCTCTGGAGTTATTGGGTCATCTGCCTGACAATGACTTCAGCTATGCCTACAGGGGGCTTGGCTGACCTGCCTTGCAATCACACATGTTCAGTCAGTAATTTTCCACTGCCCAGCTTGACCTTCCAGTCACTTCAGGTTCCATTTTATATCAATGCCAATTAATGTATTTGCCAATTAAATTATATTTCACTAGTTAAACCATTTCAGTCTTGGGGGTGGATGGGGTTGTCACAATCACAACAATATATAAAAAAACTTTGCTTCCTGAGAAAAGATCAGCAAATTGGCATCCTCCTTTCACCAAAGTCAAAGAGTGTAATAACCAACACTAGCTAAGTTGTTTTTGTCACACAGGGCAGAAACTACCCCCAACTCCTATGCCTAATTCTAACAGTAAAACAAATCTCCCCAATCTGTTGTTTGAGGCAAAGTGTTTCACTCTGCCTATGAAGGGTCCAGCCCTAATCACATGGGTTTCCAGTCAGAATAGGGAACTTAAGGCTTTTCAAGCTGATGAACAAGAGAGTGTATCGCTGAATCCACCTGGTCCTGGCAATCTGGTGATCCCAGCAAGGCAATCCCGTGCCACTGCTTGCCTGCAACGAATGGGCTTATAGCAAGGGATATGGCTTGCAGTGATTTCCCTCACCGCTTTCCATGTTCACCTCCAAGCATTTGAATTAAGGTTGCCAGATGAAAACAGGGCAGAGCTGCTATACCTTCAGTAGTTGTGTTAAATAGGTAATTTCAGCAGGTGATGCTTCCATGACATGTACAGTTGTCAGATCTCAGAGCATGGCCCTGAGTCTCCAGGTTTCAAGGGTCATCTCCAGGTGGGATATGAGGGTGTGGATTTTCCAGTTTTGGTGGGCTCCGTTCCAGGTAGTCCTACTTTAGTTAGACTGACTGTACCCCATATGAATGCATTAACTAAGATGTCCTTTCCTCTCAGGAGCTAAAAGGTGGAAAAGATAGGGCACTGAGGTTTTCTCCCATCTATGTACTACCATTTAGGCCAGTGGTTGCTGTTTTGTCCACCTCTCAGGCATTTTGCATACTTGTGCACAAAGGCACATTCTCGAGCTGTAATATCTAGGTGATCGTTTCTACTAGATATTAAAGTTTCTCTGCAGATGCCTTTACTTTGGTTCCTCTCCCTTCCTGCTTAAGCCATGTATTTTGATGGAACTATGTGATTCCCTTAAGACCATATTCTGTATTGCAGTGGTTCTTAACCTGGGATCTGGGGACACCTGGGGGTCCACAGAACCCTTACCGGGGGTGAAGTGGTCTTTGAAGCCCTGCTGCTGGATGTCAACAGCAGCAACAACAAGGATGCAATGGGTGGGGGGTGTTGTGGGTGCTGAAACCACTCCTTTGTTTGCAAACAAGGGCACAGTTTGGGCATGCATTCACAAACCCCTGCTATTGCATCCCTGACAAAAAGGACATAGCAACAGGCATGTGCATGCACCCAAACTATACCTCTGGAGACCAGGGTTTGAATCCCCACTTAGCCATGGAAACCCATTGGGTAACCTCAGGCATGTCACATTCCCTCAGCCTCAGAGAAGACAAAGGCAACAAATCTTGCCAAGAAAACCCTCAGAATAGGATTGCCTTAGGGAAGCTGTAAATCAGTTTTCAAAGGGGAGAGACAGGATGGCTAGAAAGAACCTCCCTCTGTTAGCAGCACACTGTTGTTGTGTGCCTTCAAGTCACTTCTGACTTATGGCAACCTTAAAGTGAACCTATCACAGGGCTTTTTCGGCAAGATTTGTTCAGAGAGGGTTTACCTTTGCTTTTCTCTGAGGCTGAGAGAATGTGACTTGCCCATGGTCACCCAGTGCCTGAACAGGGATTTGAATCCCAGTCTCCTGAAGCCTTTAATAAATAAATAAATATTTGAATGTTTAAATCTAAATTGACATATTTAAATCTTGAGTTAAGTAGGGGGGGGGTCTATGGCAAAAAGTTATATTTGCAGGGGATCCCTTGTAAAAGAAAAGTTAAGAAGCACTGCTGTGCTGTGTCGCTGAATTACTAAATCTGTAAGAATCAACAGCCTGATTTTGCTGGCAACAGGCAGCATTAGGTATAGAGAATGTTTAGCTGGGACTTTTGGAACCCATACTGGCACGGAAAGATATTTGTGAATGGAATAATGGAAAATTATGTAATTCAACCAATAAGTTTGATAGACATGAGATAAATCCATAATGTGCAATTTCACAGAAATGTTAACACCATAGTTACAATTCTGCCTTCATGTTTATTGTATTGGGTCAGGTGATCACTGATACCCCATGAACGGAAATCTATATGGGTCCTGAAATATATAACAAAACATGCATACTTTGTCATTTAGTGATCAAAACGGTTCCACTGTTTAAGCCCAGAGTTCAAGCTATCTCATGTTGGCTCAAGCACCACCAAACCAGGAAACTGGCAGCTAGGGCTGATGTGCTAACAAAATGTGTCCCACAATATTAATAAAGCTATTATGAAATGGCACAAACTGTGCTTGCTTGTAACTTAGCCTCTAGGCACCTGTACCTTTTCTTGGCTAAATGATACACATAGTTCTGCCTTCTGACATATCTTACCTCATTATTGCCTGAGACAGCTGCCTCACTCTGCCTAATGGAAGAGGTGAGCCTAGAGGTCTACAGTGGTCCAGGGATGGACAAACACCTACAGTTGTAGGACTAGCATGTGCTTTGACTGAAACTACTTAGTGACTAGGTGCCACCACTTTCCTCAGTCATGGCATCATACAAAGAATGAACATGCTCTCCTCTTATTTCAGATACAGAAGCTATTTTTCAGCATTGTTTCTGACTTGGATGGTGGCCTCCAAGAGGAAAGATGCTCAGGAGATTCTTGAGCTGCCTCTGAGATGTGTCTTCATTTCATGCAAGATGGCAGCCAGAGTAGAATTTTTTATGTGCTGCTCCCACCCAAGCTAAACTTTGGTCAGTTGAGTAGTGCCGGGGAGGTGGGGTGTTGGGGAGAAAGTTCAACTTTGTTTAATGTGCCAGATGGAGCTTGACGGCTGCCAATTGACTGTTGACAGTGTCATCCAGCTATGAGCTCTGACTGAAAATAAAATGAATTATTAAAATATGTTTTGTGGAGTTGAGACAAGTTGCTTTTTGGACTGCAACTCTCGGTGGCCATGGTGTCTGGTGGATTTTGAGAGCTGTAGTCAAAAAAGTAACATTTCCAAATTCTAGTCTTATGCTCAGAGATTCTAAGGAAAATTAAGTTCTTACAGCTGAACTAGGAGTCTTCCTGTATGTTCCCTAAAATGTAAAGGTCTTAGTACAGTTTTCCTGATGATAGCCTATCTACAGGTTATGTGTTCCTTGGATCCAGGGTTTGTCTCTTTTTCAGTTACACCCTAGTAAAGCACCATATATGTTGGTAGAGTTATTAATAATAGAAGGGGCATAGAAGTTTGAGAACTTTTTTTTAATCTTCCTTTATAAATTTCAAAAAATGTGTAATTCCAAATTTTGCTTCTTATCAAAATGGCACCTACAGGGATCTCTGGTGGCGCAGTGGTTAAATGCCGGTACTGCAGTCGGCATGTTGTGAGTTTGATCCTGCCGGGCTCCAAATTGACTCAGCCTTTCATCCCTCTGTAGTTTGGTAAAATGAGTACCCAGCCTACTGGGGGCAATTAGCTAAAAACATTATGAACCACCTAGAGAGTGCTTAGCTGATAAGCAGTATAGAAATAAACATGCTATTGTTACTGACCTAATAACTTGACAAGGCCTCCAATTGTGGTAAATTTCAAACTGACCTTCTAAAAATTGCCAGAGATGTGGTAGGTACTGAAAACTGGTGAGTTTATACTCCACTTTTTAGAACATGCGTATACTGTAATATATTTTGCAAGAACTACTGATATACTTTTTTCAGTCTTGTGAAGGAAGGCAGTACTTCACTAGTTTGGGGACAATTGCTTGCAATTAGGAGCAGCGATTCTATGAGCAATTGCTGGAAATAGAAAAAAAAGAGGACTCGTTTTAATGGAAATCCACTGGGTGATCTTAGGCAAGTCACACCGTCTCCACCTCAGAGGAAGGCACAGGCAAATCCCCTCTGAACAAATCTTGCCAAGGTTTGCCTTACTGTCATCATAAGTTGGAAGCAACTTGATGGCACATGACAACAACAATTCCATAACTAAAGGGATTGGTATTACCCATTGAATGTATTTGATTCACTCAGGAAGCACTGGAGTACAAGCAGCAATTTAGCAAGAGAATCAAAGTGACCATGCATATGATGACTTTGCCAGCAGTTGCTGCCATAGATTTTAGTATATTAGGAACACCTCAAGAGTTTTTTAACCAGTGCTCAATACTTGCCAAACCAGTGAAAGACACCTCTTCTCAATAAGCTATAATAAAACACTTCAGTAGTTTTTGCCAAAAATCAATAATGCCATTCCTCCCCAAAATTAACGTAGTTATAGTGAATGTATCAACTTTCAGCATTTTTCAGCCTGTTATTCCTGTGGAAATTCTTATCAGATTGGCTTGAAAATTGACACAATTGCGGACTTCATCAATTAGATCAATGAAGCCATGTTTCCCATTATTAGCTCAAGAGGTACCGTTTTATAAGAAATAAAATGTTTGAGGTTTAGAATGGCGGGATTGTGGGATGATAGTGGTGGAGTTGCCTGAATTAAAGAGTACTTAGTTCCTGTACTCCATTTTTTGATTAGTTACAACTACAGCATGTGAAGGAGAGATGCCTGTTTCAGAATACTGGGCCAGCAGCTGCAGTTGGTCATGGATCTTGTATTACCGTTGGTTATCATGTACTCTCAGGCATGTGTTCCTTCCTCCCTGAAGGTGATGGAGGAGGCACATGGTGGGCAAATAAGAACTTGTCTTTTTCTGTAATGACTGGAGAGGCACTGAGCCAAACACTTGTGATTTCTGGCCCTGCGCATGTTGGTTTTTGTAGGGGGAAAAATCTGACAATTGCTGAAATCTCAAAGGCGTTGAAGAAAGCAATGAAGTAGGCAAGTGTTATCTCCTGTACAGCTCAACTTCTTGACAACAACAACAAAGAAAACACTTGTTTATCTCTCTTCAGCTGCAACTTTTCTGAAAGCAAACCACTCCAAAGCTAAGTTGTTGACAAGTGTTTGCACTGAGCAATGAACAAAGCCAGGCTTCTTCAAGAGATGTGGGTGTGTTGGAAACAACTCAGCCACTCCATGTGTGGCTTTGCAGCTCTCCTTCTCTCTTGTTCTCACCAGGCTAGTATCATCTCTCTCCTGAACTTTTCCTTTCTAATCTGAATGACATTAAACTTCCTTTAGTTGAAGAGTTTTGTCTGAGTATCTCCACTGCCTGTGAAGACATATCAGTCAGCCAGCTGTCCAGAAAAAGAGCTATGAGATTATTTCTTTTAAGAAGCCAATTGGAGACGGCTGAGTAAAAAAATACTGGTTTATCTTTTCATGTTCCTCAGGCGGCATTGCTCAAAGGACACATACTTGGACACATACTGACTTTGATGTCCGCAGGGTGGTGAATTCCTATTGACACCATTTTGGTTTCCAGAGGAGGATAACTAAAATGGTAAAAAGCCTAGAAACCAGTGATGTACACTCAAGTTGATTGACTCAGACTCAAGTCAGACTTAAGTTGCTTTGGTGACTCGACTTGGACTCAACTCGACAATAAATATCTCACTGACTCAACTCATGACTTATATATTTTTAGTGACTGACTTGCTGTCCTTGATCCAGTAACACAACACATTCTTTCAGAAACCTTACAAATTTGAACAATGCTTCCATCTCTTTTCCCCTATTGGTCACATGATGATCTGTCTCAAGCCCAAAGCATGGGTGCATTTCTTGGAGGGGAACAGAAAATGGGTTAGACAATAGGCTTGAGGTGGGGTTGAGGTCTGCTCTGAGCCTGTCCCTGCTGCATATTGGAGGAGCCCCCTAAAACTTTTCCTAAGAGCAGAAGGCAAGACTGTCCCCAGAGCACAGGATGCATTTTTCAGAGGGGAACAGCAAAGGTGTTAGGCAGTAGGCTTGAGGAGGAAGGATTTTTCCTTCTAAAGCCTTTGGAGCTTCAGTAATGGGGAGTAAGAAGGATCCTGTTGCCCACTTCCAAAGTGGCAGACTCTTTTATGTCCATTGACATAAACGCCTCTGTTATCATGGTTATGATACGTTGGGTGAGAGCACTAGATATCCTTTTGATATCAAATAATTTGGCCTTTGCTTGACCTTTCCTGCCATCCCCCTCCACATGTTTGCAAGAGGCCTCCTGGATGAGCACGTACGGGTGCGGACGTTAATGACTGTACATTCCAAAACCCCATTCAGGCTAGCAACTTAAGACTCTCTGTCGCTTTAGGGAAAAACCTCCCTGCAAACCAGCTCGGCTCGGCTTGGAGTTACACAAAGCCTTGCAGCCAAGAGCCAAGCCATTCCTTTATGTTGGGCCATCAACAATCCGGCCACACTATTGTCATCAAGAGCAAAACCAATCATGCTAAATTTGACCTTTTCCAAATCCTTTGTCCAGCTCCAAACTCTCTTTGTGCTCACCGAGCATAACATAGCCTGTACGTAAACTCCACCCTATAAAAGGTCCCCACTTTTGGGACTTCCTTGGATCACCCTGGACTTCCATCTAGCCTTGCTGCCGGTCTGTCTAAGGAGCTCCCCTCAGCCAACCACACTGAGCTTTCTCTCCCGGAACACCGCTTTTCCTCCAGGACTACGAGACCAGGTGTCGTATGGCCTTTCCCTAAAAGCCCCATTTCTGTTGTTAGCTAGTGTGTGTGTTGTTTTATCTGCTGTTTATCTTTCAATAAAACTGCTATTTTTGGTTATTTTTAAACTTGCTTGCCTGCTCCCTCACCTGAAGCCGTAGACATTGGGTTAAAAGATCCTTGCTAAGGTTACCCTGCCTCTCGTTCAGCCGAGAGAGTGCTCAAGCTAAATTCCCCCAACTTGTGTTTTTATTTGGTTATTTGGGCGCCCCTCCCGACCCCCAACATACAGGGTAACAGCCTCCAGCTTTGGGAAGGGGGAGTGAGAAGGATCCTATTCCCCACTTCCAAAGCTGCAGATGGCAAACTTGCAGATGTGGAGGGCGGATTCTACTTAAAATGTTAAAACTGACTTTATTTGTGTCCAAAAATTCTGGAATACAGGTTGGGGAATAAAGTTGGTTCCCAGACTTGAGACTTGACTTGAAAGTATCTTGCAAGGACTTGAGACTCAATTTGAGACTTGAAAGTAGAGACTTGACTTGAGACTTGGAGTAAAAGACTTAACTACATCACTGCTGAAAACCATGCCCTATGGGGAGCGGTTTAGGGTGCTGGGCATGTTTAGCCTGGAGAAAAGAAAGTTAAGAGTTATCAAGATAGCCATGTTTAAATAACTGAAGGGATGTCATATGAAAAATGTGTCAAGCTTGTTTTCTGTTGCTCTACAGACTAGGTTATGGAGCAATAGCTTCAAACTGAAGGCAAAGAGATTACATCTAAACATTAAGAAGAACTTCCTGATGATATGAGCAGTTTGACAGTGGAATATGCTGCCTGGGAGTGTGATGGAGTCTCCTTCTTTGGAGATTTTTAAATATGGCCTGGAAGGCCATATATCAGGATTGCTTTGATTGTGTATTCCCGCACGCCAGGGGCTTGGACTTGATGGCCCTTATGTATGTATAAGTACATAACAAATGCAATACATCTCTGAAATAATCAATTATTCAGTTTAAAACTACACAGTCCAAACTATAAATAGCAATAAGGAAGAAGTCCATAAGATACATATCATTTATGGTAGCAAAATAGATGGCCCAAGGTTTCACCAGATTCTTCATACAATCAGAAGCCAGAGGGCTTTTGACTCACAGTCTTCATCAGTGACCACTGAAATCCTTGTTACTCAATGTTTCTGCCAGGCAAAAGACTTAAGTGCTGGTTAAAAAAAAAACAAGGTAGAAAAAAGAAAAAAACACTACAGTACATAGTTATATTGATATTCAAAGTATTCAATTCATTCTCCATTGGCATGTTTCCAAGAAGATTTAATAATGCAAGCTAGCATGTTGATCCACATCAACCAACCAGTTCTACAAGTTTTCATTGCTACCAGGGACATGTCTTTTGTAGAATGAATATGCTTTAATTGTCTTTGGATGTGTCCACACTACACAGGCCATTTCTGCACTAGGTTGTTATAGCGCTATGATTCCACTTTCAACATCCTATAGAATCCTGGGCCGGCCCCTCCCAAAACTGCAAACCTCAGGCTTCCATAGGATGTTGAAAGTGGAATCATAGCACTATAACAGCCTAGTGCAGAAATGGCTCCAGTTATGGTGCTTTGCTATTGCTTTAAGAAAACCATGACTACCTCCTCTGGAATCCTGGGGCTTGTGGTTTGGTAGCAAATGACTCCAGATTCTCTGCCAGAGTGCTAAAGTGCTTCACCAAATGACAAGTGACTGGATTCTATGGGAAAGGCCCATGGCAATTAAAGGAGGATCAAAATGCTATCATTGTACAGTGTGGATACAACCTTTAACTTAAGATCACCCCACTCCAAAATGCTTTGCATTTGTTCACAACAGTTTAATATCCGTGCAGAAACCCAATTCCTCTGCCTTGTGAGGATTGCATCAAAGCTTTGTTAGAAAAATGAAACCTGAGAAGGGTGATAAATGATGTTATCATTTATACTAATCATAAAGTCCTTGCGCTCAGACCAGTTTCCAGTTTCTAGCATTTAACATTTTAAAATTAATTTTCAAACTTAACTTTCCAAGCTCTGAGGTGCTGTTACTGCAGTCTAGGCCTACCCGGAGATAGCATTCGATATCACTTTGATATCAAACAATTCGGCTTTCTTCTGCCACCCCGCTCCACGTGTTTGTGAGGCCACTGGACAAGCATGCAAACAGACACGGCCGATAATTGCTGGACATTCCATTCTCCACCCAGGCAGGCCAGATACAGCCGGTTCGTCGCTTCAGGGACCTCTCCGGCAAACACCTCATTGCATATGCGTGATACTAACAAAGGCTCCCTGCCCCGAGCAGGCAACCTGACAAAGCTGTACTAAGTGCTCTGTATTTGCATACTGGCTACACTATTGTTAAGTCAGCTCTGATTCAATCATGCAAAATTCTGACCTTTCCAAAGCTTTGTCCTGCGCCTAAAATGCATTGTTCTCACCGAGTAAGGTATGGCCTGCAGTCACATTTCTCCCTATAAAAACCCCTGATTCCGAGACCTTCCTCGGATCACTCCTGAGTTCCATCCAGCCTTGCCGCCACTCTGCTTGGTGAGCCTTCCCCTCAGTTCCAGTAACTGAGACCATTCAACCCGGGATCACTCCCGAGTTCCATCCAGCCTTGTCGCCGCTCTGCTTGGCGAGCTCCCCTCAGCCAATCGCGCTGAGCTTCTTCGTCGCACCCCAACTTCACTCTCAAGGTCCAGGACTACGAGACAGGTGTCGTATCACCCATTTCCCCCTGAAAATTCCTGTTCCTAAGTCAATCTCTGATTCCTTAGTTATCTGTGTAACTGTGGTGTCTTTAATATCTGTCCGTACTTAATAAACATCATTTTTATTATTTTAGCCCATCTGGCTGCTTGACTGACCTGACCCCATAGACGCTGGGTTGCAAGATCCTGCTAAGTTACCCTGCCTCTTGCTAGCTTTAGTGAGTGCTCCAGCTAATTTTCCCCAAAGTTGTGTTGTTGTTTGGTTATTTAGGTGTCCCTCCCGGGACCCCCAGAAGTCAGGGTAACAGTGCACCTATGCGTAGGGTAGGAAATGGCTAAATATTCTTTAAAGAGAAGGGGCTGACCATCTCAAACTGTTGGGGAAAGTATTTCTCAAACAGTTGGAAAAAGTATTTTCTCAGAAATTTTGACCCAGCTCAGTTTTGATAAACATTTCGGCTGACTCTACTAGCTGTGAAGCTTTGACCTGAAATTTGGTAGGGCAGGAGGTCTATTGGGAATCCAAGCTTTGCAATGACAACACACTCCTTCCTATTTCTACACATTAATTATTAGGGATGTTGTACTTGCTGTTCTAATGGCTTTTAAAACTGCTTTTCAGGATAAATTATCCTCTCAAGTTGGGCTACAATAGTCAGTAAAACAATGTAACAACATAAAATATGAAACTTGTGGCAGCAGCACATAAACAAGACTTGTACAATTTCTATGTATGGGTATGAAAACTGGACAGAGAATAAAGCTGACAGGGAGAAAATATGCAGATTTAAAATGTGGTGCTGGAAGAGAGTTCTATAGATACTGTGGACTGCCAAAAAGGCAAAACTCCTAGAGCACATTGAGCCTGAACTCGCCCTAGAAGCCAAGATGACTAAACTGAGGCTATTCTACTTTGTAGATGTCATGAGATGATGACTAAACTGAGGCTAATGTAGTTTGGACATATCATGGGACCATGTGCCTTACTGGAAATTCTCAGGAAAGTATAAAGCAGTAGGAAAAGAGGAAGACCACATTACAGGTGAATTGACTCCATCAGGGAGGTTTAGCTCTGAGTTTCTAGGACCTGAACAGGGCAGGGAATGACCATGGGTCCTGAAAGTCTCTCATCCGTAGTGTCAGCATAAGTCAATGTAACTGCAAGTAACAACAAATTGATAAAGTGAAAATATCAGCAGCAGATGAAGACTGTGGCTGAGATCCTACATCACAGTGTATGTTTTTTAACTTTATAAGTCTGTACAGCCTTGGTGGCACACTGGTTAAATGCCGGTACTGCAGCCACAACGTTGTGGATCCAATCCTGCAGGTCTCCAGGTTGACTCAGCCTTCCATCCCTCTGTAGGTCAGTAAAGTGAATACCCAGCTTGTTGGGGGCAATTAGCTAAAAACACATTGTGAACCCCTTAGAGAATGCTATAGCTACATTGCAGAATGTAACAAAACTCCATTAGTGAAATTGCAAAAATAGGGTCTGGCAAGAATGCTCCAACATCTATCAGGCACTTCTGATGCGCATTAGACACTCCTGTTGTGCTCCAGCATTTTCTAGTCAGTGTTCAATTGCACACACTATGGAGCGCCTTGGTATACTTTGGTGTCCATTGCACATCAAGGCCTAGAACATCATTCACTATACCAATGTGCAATGGATGCTGATATGTTGTAATCTCATGACAGTCACTAGGTAAATATGAACATTGCAAACTACTCAGTTCAATTTTGCGCATATGAACCAACGTGGTATAGTGGTTTCAATGTTAGTCTACAACTCTCAAGACTAGAGTTCAAAATTCCTGTTCACCCATGGAAACCTATTGGGTGCCCTTGGGCAAATCACACTCTCTCAGCCTTAGTGAAAAGCAAAGGCAATCCCCCCACCCAAAAAAATCTTGCCAAGAAAACCCCATGGTCGGGTGACGTTGCGGTTGCCATAAGTCAGAAATGACTTGAAGGCACACAACAACAACAACAACAACAAGACCATTCACAAAGAGCCTATCATGGGGCTGAGAGTTTGTATATCACCCAGTGGGTTTCCATGGCTGAGGCCATTTCTGCACAAGACTGTTATAGCACTATGATTCCACTTTCAACATCCTATGGAATCCTGGGGTTTGCAGTTTCGGGAGGGGCCGGCTGGTCTCCAGAGTCTTAATTCAACACTCAGACCACTACGCCACGCTGACTCTCCTTTGTTGCTCACAACTGTCTATTTTGGTAACTGGCAGCACTCTTTGACATTTCATGTTTCCCTGGACCTTGACCTGGCTACTGTTTATGATTCTGCTTTTACTGCATGTTGGCTCTGTTTATTTGGACTACTGACTTGCTGTGCAACTTCTGGACCGGTTGACAACCACTCCCTTACTTCTCCCTTCATCCTCTTAGAAAACTGTGACTGACCTGGGCTGGCTTAACTACCTGACAGTTCTTGCATTCTAACCACCTGCTTTTGTTGGGACGTTTGCTGATTGGGGCATACCACACACCCCAAACTGAAACCCACCAAAGCAATGGTTTTACTCCTCTATCTCCTTTATTCCTTCAGCTCCCCAGCACCTCCCAACAACCTTTATTGGGCTCAAAACTGGTCCCAAATGGCAACACAAAGTGAAGAGGTGTAACTTCCATTGCAGCAGGATCTGCTGTTGCAGACTACTTGTGAAAGGCCTCAGATAATGAGAACACAAAGTGATGCCTGCTCCCAATGCATTTGTGCATTGGATAGACTGAGGTGACTGCCTCAGGCAGCATTTGTTTAGGACACTAGTGAGAGTCCCCCTACCTTTTCCTCCTAAGTCCCCTGGCCCTCTCCCTCTCTTGAAAGACAGCTCATGCTGATTTATATATAGGGGTAGATGCAAACCTAAAAATCATTGCTAGTATTTGAATAGAACTACAGTAAATACACATCATAAGCCATTTCCATGCTAGACTGTTATAGCATTATTATTCCATTTTCAACATCCTATGGAATCTTTGGGTTTGCAATTTAGGGAGGGGCATTTAGAATTCTCACCCAGAGAGCTCTTTGGCCTCAGTGAACTACAAACCCCAGATACTGAAGAGGCCATTTTCACACTAGACTCAAAGGCCCCTCCCTAAACTGCAAACCCCAGGATTCTATAGGATGTTGCAAGTGGAATAATAGCACTATAACAGTCTAGTGCAGGAATGGCCATAGTGAGAAAGGCAGCAAGTGGGTGAGTTGTGTACTTGCTGCTCAATCTGGAGTCAAGATGCCAAATTCTTCAACCCTCTACTCTCTGTTCCTTCCTAGAATTCTATAGCCTCCAACGTTTCCCAGATGAAAACCAGGACACATGTGGCCAAGCAACATCAGAAAGTGGTCAAGGTTGCAAAAGCTGTTAATGAAAAAGAACAGATGAGCTAAGAGAGGATATATTAGTTTGCTCTTGCTTTAGTCTATTGGGAAGGGCAAGTTTCCACCTCCTTTCTTCTCTTGTTTGCTGAGTTAACTGAGCGTGAACTACTTTTGCACTTAGAACTCAGTTTACACTAATGGAAGTAAGTTGAAGACAAAGAAGGAAAGGGGAGAAAGAGAGGGAAACTCGGACATATTAAAACAATTGAAAAAAATGGGGCAGCAGAATATTAATCAGTACTGTTTCTGTGACTTGGATGGTGTGTTTTTAATCCACAAACTGAATTCAGACTGGACAACCCATGGACGCACGGCCACTTGCCCACCATCCTAAGGGTGTCTCCAACAGCCAGAATCAATCAACCAGATCTGAGGGATTTTAGAGGACTTTTGTCAGTCTGGTTCCAAGACACAGGCATAAGCATGTACCTGATGAAAGCAACCTGTCAGTATTCCTGACTGAGGCCATTTCTGCACTAGACTGTTATAGCGCTATTATTCCACTTGCAACATCCTATGGAATCCTGGGGTTTGCAGTTTTGGGAGGGGCCAGCCGGCCCCTCCTGAAACTGCAAACCCCAGGATTCCATAGGATGTTGCAAGTGGAATAATAGCGCTATAATAGTCTAGTGCGGAAATGGTCTGAGAGAAAAGAATTGGAAGAGGCAAAGTAAAAGAAAGCCAAAAAACAGGTTGATTTTCTTTCATGAGTTTCAACTGCGGGACCATAAGTCCTCCTTACTGGAATCCTACAAAATGGAGCATTATTTATGCAGAGACAGAGATTATTATTTTTTTCTTAGCATATCATTTTTGCTCTATAATTGCCATCTGCAAAAACTGGCACAGTGAGGATGGTCTGTTTATTGGCTCCTGGCTTCAGTTTTAAAAACCTGCATGATTCAGAGTGGAGGACAGACAATGTCCTGCCAGTCTTCTATCTCTCACAAATGCATTATCACCCCTTTCCCTCGGGGAAAAAAGCTGTCCATTTATGACCATTTAGTTGTACTCAGGAACATGACACGCAACTTTCCTTTGAAATGCTTTGGCAGTATATTTGTGATGTGGCAGGTTGGTTTTAAATGCATCCTTTCAAGTGACACCATTTTCTTACTTTGTAGACTTTGTTTTAATACAGAGTTTTGAAAAGAAGAATGGTTGGTTTAATTGATCTTACTTCCCATTGCTATGCTTTTCTGACTGATGCCCTCAATAAGGAATTAGTAGAATAAGAATACAAACAAAGTCACTGGAACTTTCCAGATATGCTGTCTTATAGAGGCAACAGATTTGGACATGGAGAATGCCCTGGACCCTGAGGAGTTTACCAACCAACCAACTAACCAACCCAAATCTGCAAATATTCTCAACTCTTGCTGTTTTAAAATCTGTAGGAAGACTTTTCCCTGTGTGGTTTCCAGTAGAGATATCTTATCAACACAGGTTTGGAATGGTGAGGCTTCTTTGGTAGCTTCAGATCAGAGGTGGTCCAAGATTTTTTGTTGCCTGAGATAAAGCAATAAACATTGACCCCAGTGGAGATAAAGTATATCATATCCAATGCTAGCCAAGTTATTCTGGCATCTGAGACAAACATTCTGAGATGCACTTCTTCTTGACTGGCAGTTTCATAAGTGTTTGTAGGCTCTTTGTGTATTAGGGCATTTTCAAGGCTCCTCCAAACTGTTCAACAGTTCTGGTAGATGTTGGTTGAGCTTTTCTGTTTCAGGATTTCACATCTTGTAACAGTGGCTCCTGCACCAAGCAATGCCTTAAATATACCAGGTTTTTTGTTCAGGTTTGTTGTTGGTTGTACTGGAGTTTATTTAGCACTCTCCCCAATCTGCGTGTTTCTTTTCCACCAGTTATTTTTCCCCCTTGGGATGTTGTTAAGCTATGGTGTGGAGGAGATTTTCCTCCATCCTTCTGCCTTTTTTTCTGTGAATTCAATACTTCCTCTTTATGCTCCTCTACCATCATCCACATTCCTCCTCCTGCACATTTAATGTTAAAAAATGAGTCTGCTATGGTCTTAATGCTAAAGTACTGTTCCACTTTAGCACTATATATCTGAAAGAAAAGAAAAGATTCAGTCAGAAACATAAAAAAAGGATGGTTGTTACCATAATCTACAACCCATCCTAGGACATATGTGATTTTCATCAATTTTACTTATTAATGACTGGAGAACATGTTCGGGGGGTCATGCTGACCAAAGATATGTTCAGGGTCATGATGGGGGAAAAGTTCAGATAGAATTACGTGGAAAAACCCAGTGCTGATGAGTTTGTGCTAATCCTTTCACCACTCTTTGCATTTTCAAGCACAATGGAAGACGAACTGCCTAGATAAGGCAACCAGAGACCATCCCTCTATATTATCCTACAGAGATCTTCCCTAAGATCCTACAGAGATCTTCCCTACACTCTACCTCACTGGACATTAAGAGACTGTCATGAATCCCATCAATGTTTTGTCACTTCAGAGTTAAAGCAATCAGTTAATTTCACACCCCTTTGTCAGTCATATGGGGAAGCCATTACAGCTTTGTCAGTGCATCCCTTCAGAGTATGAAATAGGGTATAAAAATCCTAGCTTTAACCCCAGCCAATTGTAGTACATAGAATGTAGTTCATACTGCCAATCCTCCATGCTATCCTCAGATACTGTCTGAGCCCCACCACTGCAACCTCCTTCTTCAAGACTGGTAACTATCACTCTTTCTACCCCTAATATCTCTCAATTCAACCTTTCTTGCCTCATTTTCTGATAGCCTTGTATAGTTCTTTAAGACGATGGTTTCTGATATGTTTGTCAATTCAAGTAAAATACTTTGTTCAACTTTAACTGGAGTCCTCTCTGCAATTAGTATTGGTATATATAGGTGAAAAGATGCTGCCTGTTAGTCTCCTCTCACAGGCCTCCCTTGAAATAATAATTCCCCAAATCCTAAGGAGATGCTGTCATTGCTGGTGGATCTCAATGTCCCCCACCTCTTATGTTAACAGCATTTTTCTCTAGCATTTCCCCTAGAATGGAGTTAATTGTCATCTTTGGTTTCGTGAGTTATCTCAGTGGCAGCTGTTTGCTTTCAAATCAGTGGGAATGGTGAATCTACTCCATGTTTTTGTCTCAATTTCAAAACAACTATTTGAAGTATGGAACCCAAAACCTTAAATAGGCTCAGATCTTGCATATCTCCTTTAGAGTTTGGTCTAAAACCAATAATGGATTGACTGCCTTTATGACGTGAGAGACCAACCTACTGCTATTGCTAGAAATGTTCCTACTTCTATACGCCTCTGCATCATAGAAATGTGTCTGAGAGATGCAAAACAAGCACCTCTAAACCATGATTTAGACCTGCAACTCTAAACCATGTTTATGTTGCATTTGAAGAAGTGGATTGGAGTCCGTGAAAACTTACGCAAGAAAAAATCAATTAGGCTCAAAGATTCCACTGGATTTCTTTATGTCTTTTTATGCTAAGACATATGAGCAAAGCTATCTTTCTGAATACTATCACCTGGTTTATTTTGTATGTTTGAAAGCTTAAACCATGTGCAACCAGTGTAGTGTCTGAGTTCAGCCAAGGTGAGTCTCTTACTTCAAATACTATTTTTTTTTCAAATGGTCAGTTTTCCTATTGCTGCCTGTTGTTTGTTCTCTCATAGAACACTCATCTCGTAAAGTGCCTGAATATTGCAACTGATTTTTTTAAATGTTGTATTTTGTCTCTGAACTCTTAGAAACAATCCAGCTACATCCTCAAATAGCCATACACATAGCTTGGCTTTGACTTACATATTAGGAGTTTAAATGATCCAGTGGAGGTTGTTCTGTCAGGAAAAATCTTCATCATCAACAACTTTATTTATATGCCATCTTTTTCCAAGACTGGGACTCAAGGCAGCTTGCACATTAAAAATATTACAAATTAAAACATATCAAAAGTTAACCAGATTAAAAATATACATTATAAATAGGATTTTTAAAAGTTAAACAATACCATTTAAAATAATGCAATTCTTCAGCCCTTTCCTTAAAAGTCTAAGGGCCTTTCTGCACTACACTGTTATAGTGCTATTAGTCTACGTTTAACATTCTATGGAATCCTGGGGTTTGCTGTTTAGGGAGGGGCATTTAGAATTCTCAGCCAGAGAGCTCTTTGGCCTCAGGAAACTACAAACCCCAGAATTCCACAGGATGTTGAAAGTGGAATAATAGCACTATAACAGTTTAGAGTGGAAATAGCCCTGGTTGCATGCAAGCAATACCTGGTGAAATCTCTTCTGCACTGTCATGCCATGCTTCTAGAGTCAGAGTCTGAAGCAGAGGGCATACCAGAGACTGAAACAAGAGGCAAGCCAGGACCTGCTGTACAGAGTGAGGTTATAGTGCCAGAAACAGAACAGAGGGCGGTACCAGCTCCAACAGAGAGTCCTGCCTCTTCAGATACGGAAGAACACTTACCTAGATCCGTGCCCTTTTTGCACACCATTTCTAAAGCGAGAGGGCCCCTTGAGCATTGTGTAAATGGGAGGAGTGGTCTGCATGATGCACTCCCATTTACACAACGCTCAAGTGCCTGATGTGGACTGCGCACGCACCTTTTCATTTTTGGCTTAAAGTCGACAATGGTGAGTGGTTGCGCAATGCTCCCGGGGCCCGTGCGCACTTACCTGGCATGCGGTGTGTTAGGAGCCGGGCCGGTCACGCTTCCTGCTTCAGTGCTAGTCTGCAATTCCCAGGTTGCGCTGTGGTAGGAAGGGGCGGGGCGTTTGCGCAGCTCTCGCATGACCAGGAAGCTGCTGCAGAACTGAAGCAGCAGGGAAGCGTCAGCGTTCCTGCTGAGGCTTCTTGCGCGAGCGCCTCCCCCACCTCCGTGAAAAGGTAAGGTGTGAAAAGGCTGCCAGCTTCACACAGCACAGGCAGCAAAGAGAGACCCAGTGTCACTTTCTCAGAATTTATAACTGGCAACAATCAATCAAGGCACAGCTGCACTAGGCTTTGTGTCTATTTAGCTGGTGTATCTTCCCTCCAGGAGCTGTCAGAGCTTATCTGACCTTCTACCTTGCTGGATGCCTTGATGAATGCTTGGATTAACCTTGGACACTCCCTTGCCATGAAACCCTGTGGGACTTTGTTCATGTTGGACTTTATTTATGACTCTGTGCTTACTACCTGGAAGTAAGTAATACACTGGGAGTTATTCAGTTTGTTTTGTTTTATCAGCTGTGCCAGGACTGTGATAGGACATGCACAACCATTAAAGATACAAGAGTCCTCTCCAGTTCTTACTCTGGCAGTCTAGCAAATTTAAATTTAAATATTTAAATCTTAAGTCTTGGGGGGTCCCTGGCAACAAATTATATTTACAGGAGGGTCATTAGTCAAGAAAAAATTAAAAATCACCGTTGTAAGTGCTTAATCATTTGGCCCAGTTCTGACTGATAAGCAGACATGAAAAAACAGACATGACTGTGAAGCTAGTGGCATTAAGAGATGGGCCTCTCTTGAAGATCTCAAGGTCCAGACAGGATCATATGGAAAGACACCAAGCTATTTAGTTACAGAACCATGATTCCACTTTAACTGCTGTGGTTCCACTCTATGGAATCCTGGGATTTGCAGTTTATACAAGGCTGTTTAGAAGTCTCAACCAGAGAGTTCTGGTGTCTCATCAAACTGCAGTGCCTAGTATTCCAAATGATGCAACCATGGCAGTTAAAGGGGAGTAATAGTGCTATAATTATACAGTGTCATAGAGCCCACAGTTTTTCCTTTTCCAGGGAGTTGTATTACATTTTGGGGGGGAGTACAGTGCACCATATATGCAGGGGTTCTGTTCCAGGAACCCTCACATATAACTAAAAGAAATGAACAAACAAAAAAGTGAATGCTCCATCCCATCATTATCAATGGATGCAATGTGTAGGAAGGGGTGGTGGTGCAGGTATATGCCCAGCTCATCCATTGACAGTAATTGGACTTGAAGTTTTGCATGACCTCACATTTGTGTGTGCTGAGGGCATATCAGCAGAGAACACACTGTATTTTAAAAAGGGGAACCCCTCCATCTTCAATCTGAGGTGGTACAGTCCACTCAACCACTCTGGGACTCATCACCTCATTCCCTCCTCATTCTGCTATACATGCTGGCCAGCTCCAAGTAACAAGGCAGGGAAGAAAGAGATTCCTGTAACTTTTGCTTGAATAACCATTCAAGTATCACATACAGTTGGCTCTCCACATTTCCTAGGGTTAGGGGCACAAGACTCTTGCAAAAGTGGAGAAATTGCAAATATCAAAGTGTGTGTGTGTAAAGAGGATCAAGACATGGTCGCAGGGTCCAAAACAGGCCAGGGAAAGGCGAGGGAAAAGGGGTGGATTAGCATGGTCCTATACTTCCTCTTTCTCACCCATCTCCTTCCTTGGATGTGTGTGGGGCACTGGGAGAGGGGTTGTGATGCTGAAAAGTCAGGCTGCGATCCATCTTTAGGTGGCCAGGCACAGGTGCGGGGACCAGAAGTGGCCCGATCAGAGCCACCAAGAGGAAAGTTTCCCTTAGAAAAGAAGCACCTGAGGTGGGAAGCAGGGGTTGAAGAATTGGAAGAGTCAGAAGAGACCACAATGGCCATTGAGTCCAACCCCTTGCCATGCAGGAACACTCTCAGCCTTTCTGCACTACACTTTTATCCTGCTAGTATTCCACTTTCAACATCCTGTGGAATTCTGGGGTTTGTAGTTTACTAAGGCCAAAGAGCTCTCTGGTTGAGAATTCTAAATGCCTCTCCCTAAATTGCAAACCTCAAGATTCCCTACAATGTTGAAAGTGGAATAACAGCACTATAACAGTGTAGTGTGGAAAGGCCCACACTCAAATCACCCTCAGCAAATGGCCATTCAGCCTCCATTTAAAAATGTCCAAAGAAGGTGACTCCACCATACTCTAAGGCAGCATATTGAACAGCTCTTACTGTTAGGAAGTTGTTCCTGATGTTTAGGTGAAATCTCTTTTTCTATGTTTTGACTCCATTGTTCCATGTCCTAGTCTTTGGAGCAGCAGAAAACAAGCTTGCTCCATCTTCAACATGACTTCCCTTCAAATATTTAAACATGACTATCATGTCCCTTTTCAACCTCCTTTTCATTAGGCTAAACATTCCTAGCTCCCTAAGCCACTCCTCATAGGGTATGGTTTCTAGCCCCTTCACCGTTTTGGTCACACTTCTCTGGACACGTTCCAGCTTGTCAATATCCTTCTTGAACTGAGGTGCCCACAACTGGACACAGTATTCCAGATGAGGTTTAACTAAAGCAGAATAGAGTGGTATTATTACTTCCCCTGATCTCGATACTAAACTCCTGTTGATGCAACCAAGAATCGCAGCCTAGAACCCCATTGACCTTTTTTGCTGCCACATCACACTGTTGACTCATGTTCAATTTGTGGTCCACTAAGACTCCTAGATCCCTTTCACATGTCCTGTTTTCAAGCCAGGTGTCACCCATCCTATATCTGTACATTTCATTCTTTCTTCCTAAGTGTAGTACCCTACATTTCTCCCTGTTAAAATTCATTTTGTTAGTTTTGGCCCAGCAATCTAATCTGTCAAGGTAATTTTGAATTCTGATCTTGTCCTCTGGGATGTTAGCTATCCCTCCTAATTTGGTGTCATCTGCAAATTTGATGAGCATGCCCTCTATTCCATCATCCTAGTCATTGATAAAGATGTTGAATAGCACTGGGCCCAGGACAGAACTGTGTGACACCCCACCAGTCACTTCTTTCCAGAAGAAAGAGGAGCCATTGATGAGCACCCTTTGCGTTCAGCCAGTCAGTCAATTACAAATCCACCTAACAATAGCATTGTCTAGCCCACATTTTACTACCTTGTTTGCAAGAATATCATGGGGGACCCTGTCAAAGACCTTAGTGAAATCAAGGTACACTACATCCACAGCATTCCCTTCATTATAACTCTATCAAAAAAAATAAAAGAGAAAGAGAGAGACAGAGAGAGAGACAGAGACAGAGAGAGAGATCAGATTAGTCTGACATGACTTGTTTTTAAGAAAACCATGTTGACTTTTAGTGATCATGACTTTCCTTTCTAAGTGCTTACAGACTGTCTGTTTAATGATCTGCTCTAGGAACTTTCCTGGTATTGTCAGGCTGATTGGGTAGTAATTGTTTAAGTCCTCTTTTTTCCTCTTTTTGAAGATGGGGACAACATTTTCCCTCCTCCAGTCTGCTTGGACTTCTCCTGTTCTCTAAGAGTTCTCAAAGATTAGTGCGAGTTGTTTTGAAACTACTTCTGCCAGTTCTTTTAAAATCCTTGGATGTAATTCATCTGGCCCTGGTGACTTGAATTTATTAAGAGTGGTCAGGTATTCCTCTACTACCTCTTTACCTATTCTGTGCTGCATTTCCCCTATTACATCATCTGTTCCATTTTCTTTGGGTTTAACACTGTTTTTCTTTTCAGAGGAGACTGGGGCAAAGAAGATGTTGAGTAGTTCTGCCTTTTCTCGGTCCCTGTTACCACTTCTCTATCTTCTCTTCACAGTGGTCCTACCATCTCCTTGATTTTCTTTTTGCTACAGATATAACCAAAAAAGCTCTTTTTAATGTTTTTAACTCTCTAGCAAGCCTGAACTCATTCTGCACTTTAGCTTTTCTGACTTTTTCCCTACATGTGCTGGCTATTTGTTTTAATTTTTCCTTGGTGATTTCCCCCCTTTTCCATTTTTTGTACATGGTCCTTTTAAATCTTAGTTCATTTGAAAGTTCTTTAGATATCCACCCTGGTTTCTTTAGATGCCTCCCACTTTTCCTCCTCAATGGAATTGTTTGAAACTGTGTCTTCAGGATCTCACTTTTAAGAAACTCCCATCCATCATAAACTCATTTCTCTTTTAGTATGCCTGACCATGGGATGTCACCTACTATTTCCCTAAGTTTACTGAAATCAGCTTTCTAAAAGTCTAAAAGACTATGCCTGGCTTCCTCCTTCCACTGTATAACAAACTCCAGGAGAACATGGTCACTCCCAGCTAAGGATTCTTCCACTTCCATCGCATTAACCAGGTCATCACAGTTGGTTCGGATCAGGTCCAAAATAGCTGATCTCCTTGTTGCCTCTTCCACCTTCAGGACAATGAAATTGTCTGCAAGGCAAGTGTTGCACTTGCTATTCTTGGCAGAATTTGACTCCCAACAAATATCAAGATAATTGAAATCTCCCATTACTACTACCTCTCTTTTTTTCTGAATGTGTGGTCATCTGTTATAGGAAGGCCTTATCTAAGTCCTCAGTCTGATCTGGGGGTCTGTAGTAGTCCCCTTGTTTTTTCTCTTCTCCTTAATTTTTACCCAGATGCTTTGAAGCTGGCTTCCAGGATCTCTTCACAGGGGTAAACATCCTTGACATATAAGGCTACTCCTCCTTCCTTCCTCTTTGGTCTATTTCTCTGAAATAGATTATGCCCCTCAATTACTAAACTCACAAATAATCAAATCTGTGAAAGTTAAACCTGCAAATGCGGAGGACTGACTGTATTTACCTTGAAAAATAAGGAAATAATCAGCTGCCTTTATGGAAAATAATAGAAGAATCTTAACAACTTACCTTTGCAGGGTGTCCAGATATATTTGCTTTTCATCTTGTGTTTTAATTTCTCATCTAGGATTCTGAACATTCTGGGAACTGTCTGCGTGCAATTGTGATTTAATTTGTGTCTCAGAAGGACGGGGTGGGCAGCAGGTACTATGTTGGAAAGCAGATAATAACATACCGTTAGTGCTGATGAAAATAATAAAGACACTCTTAGAACTGTTTCAGTGCTAACACCAAAGATTGCCATCCGAGGTCTTCCACAACTTCCACACCAACATGTCAAACTGTTCCACTTTTGTCTATTTTATTTCCTTTAACATATCAAAAATTATAAGGCACAACCATAACTACAACATACAGCGTGTTCCCCCTCCCCCAGCAAATACCCACACCTACAATTGTCAGATCATATGTGCAGCACGAAGGCTAGTATTGTGTGCCTTCAATTTGGCTCTAACTTATGGTGACCCTATCGTGAGATTTTCTTAGCAAGATTTCTTCAGAGGAGGTTTGGCATGGCCTTCCTCTGAGGCTGAGAGAGTGTGACTCACTCAAAGTCACCCAGTAGATTTCCATAGCTGAACGGAGAGTCAAACCCCGATCTCTTGAAGTTCTAGTCAAAGTCAAACCACTATAGGATATGGCCTCTATGTGCTTCTAAGTCAACTCTGTCTTATGATAACGCTATTGTAGGGTTTTCTTGGACAATTTTATTCAGAGAAGGTTTGCCATTGCCTTTCTTTGGGGCTGAGAGAATGTAAGTTGCCCATGGTCACCCAGTGGGTTGCAGGGATTCCAAGAGGTCCTTTCACACAATACAATTATAGAGTTACAATTATAGAGTTCCACTTTAACTGTCATGGCAACATCCTATGGAGTCCTGGAGTATGTAGTTTGGTGAGGTACTAGAGCTCTGGATGAGAATTCTAAATACCACTGCCTAAACTACAGATCCCAGGATTCCATGGGATGTTGCCAGGGCAGTTAAAGTAGACTATAGCATGACAATTGTGTAGGGTGAATGTCTCCCCATCCAACATTCAGATCAGTACACTATTTGGGCCCTTTGCGAAACTTAACAGCACTGGTCATATTCATTCCTTTTGTCCAGAATACTGAATTGGTGACTGTAATTGCCTGTCTCATTTATTTACAGAGCTTAGGAAATGGGAATTGTATGTTAGAGCATTTTAAAAGAAATTGTTACTTACTGTCCATTCTTGCATTCAAATGATTAATGAATGGAAGATTCTTCCCTATGTACTACGCTGACATTCAGATTGTGCTGAAAATGAGTTTTTAAAGGAAAAAGTCCAAACACAGCTGCAAATACATTTAATCTACACCTACATAGTAGCAATTTTTATCATCTTACCCATCAATCATCATCATCATCATCATCATCATCATCATCATCATCATCATCATCCATGAATTAAGAATAAGAAAAATCCCTAGAACTTCTGTCAAAGCTTAGAAAAAATAGTTAATAACACAACTGATCTGGGATTGCAGAAGACAGATATTTGGGGATAATTTTTTACTTTTGGTTTGCAGTATCTTCCAGAAGGCATTGAAACAGAGGTGGGAATTATGCAGCTCACTGATTACCAGTAATTTGTATGTATCGTAAGTTGGAAACAACCTGAAGACAAACAACAACAATCTAGTGGGTGCTGGACACACAGCTTTTTTTTTACTGTGATTCTACTTTTTTTACTGTGATTTTACTGTCCAACAAGAAGAATAGACTGGATAGCCATGTTTAAATATTTGAAAGGATGTCATGTTGAAGATGGAAGCTTGTCTTCTGCTGCTGCGGAGACTAGGACATGGAGCAATGGATTCAAATTACAGGAAAAGAGATTCCACCTAAAGATCAGGAAGAACTTTTTGAGGGTAAGAGCCATTGGACAGTGGAATGTGCTGCCTCTGAGTGTGGTGGAGTCACCTTTTTTCAAGGTTTTTAAACAATGTCTGGATGGCCATTTGTTGGGAGTGGTTTGATTGTGTGTTCTTGCATGGCAGGGGGTTGGACTAGATGGCCCCTTGGGATCCCTTCCAAGTCCAAGATTCTATGAGTCTGTTCCATTAAAACATGTCTTCTGGCAAGTCTATGACAACCTGGCTGAGAAGGTCCAGTCTTATCCTGGGATTCTAGTTATCACATAAAAAAGCCACCGACTCGGATATGTTAAGCAGCATTCATTACAGATGGGCAACACTAGGAGGAAGCTGGGAGCAGCTCCATGTATCATTGGGCACATATATTCGTTGGGGTGCCTAAGACGTACGCCTGGATATGCACTGAAATCAAGATATTTTCTCCAAAGATTTCACCTTTAGGGGTGGCCTCAGGTTGAAAGGAAAAGAACCCTGTTGCCTCTGGTGTGCGCAGGCAGACCAGTAACGCCAAGCAAAAGCAAACGCTTAAACTTCCAAAAGCAAAATAGGAACGCATTTTTAGACGCCCGTTTCACCCTGACAGGCACCGGATCCTGCCTGATCTTGGAAGCTAAGCAGGCGCAGCTTGGGTTAGTACTTGGATGGGAATCAGCCAACGAAGGCTGTAGGCTGTATTTCAGAGGAAGGAACTGGTAAACCATTTCTGAGCGTCCCTTGCCTAAGAAAACCCTGTGCAATTCAGTGGATCGCCTAAGTCGGCAAGGCACCTACACAGACACACACGCAGGCCATTTCCGCACTGCGCTATTAAAGCGCGCGTATTCCACTTTCAACCTCCCATGGAATCCTGAGGTCTGGAGTTCAGGGAAGGACCTTTACAATTCTCAGCCAGAGAGCTCTTTCGCCCCGGGAGTGATGGCACTATAATAGGATAGTGTGGAAGGGGCCACAGGGAGTTAGTAAAGGGGGAATTGCTGGCAAAGGTGAGTCTAGCGCGTCCGGCAGGCATTAAGGCTGCGTTGGCATCGCTCGGGCAATCTCTCCCTGCTTTCCTTTTCCACTCCCCAGCTCCAGTCGTTCTCTGGGGCCCTGGAGCTGGCAGTGCCAGGGAGTGACTAACGCCAGCTTCCGAAACGGATCACGCCAGGGAGGTGGAGGAGGAGGGAACTTAAAGCAAACTCCTGCCTTCGCCGGGGGGATGGATGGAGAAAACCTCCAGCGCGCGTTCTTGGCGCACGGGTGACGATCGTGGTGTCCGAAGCTTTGGCGAGCCCTGGCTTGGTCAAGAGGCGGGGGTGGTAGCCACGGGCTGGTCCCGGAGCCCCCGGGGGCTTTAGGAAAAAAAAGAGCCTGGGGGTGAGGGACAAAGAAAGGGAAGCCAACGCAGAAAGCGGGTTCGCCTCGTCTTGCTCCCCAGCCCTGGCGAAGCCGAAAGCAGAAAAAAGGCAACTCCCAAGCTCTCCGGTAGGTGTTCGTGCTGCATTGCTGGCGAGCGCGTTAGTTTTCAAAGATATTAAAGCTCGGGAACGGATCCCCGCTCTGGCGTGGGAAAGAGTAGGCAACGATCCCTTCGAGATCCGGGGAAACTGACATTAATTTTGGGAAAAGGGAGCGTGAGTTTGTAAAGACCGGTTGCTTTGGGGAAAGCGCAAAATGGTCTTTTTCCTCTGCTTTGGAACGCTGGTTCCTAGAGAGTTGTCGGAAGGGAATCCTGGAAGATTTGGGAAAGTTTGCGGAAGGGAATGCTGGAAGATTTGGGAAAGTTTGTTTCTTGAGGCATTCTTGAGATTTAGTTGAGTATTTCTGCACGGCAAGGGGTTAGACTAGATGGCCCTCGTAGTCCCTTTCAGCTCTAAAATTCTATGGTTCTTGAGTGTGCTGGAGTGTGTGTGGGGGTTTTTTTCTCTTTAACAGAAGAATGTCTGACCATGACCGAAGCCTTCAAAAACTCTGACCAAAACGATGGAGAAACTGGGCGTTTCGTGTAAAGGAAGCCAGGCTAGTAAAAGTGCAAGAGAAAGTCTGGGATCGGGTTCTTTCTAAGCACTGACCGGGGCAAGCCAGTGAATCTCTTGTTGTGGTCTTCTTATTCTTACCTGCCCTCGTGGCCACCCTATGAATGAGAGACCCTAAATGTCTACTCAGAAATCAACCTCTTTGCATTCTCTGGGACTTACTCCCGAGACAGAGTGTTTAGGATCGCAAGTGGAGCCACAGATATGGGGCCAAACTTTGCTCCTGTCTTGGTGACTATAGTCCACTCTTTTTAGGAAGGCTATGAAAAAGGTTTCTATAATGGCATTCTCATTTGCTTAATTATTAATTCTACACCTATCTTATTTCCTCTATTATGGCCTCCCTAATTTCTGATTCTACTGTGTGGAAGTGATATCCTATAATAATACTCTATTCACAGCTGTATGAGGAGATAGAGTTCTGAGCATGATCCACCCACTGCGGAGTACTTTTGGTAGCAATCCTATTGGGCACTTAGTTGCAAGAAAACTTGTTGATCTCAATGGGAATTACTTGAAGGGATACATGAATGCTTATAGGAAGTTCCAGTGATGTTAGTGGGAGAGATAAGTACTTATCTGTTTCACTCTCTTCCAGTGATAGCAGAATTCAAAGACTTCTTGTAAGTCTGGGTCAGCATGCAAAGTGATCATGTAGCACCTTTGAAACTAACAGAAAGGAAGAAGTTGGTAACATGAGCTTTTGTAGACTTAGGTCTACTGCATCTTAATAAAGCAGACTTAAGCCTATGAAAATTTATGCTAACAACTTTTTTCAATTAGTCTCAAAGGTGTTACAAGATCCCTTTATGTTATCTACCAATTAAACAAACAAAGCTTCATAGGGTAAACTCTGAGTAAATCATGCCCATGGGGCTGTATTTAGGATCTGCCCTTTGTTAGTGGAATTGTTTTGCTCACAGAACATGCTTCCCACTGATTTTTGGGGATTCTCACTTCTCTGTGTATCATAGTCCACCCCAATCAGTGAGCTCTGCTGACCCTCTTTGTACACATGTTTAGGGGGCTAGAGATTTTGCCATCTGCATGTGCCAACATCTATATCCAACCCACAGTGTATAGTTTCTAAACAGAGAGTGGCACACTGAAATAGCCTTTCCTTGATGCTTCCATGCCTGAACTCCAAATGTGTAAGAATACACTGTGGTCACTTGGCTGGACCAATAGAAAAGCTCTTTGCACATGCTCAAGAAGAATGATCTTTCCAGTTGCATTCCATATGTTCTGGGTGACAGTGCTAGGCTAGCATTAAAACACAGGCTCTAATCTTCAATACTTCCCGAAATGAATTTTTAAAGTTATCTCTCAGAATTATAGATTAGTATGTGCTGTGGATAGACAAATCTGCAAGTTTCACTTTCTTCCGTTGTTGTTGTTGTTGTTGTTGTTGTTATCTAAAAATCTCAAGTTCTTGACATCTTGAGAGATAACTTTGTTTTGTTTATGAAGAAATGTGTGAATGTTGGCAAATTCGGATTTTTTTTAAAAAAGAAAGACCTCCAAAACAGTTATTCCCAGTATGGAGGAGAACATGCTGTACATCCTTGACATGAAGCTGTTAATGATGAGGAGCTTGTCAGGGGAAAATAAAAAGATTGGCAACTCTAAATTATCACCAGAAACATGATGGACTACACAGGGATTCAGACGCAGTATTTTAAAAAGCTAAGCATTCAAAGTCCTTTGATTGGAGAGGTAAATTCGTCAGTTTTGCTTTCTTCCACAGTTGACTTAAAAAGTTGACACAGTTGATTTAAAAAAATCTTTATTCCCCCCCCCCGAATTTATGGAGAAATTAGTAAGTTGTGGAGAGTTCGTATAAAACGAACAAATGAACATCTTTCCCACTCATTCTCATGGTGGCAGGGTAGTCATCTTCCCACCTGGGTTGAATTGTTAATGACACCCAAAAGGTACAGCAATAGAGGCAGCTAGTGACTGCTCTGGGTTTTAGTCAGAACTTGAAAGGAACTATCCAAAGTGCTGAACCCTTCCCTCATAAATAGCTTCAGCTGAAAACCTGGACTAAATTCACCATCCTGCTGACATGAAAGCCACAAGCTACCTGAAGCTTGTTATGGCCTGAAGACTGCTACTGTGGCTGTTGTTTCTAATTCCACACCCCATTTCCTCGATGATGACTTGGCCTCAGTACCTCTGAAACAGAAGTGGGCAAAGCTGTCCACATGTTCACTGGATGGCAATTCTTAGCTTTTTTCATAGGGAGAGGCCATAGCTTAATGCTAAGCCCGTGTTTCGATGCATGAAGTCCTAGCATGAATCCATGGTGTTTCCAGCCAAATCCCATGGGAGACATCGCCAAATCTAAATCTATCCATATCTTTACTCCTACAGACATTTTAGACTGCTAGCAATCCCATGTCATTGCCCATGGGAATTAAAGGACAGAGCATCTGGATGGTCAAATGTTCCCCATTGCTGCCCAAGAACCTCACTTTTTTTACAAAAATAAAAAATCACAAATCTACTGCATGGATATAAGCTTTCACACATAAATACTAACTGACCCAGCTATTAGAAAGACCTGTGTTATCTTATACTACTCTGAAGATTTATGACCAAGTTGCATCCCTCTGTATCTTATGTTCTTTCCCACTCCCATGACTGTATGCAACTGTGCCTAAGTACCTGTGGCTTTAATGTCACTCCATCCATACATCTGAAGTGGACTGATATATCTGAAAACTTGTGCTAAAATAAATCAGTCTAAAAGATGCTGCTGAATTCTTCTTTCCCATTTTTTTAAAAAAAGTTATGCATAGATATAAAGACTTCCCCAAGTAAGGTTTGCCTTTCAGTGCAAAGTATGCCCAGTATTTACTGGTTTATCCTCCAATAATTATCATCACTCTGAGGCTTTTATTTAGTCTAGTGGAACAAAGGAGTGGAAACACAGAATATTATATATATGCATTTCTGTTCTGTGCGTGGCTACATTGGAGGCCGTTGGATAAACATGTGAGCCAATGCTGGTTGGATTAGGACTTCAGGGATTCAGAGTTTAAATGTTGAAAAGTACGGCCATAGAAACTTCCCGGATGACCTTGGGAAGCCATATGTTCTCAGGCTCAGAGGAAAACAAGGGCAAGCCCCTTCTGAATAAACCTTGCCAAGAAAACTATGATAAATTTTCACCAAAACTTGAAGGCACGTTATAAAGAAGGGTAAATGTGAAACTAGTGTTTTGGCAACTTAAAAGGGTGCCTACTTTCAGCTTCAGGGCACAGAACCCGTGTTATGATTACCCGCAAATGTCTTTCTTTTTAAAATATCCTGCTGAATCATCGTGTTTCTTCACATTTTTGAGTCCTCAATTGTAGAAATATAAATGATAAATGGCAAATAGCTAGGCAGAGTTTCATCCACTCAAAAAATTTGGAGAAGCCTGAGAAACTGGTTGCTTTGGAATAGACAGTAATTCAGGATCAAATTCTGTTTTGCAAGATATCATGAGAAAATATTTGCATTTCCTGAGCCCTAAATTTGCTTGTAGTTTTCTTGATTCAAGGAAACAAAATAAAACTTGCCAACTGCAAGAAAACAAAGTGTAATGTTAGGATGCATTATACATGTTGAAAAGCTAAAATGCATGTTTTACAATATTACTCTACTGCCATTGAATGCAACATTTCCAGGCAGTTCAAATAAAAACATATTGGCCTAAATCCAATTGCTAGCCAAGTAAACCCACTAAAATCAATGCAATTTACCTAAGTGTTAATGTAACACTTCAACAATCAGCAATTCAACAGGTCTTCCTCAGCTATCGATTGGATTTAGGCCACTAAGGGCTGCATCAGGCAGATGGAGTTGGGAATAGTCATTGAAACATTTAATCTGAAGTTTATTTCAGGGGCGTAGCTCTACTATTTGCTTATGAGATCAAACTGCTCTCTCCGTGTAATTTTTTGTTGTTGTAAGATATGTCTTACTTATCTAATTAATTATTTTGAAACCTCACCTAAGTATTTTACCTTGAAAAATTCATACTAGTAAGACTTGGTCCTAAGAGTCAGGATGGATGGCACAAGTGAAAATCTGTCAGCCTTTTAAAATCAAATTACCCGAGATTTTGCTTAATTGCTTTTGACAAAGCAACAAAAATTGGTACCCAAAAAGGTGCACACAGACTGACAACATTTTAAACTAACCTGAATGTCAAGTCCAGTTCATTTGGCATTAACTAACAAGGCTTTTGCACATGACCATAAAAATAAATTTCATATTAAGACATAATTAAGATAAAAGAGTTGAACTGGTGATAAAAGCATACAAAATAGGTCTGAGATTGTATCTCGTCATCAGAGGGGTTAGAAGTTGTTCTTTTTATCAGGGCTAACTTGATGTATTTTGTTTGATAGGACACATACTAGTCGGCTCCTGCTAATAAAATTGTCAGAGTTTTTGAGGGAACAGTGTCTCTAATTTGAACAATAAGAGGGTCAAGGTACTGAGTTCTTCAATCTAAATGCAAAGAGCATTCTAGGAAAAAAAAAAAGGCATATCACCCGTCTTTCTGAAGCCATTTGGGCACTGCCTTTCTGTAATGGGTAAACGATCATAAGCTGAATTTCAAACTGAATGTTAAGAGCTGAAACCAGAGTTTTAGTGACCAGTTGCCTTGTTCATTGGGTTGCCTAGTGCTTAATGCTCGGGCACGGGAGCATTGTTGCAGAGCTTCCAGCCAGAGCCAAGGCCTCCTTGTGCCACCTTAGTCCTTGCCCTGAGAGGCAGGATGGTATCTGTGGCTGCTGTACTCTCCAACATTTCACGGAGACAAACTGGAACATGTGGGATCAACCAGCAGCAGAATGTGGACCAGGTGGCAAGAGTAATTAATGAGGAAGAATATATGAAGTAGCAGAGACTGCAGCAGTTTCTTTTGTTGAGTCTATTGGGAAGGGCATGATGCTGCCCATTCCTCTCTTCTCCTCCTCCTTGCTCCCAAGTTAATGGAGTGCAAGCTATTTTTGCCTTTGAACTCAGGTTATACCATCTGAAGTAGGCCAAAGAGAAAGTAGGAAAGTGGGAGGGAGAGAGAGAAACTGGGACATTCTAAAAGCAGCTGAGAAAGTGGAAAGACAGAGGATAAACCTGATTGTCCCTACCAGAACAGGACAGCTGGAGAGTATGGGCTACACTCAAGACACTCAGCTTGTACATTTTTGTTCTGGACTCCTGGCTGGATGATAGAGCATGGTGTCAAATTCTTGGACTTAAATAAGGAATCCAATCCTTACTCAGCCACAAAGCTCACTTGATGGCTTTGGATAAGTGATCTGGGGACCTCGACTGATTGAAGGTGATTGGGTAAGGAAGAGCCTTTCTGCACTACACTGTTATCGCACTTTTATTCCACTTTCCACCTCCTATGGCATCCTGGGGTTTGCAATTTAGTGAGGGACCTTTAAAATTCTCAGCCAGAGAGCTCTTTGGCCTCAGTAAACTACCAACCCCAGAATTCCCCAGGATGTTGAAAGTGGAATAGTAACACTATAACTGTGAAGTGCGGAAAGGCCGTGGAATAAATTAGTTGAAACAATTAAAGAAAGGACGGGGTACAAAATTATAAAAGATACAATTAATATGATTCTCCATATGAAAAGATAAATAAATAAAAATTGACTTTGTTCCCGGGGGTGGGGGGATGAGAAGGAGAGCAAGATAAAAGCAGCAATATATTTATTGGGAAAAATAATTTGTTGGTTGTGGATTGAACACTGGTCGTTTTATATTAATCATTGGAGTAATTTTTTGTATGTATATTAGTGTTAATATGTACCATATATCAGTGTTAAACTGTAATCAGTGTCAATTACTCCAAGAATATTTTTTTTTAAAAAGTGATCTGGGACCATTCACATTGCAGAATTATAACACTATGATTCCATTTTAACAGCTGCAATTCCATCCTATGGCATGCTGGAGTTTGTAGTTTGGTGAGGCATTAGAGGAGCCCTCTGGCTGAGATTTCTAATTGTCCTTCTCAAAAGTGCCAGACTCAGAATTCTGTATGACAGAGCCACAGCACTTAAAGTGGAATAATCATGCTATAATTCTGTAATGAATGAGCCCCACCTCTTAGCCTGACCTCACTGGGACTGTTGTGAGACTAAAGTGGGAAAATCCTTTATTGGTTGCCATGATGACACCCTTAGAGGAAAAACATGATCGATAAAAGAATAAAGGCATGTCCATGGACAGAACTGAGTCAGGCTCATAGGTTTTGGTTTGTTTCTGTGACGGAGGCTTTGTGCCTTCAGTACCAGCATGGCAAGCAGAAATAAAACAGGTGAAAGGAAGATGTAGAGATAAAAAGTCTGTATCTATTAAATTTAATCTGAATGGAGTGGCTGAATTGATTTTACCAGAAAGCCAGCCGGATCCATGCAGAGTAAGATTGTATTCTTTCAGCTAAACTTTTTTTTTTAAAAAAAAAAGAACGTGCATAATATTAAGATGTTTTTATTGGAAGATTGTTGACTGAGACTGAAGGACACAAATGCAGTTTTCATTCAGCTTTGGATTATATTGTTTATTTTATGAGATTTAGCTGAAGTTTTTTCAATAACAATTGGAGAACTGGAAGAAAGAAGACAACCCAGGCTGCAATCCTGTAGACATCTACCTATAAGTCCTTCCCACTTAACCCAGTGGCATTTACTTCTGAGTATATATGCATAGAATTCCACTGCCAGCTAGAAGCTGAAGATTAAATCAAACAGGAGATGTTCTAGGAAAATGTGGAAATCGTACTAACTAGCTCTGTACCTGTATGTTAAATATAAAATATGGCTATATCTGTTTTCTGTCTTGAGGCTCAGACTGGGACAAAGGTGAAGGAATAATAGCAGCAGCAGTCATAATCTTAACAACATCAAAATTAACAACTGTGCTGCCAACCAAATTCGTCTGTCACACCAAGCCATGGTTTATATTAGCCATGGTTTGTTCTTTTAACCATGAATTATTTTGCAGACAATCAAAGAAAGCATAATCTGTTTCTCTTATTTCTGGTGTCTCTCTATGGGTCTCTTTTATCAGTTCTTGCTTCAGAGTAGGCAGCCAGGAAATAAGTCAGGGACAAGTCATTGGCCATTTCCGCACAAGCCTGTTATAGTGCTATGATTCCATTTTCAACATCCTATGGAATCCTGGGGTTTGCAGTTTTGGGAGGGGCCAGCTGGCCCCTCCCGAAACTGCAAACCCCAGGATTCCATAGGATGTTGAAAGTGGAATCATAGAGCTATAACAAGCTAGTGCAGAAATCACAGTGGTTTTGGGTTCAGATCTGGCTGCAAGCTATGCGTTAAACTTGCTAGAGTTCATAGACCAGCCAGAAACCATAGCTTCTAATTGTAGTTAGAAGCTGCCTTAAAAAATGGGTCTAAATCCTGTTATTAATCCTGACTAAAGTAAACCCATTGATTCAGCGGAATTTACCTGCATGTTGGCTCACTAGTTAACAGTTGATGGAACGGGTCTATTCCAGGAAGTATATCTACCCTAGGAAACTCTGACAGGATGTGAAGCCATGATTTGTTGGTGAGAGTGAGTCAAACACAACAAGAAGCCAGAATTCAGTAGATTACAACTTAGCTTAGTGTTGTGTGTGAACCTGGCCATAAGGCAATTAGATAGCATAAATTAGAGGACAGTGCTCTGTCTATTTTATTTTGGCTACCTGCTTTGCTTAGTTGACTTTGGACAGAAGGGTACAAAGTTATCATTGTTTAATGCATTAATGTTTGCGAAGCACTGGAGAGCTGTTTTAACCTTGGGAAGGGTGATTTACTGTTTAGAGTCAGGACTTTTTTAATCTGAAAACTGAAATTCTGGAGGTGAGGATAGTAGATTTATTGGGGTGTGGACAAGCCTTGTGGGCTACACACACACACACACACCACATCTGTGGCTGGATATGGCCCATGGAGTTCACAATTCCTACCGTATTCTACTGCTATGAGAAAAGGTTCTTGGTCTTGCTTTTAATTGGGCAATTAAGACCCACTAGCTTCGCAAAAGACCTGGTCCAAGTACAGTCCAAGTACTAGCTTCACTAGTCCAAGTACTAGCTTTGCAAAAGACCTGGTCCAAGTACAGATGAAAGCTAGTAGGCAAATTATTTTGATGCCTGGATTCCCCTTGGACTTGGTGATGAGCACTATCATCATGAATACCTACACCTCAGAAGTTACTTGACAGCTTTTTCTCATCTTTCCATTTTAACATTTGGTTTCTTGATGTGTTTGATGTGTTCTGGAGAACGCAACCACTTGTATGTTATTTTATCAAACTAAACTGAAATTTCACAGCTAACTTTCCTCGAAATCACATCCTGCTGTTATGCTCCTATAACCAATCCTTGGAGAAATGCCATCTAGGGATTCCTTTCTGTTTACATATCTCTTGGATTTTGAGTGTACAGACAGGCTCTGCCAAGTGGATATAATGGATTTGTCTCTTCTTCTGAAAGAACTAAATCTCAGAGTTTGCTCTGCAAACATCCTAGGAGGATAGGCTTCTGCAGAAGATGACTGGGCGAGGTTCAAATGAACATACTGTGCATATCATGGTGACCTCCAGTGTTTGTACTTGTAGGCCAGAACTGACCTTTAAAAACCATTGCCACCCCAGCCACATGGGCCTCACTTTTCAATTTATTTCATATTTACTTACCTATTAACTGGTATCCAGTTATAGCTTTGTGCTAGTGAAAAATCAGATCTAGTTTATGCCCCACTCCCCTTTGTTGGGGTCTTTTCACACTACTCAGTTATCGCACGATAATTCCACTCTAACTGCCATGGCTGCCTTCTATGGAATCCTAGGGTTTGTAGTCTGGTGTGCTACTAGAGGTCTTTGGCTGAGAATTCTAGATGCTCCTCCCTAAACTGCAAGTCCCAGGATTCCATTGGATGAAACTGTGGCAGTTAAAGTGGAATCATAATGCTATAACTGTGTAGTGCAGAAAGCATCTTATTCTTTTCTGCAATCCTCAGAAGAAGCTTTTGAGGAGACATTAGGTTCTGTGTTGAGTGAAAATCAGTAAAAAATAAGTGACTAGGGTTGCAGGAGTGGAAACAGTTTATGCTAACACAAAGCCAACATCTTTGGATATGATTAACCCATACTGTTGTTTAGATCTGCCTCTTTTCCACCTTCCCTCTGACTCCCCACTAGTTTTAATTCTTCTCTTATTTTTTCCCCTCTTTGGATACAACTAACCTGTACTGCTGCTTGGATCTGCCTGGTTTTAGTCTGCTATCTGACTCTCTGCTAGTTTTAATTCTCTTCTTGTATTTTTTCTCTCTGTAACACTGTGGGTACAACTTATCACGTCTTGACCAAGCTGCTGTTCACTTTGGTATGTCAGATTTGGAAGTTTTTTTTATTGAGGATCTAGTTGTCAAAAGCATATATACAAATCAGAAATACTAGGTCATGGATGATCCTGACTTTGATATTCAGTGATGTAGCTTCGCACTTGAGGATGCAAAGAAGGACTTTCGGACTACACCTCCCAGAATCCTTCAGCTATTGTGGGCGCTGGCTATGCTTGCTGAGAGAATCTGCAAGAATACAAGAAATCTTTCCAGGCTCTGATTAGATCAGACTCCACAGTGCAGCAAGCACACATTTTCGTTGCAGAATCTCCTTGCCCAGAGATACTGCTTCGGTTGTTTCAGTGGTCCAAACTAGCCAGTGTATGCTGGATTTGCTCTAATGCTAATTGCAGGTTTATGGATTTACATGCTCTAATTACTTTGGCTGAGGCAGGTAGTTGCTGAATGGATTTCAATGCAACAATCAGGCATTTTGTGGAATAGATGTGGTAACAAGTTTAATATTCATAATTACTGCAACTGAAGAAAGCATACCTTGAAAAGAAGCCATTTTTTCCTTAATGTCATTTCAGTTTACTCCCTCCCTCCCTCATTTTGTGTGTGTATGTGTTTGAATAGATGATGGTCACCAAATACTGTTACCCTGTATTATGGGGGGTCCCGGGAGGGACGCCCAAATAACCAAATAAAACGCAAGATGGGGAAATTAACTAGAGCACTCTCTTAAGCTAGCGAGAGGCAGGATAACTTTAGCTGGGATCTTTTAACCCTATGTATACAGCGTCAGGTCAGAAGAGCAGTCAGACAGGTTTTAAGATAGTAAAAATAATAGTTTTATTAAAGGACAACAGAAAAGACACCACAAGCACACAGCTAACTAGAAATTAGAAATGAGAGTTTTCGGGGGAATGGGTGATATGACACCTTTTCTCGTAGTTCTGGAGGAAACAGAGAGTTGCAGGGAGGAAAGCTCAGCGTGGTTTGCTGAGGGGGCGACTCGCTGGACAAACCGACAGCAAGGCGGGATAGCAGTCCAGAGTGTTCCGAGGAGTGCTCGGAATCGGGGGGGGGTTATAGGGTGGATTGTGCCTACAGGCCATGCCATGCTCGGTGAGAATAAAGGAAATTTGGAGCGGGACAAAAGCATTGGAAAAGGTCAGGTTTTACATGAGGAGCTTAGCACTGGATGACAATAGTGTAGCCAGTATGCAAATGGCTCAGCATAAAGAAAGTGCTGGCTCTCGGCCGAGCGTCTTTGTGTAGAGTCGCGCTTAAGCAAGGTGTGTCTGCAAGAAATGGTCCCTGAAGCAACGGAGTGGCATTAATCTGCCTGCCTAAGTGGGGATTGGAATGCCCAACCATTACCGGCCGCACCTGTTTACGTGCTTGTCCGGTGGCCCTTGCAAACACGTGGAGCAGGGTGGCAGAGAAAGGTCAAGTGAAGGCCAAATAAGTTTGATATCAAGAGATATCTAGTGCTAGGAGATTCCACCTGAACCTCAGGAAGAACTTCCTGACAGTCAGGGCCGTCCGGCAGTGGAATCTGCTGCCTCGGAGAGTAGTGGAGTCTCCTACCTTGGAGGTTTTTAAGCAGAGGCTTGATGGCCATCTGTCGGGAGTGCTTTGAGGGTGTTCCTGCATGACAGGGAGTTGGACTGGATGGCCCGTGTGGTCTCTTCCAACTCTACATTTCTATGATTCTATGATTCTATGATTCTCTATCACCAGGCATGACAGAACCATGGTAACAATACCTTTCTGTTTACATACCTCCTGCGATTCAGTTTCATTGACTTCAATGAGATTTACTTCTTCCTAGAAAAGTGATGTGTCTTATTTTACAGGGGACAGTCCTCTGTTGTTGAAATGGTTCCACTGGCTGCCAGTTTGCTTCTGGTGCTCGTTATGACCTATAAAGTCCTTTATGGCTCAGGTCAGGTTATCTGAAAGAAAGCATTCTTTCCTATGAGCTTGTCCGTATTATGAGATCTTCTGGGGATGCTCTTCTGTCTCACCAGCAACTCAGGTACATCTGGTGGGAACACAGGAGAAGGCCTTCTTGGTGGCTGCTCCCAGGCTTTGGAACTCCTTTCCTAGAAAAGTTAGACTGGCACCCTCTTTGCTATCGTTTCAGCAGGTGGGTGAAGACCTTTTTGTTTCATCTGGCCTTCGACAACTGACCACTCCAGGGGAAAGGGCCTTTATAGTATGGTTTACTGTTTGTATCTGTTGTTTTTCATTTTAATGGTCATGCTTTTTACTGCTTTTAATTGTATTGGTAGTTTAATTATACTTTACTTTTTACTTTTTGTATGATGTTGATTTTTTTAGCTCTAGGTGTTCCAGTTTTTGGAAGTTGCCTTATAAAATGGCAACAGGAACCACTTCTTGAAAAGCTGAGAAGGCCAATTGTCTAACATACAGTTTGGCCCTGAGAATGTAAATTCTTCAAGTTCTACTTGTCTTTGGTAGCTGTGTAGTTAATCCATTAAATGCCATGTGCACTGATGGCACCCTAAGGTAATAATTATAATAAACAGTTGGATGTTTTCTGAATCTTCATTATACAAGGACACACCAGTGGCGGAGCTTGGAGTGCGTGGACAGGACCGGGGCTATGGTGCAAGGGGTTTGGCCATTGTGCATGGGGCATGACTGTGGTGTGGGGAGGCATGGCCAGGACACATGGGGGTGTGGCTAGGGGCTAGAAAGCCCCAAAAGCATTGCTGCCTGGGGTGAGTTGCCCCCGCCGCCATGTCCCTATGCGACTGGGACAGACTCTATATTCACCTAACCCAGAGATGGTCCCATCAGATATTTTTCAAATTCCATTGGTTTTGACCAACATAGCTAGGAATGAGGATTAACATGAGCTGCCATCCAAAAAGGAAAGCTGAAAAAGCAAAATTGTCCACTTCTCATCTTAGCCCAATATGATTTGTCTCTAAATGGTGCCATCTCTGTCATTTTGCAGGCACTGGTCTTCCTCGTTCTCTGCTTGTTGTTCTCCTCTGCCTTCACTTTAACAGAAGGTGGCACGGACTGAACCTGCAGTTTTCTGCATTTGAAGCTTATGCTCTACCACTGCGATCCCACCTACAATAATATTAACAAAACAATCTCTTCATTCTGCTTTTGTCTGATGGCCTTTATATAGTCTAGGAAAAATTTCTATGCAGTCACAGTGTCTTCAACAAGTCTGCTGCTAAAATATGGAGTCTGGCATTCTGTTAGTGACTTTGCACACGTAACTTCCCCTACAGAAACTGCTGGACATTCTGGATATTTAGCTGGAGGTTGCAAAGTCAGAAGTGTGCATGTGGTCCATTGTGTATTGCAATGAGCCGTTTCACATTTGTTTCCCCACGCACAGTGTTGCAGTTTGCTAATGCACAATCATTGTGTTACACCATAAGTATAAAGTTACACTCTGTTTCCTTGATGTAGACTGTTGGTCACTGTTTTTCACTTGTGGGTCCCTTTCTACTTAATTCCAAAACTGGTCAAAATATCATTATAGATATAGAAAGCCTTAAAAGAGCTTTTCTCCAAGAGGAGAACACCATACCACTTCCCTCCATTCATCAATTTTCTTTTGGCTTGCAGTTTGGGCCATTTCCGCATTATACTGTTACAGTGCTATTATTCCACTTTCAACATCCTATGGAATCCTGGGGTTTGCAGTTTAGGGAGGGGCCTCAAAGGATTCCATAGGATGTTGAAAGTGGAATAATAGCACTGTAACAGTCTATTGTGGATATAGCCTTGGTGCGGGACAGATTCTTTTTTCACCTGCACCCAAAGGCTACTTCTTCCATGATGGCAAGATTGCCAGAAAACAGGACTATCCTGGGTCAAGACATCTTAGGTCCAGATCCTGAAACCTAGGAATGAGCCATTATGATATTATGGGAAACAGATCTGGCTGATGCCACAAAGATGATGCTACAGGGGACAGGTACTGATGATGTCATTCATCATTATACATTAAGTGTCAAATCTTGCCAAGAAAACCCTATGATGGGTTCACCTTAGGTCACTCTAAGATAGAAACAACTTGAAGGCACACAACAATAGCAACAACAACCACCAGAACAACAACAACCACAGTTACATAGAGTATGCCATTCGCCTAAAATACACCAAGTTAGATGAATGAGGAACACACACACACACACAATTTTCAAGGCAGTGCTCTCATCCTCAGATTCCTCTTATGCCCTGATGACTGGAGCCCCAAGATTCAGGGACAGGCCCCAGATCTGGGAGACATAGTTGTTGTTGTGTGCCTTCAAGCCTTTCTTTTTCTTTTTTATAATATAATCCTTATTATTTGGTAATTAAAAAACCAACACACAATAAAACAGAAAAATTTAAAAAAATTCAAAAATATATACAAAGTAAAAACAAAATACATACATTCAACATATAATATGAACAGTAAACACCACTGAATAGATAAAAAGGTTACAAAGGTACAAGGAAAAAGAAATATTACTAGACCTCCCACCCCCACCTGCCTATTATACCAACTTACAAATACAGATACAGATACAGACTACATAAATACTGATACAGATATATTAAAATGATTTCACATTGTTCTTCTGCTGTAAGTTCCAAAACTAATTCTATTCCATCATCTCTTTCCATATATCCTCGGTTTTATTCTGTTCTCTACCCACAGCAAAATTTATCCTATTTTACATATCATATCCTGTGATTGCTAAGTCTCTATTTTTACTCCTGCCTTCAAGTCTTTCCTGGTGACCTTATTTCTTGGCCAGATTTGTTCGAAGGAGTTTTGTCTTTGCCTCCCTCAGAGGCTGATATGTTGTGACATGCCCAAGGTCACGCAATGGGTTTCCATGGCTGAATCAGGCATCAAATGCTACATCATTCTGGTTTACTCAGTTTGGGGGAACCCATGAGATGGTTGGGAATTGCTCTTGGAGCAGAGGAGCTGACAAGAAATTGGACACCTTTTCACCCAGAGATGGAGGCACTGGTGCTGCTTATCCCTAGCTCTTCCTCCTCTGGGCACCTGAGGCCACAGTGTGCTGATTGCCTCTTGTTTTCTGTGTTGAGCTGTCATTGCAATCACTGGAGGTCTTGCATTTTATCTATTCCTCCATCTCATTCCCTTCCTCTCACTCACTTGTGCTACTGTGTTCCTTTTCTCACCTGGGCGTTCCCTTCCTTCACATGGGCTCCAGTCTTGCTGAGTCTGTTTCCGCACTGGACTGTTGTAGCACTATTATTCCACTTTCAATATCCTGTGGAATCCTGGGGTTTGCAGTTTTGGGAGGGGCCGGTGGGCCCCTCCTGAAACTGCAAACCCCAGGATTCCACAGGATGTTGAAAGTGGAATAATAGCACTATAACAGTCCAGTGCAGAAATGGCCTCTCTCGTGCAGCGAGGACAGACTATCTAAATATACTTAATATTTTGTAATGCAGAATTTTGTATCTCTTTATTATTCTACAGTGGATGTCAAACATGATTTGACAATTTTACAGTGGATGGCAAAAGCAATCAACAAATAATGATACTACTCTGAATGACAAAAATGTATTCAACGTTTTGTATACAACAAATGTATACGACATTCTGTGGCAGGCACCCTATTTTGGATTGCCGGGTCTGGGTTATTTGTATCAGCTTTTTCCTGTCTCACGCATGCGTAACCAATTGCTGTCCTAATTTGGCAAGGATGGTCCTGAATAACACTCTGCCATCCCACTTTTTCAGCTGTTTTTAAAATGTCCTAGTTTTTTCTCATCCTCCCACTTTACTCCTTCAGTTGCTGCAGTTGCTGCAATCTGAGTTCAAAATGCAAAAATAGTTTGCACTCAGTTAACTGTGTGGAAAGGAAAGAAAAAGACACAATCTTTGCCTTTCCCAGAAAGCTCCAGCAAAAGCAAATTTCTGCAGTCGCTCCTTACTTGTAGATTCTTCCTAACAAATTGCTATGGCTGTTTTGACATTGCTTGGCAACATGGGTCTCAGTTATCTTATGTGAAATGGTGAGGGTATATTCTGCAATAGATCCAGGGGTCAAATTTTTGCCCCTGAACCTTCTGGGAGGCTACACAGCTTGCCCCCCAAAAAGTCCAGAGGTGCATTTCGAGTTTTTGAAAAACTAGTAAAAACCAATTATTTTTTCATTGGAAATAGTGCAGCTTTTTAGCTTGTTCTTCTCTACTCACTCCACTTGCTTTATGCATCTTAGTTCATTTGACTTGTGAGAGCCATCAGCAGGAAATATCTTTTTTCAAAAATGCCCAGCACTGCAGTTTTAGACTTTAACAAAAACACAATACAAGTAATATACTATGAACCTAAATCTCTTTTAAATGATTTGAATGTCAGCTGGGCCTCTTTGTGATTTCATCTTTGCCGTGGACTTCTCTTCCCTCTTTTTAGTTGCCTGTCTGTAGTTATCCTACATTAAAAGTGAATGAGGTGACCACTTGACATTAAAAAAAAAAAATCATTCTTAAGGGCAATATCCCTCAGATTTTTAGATGCTGAGGATGAAAAGTATACAGGATAGTCATTTCCATTATGTCCTGCTTCTGAAATGTCTTTCTGGCTGCTGCTTAAAGCTACCAGGATTGACTCAAAAGACAGTTACATTCTTTATGTCTGTTTGTCTATTTATCTGTCCTTTATCTTTCTGACTAGCATTACTTTTATGTCTATCTTATGAAGAAACTATTGTTGAGAGAAAAATGTGTCAATCCAGGATCCAAAGTTGACCCAAAGTATGCTGCCAGGTGGGGCAAAGCATTCCATGGATGGTTAAAAAGATAAATGAATAGGCTCCAAAGCATTTTAGCCCTGGAAAGTTAGTAGAAGTCAGATAACTAAACTGAGGCTGTCATAACACACTGAGAAAAATGTGAATGCGCACTAAAGTGAAAGGTTGTAACAAAAGAGGAAGACTGTAGGATTGATCCAATCAACGAAGCCACAGACTTGATTTTGTAAGACTTGAACTGGATTGCTGATAACCCAAACTCCTGGAGGTCTCTCATTTGTAGGGTCACCATAAATAAAAGTTGTAGTGTCTAGGTCAAGGGAAGTGATACTACCATTCTATTCTACTTTGGTCAGACTCCACCTGGAATACTGGGTCCAGTTCTGGGCACCACATTTTAGGAAGGATGTTGACAAGCTGGAACGTGTCCAGAGGAGTGTGATTAAAGTGGTAGCAAGCCTGGAAACCATGTCCTATGAGGAGAGACCTAGGTTGCTGGGTATGTTTAGCCTGGAGAAGAGAAGGTTAAGAGGCCACATGATAGCTATGTTTAAATATTTGAAGGGATGGCATATGGAGGATGGAGCTGTTACTCCAGTTATGTTATGTCTGGTGAGAGCACTAGATATCATTTTGATATCAAACAATTCGGCCTATACTTGATCTTTCTCTGCCACCCTACCCCACGTGTTTGCAGAGGTCCTCCGGACAAGCATGAATTGGGCGCGGCCGTTAATGGTTGTACATTCCAAAACCTCATTCAGGCAGGCAACTTAAGCCTCTCCGATGCTTTAGGGAGAAACCTCCCTGCAAACCGGCTTTGCTCGGCGCATACCTACACAAAGCCGCAATGCCAAGAGCCAAGCCATTCCTTTACGTCGGGCCATCAGCGTACTGACTATTGCCATCCAGCGTTAAGCTCATCATGCAAAACCTGACCTTTTCCAACTTCTTTGTCCCGCTCTAAAATCCCTTTGTTCTCACCGAGCATAGCATAGCCTGTAGGCACGATCCACCCTATAAAAAGTCCCCACTTTTGGGACCACCTCAGACTACTTTGGACTTCCATCCTGCCTTGCTGCCGGTTGTCCAAGGAAACTCCCCTCAGCAAACCCCATTGAGCTTTCTCTCCCGGAACCCCGTCTTTCCCTCCAGGACTACGAGACCAGGTGTTGTATTACCCACTCCCTTGAAACTCTCCATTTCTATTTCTAAGTTAGCTGGTATTTGTCGTGTCTTTCATGTTGCTTGTTCTTAATAAAATATCATTTGTTACTTTAAACCCTTGTCTAACTGCTCTCTGACCCGACACCGTATACATAGGGTGAAAGATCCTAGCTAAAGTTACCCTGCCTCTCGTTAGCTTAAGAGAGTGCTCGAGCTTAATTTCCCCATCTTGTGTTGTTGTTTGGTTATTTGGGCGCCCTCTCGGGACCCCCAACATAACAGGGTAACAGAGCAAGCTTGTTTTCTGCTGCTCGAGAGACTAGGACACAGAGCAATGGCTTAAAAAATCAGGAAAAGAGATTCCATCTAAACATTAGGAGGAACTTCCTGATGGTAGGAGCAGTTTGACAGTAGAATACAGTGCCTTGAAGTGTGGTGGAGTCTCCTCCTTTGAAGGTTTTAAAACAGATGGCCATTGAACCTCTGTTTCAGGAGGTTTGGGAATGCTTTAATGGTATATTCCTGCATGGCAGAAATGGGTTGGACTGGATGGCCCTTGTGGTTACTTCCAGCTCTATAATTCTAACAGCAAATAACAGCAGCAGCAAGAGACAGGTCAGTAAATGCTGCCCTTTCCTGTACAGTCGTGGTATATATTTCCTTAAGGCTGTTTTAGCATCTGATAAAGAACATCCCACAAGTGCTTATCTCCATCTCCCTGGTAATACAAATATAATACAGTAATGCCTTAATAACTAAAAATTTTCTGCCTTTGTGGTACATAAAATCTGTGGTGTAAGGTGATTGTGTCACTCTGCCTAATGGAAGGGATGGCCTTGCATCAGTCTTTATAACCAGTGGGGCTAAACCCATACCCTCCAGCATTTCACAGATGAAAACCAGGGCACATTAATGAGGAAGAACCCTCAGGCTAGTTTGATGTGTTGATGTGGTTGGTTGTTTAGGAACCTAAGAGCTTCAGAAGAGCCCTGCTTCCGTTTAACCTTGCACCCTGTTTCTGACAATGTTCCAACAGCTGCTTTTGTGAAGGTTGACAAAAGAAAGGTTGCAAAGGGATCTTGTAGCACCTCTGAGACTGAGAGAAAGAAGTGGATAGGATAGGCTTTTGTAGACTTAAGTCTACTTCATCAAATGATTTCAAATGAATTGATTTTCTTTTTATCAGCTTTCTTCGCTGTCCAGCTTTCGCAACCATACAAAGAAACTGGAAATAGGATGACATGGACAATCCCAACTTTAGTATTCAAAAATATATCTTGTTACTTCAGGATCTTGCCTAATTTCTTCATAGCTGCCCTTCCAAGATATATTGTATTTGCTTTAAATTATAATCCACCTTGACTCCAAATTTTGGGGAAAGGCAGGGTAAAAATGAAGATATGAATGATGATGACAATGGTGGTTGTGGTGTTGATTATGATTTTTTGTGTCAAGCACCAAAGGCAAGCGTCCTGTTGGTGACATATGTAGGCATAATTTGGTATTTTGTGTGTATGTATTTTCCAGATCTTGGAAAAGGAGGTATCCGATATCTTCTCCTGCAAGAAGGCTTCTCATGGAATTCTGGGACTGGCTGATCAGGGACGGCTATTTAAAATTAACTATAGAGACATAATGTCTCACCAAACTACAAACTCCAGGATTCCATAGGAAGTTGCCATGGCTGTTCAGGAAGGATGTAGCTCCATTGGTCCACAGGTGAAATCCAGGACACATGTAGCCAAGCAACATTAGAGTTTGGTCAAGATAGCTAAAGTTAATAATGATGAACACATGGGCTGGCAGAGCGTTTTGCTTCAGAAAGCTTTCTTTTGCCTGACCCTGCTGGGAGGACCAAAACTCCATCCCCTCCTCTCCTTCCAGCTGAGTTAATTCAGTGCAAACTACTTTTGCCCTTTGAACTCCGTTTGCTGCCACTTAAATAAGCTGAAGGCAAAAGGAGAAAATGAGAGCAGGAAAGAGAAACAGGGACATTTTAAAAGCATCTGAAAAAGTGGAATGACAGAGGATCACTCAGTACTGTCCCTGCCTAACTGGGATATTGGAAGGCATCTTTTATTTGTGTAGTGTGAATAGGCCTTTATACAGTGCCAGTGTGAAGCAGGACCCTGGCTAAAATGATATGATGGGCTTTGTGTATTATGCAACTTGTGAACTCAGAGAGTGGGTGGAATACCATTTGTTTCTCAGGCCTTTTCCGCACTACATTCTTATAATGCGATGATTCCACTTTCAACATCCTATGGAATCCTGGGGTTTGCAGTTTTGGGAGGGGCCACTTTGCCCCTCCCGAAACTACAAACCCCAGGATTCCATAGGATGTTGAAAGTGGAATCATTGCATTATAAGAGTGTAGTGTGGAAAAGGCCGTAGTCAGCTGTGTCTTGGAGCTGGCAATTCTCAGTGACATACAGCCTTTTGGTCTTAGAATTTCTATGATCCAGCTAATCCTGCTAATAAGTGTTGATATCTTCCACAAATTTGTTTAACCCTGTGCAAAAATCTGTTCAGGTTACAAGTACCCACTTGTTCTGGCTGTGAACTTCCTAACTGCTTTTCTTAGCTTGTAATTACTAAGTTTACAATAATCAATGTCTGAATGTCTGGTGATAAAGGTCAGTGTTATTAGGAGAGCAGTGTAGATGTCATTGCTGGGTCAAAGAGAATGAAGTCGAAGTTCAGCCAAGTGTGTTTGTAGCTGTCAGTTTAATGTGTTGTATTGATGCCCTACCCAGAAATTCAAGGAAACTAGGAAAAAGAGGAACAAATAGGGATTTCTATATATTGGGGACCAATTCTGACATGACATCCTCCCTCCCTTGCAGAAATTTGAAAATTAATCAGTGAGATGGAAACCCAACAGAGGCTAGAGATCAATGAACACGTGGAATCCTCTGTTCAGTTTTGGTCAATGCTGGACAAATCAGGGGGGAAAAACAGAGGAGTGGGCAAGCACAGTGGCGGAGCTTGGAGGGTGTGGAGGATGTGGTGGGGCTATGGCATGAGGGACATGGCTACTGTGCATGAGAGTGTGGCTGCGGTGTGTGGGGGCGTGGCCAGGGTACACGGGATGTGGTTATGGGCCACATTGCCGCCTGGGGTGACTAGGGAAGCAAAATTATCTAGGGGTTGGAACAACTCTTCTGTGAGGAAAGGTAACCATTCCTCCGATAAAGAAAAGTGATCATTTGGAAAATGATGGAAATATATACAAATGTAGCTGGAATCCTGTTGGTGTTTTATGTGTGGGTGAGTTCCACTAAAGCAGTTGTTGGACATTTTTGTCTAATGCAGAACTTCTGTATTCAATTCAAGGTTGAGGAAAAGGAGCTGCATGTGAGTGCTGTTTTGCACACATGTGCATGGGAGGCTCATGAAACATGCATGCACTTATTGTTGTTCGTTTGGTTGTACATCTGGGGGGGGGTGTTTGGGTGCACAATGTTGCTATTCAACAAAAGGGTTGCACGGTGCAGTCACTGCATAACTCCACACACAGAGACCGATGTTACCCGTCTTGATTTAGTATCTCAGCCTACAGGTGGAGAAGGTGGATAGAAAGATGGCTATATATCATCTCCAGTATTAGCATGCATCTCAGTTGCTGAGGAACATGTGTGTGTTGTTTCATGCCTGTTGTGCTTGTGGGTTCTCCTCTAGGCACCTGAAAGGCTACTGTAGGGAAAAGATGCTAGGCTCAGCAGGCCTTTGATCTATCACGTCTCTTCTTTTCTTCTTATAAATTCACCTAGAGATTGGAAATGTTACTTTTTTAAACTGCAAACCACAGAATTCCTCACTTAACATGGCCATCAGGCTGGCAGGGATGGTGGTGGTGGTGGTTCTGGGAGCTGTTTTCCAAAAATATTTTTCCCCCCCAAGCTTTACCAAAGAAGATGTCATGGCCTAATCTATTGCCGTGATTGCTCCTAACACATATCTTTGTACATCTCAAATCTAGCTACAATTCCATGCTCAAGGAATAAGTCATGCTAGTACACACCTGACTTCTGGTGTGGAAGCAGTGAAGGAAGTTGCTTTAAGTACTAGAGAAACATCTTTCCCTCTGCAAACTTGCTGGAGGATGGATTGTTGTATGCGTAATGTACTTTGTTCCAGGTAATTTCAGGTCATGCTGCCTAGAAATTAGTATGCATTGCCAAATAGGCAGCATAAGTAACCCATGCCAACAATATTAACTGCAAACCAAGAATATTTTCGCACGACATTCTTATAGTGTGATGATTCCACTTTCAACCTCCTATGGAATCCTGGGGTTTGCAGTTCCGGGAGGGACCAGCTGGCTGCACTTTCTGACCTCTCATCTAATCTGACCTTTAGACAACCAGCCTCAAGTAGCAGATGCTGGGGAGAGGGAAGTGGTGACATAATGCTGAAGGATGGACCTGCCTGTGTGTGTCATATGGCCTCACTTGGGCCACTTAAGGCTAGATTGCTGCCCCAAGAACACAGTGGCAGACACTGTTCCAATTGGTGGTCTTGTGAGACAATTAGGGTCAGTAGGGTTGTACCTTTTATGTGGGGAAGGGTGTCTTGTTCTTTATCACAGGCAGAAAAATATCTTGGGCCAGCCCTACTGCCAGTTGTATAAAGTGCTGAGAACCACTGTGGTATGATATGTAGAGTACAAAACTGGGACTTGGGAGGTCTAGATTTAAATCTCCACTGAGCCATTAAACTTGCTTGGGTAACCTTGGGCCAGGTAATCTCTTTCCAGTCGCTTAGGAACGGGGGGGGGGCGATGGATGCAGTTCGCCCCTGGCAGCAATGTTTTGGGGGTATTCTAGCTCATAGCCATGCCCTTGTGTGCTGCAGCCATGCCCCATGCACCGTGGCCACGGCCCTGCACACCGTGGTCACACCCCCTCCTGCCCCCCATGCACTCTAAGCTCTGCTGCTTTCTCTGTCAGCCTGACCTACTTTGCAGGGTGGTTGTGAGTGCAAAGTATACAGAAGAGCCATGTGCATTGCTTCAAGTGGTTTCATGCCCTACTTCCAGAACATGAAAATGGACTCTGACTCAGAGACTGAAATAGGGGACATGCCAGGACCTGCTGAACAGGAGGCGAGCCACAAATCCCAGAGACAGAACAGACTGCAGTGCCAGCTCTAGCAGAGGGTCCTGCCCCTTCTAATACAGAAGGCAACTTCCCTATACTGGCGTTTGCTGAGTGTAGGTAGCAAAGGGAGAACTTGTGCCAATCTCAAAGGATTTATAGGAGACAGCAATTAGTTAGGCAGCAGCTGCATTAAGCTGTTGACCTATATAGGCAGCACCCTTCCCCTCCAGGAGTTGTTAATGCTTATTTGACCTTCTTGCTGGCTGTTCACATATCTTGGATTGTGAACTCTGCTCTGTCTTTGGATTCAGTTGGACTCTGTTTATGCCTCTGACATAAAAGTAAGTGACTGGTTTTGAGCTGTTTCTTTGTCTGCTATTTTGCCCATGTTATTTCCTAGCTGTCACCTGTGCCACCTCTAGCTCTGGTTTGCTGCTCAGATTGAGACAGGACAAGCTCATTAAAGAAAAGATAGGATACAAGTGGAACTAATGATTAATCAATACGAACTATTGATAACTACAGGACATATATAAGCATGTCTCATGTAACAAAGCCTCTAATATAAAATCATAGAATCATAGAAATGTAGAGTTGGAAGTGACCCCAGGGGCCATCCAGTCCAACCCCCTGCCATGCAGGAACACCCTCAAAGCACTCCTGACAGATGGCCATCAAGCCTATACTTAAAAACCTCCAAGGAAGGAAACAATGAAGTTCCTTTTTATAAAGGCTTTTTACCCCTGCCCAGCATTCTTTTTTCCCTTGTCCTCTGTCTAGCTGGAAGTTTTTAAGGCAGCATTGGCATTGTGGAGGATGGTAAAAGAATGTTGGAGAAACACAGATTTTTGGTGTCAGGTGCAGTAGCATGTCTGCAGTAAATAGTGCAATGACCAAAGCTGGAGCTGGGAAAGAATGAGGTTCTTCTCTGGCTGATCCTGCTGTAGCTGTGTGTACCGTATTTTCCGGCGTATAAGACGACCCCCAACTTTTCCAGTTAAAATATAGAGTTTGGGATATACTCACCGTATAAGACTACCCCTCTTCCAACGCACACCAAATAAAAATTAAAAAAACATCAGATTTGATTTCAATATGGTAATTTTAATTCAAATGCTTATGACATGCAGGTACTTTGCAGGAAAACTGTCAAAACTGTGATGTGAAAAACAAAACAAAACACGGCTGTCGACAGGGCCTCTTATCGGTTGTACAATCCACTTTTCTTAATAATATCTTTTCTAAAAATTCAGTTAATTTCTCTTTTAATAGATGATCTTGTTTCATATTTTAATCCTGTTCTTTCAGTATCCCTATGTTCTATCTTCACTCCTATCTTTACTGGAAAGGCAGGATATAAATTCAATAAACTAACAAACCAACCATAGCAAATCAATGAAGCAGAAAAAACAAAAACAAAAAACAGGAATACTAGTCAAACTGCTGGAGTTCATGCAGTAAAATTTACCCCTCCTATAATTAGATTTTTTTACACTTTCTTACCACAAAATCAGCAGGGACCATCCTCAAACTGGCATTTTCAAAAGCACTAAGTTTCAAAACAATCTGCTGAGCCATTTTCTGAATAAAAGCTGTAGATGCTACTGTAGATGCTATCTGACTCTTAATAGAAGGCCCCTCCTGCTCTGCTATAATGATGGCATTTTAGTTGCTTATAGCAAAAAGAAATGAAATATTTGGCTTCATTTTTCTCTCTCTTCCCTGGACAATTCCTTCACACTTTCAGTTGTTTCTCCACCCCCTGCAATCATTCAATTACATTGTTCACTAAATACAAATAACACTGCATGAAGCTGCAAAACTCAGAAAAAGCCGAAGTATTTATTTGAAGTGAATCCCAACTGACAAATTAAAGTATTGACATGTTAGCAGGACAGTTTTTAATATTGTCATCAGCAACAAAAATCATCTTTGCCCTCCACCCCCTGCCTCTTCCTTTACTGGAAGCAGCGCCGGGGGGAAGCTGCGCGGCGACAGGGCCTCTCCCCGTGCCGGGGGAAGCTGTGCGGCGACAGGGCCTCTCCCCGCGCCGGGGGGAAGCTGCGTGGCGACGGGGCCTCCCTGCCACACCCAGCGTATAAGACGACCCCCGACTTTTTCAAAGTTTTTCGGGGGTTAAAAGGTCGTCTTATATGCCAGAAAATATGGTACCAGCCTGCAACAGGCAAGGTAAATGGCAGCTGCCTCCAGAATCTGTTATCCTGTTTACTGGAGGTCCTGGGAGGGACACCTAAATGTGCTCACAATTAACTAAGTTTGGGGAAATTAGCTAGAGCACAAGTTAGCAATGTGAGAGGCAGGGCAACGCAGCGGAATCTTTTACCCAGTGTCTATGGGGTCAGGCCAAGCCAAGAAGCAAACCGGAGTTTAAGAATAATTGAGATTTTATTAAATACAGACACACAGTGTATGCAACACACTCACACAGATAACTATAGAAAATAAAGGTTGGAATGGTACAGAGGGATTTTCAGAGGGATTGTTGAATTGGGTGATACGACACCTGTCCTGAAGCCTAGATAGTCTGCAGATTGAGTTATGAAGTCTTAGTACGTGGGACTGAGGGGACAGCTCCCCAAATAAAGCGGCAGCAAGGTGGGATGGAAGTCCAGAGTGATCTGAGGAAGGTCTCGGAATCAGGGGGATTTATAGAGAGAAATGTAACTGCAGGCTATTCTGTACTTGGGGAAAAACAATGAGTTTCGGGCGCTAAAATTTAGCATGATTGAGTTAAGTCCAAATTGACAAAGAGGTAGCCAGTATGTAAACGCAGAGTGCTTGACAGTTGAGGATTCAGCTAGTCAAGTTGCCTGCTCGGGGCAGGGAGTTCTTTGTAAACAGCATGCATACATAATGAGGGTGTTTGCAGAGAGGTCTCCTAAAGCGGCGTTCTGGCTATTTCTGGCCTGCCTGTATTGTTTTGGGATATTGCAGCATTTAGTGGCTGAGCCTAGTTCTGTGCTTGTCCGGGGGCCTCACACGTGGAGGGGGTGGTGGAAGAGAGCCAAATTATTGATATCAAAATGATATCTAGCATCCCCAAATCCGGGCTAGCAAATGCAGCAACAAATCCCTTACTAAGCATGTGAGAGCAGCAAAACAGAGAGAAAAGGGAAAGTAATTAAGCTGCCTCACCAGCTACTCTTAGCATATTTTTAAAAAACCAAATCTATAAGCTTGTCCACCAGAATGGAAATCATAAGAAAAGGTCTCTAGAAAATTCAAAATGTTTTTGTTTACTTATGCAAGTCTTATCTGGCCTGCTTATTTCATTTCACTTGTGTATATTGTTAGCTTTGGACAAAAAGTTAGCTGAGGTATGTTGAACTGCTCTTCTTTTGTTCTTTCTGGCTCTGGTATCTGGAGGATCTGTAGCCAGTGCACTAACCTCACCCAATGCATGGTGTTCCACGTCCTGGATGGATATAGATAATCCATTTGTGCCACAGTTCAAGCTGGGTTGTCCTGTGATCTTTAGAGGTCCAGACCAAATAACGGGGGTTATAGTCCACTGACTTGTTGAAATGAATAGAAGCTTTCTAGAGGCTAATGGTCCTTGTGCCAGATCTGCACATTTTGTACTGTGCCGTGCTTAATGACACTCCAATTTTGCTGCATAGGGTGAATGTCTCATGTTTCTCGTCATACCATCTCTTTCTTCAAACTGCTGTGAATGCTGCAGAAGCAAAACGCTATCCCAAAGAGTAAGATGTAAAGCCAGGATGGAGGGGGAAATGGCTTTATAATATTAACCTTTCTGTTTTTCAGATTAAGTATTTTGGGATGACTGTTTGAAGAAGGGACATTGGCCTCTTTCTTCCTCCAGTATGTCCCTCTGTGCCTCGTCTCACAAGGAATGTTCTCAGTTGCCACCGATTCAAGGTCTCGGATGTAACAAAACGGAAGCAAAGAGCTCCTTGTCAGAGCTTGGCTCTCCCACCATCCCTTTCAGCTGCAGCTCATCTGCTCTGACTGTTGAGCACAGTTCGATTTACATTCCCTCCTCTTACATGGAGAACAGGCATGACTATTCCGGCATGACGTTCTACAGCCCAGCTACCATGATGAACTATAACATCCCCAGCAACTTCAGCGATTCAGAGACCACTGCCCTGAGACAGACAGCGAGCCCGAACATGTTGTGGTCTGGCCCTGGTCACATCTCTCCTTTGACCTTACACTGCCAGTCCTCTGTTTTGTACGCAGAGCAACCCAAAAGCCCATGGTGTGAGGCAAGACCTGTGGATCATGTTCTACCTATGCACAGGTAACATTTCTATTATCAACAGGTGGTCTCTCTCTTTACTTAGTTCATTCCCAGCCTGTCATGCAGTCTTCTCCAACCTGGTGCTCTCCAGGTTTGTTGGACTAGAGCAAGGGCTAGGGGAGTGCATTAACCTACCCTGGAATCCTTAGAGGACCACATTTCTCCATTGCACTCCCTGCTAAAAATAGACTTTTTTTGCAGCCGAATAGCCTCCAGTAGACGTGTAGAGGCATATTTTAGGCCCAGAAGATGTCTTTTTTACAACAGGATCTGTCTAAGAATCCTCGAATCATAGAGTTAGAGGAGGAAAAATCAAAGTAGTCAGTATAAAAGGCATAGCAAAGCTGGTCATAAAGGAATCCCAGTGTTTCCTCATGTTTTCTATATGGCTCAGTCACCATGGGAGGATTGGGTTACCTCTACATCTCTTGACATGTCCTTTCCTACAAGGCATTTCTAAAAAGATGCAAGAGCTTAGAAAAGTTACAGTTGGCCCTCCATGTTTGTGGGTTTCACTTTGATGGATTTGATTGTGAGTTTCTCTAAATCCTGACCCTGCATCTCTGGTACTTTTTTTCTGTGGGAACTTCCCTCTCAGTGGCTCTGATCAGGCCACACAGTCCTTTAAAAACATACCCTGCTCCTCTTCTGCTCCACCAGCTCTGCCTGGCCGGCTAATGATAGATCTCAGCCCAGTTTCTCAGCACCACAAAGCCTCTCACAATGCCCCCCCACTCAAGGAAGGAGATAGGTGAGAGAGAGGAAGTATAGGGCTGCCATGCCATTCCACCCCCTTTCCTCTCCTTACCCTGACCTGGTTTGGACCATGGGTGCTTGTTCTCCCCACCATGGTGCAGCCCCCTTCCGACAGACAGACAGACAGACAGACAGACAGACAGACACACGCACACACACCCTTTGATATTTGCAATTTTCCCACTTTTGCAGGGGTCCTGTGCTCTAACCCCTAGCAAATGTGGAGGGTTGACTATAATTTTGGACTATAACTCCAGAGTCCTGAACCAACATGGCCATGCTAATTAGGGGATTGAAGACCTAGATTCTGAAAAAGGAACTTTCCCAACTTCTAAAAAAGAGTGGTAGTGGAAATCTGTTGGATCTGTCAGATAACTTTGAATGAATTGCTCTCTCTCTGTCTAACCTACCTTGCAGGGTTGCTATGAATGTAAAAGGAGGTGCCGGGAACAATGTGTGTGGCTCTTGCTGCTGCGGCTGCAGTTTTAGCCCTTCGTTAGGCTGTGATCCACCATTTTTAAAAAATCTTGATAAGCTGGAGAATGCAGAGAATTTTTCTGAATTGTTTTCTTCCTTCTTATGATGGAAAAGTGCAAAAGGTCCCCTCTAGTCTTCCAAATGATCCGCCAGCACACATTCTCTTTCGCAGTGGCGCTTCTCCGTCTGTTTCGTTTCTGCAGTGGTGTCTTAATCCTGTGTTCATGACATTAATTTATTGCCATGGAAACAATGATTGTGGCATTGAAAATTCATGAATTCTAACTTAAATGGAAGTTCAAAAGATAGGAAGAGTGTGAACTGCAAGGAGCCAATTCCTCCCTTTCCTTGATTAAGTGAGCATAGGCCGTTTATACATATTCCTCCCCCACTTTAATGATGGATTTTGTTTTAAATATGACAGACAAAACTTTGAGTTGGAAAGAAATGTAAATGACACAAGAACCTTGAATTAAGACTCCGCTTCCATATGAAACCTGGAGGCAGTTGCCACAATCTAATTGCACACAAGGGACTCCCGCTTACAGAGGGTCTCCCGCAGTTCATTTCTGTATAATGCACAGAACAGCAGCTATACAGCTGGATGACATTGGCATGTTGTGGCCATGTCCCCTAATGTCACTGTATCCCTGGGTATTTGCTGCATGCAAGCTTTCTCCAGCTGGACAGAGGCCACGAGCTATCCATGGTACTGACCCTATTTAGGATGAGACTTCAGCACCTCAGAGAGCTCCTTTAGCCCCTGGAATAAAACCTAAAGTGGATTCACCATCCCACTGAAAACCACAAGCACTAGTAAAACAAAGCAAAGTAGAATCAAGAGTCCTATGGTGTTTCAAATCCCCTCAGATTTCTTGTAGTTCAGCCTTTGTGGGCTTACTATTACATTGGTGAAATTTGGACTGTAGACACACAAAGCTTCTGCCACAATAAATTGGGCAACCTCCAAAGTCCCACAACACTCTGCAATACTGTGTCTAGTTCTAGGTACCACAGTTCAAAAGAGGAAAAGCTGGAATGTGTTCAGAGGAGAGCGACCACAATTGTAAAAGTCCTGGAAATCATGCTCTATGAGAAGTGGCTTAGGGAGCTAGGTATGTTTAGCTTGGAGAAGAGAAGGTTAAGAGGTGACATGATAACTATGTTTAAATATTTGTGGGGATATCATAGGGAAGATGGAGCAAGCTTGCTTTTGGTGGTTGCAGAGACGAGGAAATGGAGCAATGGCTTCAACATTCAGGAAAAGAGATTCCATCTAAACATTAGGAAAAAATACGCTGCATAGGAGTGTGGTGGAGTCTTCGTCTCTGGAGGTTTTTAAACAGGGGCTGGATGGCCATCTGTTGGAAGTGCTTTGATTGTCTATTCTTGCAAGGCAGGAGGTTGGACTGGCTGGCCCTTGTGGTCTCTTCCAGCTCTCTACGATTCTGTGATTCCTTTTGTTTTGCTGTAATACAGCACCAGCTCCCTTTCTGAAATAAAGCAATCAGGTTGATTATATAAATAAAATAAAGACAAGCTTTGAGACAAAACAGACATTCTACTTCTCTTGTTTTTTAACTGCTCTCCTCCTCTGTCTCACCAGAGAGACGCTGAAACGAAAGGCCAGTGGCAGCGACTGTACCAGCCCCACCACAAACAGTCCCAGCTCAAAAAGGGATGCACATTTCTGTGCTGTGTGCAGCGATTACGCTTCAGGATATCACTATGGCGTCTGGTCGTGTGAAGGGTGTAAGGCATTCTTCAAAAGGAGCATTCAAGGTAGGAGAAATGGGCTTGCCAAGAAAAGAGTTTCATTGACGACTGAAAACATTTTTTTGAAGAATATAAACAGGTGTGGCTGATGGATCTCATGTAAGTGGAGCAGTGAATCTGTGTTGGGTTTTAGTTTGAACTTCAACCTATTTTAGGGATAGGTTCTGGCATCTTGGAGATTTTCTTTGTATTTCTGTATTGGTATTCCTGGAATAATTTCTGGCATGTGTATGATGCTGTATTGACATCCCCGCTGCCAATGAAAATGAGGTTGAGTTACTTATGACATACAACACCTCTAGTTAGTCTGACATTTTAAAGAAACAAAAAACATATTCCCAGCTTTAAATACTGGGGCGGGGGTGGGGGACCGTGAGGGAAAACTTGTCTATTTTGCTTCCTTCTGGGTTCAAAATTTTTAAACCTCAAGTTCTTTCCAATTAATCACCTAAAACTTCAGTTGATTAATCTACATTTTAAAACTCGACTTCCGGTTTTCAGCCACATGGATTAAAATGCTCTCACCACCCGGGCCATTTCCAACTAGACTGTTATAGCGCTATTATTCCACCTGCAACATCCTATGGGAGGAATTTGGCCCCTCCCCAAACTGCAAACCCCAGGATTCCATAGGATGTTGCAAGTGGAATAATAGTGCTATAACAGTCTAGTGCGGAAATGATCCCAGTCTTCTGTACATTCACTCTGACACCTGTTGAAGTCAGGTATCTGTCTAGATTAGATTGCAGCCTGAGTGCCAAAGCATGAACCCAACATATCCTAAGATCTCATAGCCTTCAATGGGACCATAACCCAGGAGAGAGACTGCCATCTCAGATTAGTAAAGTTTTATAAAAATCAACATGTAGGAAGCTGAGGTTATTCAAGACAAGCAGAATGTTTACCTGACATATGTTTTGGTCATCTGCACTTTAGAACGGAACATGATAACCTTCTGAAGGCTGTGACATATGAAGAGACCTAGTGGGACAACACTTTTATCTCTTTTCCAGGGCACTTTTGATAACAATCAGCCTTCACTGCCAAGAACTGAGTCCACATCTGTTCTAGGCACACACTGACTTTAAAAACAAAATTGCTCATCAATTCTTCAAAAATGATTTTCTGGTTATATTAAGCCGACTCCCCCCCCACTTTTAACTGTTTCTTTTATTGCTGGTACATATTGATCCCTCATTTTATATCTTTCAGAAGCAAACTTCCTAAAGCATTTTTAGATTGAAATACTGATAGAAATCACACTGTTCCTAGATTTTTAATGGGATTCCAAATATCTCAGCTGTCTCTGAAGCATATCAGATTGTTGCCATTTTGGAAGGGGGATTTGGAGGAACAACACCTGCAGAAATTCCCTTTTTACATGACTGTTAAACATACAGGAGCCTGGACCTGTATTTCAACTTGCAACCCAGGAAAATGGGGGGGATTCCTACCTCATTTCCCTTCCTGCCAAGTTTTGTCTCTTCCAAATTCCTCCCATTTGTCTCTCCACTCTGGGGAGTTTAGATGGGTGTTTGGGTTGGTTTTTCAGCATCTCTTTGTAACTCCAGATTAAACATGAGTCCCCTTAACTGCCATGGTTCTGTCCTGTGGAATCCTGGGAGTTGCAGTTTAGGGAAGGGCACTTAGAATTCTGGTCCAGGGCCCTCCAGTGCCTTACCAAACTACAAAACCCAAGATTCCATAGGACAGAACCCTGCTAGTTAAAGTGGGATCATTGTGCTATAATTGTGCAGTATGGAAGGGGCTGAGATGTCTTTAAAAGCCTCTCAGAATTCAAAACGCACACCTGGAACCCTGAGTGGGCAGATAGTCTGGGAAGGAAGCGGATAGGAGTACAAGTTGGTGCCAAAGCATCTTTGGTAGGAAATTTACTTTCTTGCTCATTGCTTCAAAAATCCAGTGCTAGATTTTTGTAATATTAACATGTGTACAGTCTCAGAGGTTCCTTGTTTGTCTGAAGAAGCTAAGGTGGGCTCCATCTGGTTAATGCCTGCATCAGAAATCCCCTGGAAAGTTAATAGGTGAACTGCTGGAGGATTAATGATGGAAAGAAACCACTAGGCAAGTCATCTCTACTTGCATTCTGATTGCCTGCTCAGTTCTTATCATTCCATTGGCAGAAATGGACCCCACTCATTGTTCCTGGAGACTTCAGAGTTGCTTTTGTGGAGCACACCATCTAGAGTTACAGTGGCTATGATAACTGAGGAATTCTGGGAGTTGTAGTGAGGCTCCTCCCAAAACTGCAAACCCCAGGATTCCATAGGATGTTGAAAGTGGAATAATAGCACTATAACAGTCTAGTGTGGAAATGGCCTAAGCTAGAGGAACTGAACATGGCCATGGCCACCTAGTGGCCATTGTGTCAAGAGATTATTTGAACCCACATCTGCCCTCCCCACCTGACTCTGTGTACCATAGATGATGGAGCAGCTGAGTTTTTAATAGCTGTTTAAATGAGGGGATTTCAATTTTTTATTTAATTATTTATTTGTATCCGCCTCTCCATATGGATCGAGGCGGCGAACAACTTACAAATAGCATGTATGTCAAAACATACATGCTAAATTTTTTTCTTTTGTGACACTATGAAAGGCCACATCCTCTTCATGTCAAATATCTGTATGGAGCAAATTTCTTTTTTTCTTGCAAAAAGCTTAAACATTTCTTTAATGACTGACTTGCCAGAGGGGGAACAGCCTGGTGATATGAAAGGGGAAGAAACAGACAGGTTTACAGAACAGGACAACAAGAAAGGTTTGATTTTGTGTTTTCTTTATTTATGACAATCTCTAGGTCTTGAGTGAGAGCTAGCATGGTGTAGTCATTTGAGCATTGGGCTACGACCCTGGAGACCGGGGTTTGCTTCCCCATTTGGCCATGGAAACCCACTTGGGTGCATCACATACTCTCAACCCCTGATAGGTTCATCTTAGGATCACTATAAGTCAGAAATGGCTTGAAAGTACAACAACAATAACAACTGGTCTGAGTAAAGTGGCTGAGATCTAAAAATAAAAATGCTTAACAAAGATATACCCAAATCTAAGATATAAAAGTCAGAGTTTGTTGGTCTATGTCAGGTGAAGACTTCATATGATTGGCTGCCTAGGAAGATTCTGTGGAATCCTGGGGTTTGCAATTTAGGGAGGGACCTTTAGAATTCTCAGCCAGAGAGTACCTGGGCCTCAGTCAACTGTGTGTGTCTTGAATAGACTGATTGCTATGGGGATGAGGCCTAGCAGCAAGGAGGAGGGCAGTGTATTCCCTCAGGAACCCAAGCTCTGTATGTTAATAACTCTGAATACAGATTGGATTGGGGAATATGGAGAAAAGTTACAGGAACTGAACAAGACAGTTTGGGGAATTAGAGACACAGGATCTCAAATCTTTCTAACAAGTATTACCTATGAGAAAATAAAATCCCAGACAACATATGCTAGTATTACTAATAAAATCACATCCACGTAACATTTAAATCACTAGCAAACCATCTATCCGATACAAAATTATGTTTTAGATGTCCACTTTAAAAATGGGAACGAAAGAAGCACCTTAAATCTCTGCATTACAAGGCAATTTGAGAACTGTACTACAGACCTACCTATTTTAACAAAACCTGTTTGTTTTTACAAAGTCTTTGGGTGGCTGCTCAACCCTCCTGTTTGCCTTCTTGTCCTCTGTCTAGCTGGATGTTTTTTAACAGCATTGACTGTGGGAGGATGGTGAAGGAGAGATGGAGAGACACAGACTTTCACTATGGGGTTACAGCAGTGTGTTTTCCAATTGTGCCTGCTTACAATAGGCAAGGTAAACAGCAGATGCCTCCAGAGAATCTCTTGCTAAACATGTGTGAACAGCAACATAGAAGAAAGGGAGAAGGCAGATTAGCCTGCCTCACCAGCTGCCTCCCTTGTGCTAAAAATACACATAGACACAGAGAGATCTGTAAGTCTGGCCACCAAAATGGAAATCTTAAGAAAAGTGGAGGCTGTCAAAAGAAAAATATGATTGCTGGATGCATTTTGGTAGAAGCTTTCAAGCGGTTTCTAGAAGGATCAAAATGTTTTGTTTTGTTTTACTTATGGGAGCCTAAGCTGACCTGGTTGCTTTATTTCATATGTATATACTGTTAGTTTTGATGAAAATGTTTGCTGAAACATGTTGAACTGCTCTTTTTTTGTGGTGTAAGAAATTACCCCGACTCTTTCCATGTTGCTTCTGCCTTGTACCAAATGTTCCTAAGTAATACTTAGGAACACATCTACTTCATGGTCTGTGGAATACTGTACTGTCATCAAACAGGTCTTCATGGAAGTTAGAGTCATCAGCAGCTGTTAGGCTATGTGCCGCTGTCCCTCATTTGCCTGGGAATGGCTAGCAGGTGCTGTTGTGGGACTTCCCATAGGCAACTGTTTTGCTGTTGTGCAGAGGTTGCTGGCAGCTGCCATATATATCACTGAGGAAAGGAATCCATTCAAAGTTTGACTTTGATATTTAAAGGTGTTGTTCAGGATGCTTAAGAGAGCCAGCATGGTGTAGTGGTTTGAGCATTGAACTACGACCCTGGCAACCATAGTTTAAATCATAGAATCATAGAAACATAGAATCATAGAGTTGGAAGAGACCACAGGGGCCATCCAGTCCAACCCCCTGCCATGCAGGAACACCCATAAGAGCACTCTCAACAGATGGCCATCCAGCCTCTGCTTAAAAACCTCCAAAGAAGGAGACTCCACTACACTCCAAGGCAGCACATTCCACTGCCGGACAGCTCTGACAGTCAGGAAGTTCTTCCTGAGGTTCAGGTGGAATCTCTTTTCCTGCAGTTTGAATCCATTGCTCCTTGTCCTGGTCTCTGGAGCAGCGAAAAACAAGCCCGTTACCTCATCAACATGGCATCCCTTCAGATATTTAAACATGACTATCATGTCCCCTCTTAACCTTCTCTTCTGCAGAGTAAACATTCCCAGGTCCCTAAGCCACTCTTCATAGGGTAAGACTTCCAGACCCTTCACCATTTTGGTCACCCTCCTCTGGACACACTCCAGCTTGTCAGTATCATTCTTGAAATGAGGTGCCCAAAACTGGACACAGTATTCCAGATAAGGTTTAACCAAAGCAGAATAGAGTGGTACTATTGATCTTGACACCATACTCCTATTGATGCAACCAATGGCATTGGCTTTCTTGGCTGTCACATCACACTGCTGACTCATGTTCAGTTTGTGGTCTACTAAAAGTCCTAGATCCCTTTCACATGTACTGTTATCCAGCCATGTTTCCCCCATCCTATATTTGTGCATTCCATTTTTTTCTGCTTAAGTTCAGGACCTTACATTTCTCTCTGTTGAAATTCATTTTGTTAGCTTTGGTCCAGCTCTCCAATCCGTTAATGTCATTTTGAATTTTGATCCTGTCCTCTGGCGTATTAGGAATCCCTCCCAATTTGGTCTCATCTGCAAATTTGATCAGCATGTTCTCTTTTCCTTCATCCAAGTCATTGATGAACATGTTGCATAGCACTGGGCTCAGTATTATTCCCTGCTTGGCCGTGGAAACCCCTCGATGAACTTGGTTGTGTCATACTCTCAGCCCCAGAAAACCTTGTGATAAGTTTGCCTTAGGGTTGTTGTAATTCAGAAACAACTTGAAGGCACACAACCACAACTAAGGTGCTTAATATATTTTGTGAATAGGATCCAGCCTTTTGGATATCTCCTTTAAATTTAATACTAAAACCTGGAGTAGATTCACTACCACACTGAGACATAAGCCACCGGCTGCTACTGTCACTGTGTCAACAGGATGCTAGCCTAAGAGCCATTCACACTACACAATTGTAGTGTTATTATTCCACTTCAACTATTATGGTTCCGTCCTATGGAATCCTGGGACTGGCAGCTGAGGGAGGGGCCTTTAGAATTCTCAACCAGAGAGCTCCAGTGCTTCACAAAACTACAGACCCCAGGATCTCATAGGATAAGTACTTGATCTGTTTTCCCATATTTGGTCTAGGTATTGCAGAAGTTTGATCATGATGTTCCATGGCCCCTTCCCTGAGCAGTCCCACCTCTATCTCATCATCATTGCTTCTGCCTGTTCGCTTGTTCTGTTCTGTTTGCTTGTTCTGACTAAACAGGAGTTGGGCAACATGCATCCTTCCAGATGAATCAACATCCCATTGCCTTGAACGTGAAGGTGAAAGGAAGTTATGGGTTGCATTGCTAGGCAGCTGGTTGACCTTTCTGGGTTTGTGCAGGATCAGTGTCACTGAGATGTCTTTTTGTCAAATCAAGGACACAGTGATTGCTCAGGGCTGCCCTCCTTGTGTTCAGTGCAATCACACTGGCGTGCAGGAAGCAACCCAATTCTACTGGGAAAGGGAAGCCTTCCAGATGACAGCTCTATTGTAAGATGACACTGCTGGTGGTCCTTGAGAAGTAGGGATGGCAACTAAGGATGGCTGCGGGCCCTGAAATTTCTGGGTCAGAACCTGAGCCCTCCAAATGGCCTCTGCTGGTGTCATCAAGTGTTGTGGATTAAATGTCAAGAGCAGTTGTTCACAGCTTGCCATTCAAACCTACGCACACATTCTCTCTGAGTATATTTCCCTGTTTGGAAACTAGGAGAGAAATCTTAGCTAAAGGATCTGTTCTCAGATCAAGGTGAAATGAGAGGATTACTGGGGACTTAGAAAGAAGGAGGAATATTTAATCTAGCCTTCATGTCGCTGTAAGTTGGAAATGACTTGAAATGACACAATAACAAACTTGCTTCTGCCCAGAAGGCAGATACAGAGCAGCGCAGAGGGTGAACCTGGGCTCCACAACAACTTCAAAAGAGAGTGGAAGTTAACTAAGTAAATAAATAGAAGTCCTATCACTCTGGAGAGACTTTGCAAGTTGCAGAAACAAATCAATTTAGCTTTCCAAACTGTAGCAAGCCGCCGTTCTCCTAGCTGTGCTGGAAAAGTGCACGCAGTCATTTCCTCTTGCCTGGAACTGAGCCTACTAAAACTGGAGGATCTACGCCTTCATCTCTTGCCTGGAGATGACCCACAGAAACAGGAGACTCAGGGCCAGGCCTTGAGATCTGGCAAGCTTGCACACAACACAGCCAAGATTAAGAACTGCCTCCCATCTCACAAATCATTGTACATAGCAACCACAATATATATAGACTTTTATCATTCATTCTTTTATATCTCCCTGCAGGACACAATGATTACATTTGTCCAGCGACGAACCAGTGTACAATAGATAAAAATAGGAGGAAAAGTTGCCAGGCCTGCCGACTCCGGAAGTGCTATGAAGTGGGAATGATGAAATGCGGTGAGTTTTTGACATTGTGGTTCCCTTGGACTTTTTTCTCTTGAAAAAAAATTCTCTGTCTTTTGTGTTTCAGTGGTGGGGTGGATCCAGGGATAGCTATGTAAGTCAAACTTAAATCATCCATGTATTTTGGGAATACCTTTGGAGGGAATTGAATGGGGGTATCATTCATGTGTATTTTTCATCATTGCTCTCATGTCTTTGTGCCCAGAATAGGTGTCCATTTGTATATCCTTCTCTACCATTTGTATTTTCTGTTGGGGAGGCCATATGCAACAGAGAATGCAAGTAGAGGAACTTCTCGTTGTCTAAGATAAATGATGAGTTAAAAAAATCCTTGTGCAAAATGACTGGTAAAATTGGAGAGATGATTTAAAAATACTTATGGAGCATTAATACTGTTGCTGAATTTTTCCATTCTTCTGACTCACATAGACTATTCCTGACATTCCTCAGTGAATCAACTCATGAGCTGTTGTGTATTTAGCTTCCAGATCTCAGACCTCAGGCCAAGAGAAAGAATCTCAGGGCAAGAGCATTACCCTACTAACAAAAGTTTTTTTTAAAAAAAAAACTGCTGGCTTCTATTGTTGCAGGCCTCTTTGGATTTGCTGCTGCAGACTCTCCAGAGACTTCCTCCCTTTCCTTTTTATCTTTGTTTCAGTTCTTAGACTTTTTATTATTATTTGAATGACATGCTCTAAGCAACTCTGGTTGACGTTTAATGTATCATGCGTAATGGTAAAATGGTAAAATTGGTAAACCCTGTTTCCTCACCTCGTCAAACCCTGCCCCTGTGACATCACCGGGCATTGTTCCTAAATCTCAGGTTTTGCCTGTGAAATGTAAGGGCTAGGAATGATCCTGACTTGGCAATGCATGCCAGAGCCTGGAAATGTTATTATCGTAGACTACAACTTCGAGGATATTTCAGCTGGCATGACAACTGGCATGACAACTGGAGTTATTTTTGGTTTATAAGGCCCTGTACAATTCAGGATCAGTCCGAGACATAACCTTTTCTCATATAATCTGAGTTGCCCTGCTACCCCCAAAATGTGGGTGACTCAGAGGTCCACCTTTAATGCCAATGCCTCTGTGAAACAGTGGGGAATATTAGTTCAAAGGGGAAGCCTACAAGAGGTGGGTAACCTAGCAAGATCTTTTACACCTGTATATGCTGATACTAATGCAGGGACATCAGCCAGAGATTTTAAAAGTAAGTTTTATTTTATTGAGAGGAAGTAACAATCACATGCACAGAAGATCCAGGTAGTCTTACAATCACATAAAGCTCACTGATAGAAAAGGGAGGGAAAAATTGGTTAGTGAAAAGTTAGGGCAAAATGGGTGATATTTACCTATCTGGAGAGATGAAACAGTGTGGCTCAGACTAGGGTCCAAGGGTAGTACAAGAATGGGAATAGGAGCAGCAGAGTAACAGCCTACGTCCAGAGTACTATAAAATATCTGGCCCAGACTCAGGGTTTAAATACATTGTTTCTGCCCTGAGGGGAAGGTGTTAATAGGTCTCTGGCAGAGTTAGACTATGGGGTCTGGAACGATCTAATGGATGTAGCATGGATAATGGATAAAGGACTGATCGGAATTGTGATAGCTCCTTAATGGTGTGACAGGTGAGGAAACAAGAGGGGAGTTTCAGCAGGCAGAAGAAGAGAGTCGAAGACAATCAGTTGCTCTGTGGAGGCAGTTTTGGATGCCATTGTATCTAAAGGTTGAGTTGTTGGGAGACATTTGCAAGTCCATTATCACTGGGGCTTCCCTTCCTATGACCTGGCCATGCCCTGAGTTCCCATCTGACCTACTTTTGTGCAGCCAGTCCATGTTCAGCCAGTCCTCTTTCTCCAGCAGAGTGTTGCAGCCACAGCAGGGTATAATTTATATCTAATGCCGATTAATGATATTTGCAAATTAAACCATATCATGGAGTGGGGGTGTATGGCCTGGTAACAGCCTTTACAGTCAGAAAGGGAGGGATTTGGCTTATTATGATGGCTGCAGCTGAGCACAGCTTGTTTGTTTCAGATGCTAAGGAGGGTCTCCTCTGTTGTGGCCCCCACCAGGTGAAATGGTCTTTCCATTGAAATTTGGAGGGCTCTCACTGTTGGATACTTCTTCTGACAACTGAAGACCTACCTGGTAGAATTCAAAGCCATGTTAGTCTGGATGTTAAGTCTACATCTACGAAAGACTATGCCACCAACTTCTTTCTCCAAGGCTATTTTCTCACTAGACTGTTATAATGCTATTATTCCAGTTTCAACATCCTATGGAATCCTGGAGTTTGCAGTTTAGGGATGGGCCTTTGAGGCCCATCCCTAAACTGCAAACCCCAGGATCCCATAGGATGTTGAAACTGGAATAATAGCACTATAACAGCCTAGTGCAGAAATGGCCTTAGTCTCAAAGATCCCTTTGCATACTGAAGACCTACCTGTTCACTCAAGTGTCTTCTTGATCATCTTCCCAATGGTTGATATTTTCAGTTATATCCTGTTTTATAATTAGTAACATTGTATAGACTTTATTGTTCTATCATTTTATGTTTTTAGCTACTGATTTTATTATAAACTGCCCTGTTTAAAAATGAGAAGCAGTATTGAATTATTCTGAACTGAATAAAATGCACAAATAAGTTCTTATTATCCCTGACCCACACAATACTGTCCCCAGAAAAAACTTGAACTGGTTGCCCAGAGTCACATGCCCAATTTGCTGCTCCCCCACTCGTAGTATCTTTTGGCTGGAATATTCTTGACTGTGTTAGGATGAAGGCATGGAGCTGATGGGAAGCTGAGATGATGGTGTTGTGGCTTTCTCTACAGCCCTCTCTCCAAAATGGTCTGGTATTTCACTGACTGCCCCTTGAAAATGCCTGAGTACAAAAAGTGTTTGAAAGCAGATTTGATACCTGAACTTGATAGGTTGCACGGCATTTGATGCTTGCTTTGCATGCTAGTCTGGGTTGTGCCTAGGGCAGGTGCTCTTTTTGTTTCACCTTTAGCTACCTAAGTGATTTTCATACCTCAGCAAAGCATTATAAGGAAGCACTTGCAGTTTATTATGCTGCAAATTTGCTATGGGCACAACAATTCTGACTTGATAGCTGTTTCTATTTCATCTTGTCCTTTGCAGGAATAAGGCAAAGGGCAGGAACAAGTCAATTATCATCTCCCTCCCTCCCTCCCTTCTTCCTCTTCTGTCAAAGCAGTTGTGGCAATTTATATAGTGTTAACAGTGTGAGATTCCAGCCCTTCCTCTCCCTCTGTTGAGATAACTGAGTGCAGACCATTTTTGCCCCTTTGAATTCGGTTTGCAGCAATCGTAGTAAGCTGGGGACAAAGCGGAAAGTGGAAGGAGGAGAGAAACTGGGGCATGTTAAAAGCAACGGAAAAACCAGGATGATAGAGGACTAATTGAAACTGTTCCTGCAATGTCCGGACAGTTGCGGGATATGGCATTGCAAGAGACAAGACAAAACAACCAAAGGCTTGTCTCAATTTTGGTGATCCTCATCAGGAACTGATAGCATTACTTTTTGGTCTGAATTACTTCTTATCTCCTTTGCCTTCACAACATGCAGGATGTTTCAGTAATAAGTAGCAGTTGCAGTAGTGATACTACTACATCATGGTGTGACAATGGGCTCTCCCCATTATCTGGGCAACGTAGCTGAGGGGTGTAGTCTTATCTCCATGTAAACATAAGGTTAGTGGTGTGTTGGGTTTCAGCTACAGGTACTGGGATCAGCATCACAGAACAACAGAGATCATGAGAGACAACTGGCCAATAGGAAGACCAGTTTGGGGGAAATTGGGAAGTTTTGAGATGCTTTCAGGTAAGAGTTATAAAACCTCAGAGGACACGAGACTCTCGAAAGACACTGATGGAGAGGTGAGGGGATGCGGCTGCCTTCCCCAGGAAGCTTGGTCATAGGCTGGACCAAGGGGGTCCAGACTGCCAGCTTCATATCAGTATCTAGACCCAGAACTCCATTTGTATCATGAACAGAATAGGAAAGTTTAGCTACTCATGTTAAGACTTGTTTTCTTTCTAACCCTGGCTGAATATGACTTAAGATTTGTTTGTAACTTTTCAACTATTGACCAAGTAAAGCCATGCTGCATTACTTTGCAGCCATGGTGTTGAGTGGCAACATTGCACAGCTGAACCAAGACACCAAATGTGCATCTGAATGCACAGACAAAATGGGCATCCATATGCAATGTGCACTGATGCGCAATGGCATCACATGCATAGTTCTGCTTCCACAGCCTTGAACTGAACAGCTTGTGCATGCAAAAGACAAGAACGGGATTCGTATGTGAATCTGATGAGAGTGGAAGAGGTTTGTATAAGATATCCTTTTGCTAATGTAGACAGCCTTCCTGTAGTACATCCACTTATGGATTTTAAAACCCAATCTTTAAAAGAACTATCCAAGATGCTGCTGAACCCAAATAGATTCACCACCTTGGAAAGCTATTTTAATGTTCTGAGTAAAACACAGAACAGATTTACCATTCTGCTGACATGGGCAGCTGAATTACCGTATCAGGCTCCCAGATCAGAAAACTTCTGGTAAATTCCTTTTGTAATTACATGAAGAGTCAAATATCTCCTTATCTATTATATAAAAATCAATGTTTGCTGTGAGTTTGTCTGTTTGTCTGCGCCAGGCAGGTAAAGACCTCGTATGATTGGCTGTGTGAGGCAAGAAGACCTCACATGATTGGCTGGCTGTGAAGATTCTGTGGAATCCTGGGATTGGCAGTTTAGGGAGGAGCCTTTAGAATTCTCACCTGAGAGCTCTTGGGCTTCAGGCCGGTTGTTATGGAGGTGAGGCCCAACAGTAAGAAGGAGAGCAGTGTATTCCCTCAGAAACCAAACTTCTGTTAAGTCAACAACTCTGAATACAGATTGGATTGCGGAACATGGGGATGAGGTATAGGTACTGGAATAGGCCGGTTGCTATGGAGACGAGGTCTAGCAGCAAGGAGGAGGACAGTGCATTCCCTTAGGAACCCAACCTCTGTATGTTAACAACTCCAAATACAGATTGCTTTGGGAAATATGGGTAAAAGTTACAGGTACTAGACAAGACAGTTTGTCGGTTCTTAAGAGGAAAATAAAATCCTGGGCAATGCCAGGTAAATACACTAGTTTTATATATTTTCTGTTCTGTTTTACTTGATTCACACATCTGTAAAACAAACTATTTAGCAAGGAAAACATTCGTGTTTCACAGGGATATCCAAAACAAAAGTGCCACAAATAATAGCTGAGTTGGAGGATAATCAATAAAGCAAAAATATTATTAGAGCTTATGACTTCAAACTGAATTGGATAAGCAGTTTTCAATAATGATTTTCTTCTCCTAGAGGCTTCTTGTGACTCATTTGATTTGGAGAGCCATACACACGCGTGCATGTGCGTGCGCACACACACACACACACACACACACTCATTCACATATATTGCAGTCAAAGCTGAATTCTCTCACACTTTGCCATCAGTTGATTTGCAAGACTGCACTTGGGAAAGGCGATCTCTGTCAGCTTTAGGTTTTATGATGCTAGGATCAGTACAAGCATCTCTTTGCACAGGAGACCAAATGCTTATTCCAGTGATTTAGAAGCTAAATCTCCTATTGACTTATCTGTACCTATGAATTTAAAATAAGTTGACATTGTTAAGGGTGCAATGAAGTTGGGTATGCAAAACACCTACTGTTTGTTGTATGTGGAGCAATCACGGAAGTGAAGAAGCCCACCGATTTTTCAAAAAGGTTTAGGTTGTTTATGATTGCTGTTGCTGTCATTGTGTGCCTTCAAACAATTTCTGACATATGGCTGCCCTTGGGTGATCCTATCATGGGTTTTTCTTGGTGGGATTTGTTCAGAGAGGGCTTGCCCTTGGCTTCCTCTGAGGCCGAGAGAGTGTGACTTGCCCAAGATCACCCAGTGGGTTTCTGTAGCAATTTGAAGAATTGAACCATGGGCTCATAGCATCTCAGTCCAACATTCAAACAATACACTGTACATTTGATTCTGCATTTAGCCAATGCCCATTATAGCATACATGCACTGCATTACAGAAATCAAATGCAATGACTAAACACAGCGTCCAAACATGAATCAAAGAACACGAAAGACACTGCAGACTGATCCAGCCAGAAAAATCAGTGGCAGCAGAACATGTCATAAACCAACCTGGACACAGAATGTTTTTTGAAAGCACAGAAATTCTGGATCATTCTGACAGCTGCTATGTCAGACTGCACAGAGAGGCCATCAAAATCCATAAACACGTGGAGAATTTCAACAGGAAAGAAGGGACTCAGAAAGTAAACAAAATTTGGCTACCGGTACTGAAGAACACTAAAATCAAGACTCAAAACATGCCAAGGAACACCACCCAGACCCTGGAGATCCCTCAACAGGGAACAACACAATGAGGTGCTAATGTATTTAATGCACTGTTATGCATATCCCCTGACTAACAATACAACCCTGGGGGATATCCTGTTTAACAATAGGCCAACTGTAACACATGCAAATTGCTTCCTCCCACCCAGGGACTACACAGTATATATACTTTGTTTCACTTCCATGCCACCAGATCCTCTGAAAATGCCAGCCACAGATGCAGGTGAAACATCAGGAGAAAATACTAATAGAACACAGCCTCAAAACCCGGAAAACCCACAACAACCTATGGATTCTGGCCGTGAAAGCCTTCGACTTTACATACAATGCATTCATTGTTCTTTGCAGCACTGGTGTTGAATGCCAATGTTGCACAACTGAATCAAGTTACTAAATGTGCATCTGAATGCACAGACAAAATGGGCATCCATGTGCAACATGCACCCATGCACAATGGCACCATGTGCACAATTCTGCTTCCACAGCCTTGAACTGAACAACTTGTGCATGCAAAAGACAAGAATGGGATTCTGGCTAGTATGTGAATCTGATGAGAGTGAAAGAGGAATTTATAACAGCAACCCTCAGCAGCAAGGGATCCTCCACGTGTGTTGGACTATAACTCCCATAAGGTTGCAAGGTGAAATACAGGACAGGGTTCCTATATGTTTAATATTGGTGTAGAAGGGGGAATGTCAGCAGATGTTGCTTGTCGTGCAAACTTCACTGGATGAAATTCCTGCTTCTGAACCACCATTAAAGGTACAGGAGTTTTATCCTGTATTTTCTAATCTACTCTTACCACCAGGAAGTTCTTCCTAATGTTTAGCTGGAATCTCTTTTCCTGAAGTTTGAAGTGATTGCTCTGTGTCCTAGTCTTTGGATCAACAGAAAACAAGCTTGCTCCATCTTCTACATGACATTCCTTCAGATATTTAAAGATAGCTATCAATTCACCTCTCAGTTTTCTCTACTTTAGCTCCTTAAGTCGTTCCCCATAAGGGTTGGTTTCCAGACCTTTGATCATTTCAGTCACCTTTCTGTAGACATGTTCTGGCTTTTCAATATCCTTCTTGAACTGTGATGCCCAGAACTGGACATGCAGATGGCATCTGACCAAAGCAGCTTTGTTAGCTTAGTAGATGGGGGTGGATGCTATAAGCACCTGGGTATCCATTGCAGCTGCACAGCTATCCACTGCAGCCAACAACACAAGAAGTCTGCGAAAAACATGACTGAGGAATAGATGGAGGCAGGAGCTTGCTGAAGGCCAGGATGGTGTAGTGATTTGAGATTTGGATACAACTCTGGACACCAGGGTTCAGATCCCCGCTCATCCATGGAAAGCCACTGGGTAGTCTCAGGCAAGCCATAGTCTCTCAGCCTTAGAGGCAAAGGCAATACTCCTGTGAATGAATCTTTCTAAGAAAACCACTTGATAGATTTGCCTTAGGGTTGCCAGAAGTCAAAATGACTTGAAGGCCCAGAAAAATAACAAGACATTTGCTACTAAAGTCAGAATGCCACCACTACGGGAGGCGATCAGCAGTGTGGTTCACAGTGTGGTGAAACACATTCCTCCGCACTACAGTTGGAACAAAAATGCTGGAGGTGGAATGAATGTGTGGAAATGGTTACTGATATGTGCATGTATCATAGGAACAAAGGATGAGAAAGTGGGAATCTCCATCTATCATCACACATATTTACCATTAAATTTATGTCTGAATTCTCCCAGTGAGTCAGAGACAAACTGGATACATCCACATCATCAGTTTGGACAACTGGTCCAGGATTAGCCATTTTTGTGGCTGCTGTTGAAGCCAATTTGCTTCCACTGTCTTCTGCTTGTACACAAGTTAAAAACCCCAAACATTTCAGAGAGAAATCTCTCATTCAAAAGAAACTGTTCTTTCTAATTCTGCCCTTGGAACTTGTCATCACTTGGGAAAGTGGAGAGTGTTTAACAATAATAAGAAAAATATTATAATAATCTGGGAAACAACAATCAAACATTTAAACTGGGAAACGATATCTGTAATGAGGACAGGCAAATCAGGATTGGTGATTGCCTCCATTGAAGCTTTAAATAGATCTAATGCACAGTATTCTTTTCAAGGTTTAATAGTTGTAAATCACCAACATGCTGTGCGCTGGTTGGAATTATCTTTTCACTGCTTTGAAAGGGAAAATGGTGGCAATGTACTGATGTGCCAGAGCATTGTGGCTGGGCCAGCTTTCGGTCAAGGAAGGTTGTTCAAACATTATAGGATACAAGGTGGACAAAATGTACTATGAGGACATAGAGATTTTAAACATAAATTGGATGGATGTGGAAAATACCATCATTTTCAGAAGGGAAGCAGGCATTTGAAAAGTGATGTTTTTGGACTACAACTCTCAGCCATGTTTGCTGGGGACTTTGGAATTTGTGGTCCAAAAATGTAACTCTCCCAAGTTTAGGGAGCAGGGGCAAGTTCTATATCTGAAAATATTTCCTGAGGAAATATTATAAAATTATAGTATTTATAAAATTAACACATAAGTGATAAATTGGAAATTTAACTTGACTCTTTGGAAAAGATGATTAATGCTCAGTAAAGTGAAAGGCATCAGGAAAAGAAGGAAACCACATTGTGAGCAGACAGACTCAATCAAAGAGCCCTGAGTCTGCAGGACTGGGTGATGACAGAGTGTTTAGAGGTTTCCCATTCATAGGATGGTCATAAGTAGAAGTCAATTTGATAGCGTGTAACAGCAAAGTGAGAAAAAAAGTTATATGTAGTGATATTTTTCTAATAAGAAGGGTGGAGAAAAATAGGGTGCTGGATTTGATCCAGCGAGTTTTTATGTACTTATTTTATCCTGTAATTGCAGTGATGTAAGAAACAGATATGTAGAAAATGCTTCCACATTAAAGACCTAACCATCATCAATAACAGAACTGTTATATATTTACTGCCTGATTACTGTGGACGCGGTATCATGAAGAGATGTTGGAGCATAGTTTGAGTTATGAACCATTTCATGTGCCAGAAGGACTGGTTGGATGATCCTTAATGCTTAGAGAACATTGTTCTTCTCTCTGTGTGATTGTTAGAGATGTTTTCAAGATCTCTGTAGATTGTTCCAGATAGGAGAAAAAGAAGGTGACAAATCATTCCTAAGTCTCCCTCATAACTTAAGAAAGGATCTGTTGAAAGTCTGTATGTTTGTGGAAAGGCAAAAATTGAGGGAGAGGACAAATGGTGAAAACCTAGAAGACAAAGAAGCATTCCCTACAGCTTTTCACTGCTTGGAGAAGTGAGAAGAATATAACAATATGCCAGAAAAACAAACTGCATGGCTCTGTCATGTTTCTACCTTTGTGGTGTGGAAGACATTATATACAGAAATGTAATTGCCAGCTTTGTTGTTGTTGCTATTTGCCATCATGTTGACTTTGACTTATGGCAACCCAATGAATGGGAGGCCTCCCATTCATCGGGTTGCCATAAGTCAAAGTTCCAGTTATCAGCTACCCTGCTCAGATCTTCCAGGGCTCAACCTGCAGCTGCCCTGCTCAGATCTCAAGGCTCAACCATTTATTTGGGAATCACAAAATACAGGAAGAGTGGAGGTATAACATATAGGAAGAATGGAGGCCTATATGCTCCCCACTCTCAGAGTGACTAGCTTAAGTCGAGCAGTTGGTTTATTTTTGATGAATTTGATAAAATGATTTTTTAAAAAAACATACTTGCTTCCCTCTTGGAACCATAGTTGCTGTCTTTATACATTAGTCTTGTTTAGATTCACTGCTGAACTGGGTTTCTTTTGCTGTTTTTGTGTGATTCCCTCCCTCCATGTCCCCTTCTTGAATTGTCTTGAGCAGAGCTAGGGGACTAATGTTCCAGAATACAATAAACAAATATAATAAATCACTAGAACAACCAGTTATTAAAATAAACACTGCACAGTCCACACTATAAATAGCAGTATGGGAGAAGATCCAAAAGACATAAATCATTATTTGAAGGAGAAAAAATGACCCAAAGTCTCAACTGATTCTTTTTCTAAACAGATGTGTTTCAACAAAATATCTGTGAGTGGCCGATATAAATCTTATGTTATCCAATATTTCCTCTTGACAAAAAGCAATACTAGAGTATAAATTTATAGGAAATAGGAATGCCTGTTCTCCTTCTCTCACCACAGCCTTGCCGCATAGGTTTTCAGCCAAAGGCCTAGCTGAATTAGGAAGTTCTTTCCCTGCTGGCAAAAGGCAAGAAGAGAGGGAGCCAGCCGAACCTCCTGCAGGAGGGAATTCCGTAACCTGGGAGCAGCTATGGAGAAGGCTGTTTAGGTAGCTCTGTAAAAAGAGCTCACAGTTTTCATGCAGGTTCAGTGCTCACTGTGGCCAGAATCTTATTAGTACACATATGTAATTCATAGAATCATAGCATCATAGAATTTTAGAGTTGGAAGAGATCACAAGGACCATCAAGTCCAAGCTCTGGCCATGCAGGAATACACTATCAAAGCATTCCTGACAGATGGCCTTCCAGCCTCTGTTTAAAAACCTCCAAAGAAGGTGATTCCACCACACTCCGAGGCAGCGTGTTCCACTGTTGAACTGCTCTTACCATCAGTAAGTTCTTCCTAATGTTTAGATGGAATCTCTTTTCCTGAATGTAGTCAAACATTTGGACATTTGGAAGCATTTGGACATGGAAGGGGCCCTGCAGGCTGTTGAATCTAACCTCCTGTCCAGTGTAGGAACATTTTTAGCTACATTCAGTTTAAGGTTGAGGGAGCAGAGTTGTGCACGAGGTAGCATCACCCGTGGATTCAGTGTGCATTGTGCACAGTTACATATGATTATGTATTGTTATGGATGCCTGTTGTGCACTGTACATGCATATTTGGTTGTGCATTTGATTATGCAATGTCACAAATTTACTAACAAGGTCTCATTGTGCAGCCAAATGATCTTGGCCAAAATCTGGTTTAAACATTCTCAAATTACAGTCTTCCCTCCTCATTTGCGAGTTTGACTTTCATGAATTTGATTATTCGTAAGCGCACCTGCCTTCCCTTCGTCTCTCCTCCTCCCATTCCCTTGTGTTTTGCCAGACATGGAGAAGGGAGGCAAGTGCCCAGAAAAGGAAATTGGAGGAGGGGAGACACATAGGCATGTTCTCCCCTTTGGAGCCCCCCCCTTCCCATGCATTTTGCCCTGGTGTGGAGATGCATGCCAAGGGAAAACATAAAAGAATGGGGGCAGAGCCTTGTGTCATGGACCCACAACCGTTCTCACACTCAATTCTGGAAGGTGATGGAAATGGAAATTCTTCAGGTTCCATTAACTGAATGCTGCCACCACCCACTGAATTAAATGCCTGTCTTAGTAGCACAGTGAGATGCCACAAGGGAGCCAACACTTTCTAAGCTTAGAGATCCCTTTCCTCCCCTCACCCCTCTGGGAGAGAGGAATCCTATCTACGCATGTCACCAACAAGCATGTGGGAATGGAGAAAGGAGGAAGCTCTTTAAAGGAAAGCATGTATTCTAAGAACAGGCAATGTAAATAACAGAAGATATCACTATACATGGGAGCTTCTTCCCTCAGGTCTTACTTAGGAGTTACAAGTTACACGTAGTACCTCATATCAGCCAGAGTTTTCAAAAGAACAGAAATCCAAATGCGACTGTCTAAGAAACATCTTGCCTACTCACATCATTGATCAGATTCTCAGATGGTGTGCAGCGGCAGAGCTGGGAGGCGAGGGCTAGCTGGCCGACCTGCAACTGGCGATAGGCCACCTCCGGTTGATGCCTTTGTTCTTCTCCTTTGTTCTCTTCCTGCCTCCTGGTCTCCTGAGAGTTTTTAAAACTTCTTGACCGAAGCATCTCACCTTTCTCCCCCTGACTGGGCAACTATCTCTTGTGACCTGTGATGTTTTGTGATGCTGACCCCCAATTAAGTGTAACCTATCCAGCACTTATTAACTCTTTGTATGCCAGGAGGGAGAACTGTCTCCCTTCAAGTCTGTTATCTGGATAATGGGAACCCCCATTATCATACCTTGGAAGGGAATGGGGGTGGTATTTGTGTTTTTCCACTTTTGTGAGGGTTTTGCATTCCAAACCCTCAGGAAAGTGGACAGGCCACTGTATGCTTGAGAATTTACAAAAGCTCTCAGTCAGACCAGAGAGTGCTGGGATAAGAGACCAATGACATAAGGCAGCTTCTTTATCCTCAAAATGTACTACTAGGCTGGTACAACTTGATTTGTGCTTCTGATCCTCTAAGTTCTCCTGATGAGAACAATAACTACAGTGAGTGAGTGTAGCATTGATCAAAATAACGGCAAAGTTAATAAAGGACCAATAAGGGTTCAAGAGTGGAGGGGAAGTGTTGGTGTTAATTGGCACTGCCTATTGGAAAAATATATCTTTTCATAAAGGTCAGGCTTCACTGAGATTGCCAGCATGGCATAGTGGTTTGAGCATCAAACTACAACTCTGCAGACCAGAGTTCAAATCCTTGCTCGGAAGGTCACACTCCCTCAGCCTCAGAGGGAGGCAAGGGCAAACCGGCTTTGAATAAATCTCCCCCCAAAAAAACCTCATTACAGTTTTGCCTTAGTATTGCCATAAGTCAGAAACAAGATGAAGACATGAAGCAACAGCAACAACAAAACGTGTCATTTGAAAAAAATGAAATTGTGGCTGACGATGGAAGGTATATTAATTTGATATGCGTAGTTCTCTTATGCTGAAAACATATCATATTCTAGAAGACAAAAGAATAGTTCACATTTAGAGATGTGTAAATGAATATGAAATGCAATGAATAACTAAGTGATACATCCTAACAGACTTATGTGGGTATTTCCAACAGAGTTTCACAGTGATCAATTATTGAAACAGAAAATGTAATGTAACTTGCTGACTCAATAATAGGTTATTACTAGTTTGATATAATTGCTCATTCTATTTTTTTTTTCTCATTATGAGGCAAGAAATTAGAATATAACTCCAAGCCCAACGCAGGACTTATTGATTGGCTTTCTTGGCTGATGCATCACACACCTTGTGGTCTACTAAGACCTTCTTATGATCCAGTATTTGTATTCATCTTATATCTGATATATCCCAGACACTAGAACTCTTTCCCATCACTCCTTTTTTACGAAGAACACCCTGGATAGGAGAGAGGCTCAGAAGAATTCTAGTTATAAATCACTAGGATCCTTCTCCATTATATGGATCCAACTAATGCCATTTTGTTAGTGTAGGGATCTCTTACAGTCTTGCTTGTGGAGACAAATCAACCATCATTATAGGATATTACCTTTTAATACTACTGTAGGCTATTGCCACCTCAAAACCTGGAGAGCCTAGAGAAAGCCAGTGTGGTGTTGTGCTTGGGATGTTGCCCTAAGGCTCTGAGAGATCAGAGAGTGAATTTCTGCTCAATGAAGGAAACCCATTGAGTGACCTTAGGCATGTCACACTTTCTCAGACTTAGGGAAAGGCAATGGCAAACCCCTTCTGACTAAACCTTGCCAGGAAAACCCAAAAATAGAGTTGTCATAAGTTGCAGTTGACGCAAAGACCCATGGCCATAAAAATTGAGTATCAGATGCTTCCCGTTCATTGGTCTTCCTTGCCTGATTTGAGGCAGTATTAAAGCCCTGCTTGCTAAGGAGGTGGAGGATTAGGAGAGAGAACAAGAATAGGTCAATTTAGGAATAGGTCATATGGCCTTGAGTCCAAAGGAGATGAAGGTTACCTCCTCCTATAGGGACGTGCCCAATTTTTGAGATTCACATCAGAAGATCAGCTATATCAGTCCCCGTCAGATGAGATAGTGTCAAGTCAGCTGGGTTCTCCCTGCCATATTTTAGGCAATAGCTTTTACCATAGATGCTTTGCTTGGTAGGTGGAGATAAGAATAATAGGAGGTGGTGATTGACGAGCTGAGAACCCCGGAATGTTGTAACCAGTTGGTGATAAGAATGAACAGACATGGCTGTTGGCAGGCTGGGTGAGAAAGTGGGAGAGGGAGGCAGAGCCCCAGAAGTTTTGATTTGTTAACAAATGGGACCATAGTGTATGTTAATTTTGAAATGTAGTGGCATATGTAGTACTGCAAATACAATAGTTCTTTAGCCTTGATAATTGCCAAGGTGTGCTGATGTTTCTGCGATGTTCTGAATAAAGCTTTTGACACCTCTAAGCTTATTCTCTGAACTCAAAGCTAGCCTGAACATCACAGATAGGGGTAACCTATGTCAAGGAAAAAGAACAGGCTCTCCAGGCAGTGGGAGCTTGTGGCTACAAGGTCAATGGGAGTGGTGAATCAGCTCTGAGCTTTAGTTTGAACTTTAAAGGAGAAATCTAAGATGTTGGTTCTGTTTTCTCCTTTAATCTTCAGATGCCAAATTAAAGCAACTTTGTTTTCTAAATCTTTAACAGAAGGGATGTGGAGGGGGGAGTGTTGCTGCTTTGCTCTGCTTTATGCTTATTGATATTCCCCTTCTGCTTTATTGATAACTCCTTTGAGTGATCTTTCCAAATCTATACTTCCTTCCTCTTCTATTCTGCCTTTTTTTTGTAGTCATTTTGATTTGGCTTTGTTGGTTACATATTGCTTTTCTATTAACAGGTGTTTTCTTTTTTTGCTGTTCATTGCCTCATAAACTTTAAAAGGGAAATGAATGGTTAAAAAAGAGAGAGATTGAAAGGATGAAGAAAGAGAGAAGTAGCAGTACAGTCACTTGCTGCATCATTGCTATTAAGTTCCAAATTGTGACCCAACAAATCCGAACCATCAAACCTGCCTGTTGTCATGGTCTCCACAGACATTTGATTGTAGAATCCAAACCCATGTTCCTCCAATAGAAGCTGTAGAGCACCTTCCTCTTCTGTCAGTGAGGTAGTGCTGCCTCAAGACATTTTCCCACCTGGGGCCTATAGAAATATTTGGTATATATATTAAGCAGAGTGCAACAAGGCTAGTGCAATATGAGCTTGTGTTAGAAACAGGAGTAATTACTCAAGATGCTCTTATAAGGGAAAGAAGAAAATCCATCTTAGGATTGGAAAGCATATAGGCAAAATAAGTTGACTTAAACTTGGTTAGAAGAGCCCCTAAAAGCTGGCTGTCATGTGTGGGTGTAGGGGCTCTATCACACTACACTGTTACGGCACTGTAACTGCCAATGGCAACATCCTGTGGAATCCTGAGATTTGCAGTTTAGGGAGGGACATTTAGAATTCTCAGCTAGAGAACTTTGGGCCACACTAAACTACAAAACCCAGAACCCCACCAGATGTTTCCATGGCAGTTAAAGTGGAATAAGGCCATTTCCACACTATACTGTTATAGTGCTATTATTCCACCACTTTCAACATCCTTTGGAATTCTGGGGTTTGGAGTTTCCTGAATTCTAAATGCCCCTCCCTAAACTGCAAACCCTAGGATTCCATAGGATGTTGAATGTGGAATATTGGCACTATTACAGTGTAGTGCGGAAATGGCCTAATAGTGCTATAAGAGGGTAGTGTGATAGGGTCCTAAGCTAGCATGGGTTATTAGGGTTGGAGCCTCATCCATGTTCCTTCCCAGATAAAGGGCACAAGGAGACTAACTTCTTGAGAGAAGGGGAAGTGAAGTCTGCAGATAAGAAGGAAGCAAAAGGCTTCAGTATGTAGACAAGAGAAAGATAGAAAGAGGTGAAACAGAGGGCAGGCATTATCTAGATTCCCCTCTCTTGCTAATCCCTTCTTACAAGCATTGGTGCCCCTTTGCTTCCAACAAGGCAAAGGACAAGCATATGCCCTTTCTTTTCTGTGCCTGGAATCTGTTTGGACTGGAATATTACTTTAGCCCTGGTAAGGAAACAGCCTCAGCTGAAGGAAGCAGGTTAATTTAGAGGGTGGAAGGAAGGCTGCATGGCACATACCGTTCTGCTAGAGATAGAAAGAATGTTTAAAAATATTTGAAAAGTGTTCCAAAAATAAGTGTTTTGAGTGTTGGGAAACCTTGACAAAGAGAGTCCTAGATGGGTAAGACTCTTCCCATCTAAGTCCCAGTTTGGGAATTATTCTGTGAGAAAAACATTTGTGGGTTTTTGAACAAAAAACAGTGTTTTCTACAGAAAATATCACATCTGCATAGAAAATAGGTTTCCTGCATAGAAAACAACATTACCCGTGCAGAAAACAGCAGTTCTGACTATATAACAACAGACCTCTGCTAATAATAACATTTTTTTTTGTACAGAAAGTGCTATTTTCTGTACCAAAAGCCACACATGCTTTTTTTGCATAGAAAGTGCCATTTTCTATGCCAAACAAAACAAAAACAAAACCCCCACTCAAGTGTATTCTTATTGAATAAATGTGAATGGCAAATAGTCTTCAAAATTGTATCGTTTTCAATAACTTTCTTGCAGAGAGGAATAAAATGATACAATTTATTTGTTCTTGCCTGCAAGAATCTACACATTTGCAAGGATTTATACCTCTAAATCTACAAATTTACAAAATTTACAAAAATTTACACCTCTAAATTCTCCTCTTCAAGAGAGGGGAATGGCTCAGAAGTACAGCTGGGTAACTGTTACTGTCATCTCCTAGTATCGATTGCCTGAAGCCATTGCCTCATTTTGCTCAATGTTAGGGTGGTCTTACAGTGGAGTTGGTTAAGACATAAAGGCCAAGTTGGCTACCTTTGCTCCAGATGGCATGACGAGTGGAAAAACATAGTTCTTGTGAAGATTCTGGCTCCTCCTCCTCTTTCTGAAACTTAAGCTGCTCCCTTGGGCCAGGCTTCACAAGTTACTGCGTCCAGTTCTGGGCACCTCATTTTAGGAAAGGTATAACCATGTTGATGCAGGTTCAGAGAAGGGCAACACAGATGATGAGCGGGATGGAGAACAAAACATATGAGGAACGGTTGAGGGAGCTGGGCATCTTCAACCTGGTGAAGAGGAGACAGAGAGGAGACATAGAATCATAGAAATCATAGAAATGTAGAGTTGGAAGAGACCACAGGGGCCATCCAGTCCAACCCCCTGCCATGCAGGAATCCCTCAAAGCACTCCTGACAGATGGCCATCTAGCCTCTGCTTAAAAACCTCCAAGGAAGGAGACTCCACTAAACTCCGAGGCAGCATCTTCCACTGCCAGACAGCCCTGACTGTCAGGAAGTTCTTCCTGAGGTTCAGGTGGAATCTCCTTTCCTGCAGCTGGAATCCATTGCTCCTTGTCCTGGTCTCTGGAGCAGCAGAAAACAAGCCCTCTCCTTCCTCTACATGGCATCCTTTCAAATATTTAAACATGGCTATCATGTCCCCTCTTAACCTTCTCTTCTGCAGACTAAACATACCCAGCTCTCTAAGTCTACCCTCATAGGGCATGGCTTCCAGGCCTCTCACCATTTTGGTCGCCCTCCTCTGGATTTGCTCCAGCTTGACCATGTCCTTCTTGAATTGGGGTGCCCAGAACTGGACACAGTATTCAAGATGAGATCTAACCAAAGCAAAGTAGAGTGGTACCAGTACCTCCCTCGATCTAGACATCATACTCCTATCGATGCAGCCAAGAATTGCATTGGCTTTCTTGGCTGCCACATCACACTGCTGACTCATGTTCAGCTTGTAGTCTATGAAGACCATGTTCTTTAAATATTTAAAAAGCTGACACAGAGAGGAGGATGCAGGTTTGTTCTCTGCTGCCGCAGAGGGTAGGACCAGGTCTAATGGTTTTAAGTCACAGGAGGACAGATTTCAATTGACATTAGAAGGAACGTCTTGATAGCAAGAGCTGTTTGTCAATGGAACCAAATGACCTGAAGGGGTGGTGGGGTCTGTTTCTTTGGACGTATTCAAAAAGAGGCTAGACAGCTAGTTACCTGCTGGGGATGCTTTTGCATTGAAGAGGGAGTTGGACTCAATGGCCTGCAGGGCCCCTTCCAACTGTATAAATTCTATAATTCAGTGAGATCCAGAGGTATGTTTCATTTTGCTGCCAATTCACCAGAGGTACGAACAGCATAAACAGCGCCTAGGGTAAGCTGCACCCCTACCTCTAGAGCTGCTAGAGTTGCACCCCTACCTCTAGAGCTGCTTCCTCTTCCTCTGCCACTAAATATTTGGCTTTTTTCACCCCTTGTCATTGGCGCCCAGGGCACATGCCCTACTTGCCCCTTCCTAGATAAGTTTCTACAAGTCACCTCGAGTCCCAGTTTGGGGAAAATATGGGCTATAAATAAAGCAATGGAAGGGACTGGGATAGACATGATGGAGAACTCTGTCCATGTTTACCTATACAGTATATGCACTAAATTTGTCATACTGAATTTTACTTTAAGGTACACAAGCAGAAACCCATCTAAACTCACAGATATGTTTTTCTCTAAGTTTAATATTTTATCCGTGTGTCTTCCTTCCTGCTTCATTCTCTCACTCCCCCATTCATGTTACTCACATAGTACTCATAGGCACAAACTGTATGAAAAAAAGCCTGCACACATCACTCTCTTATCATACACACATACGCACATGCACGCGCACACGTACACACACGTACACACACAGAATATCTGTACCCAATTTGAGTCTGGCCTGTAATAATGCCTTTCCTTTCTTAAGCGGAATCTCTTCCCACCACTTACCAGGCTCTAGATCAATGCTTTGGGGCTGACAGTACTTTAAGCATCTGAGAAGGTGCAATAATCCTAAACATTCTGTAACTCCCCAGTGGTGAACTCAATGGCTAAGGAGAGCATGCCACAGACAGCTGAAATCAGAGCTCCCACATTTCATAGCTACAGAGGTTTCAAGGGAAGTAGGCTGCATTTACCTCTTCACTCACCTTCCTCCATTTTTTAAACCATGTTTATCTCAGGAGTGAAACAGAAACATGATTATGGATCTGCACCACTATGTATTCAGTGCTTTAACTGTATACTTTGTAGTTTCTTTTTACCACTTATCTTTTCATTACCATGCAACAAGACCATATTTGCCCTTTCCTGAATTTTGCAATACAATTCACTATTTAAAAGTGCTTATTTCAGGGGAAAGTGCACCCCGGTGTGTGCATATTTGCATGCTTGGAATAGTTAGATTTTCTCTTAGTAGTACCTACCTGTTGGATTCCCATGTGGTTTTACTTGGAGACAGCTTAAGGTTGCAATTCGAACAAGGCAGAGGGAAATGTGAGGAATGGGATCTGCCTGCACGCCTTTTAAATCAAAGTAAATGTCTCAGAAGGAAACTCCTGCTGAACTAAATTAGGATGCCAAGAAACATTTGTTGGGTGTCCACCATCAGATCAGCTTTTGGTTTTCTGGCAGCAAGCACCGTACTTTGGGAAATGATTAATTACTATTGAGTGGGCAAAGGAAAGAGCTTGATAAGTTGGAGTTTTTTTAAAAAAGAGATTCGGTTCCACTTGTCATTATGGATAGCTTTAAATGCCAAAATATCAACTTCTTGTGGCATCTGTAAACATAGATGGACTGAGCTTGAAAAAGTGTTGGCAGTTAGCCCTCAGTTATGAGTGGCATCCTCTTTGGAATATACTCATTATTCAATAATGCCATTATTTTAAACTAGGCTGTTCAATGGCAGTCAAAAACTGACCTGAGAAGGCAAGGACTGAGTGTGCTGGACAACTCCCAGCATCCCCAGCTGGTATTGCAGGCCAACCCACACTGGGAGGACACAGGTTGGAGCGAGCTGCTATTGCACACTGGAGTGGGTCCAGATTTGCACTCAGAGAAGAAGGATATGAAGGGGACCAAGCCGGGGATTCTTCTTTAATTCCAGCTTTCCTTTGCACCCCTGGGGTGTAGCTATTGGGGGGAGCAAAATGAGAGCATTCCTCCCCCAAATAAGAATTCTGTCCTCCCACTGAAATTTTCCTCCAATCTGCAAATTTCTAGTATTGCAGGTCGAGACATTGAGAATTGTTCACATCTAGAACTGGAGGCAAATGCAGATGTGTATGCAGACATACATCGAGACCTAAATACCCTAAAGGCACCAGATCCCATCTTATCTTGGAACCCAAGCAGGGTCAGCCCTGGTTAGTACTTGGATGGAGACTGCCAAGGAGTACCAGGTGCTGTACATGATATTTCAGAGGAAGGAACTGGCAAAATGACTTCTGAGTATTTGTAGCCTAAGAAAACTCTTTGAAACTCAGGGGGTCATCATAATTTAACCAGTGACTGGGAGGCAGATAGACATACACACATGCAGATGTGCATTTGGTTGCATGCTTGTTTGTTTGTGTAATGTTGTTCAGCATCAGCAGAGTATATGTTTTTTAGCCTCTGTGATTGTTCTGTATATACGTATTACCTTGTCCTTCCTGATTTTTGCTAGTTCTAATCTGAACGGCAAGTTTATTTATGGAGTGCATAAGGAGCTGGGTCCTTGAGGCTATTGCATTATAACTCACTACTGTCAATTGCTCTTAATCTCCAGAACCTTTCTTTGATCTCAGCATAGCTTCCTTTGAGAGGAAACTGACTATATACATAGGAGGGAAAGGGAATCTCATTTTCTGAACACATGGAGCAGAATATGAATAGGACAGTGGTTCTCAATCTTCCTAATGCCGCAACCCTTTAATACAGTTCCTCATGTTATGGTGACCCCCAACCATAAAATTATTTATTTATTATTTACAATGCCTCCCCCCGCCCCCGGCAAAGGCCACCTCGCCAGCCAGGAACGGGGGGCGGGCAGGGAGGGAAAGAGGAGCCACACGTCTCCCCCAGGAAAAACTCCAAGACCCCCCCAAGACTCTGCTTCTGCTTCACTCTCATTTCCACTGGGGGGGCAGTGTGGGAAAAGTTTCCGGAGTGTCGACTCTGGCTGGACGGGGGGAGGAATCCCAGCGCCTTTATTTTTTGAGCCGGGCGCAGCTCACCCCCCCGGAAAAGCACTGCCTTGCGGCCCCCCAGCCCTTCCACAGTGCCCCCCTCCATGGCGATTGGGACAGGGGCCATGGCGAGGAGGGTGCCTGCCCCCATGCTGCTGCCACCCCCTCAAGCTGGCCCGTCAGACAGAAGGTTCTCCCGGTAGCAGAGAAGGGGAGCGGTTTTAATCCCTTCTGAACAGGGGCAGGAGGACGCGAGCATGTGGCTCGCACTTGAGCATCACCACTCCTGCTGTGGTGATGCTGTGGCCACACGCGCTCCCGCCAAAGGGGGCAGGAGGACACGAGCGCATGGCTCACGCTTGCGCACCACCACTGAGGAGGGAATGAAGCCTAAGACCATCGGAAATACATATTTTCCGATGGTCTTAGGCGACCCCTGTGAAAGGGTCATTTGACCCCCAAAGGGGTCACGACCCACAGGTTGAGAACTGCTGGAATAGGAGTATAGCGTCTAGGCTGAGGAAAGTAATACCATCTGTTAGTATATTGTTTTGGTTAGGTCACACTTGGCATACTGTGTCCAGTTCTAGGTGCCACTGTTCAAGAAGGATATTGACAAGATGGAGCATGTCCAGATAAGGGTGACCAAAATGGTAAAGGGCCTGAATACCATGGCCTATGAGGAATGGCTTAGGGAGCTCAGTATGTTTAGTCTGAAAAGGAGAAGGTGAAGAGGAGACATGATAGCCATGTTTATATATTTGAAAAGATATCATATGGAGGATGGAGCAAGCTCCTTTTCTACTCAAAGACTAGGACATGAAGCAATGGATTCAATGTATAGGAAAAGAGATTCCACCTAAACATTAGGAAGAATTTCTGATGGTAAGAGCTGTGTGCCAGTGGGATACACTGCCTTGGAATGTGGTGGAGTCTCTTCTTTGGAGGTTTTTAAATAGATGCTGGATGGTGATCAACAGGAATGCCTTGATTGTGCATTTCTGCTTGCAGAATGGGATTGAACTGGATTGCCCTTGTAGTCTCCTGCAACTGTATGATTCCAAGTCTATGATTCTTCATTCTATGAAGTAGCATGGCCGCCAACCCCTTTGGAGTGTTCATGCTTTTTCATAGCACTCAGACATCCTTGAATCCATCAGCCCTGGAAGAATAACCCTGAGAGAGAACCTCAAATCCATATCAGGATGACACCTGTATGAGGCCAACCTGAAGGATGCAACATAGTATGGAAATGTTTCTCTAGCACTCCTCATCAGGCAAAATCAAAGAAAGGAAGCATGCATGTGGCCTTCCACATGTGGTTGGATTGCAGATCCCAGCATTTCTCCCCATTGTCTATGTTGACCAGGACTGCTGGGATTTTCAGACCAGTAACATCTGAAGGGCTACTCCAGGGTTAACTGGAAAACCCAGAAAGCCAGGTCGAGAGCATTTGGGTAAGAATCAAGGCAGCGAGAAACAATAGGGATATTCTGGTGGGGGTTTACTACAGACCTCCAACCCAGGCTGAGGACTTGGATGACGCCTTCCTCAACCAAATGACTGCACATTCAAAGAGGAGAGATACAGTAATAATAGGAGATTTCAATTACCCGGATATATGCTGGCAGTAAAACTCTGCCAAGACAGCAAGGTCCAGCAAGTTTCTTGCTTGTCTTGCAGACAACTTCATGGTCCAGAAGGTGGAAGAGGCCACAAGGGGATCAAATATTCTAGATCTGGTCTTGACCAACAGGGATGACCTTGTGAATGAGGTAGAAGTGGTTGGATCTTTAGGGGGGAGTGACCATGCCCTGTTGGAATTTAGCATTCAGTGGGAAGGAGAAGATAAGGGTAGCCAGACACTCATCTTAGATTTAAAAAAAGCGGACTTCTGTAAACTTAGGGAGCTGCTGGCTGGAATTCCGTGGTCAGGAATAGTGAAAGGGAAAGGAGTTCAGGAGGCATGGGAGTTCCTTAAAAAGGAGATACTGAAGGCACAGTCTAAACCAGTGCCAATAAGGAGGAAAAATGGAAGGCATCTGAAGAAACCAGAATGGTTGACTAAAGAACTCTCAGCTGAGATAAATGTTAAGAGAAACATGTATAGGAAATGGAAGAAGGGGGAAACCACCAAAGAAGAATTTAAGCAAGTAGCCAGGAGATGTAGGGAGGAGGTCAGAAAGGCTAAAGCACAGAACGAACTTAGGCTGGCCAGAGACATGAAAAACAATAAAAAGGGTTTTTTTAAATATGTCCGCAGCAAAAGGAAAAAGAAGGAGACAGTAGGGTCGCTGCGCAGAGAAGATGGTGAATTACTCACAGGGGGGAGAGAAAAGGCAGAGCTACTTAACACCTTCTTTGCCTCTGTTTTTTCCCAGAAGGATACAAGCACTCAACCTGGCGGTTGGGGAGCAGGGGAGGAAGCAGGGGAAATGAGGCACATAATAAGTAGAGAGGTGGTACAGGAATACCTGGCCGCACTGGATGAATTCAAGTCTCCAGGGCCAGATGAATTGCATCCTAGGATATTAAAAGAGTTGGCAGAGGTCATTTCGGAACCGCTTGCTATAATCTTTGAGGAATCTTGGAGGACAGGAGAAGTTCCATCAGACTGGAAGAGAGCAAATGTTATCCCCATCTTCAAGAAGGGAAAAAAGAGGACCCAAATAATTATCGCCCAGTCAGCCTGACATCAGTACCGGGAAAGATCCTGGAGCAGATCATTAAGCAGTCAGTTTCTAATCATTTAGAAAGCAATGCGGTAATCACGAGAAGTCAACATGGATTTCTCAAAAATAAGTCATGCCAGACTAATCTTATCTCTTTTTATGATAGAGTTACTAGCTTGATAGATGAAGGGAATGCTGTGGATGTAGCATACCTTGATTTCAGTAAGGCCTTCGACAAAGTTCCCCATGACATTCTTGCAAAGAAGCTAGTAAAATGTGGGCTGGACAGGGCTACTGTTATTTGGATTTGTAATTGGTTGACCGACCGAACCCAAAGGGTGATCACGAATGGCTGCTTTTCATCCTGGAGAGAAGTGACTAGTGGGGTGCCACAGGGTTCTGTCCTGGGCCCAGTGCTGTTCAATATTTTTATCAATGACTTGGATGAAGGAATAGAGGGCATGCTCATCAAATTTGCAGATGACACCAAATTGGGAGGGGTTGCTAATACGCCAGAGGGCAGGATCAAAATTCAAAATGACCTGGATAGATTGGAGAGCTGGGCCAGGGCGAACAAAATGAAATTCAACAGAGAGAAATGTAAGGTCCTACACTTAGGCAGAAATAATGGAATCCACAAATATAGGATGGGGGACACGTGGCTGGATAGCAGTACGTGTGAAAGGGATCTAGGAGTCTTCATAGACCACAAGCTGAACATGAGTCAGCAATGTGATGCGGCAGCCAAGAAAGCCAATGCAATTCTTGGCTGCATCAATAGGAGTATGGTGTCTAGATTGAGGGAGGTACTGGTACCACTCTACTCTGCTTTGGTTAGACCCCATCTTGAATACTGTGTCCAGTTCTGGGCACCCCAATTCAAGAAGGATATAGACAAGCTGGAGCAAGTCCAGAGGAGGGCGACCAAAATGGTGAGAGGCCTGGAAGACATGCCCTATGAGGATAGACTTAGAGAGCTGGGTATGTTTAGTCTGCAGAAGAGGAGGTTAAGAGGGGACATGATAGCCATGTTTAAATATTTGAAGGGATGCCATGTAGAGGAAGGAGGGGGCTTGTTTTCTGCTGCCCCAGAGACCAGGACAAGGAGCAATGGATTCAAGCTGCAGGAAAGGAGATTCCACCTGAACCTCAGGAAGAACTTCCTGACAGTCAGGGCTGTCCGGCAATGGAATCTGCTGCCTCGGAGTGTAGTGGAGTCTCCTTCCTTGGAGGTTTTTAAGCAAAGGCTTGATGGCCATCTGTCGGGAGTGCTTTGAGGGTGTTCCTGCATGGCAGGGGGTTGGACTGGATGGCCTGTGTGGTCTCTTCCAACTCTACATTTCTATGATTCTATGATTCTATGAAGCAAAGGGATGTGCGGAGGAGAGAAATATGGTGAATATAGAATCCATGGTGTCTGCATTTAGTCTTAGAATGGAATGTGGGAGAAGATTGCAGACATTCAAATTAGGTTCTGCCTGCTATGGTGATCACTTCCAATTTCTCCCAGGAGCTCTGGAAGAAAGAAACATATAATAATTTTTGAAAATATAAAACCAAATCTTTTTTCCCCCTGTGTCTAGTTGTAATTATCAAAGGGCTAAGTCTATTTAAGCAAAAACAGTAAGGAGTCTTGTGCAAGGCTTTAAGGGACAACACATTTTACTGCAGCACCAGCTTTTTGTAGACTGTAGCCCTCAGATACTCAAAGTGACCTCCAGTATTTCAGTACCTTTCTAATGGGACGGGCAAGATTGCAGACAGTGAGATCAGTGGAAAATTAAAAGCAGAAAGTTAGCGTGACAGTGTTGTTGTTGACAGTTGTTTTATTCACATTGCCCATTTATCAGACTGCTGCTGGTAAAGAAACACCCTGGCCCTAGGAAAGCCAATTATCACATGTAAAGTTTGAAGAAGCCATTATTCTGAGTCAGATCTCTGGTGATTGACTAGAACTCCCTAATGAATTATCACTCAGCAGTCTCTCTCTCTCTCTCTCTCTCCCCCCTCCGCCCCCCAGCTCCCTCCCACCATAGTGGCTGCTTTGAATTCAATGACAGAATAGTTTGAGAGATTAAAGTTTTCCTCCCATAGGATTTTGATTGTTCAAATATTCTTTCTCTACTACAAAGCCTGAGATTTCTGTCACTTGCTTGCTAGGACACTAGTTTTGTCAGAGGTCAGAAAAGTTACTATTCGGAGCATACCTCCCAGAATCGCTCAGCCTCCATGCCCTGTAGTGACCTTGTTGGTACCGTCTTGGCTTTTGAATTTAAATTTCCCCACAGTTTTAGATAAGTTTTCCTACAGAAATAGCTGGCCATTTCTGGCAACCATAGAAGCCTGTATTCAGTTACTGAAGGTTGCTGAGTTGGAGTTGTGTGCCCAGTGCTACTGTGTGGGTGTTGTTATTGTGCATTGCATACACGGAGGCATATTGTGCATTGCACATGCAGATGTGCATTGTGATAGTGCATTTCACATTTATTTGCACACTCAGTAGTGCAGCACTGCAATTCATAATTGCCATGAAGATATCTGGGTGTAACATTCCGTTCCATCTCCCTGCTGGCAGATCTTGACCATTATTAGAGGTTTGCTCAGCCCAAGAGAGATGTGATTGGGTTAATGAGATATCATGATGAAAATGTCCCTAACCTTTTCAAATTTCAGGTTCCAGAAGAGAGCGGTGTGGGTATCGGATCATACGCCGCCATCGGAACTCAGAAGATCCCATGCATTGTGTCAGCAAAGTGAAGAAGAACAGCGAAACCATCATCCAAATGAAAGAGGTCCTGGTCAATGCCCTGACCCCAGAACAGTTTGTTTCCATATTACTTGAAGCTGAACCACCCAACGTGTTGGTGAGTCGTCCCAGCAAGCCATTTACAGAAGCTTCCATGATGATGTCCTTGACAAAACTTGCTGACAAAGAACTGGTCCACATGATCGGCTGGGCCAAAAAGATTCCTGGTGAGTTTGCTGGAAACTCAAGCGTTCATAGTAGGATTTGTGATACATAGCCTATTAAGGGTTGAGTCAGCATATTCAAGATGCTAAAACAGGAGAAGGTGGCAATAATTCTCTTGTTAGATGTTTATACAACCAGGATGAGGTCATAATTTAGTAGGAGTATGCATGGAGAGCCAGAGTGGCATATCGGTTTGAGCATTGGACTATGACTGGAGAGACCAGGGTTCAAATTCCTGCTCAGCCATGGAAACCCTCTGGGTGACTTTGGGCAAGTTGCACTCTCTCAGCCTCAGAGGAAGGCAATAGAAAACCCTCTCGGACCAAATCTTGTCAGGAAAATTAAATGATAGGATCGTCTTAGAGTAGTCATAATTTGGAAATGATTTGAAGGCACATAACAAGAACTGTGCATGATTTGCTTGTGGCATATTCTGGATCCAATTTCTGGCCTCTCTAGTTAAAAGGATCAGGAAGGAGGTGAAGGCTTCTGCCAGAGACCTAGCTACTGATGGTCAGAGAAAGCAGTACTAGGCTTAAGGGACCTAGAATCTGGCTTTATACAGAGAAGCTTCTTATACCTTTGGAAGACATGCTGTTGTGAACATCACGTGCGTGGCCAAATGGGGTGGTAGGCAAAGTGTTTAGGGCTCTACGTGTACGATTCTAAAGGCTAAATCCAATTAGTTCCAACTAGAGTCTCATTTCTCCTCCCATCCCTGAAGACATTTTAAAGTATCTTCTCCATGTGAGCCAGGAAATGATCCTTCCAGATGGTAGGGTGAATCTCTCTATCACTCTGTTTATATCTCTTTGTGTTTTCTCTATCCTCTCCCATATAGCTGTCAGTTCTTCCCACTCTCAGTCATTCATCATTCTGTACTTTATGGGTCTTATGGGTCTTGATAGGACTTTCCCCCTAGAGATTTCTGAGCATCTAAATTTTACATAAACACAATAACATCCTTCTGGATCACATTGAAGGCCAATCTTGTCCCCATGCTGTTCCCACAGAATGCTCAGCCATACCCATTCCCACAGTGGCCAGCCATGTGATTATGGGAAACTCACAAGAGTGACATGAACATTACGATGCCTCTTATTGTTAGAGGCAGTATGCTCCTCAAAACTGACTGCTGGAGAACATTAGTGGGAAGGTGTCAAATTCCAGCATTTAACAATGCTCTGAGTGAACAATACTTTCACAGAATCATAGAGTTGGAAGAGACCCCAGGGGCCATCCAGTCCAACCCCCTGCCATGCAGGAACACCCTCAAAGCGCTCCCGACAGATGGCCATCCAGCCTCTGCTTAAAAACCTCCAAAGAAGGAGACTCCACCACACTCTGAGGCAGCATATTCCACTGCCGGACAGCTCTGACCGTCGGGAAGTTCTTCCTGAGGTTCAAGTGGACTCTCCTTTCCTGCAGCTTGAATCCATTGCTCCTTGTCCTAGTCTCTGGAGCGGCAGAGAACAAGCCCGCTCCCTCCTCCACATGACATCCCTTCAAATATTTAAACATGGCTATCATGTCCCCTCTTAACCTCCTCTTCTGTAGACTAAACATACCCAGCTCCCTAAGCCATTCTTCATCGGGCATGGCTTCCAGACCCTTCACCATTTTGGTCGCCCTCCTCTGGACATGTTCCAGTTTATCGATATCCTTCTTGAATTGAGGTGCCCAGAACTGGACACAGTATTCCAAATGAGGCCTAACCAATGCAGAATAGAATGGTACCATTACCTCCCTCGATCTAGACACCATACTCCTATTGATGCAACCAAGAATTGCGTTGGCTTTCTTGGCTGCTGTATCACACTGCTGACTCATGTTCAGCTTGTGATCTACCAAGACTCCTAGACTCCTAGATCCTTTTCACACATACTGCTATCCAGCTATGTGTCCCCTATTCTGTATTTGTGCATTCCATTTTTTCTACCTAAGTGTAGGACCTTACATTTCTCTCTGTTGAAATTCATTTTGTTAGCTTTGGCCCAGGTCTCCAATCTGTCAACGTCTTTTTGAAATTTGAACCTGTCCTCGGGGGTATTAGCAACCCCTCCCAATTTGGTCTCATCTGCAAATTTGATTAGCGTGGCCTCCACTCCTTCATCCAAGTCATTGATGAACATGTTGAATAGCACTGGGCCCAGGACAGAACCCTGTGGCACCCCACTAGTCACTTCTCTCCAGGATGAAAAGCAGCCATTGGTGATCACCCTTTGATTTCAGTCAGTCAACCACTTAGCAATCCACCTAACAGCAGCCCTGTCCAACCCATCTTTTACTAGCTTCTTTGCAAGAATGTCATGGGGAACTTTGTCAAAGGCCTTACTGAAATCAAGATATGCTACATCTACAGCATTCCCTCCATCTATCAACTTGTAACCCTATCATAAAAAGAGATAAGATTTGTCTGGCATGACTTATTTTTGAGAAATCCACGCTGGTTTCTAGTGATTACGGCATTGCTTCCTAAGTAATTACAAGCTGACTGTTTAATGATCTGCTCTAGGATCTTTCCTGGAATTGATGTCAGGCTGACTGGGCAATAATCATTAGGGTCCTCTTTTTTCCTCTTCTTGAAGATGGGGGTGACATTTGACCTCCTCCAGTCCAGACTTCTCCTGTTCTCCAAGAGTTCTGAAAGATTATTGCAAGTGGTTCAAAAATGACTTCTGCCAGTTCTTTTAATATCCTTGGATGTAATTCATCTGGCCCTGGGGACTTGAATTCATCTAGTTTAGCCATATATTCCTGTACTACTTCTCTACTTATTCTGTGCTGCATTTCCCTCGCTTCCTCACCTGCCCCCCCCCTGCCCAGGTTGAGTATTTCTATCCTTTTGGGAGAAAACTGAGGCAGTTGAGTAGTTCTGCCTTCTCACTTCCCCCGTTATTAATTGGCCACCTTCTCCATGCAGCGATCCTATCATTTCCTTGTTTTTCCTTTTGCTGGGGCCATACCTAAAAAAGCCCTTTTTATTGTTTTGGATGTCTTTGGCAAGCCTGAGTTCATTCTGTGCTTTAGCTTTTCTGACCTTCTCCCTACATCTTCTGGCTATGTGCTTGAATTCCTCTTTGGTGGTTTCACCATTTTTTCATTTCCTGTACATGTTTCTTTTAACACTTTTAACACTTCTTTAACACTTATAACACTTTCTTTTGCTATGTCTCAGATCTTCCATCAGTTACTTTTGTTGGATGCCTTCAGCTCCTAGTATTAAGAGAGAGAGAGAAATTTCCTATCCACTTTCTCCACAGTGTTATAGACTTTTCTCATATCCTTTTCCTACACCTTTTCCATTTTCAGTAGCTGATTACTTATAGTTATAGTTACTTATATAATTACTTATTTTCAGTAGCTGGTTACTTGATGAGATGGGTCTTACTTTTGCAGAAGATTTCCTTCAGCAAACTTTGTCTGTATGTATCTACAGCTTAAATACTCTAAAAACAGCCTGAATACCCTGAGCAGCCTAAATACCCTGTAGGCACCAGTTCCTGTCGGATCCTGGAAGCTAAGGAGGGATGGCACTGATTAGTACTTGAATGGGGGACCCACAACAAATACCAGATGATATAAGCTATATTTCAGAGGAAGGAACATGCAAACCAACTCTGAGTACTCCATGCCTAAGAAAACCCTCTGAAATTCATGAGGTTGCCATAAGCTGACAGGTGACTTTGAGGCACATACGCACACATCTGCAGATTTCATGGTTTTCTGAGAGTGCATCTACATTTTACCAGTTTTAAGGGATTTTTGGTGTGTGTGTATGTGGGTGGGGGAATTGTTCCAAAAAAAAATTGGGGGGTGTCTGGGTTTGGGGTGTGTGTGTTTTAGGATACTTTGAAGGCTGCAGAATGGGGTAGGCTAAACTTTTCCTAACTTTGCCTTAGGCTGATGTAAGTCACCCACAGGATTCTGGACCAAGCCTGCTGATACTTCCCTCCTTTGTGCATGGAGCCATTTTGGCTGTACCTGCATGGGAGCAGGAATATTTCAAACTGAAAGTTTGTTGTTGTTTGTGGCCCTAAAGATTTTCTGGGGCCCTAAAGATTTTGTGGCCCTAAAGATTTTCTGGGGCTGAGGGGATGTCACCCCCCTAAGGTCACCCAGTAGGTTTCCATGGCCAAGCGGGGAATGGAACCCTGGTCTCCAGAGCTGTAATCTGGTGCTCAGACCACTGCACCATGCTCTAGCAGGAATCAATTTAGAATGGAATTCAGAATTACAGAGCCTTCAGCCTTTCACAGATTAAAAAAACCAGGACATAGGTAGTCAAGCAATATCAGAATGTGGTCAGTTTGGCAAAAGTTATCAGTGAGGAAGACCATACAAGCTAGGAGAGGCTGCAGCAGTTTTCTTTGGCCTGAGCCTTCTGGGAAAGGCAAGAATCTGTCCCCTCCTCTCCTCTGCTGTCTTCTCCCCACTGTTGAGTTAAGGGAGTGCAAACTGCTTTTATGCGTTGAACACAGTTTGCAACAAATGAAGTAAGCTGAGGACCAAGGGAAAAGCAGGAGGAAGAAAGAGAAAGTGGGACAAAATTCAGATGATTCTTTAAATCATCTGAAAAAAAAGGAAGATAGAGGATTAATCAGAACTGTATCTACCAAATCAGGTCAGTTGGGAGGAACTGATAGTGCTCAGCTGTATTGGAAAGGCTAGATGTGGCTAGATTATTTTAGCTGTATGATCTTGTGTAATCAGGGTCACATTTATGTCAGGGTCAGATCAAATTATATCAGATCGGAGTACCCAATTAATCTTACAGAAATTTCTGCAATTTCTTTCTGTAGTTTTCCACATGCTGAAATATCTACATGACTAGCATCTCTCTTTTTAATTTAGTGATTTGGGCACAGTGAATAGGATTTATTATTATTTATTATTATTATTATTTATTTGTATCCCGCCTCTCCATATGGATTGAGGTAGCGAACAACTTACAATTAGCATGTATAGTAGAGTCCTGGTTATCTGACCCAAACAGGCGGCCACAGCGTTGGATAACCGAAAGGGTCAGATTACCCGGACGCCTGTGGCGGCCGCCATTTTGGGGGATGTCGGGGGTGTGTCGGGGCATGTCTGGGGGCGCAGAAATGCCCACAGCCACGCCCCCAGGCCGTCGCAACGTCGGTTAATCTGGATGGTCAGATAACTGAGCGTCGAACAAATGGGACTCTACTATATTTCGAAACATTTCTATATTTTATCCAAAAAACTGAAAAGAGCGACTACTGTCTTATATTTTTGGACTTCAGAGTATGTTGATACACACACAGATGTGCACGCGGACACACGCACACACAGACACGCACACACACATTGAAGTGCTGGACTCAGCTTGCAGTATCTCCGCTTTAGCAACTTGACTATTGTGTAGTCTGGCAATTTCTAAATTTTGTAAGGCATCTAAAACATATACACAGCAGGACAAATGAGATCTGCCCCTAGTGAAAGATGCAAAGAATAAGAAATACAAGAAGAATATTATCTCTACTTAAAAGTCTTAAATGAAATTTAAAGTCACCAAGGTTCTGAATGGTAGTCCTAATGAGAAGTAATTTTACTTTGATCATTGGAAAATGTCAGGCATTTGCGCTCAGCAAATGGGAAAGGAGTCCATTTTCACATCTGAGCTACTATCTCTGCTTCTTTTGTCACTCAAAGCACCGTTAGTAGAAATGCATGTAGTTTTGGTTTGATTTTTCTCTCTCCTTCCCCTGCTTACACAGTAAATGCTGCTGCTCAGGATATTAATTTGCTCTCCTACAACGTGAAAAATCTCTCTCGGTTGGATTTAGTATTAGTCATACTTGAAGCAGACCCTCTGAAATCAATGAAACTTAATTTAACCATGACTCATGCAAATCCCATTCATTTTAACTAAACATGACTGGATCCAACCCTCTCTTTTCACAAATATTCATCCTTGGAAATATTACTCTTTTCAAATCCACACTGATCTGTTTTTCTGTTTAAAACTGGTTTCCCTTAAATTCTATTTAAATTCCATTTTTAATATCAAGTTAGTTACAACCTAATTACATAGCACATTGTATCTATGGTATAAAGCTGGGGGTGGGAGTCAGGATTACATAAAAATGCATTTAATACTGTAAACATTAGTATGAATTTAGATCACAAAAACCAAATGCAGAGGTATAGGGTGGGGATACTTGGCTCAGCAGTACTACATGTAAAAAGGACCTTGGGATTATTGCTGATCCTAAATTGAACATGAGCCAGGAGTGTGATGCTGCATCAAAGAAGGCAAATGCTATCTTAGCCTGCATTAATGCAACATAGTTTTTAAGTTGAGTGAAATAGTATTCCACTTATGTTGTGCATTGGTCAGGCCTCATCTGAAGTACTGCATTCAGTTCAGGGTGCCTCGTTTTAAGAAGGATATAGACAAGCTAGAGCAGGTTCGAAGAAGGGCAAGAAGGATAGTAAGAGATATGGATAACAAAACAAGCAAGGAAAGGTTGAAGGAGCTGGGCATGTTCAGCTTGGTGACCAATGGGTGACATAATCATACCCTTTAAATAACGTAAGGGCTGCCACAAACAAGAGGAATCTGGCTTGTCCTTTGCTGCTTCAGAGGGGAGAACTGGGTCTAATGATTTTACTTTCAGTTGCATAAGGACGAGGGGCGAGGAGGGCGGTTCACCCTGGGTGGCAATGTTTTTGGGGTATCCCAGCCTGTGGGGCCTGGGGCGCCCCTGTGTGCCCTGGCCACCTCCACACACCGCGGCTATGCCCCCATGCAGAGTTGCCACGTCCCTTGCACCGTAGCCTTGCCCCCTCCCACCCCGCCTCCCCACATTCCAAGCTCTGCCACTGTTTACATTACAGGAGGGTAGGTTTTGATTGAACATCAGTTGGGACCTTTATTGAGAGTAGATGGACAACGGAAGCAATTGCCGAGAGAGATGGAGGTCTCCTTCTCTGAATGTATTCAAAAAGAGGTTGGACACCTACCTGCTGGAGAAGCTCTCGCTGGAGGTCCTGCATGGAGCAGGGGGCTGGACTCAATAATCCATAGGGCCCTTTCTAACTCTATGGGCCTTTCCATGCTACACTATAGTGATATTATTCCACTTTCAATGTTCTATGGAATCCTGGGGTTTGCAGTTTAGGGAGGGCATTTAGACTTCTCAGCCGGAGAGCTCTTTGGCCTCAGGAAACCACAAACCCCAGAATTCCACAGGATGTTAAAAGTGGATTAATAGCATTGCAACAGGGTAGTGCAGAAAGGCCCTCTGATTCTATGAATCTTTTAAATGTGGATACTGGGACAGGTATTCTCACAGGGTCATTCTCCTTTTAATTCTCATACTTCAGAAGCAAGTATGCTGCCATAAAGTTAATACGTAACCATAGCTATGTATTTCTAAGGAGAATTTTGAAGGGATGCCATGTAGAGGAAGGAGAGGGCTTGTTTTCTGCTGCTCCAGAGACCAGGACAAGGAGCAATGGATTCGAGCTGCCGGAAAGGAGATTCCACCTGAGCCTCAGGAAGAACTTCCTGACGGTCAGGGCTGTCCAGCAGTGGAATATGCTGCCTCGGAGTCTCCTTCCTTGGAGGTTTTTAAGCAGAGGCTGGATGGCCATCAGTCGGGAGTGCTTTGAGGGTGTTCCTGCATGGCAGGGGGTTGGACTGGATGGCCCGTGTGGTCTCTTCCAACTCTACATTCTATGATTCTATGATTCTATTAGGTCCAGTCTTACCAACAAGAAGCAAGAAGCAGTAGTTTGAAAACAGCAGATTCCAAAAGTCATTGTTCTGCTCCTCCCCAGTCTTTACTTCTTTGTCGTTTGAAACCAAGAACAACAAGGGAGGTAGGAGTGATCCTGAATGTAGGTGTAGCAACCGATAAAGCCGCTGATCTCAGATTTGCTCGAGAGTAGACATTCATTGGTTCAGCTTCCATGGCACTGAAAAATATGCTAGAAGGAGAAGACTTCTATTGGGGATGGTAAAAATTTTGGCCCTTTCCACAGGACGCTGTTGTCATGGCATGGGGACGGGAGGAGCAGGACTGCGGTGATGCTTCTGCATGACACCGTCATGGGCCTGTCCTTCTCCCATCATTAGGCAGCTTGATCATTGATTAAATAATTGACGGGTTTTCCCCTCCAATGACCCATCATCACAATGACCCCACTTACCTGGCCTGTGGAAGGTCCAGAAGCACGATGGAGGCGCTTCCTGCCCCAGTGCAGCCAGGGGAAGTGCCCGGCTGAGCGGCAGAAAGAAGAGGTGTGTCCATCGCGCTCTCTTCCACAGGGAGCTGGTCTGATGTGGAGGGTTTTTCACATTCCCTCTCCAGCAAAGCCAGTGCTGGGATCACTACCGGAGCACTATGGGACAAGGTAGGATGCAGAAAGGGCCTTAGTTTCTGCTCATTTTTGGTAAGAATTTATCCAAATCTAAAATACTTCATGTTCAATAAAGAAAGAATCTAAGATCTATTTTTATTTTATTTCATTAAAAAAAACTTGAATCTGAGAGACAGCAAAGGTGGGCCCAAGCCCTTCAATGTTTAGTTTTTTAAAATGTGGCTTTGAATCCCCATGTAGTTACCAATGCTCATATAATGGAATTAATGTTGCCACATTTTTATTTTTGTGGGAGGCCTTTTCACCTATATGCCAGGAAAGTACAGCACTGTTCTCTTCATGCTCTGCCTTTGACCCAGAAAACCCCATGATAGGTTCAGCTTAGAGTGTTTCTTCAGCATGCCTCCCTGTCTACCCTTGCTTCTTTCTCTTATCTTTTGCCTTTTAAAAAAAGTCCACTTTTCACCTCTCTGCACTACATTTAGAACATTGCTGGAACAACAGGCTGCAACTGAGTAATTCCCAGCTAGTCTCATGTTTCTGCACTTGGAGAGAAACATGCAGGAAGAAGTGTGGGGGATCATATAGAGCTAATTTCCCTACACAAACTTTCCAGATGGCCTCATGAGTCCCTTAATTATCTGATAATGCACTAGACATTTGCACAAAACAGTAGACTTACATGGTACAGCATTCTACCATGCCAGTAAGGCAGGGTGAGAACCCTACAGTTCTCCAAATATTGTTGGACTGTAGCTCCTAGAAGCCCCAGCCAGCATTGCTCGGGATTTGCAGTGCAGAAACAGCTGGAGGGATACAGGGTTCCCACCCATGCATCAGTTTCGTAGAGGGCCTTTTTCCATGCCATGGTGGCATGTGCTAGATGTACTTCTGCTTGTCTTTCACTCCTGCCTAAGACAGTGCTGTGCAATAAAGTGTTGTGCAAAATCCACGAATATTTGCAAAACACAACCCTGTGCAAAAGGGAGCGTTTTTTGTTGACCATATTGCCTGCAGAGAGGTCTGGGCCAAGATCCGATATAGGGCTTCCATGCAGAGGTATTTATTTTATTATTTATTTATTTAGTTAGTTAGTTAGTTATTTTATTTATTACATTTGTATGCTGCCTTTTCTCCCAGTGTGGGAACCAAGGCATCTTCTAATATGCATTGACTGGGTTTGCAACTGTTGGGTTGAATGGCAATTTTGCAAAATGGAATGCAAATCAAATGTGCAAATTAATGGACAACCCAATGCCCAAGTGTACCCCTTGAGCATCCACCTGTGTTGCCATGCATAATGGATCTACATGGAGAACTCCAGTTCTATGACCTCGACCTGAATGCAGATGTTCTGCATGAGACAAAAAAAAATTCCAAATACTTTCAGAGGGAAACTTACCCATGTGTAAGACAGCAACAGGATTCCAGCTTTTATCTTATGTGTCAGCAGTACTTGAAATCATAGAATCATAGAGCTGGAAGGGGCCTTATGGGCTGTCAGGTCCAACCCTCTGCTCAATGGAGGATCTCCAGGTAGAGCATCCCCAGCAGGTAGCTGTCCAGCCTCTTTTGGAAGACATCCAGAAAAGGAGACCCCACTACCTCTCAAAATCATTGATTCTACTGCCAAACCACTCATACTATCAAGAAAACCTTCTAATGTTCAACCAAAGTCTACCCTCCTGTAACTTAAAAGCATTAGACCTACTTCTGCCAGTATGGTCTTTCATATTATTTTTTTTAAAAAAGAAAACAACCCACAGATTAATTTCAGGTACAGAACTGATTCATCTATATGGATATACCAGCAAAGTATCTAGATATTCCTCTGCTGGTGAGTGTAAATGCTTGAATGCCTATCCATTTGGAAGTAAAGATGGGGCTACCCCAAAATTGTCCAAGTGTGAAAAAGAGAAATGGATGATGATGATGCAATGACACCTTTTTCTGTGTTTGTCAAGGCTTCATAGAGCTGAGCCTGTATGATCAAGTGAGGCTTTTGGAAAGCTGCTGGTTGGAAGTGTTAATGGTGGGTCTGATGTGGAGATCTATTGACCATCCCGGCAAGCTCATCTTTGCACCAGACCTCGTGCTCGACAGGTAAGAAAATGAACCTGGAGGGACTTTCTGTTTCTGCTTGTTTTTTACAGTTCATTGAAATGTCAGCCCATGGCCTGAAGAAGCCCAGGCAGAAGGATTTGCAGCTGTGTAAGAATGGAAGTATCTAAAACTCACAGTTTTTGAAATGGGGGATCACAGCAGTATAACTGCACCCACTGGAGGGAACTATGTTATTAGAAGGGGTTTCTGGGCAATTGCCCCAGTTCCAGCACTTTGCAATTGTTGTTGTTAGTTGCTTTCAGGTTGACTTTGGCTTATGGTGACTGTATGAATGGGAGACCTACAACACTCCTGCCATCAACAGCCCTGCTTAGGTCTTGCAGTCTCAGCACTGTGGCTTCCTTGATTGGATCAATCCACATGTAGGATGGATGTAGCATGGATCTCTTCTCCTACTACCTTCTATTTTACCAAGCATTATTGTCATTTCCAGTGAGTTCCATTGCCAGTTATGAAGCCAAGGTATGATAGCTCCAGCATCGTATTTTGGCTTCTAGAGAGAGTTCAGATTTGATTTTATCTAGGACCTTTTTGTTGGTCATTTTGGGTATCCATGGTATCCATAGAACTCTTCTCTGGCACCACATTTCAAAGGAGTTGATTGTCTTCCTCTTAATTTTCTTCACTGCCCATCTTTCACGACCATACATAGCAATCAGAAATACGATAGTGTGGATGAACTGTGCAATAAGAAGCTTTAAATACAATATGAGTTAACCTGGTGGGGGTTTGATGAACACATTTTTCATAAATATACAGGCATTTATGTCTGGAAATATTTTAGACCACCCTTTGATGATGAAGATGGTTTGCAAAGATTACTGAAATAATACACAATTCAGTAAACACACTGAAGAAACGTCTCCATTGTCAAAACAAAGAAGGCAGCAAATAGAACAGGGTAGACAAAAATCAATCAGATCATATGCCTAGGTAAATAGAAAGGTTTTGAGGTGGCATTAAAGCAGTTGCAATATTTGCAGATGTCACCATCCCATCTCCAGGGGAAGCATATTCCACAGTTGGGATGCCCCAGCTGAGAATACCTTGTTTGTTGACACGTAAATTACCTGAGATATTTGCAGAAGAGCTTCTCCTGATTGTGAAATTCAGTCATCGTTTTTACAGCAACCCTCTGACAAAGAGTGGGTTAAGAAATAAATATCTACCCAAGACCCACTCTTGATGACAGAGAAAAAATAAAATAGTCTTGATATATTCATAATAAGGTGTACCCTCCATTTCACAGATGAAAATCAGGATACACTTGGCCAAGCAACACCAGCTTGTAGTCAAGACAGCCAAAGCTATTAATGGGGAAGAACATGCAAACTGGGAGAGGCTGCAGGAGTTTTTTTGCCTGGGTCTATTTCCTACCATATCCTACACCTCCATTCTGCAGGATGTGCTATTTTCATAATTTAATGTACTTATGGCTGGAAAGTACAGTGACTGGAAAGTGTGTGGCCAGGTCACGCTGACCTGAGACATGATCAGGTCATAAGTTCAGAGAGTATTTGGTGGGAAACCCAGATGCTAATGGGTTTGTGATAATCCTTTTAATATCTCAGGCTCCATGCACATCCAAATACAAGGGAAGGCAAAAGTGCCCAGGTGAAGCCATCAGGAATCATTCCTTGATCTCACCCTATAGAAATCTTTCCTATGTCCCCTGCCCAACCAAGACATTAAGAGATTTTTTTACTGAATATGACACATCAAATAGATAAGAAATATAAAAAATATGAAAAAATTATTTTATATATGAAAACGGCTGCGAGGATTGTATATGCAAAATACTGGAAAAGATCAGAGACCCCTTCAGCTGAAGAATGGTTAGAGAAATTGCAAGAATATGTAATCTTAGATGATCTTACATGCAGATTGAAGGACGAAAAAAGCAGTAAAAAAATGGAAGATATGAGAACAATTAAGTTATATATTGAAGAGAACTGGGTAAAGTTATGCCAAGAGTAAAGTAACAAGTAAGAAATAAGATAAAATATAACAGTTTGTCAATGAAATTGCTTAAGGAAGAGATATGACAATGAAGAGACAAGTCTACAAAAATAAAAGTAATCAGAATAAGAGATCTCGGAGAAAAAGCAGAAATAAAAGCAGTTCAAACGAGGGGAAGGAGGAAGGAAAAGAATAATACAGAAAGATAACAATACAGGATGGGAGAAAAAAAGATAGGCAAGGGAATATAATAAAAGTTGAGGTGATGTAAATATTTGGCTAGATATGAATTGATGTACAAATATTCTCTCCTTTGTTTTATTCATATCTTGGAAAATGATGAACATGTTGTTGTTGATTAATCTGAGTGTTTGATATCTCTTTTTTTAATATCTTCTTTTTTTAATAAAAATAATTAAAAAAAAGAGATTGTCATGATTCCCATCGATGTTTTGTCACCTAGAATTAGGGCCATCAGCCCATTCTGTGCTCCTTTGTCAATCCTGTGAGAAAGCCATTACAGATTTGTCTATGCACCTCCTTCAGGGTAGGAAATAAGAGTATATAAACTCTGACTCCAGTATCAACAAATTGTAGTACGTTGGACATAATACTGCCGTTTGTCCGTGCTGCCCTCAGACGCCGTCTGAGCCACTCTGCTGTGACCCCTTTTTCAGGACCGGTTACTGTCACCCTCTTCACGCCTAATTTCTCTCTCTAGCCAACCTTTCATCCCTCGCTTTTCTATAGCCTTGTATGGCTCTTGAGGGGGTCTCATTTTTTGTGTGTTTGTCAATCCAAATACTGTGTTAACTTTTTTTTATATATTTTTTTATTTTTTTAATAAGACATAAGCATTCAATTGTAAAACAAATTATCCAGATAAAATACCAAAAATACAATATAATATAAAACAAACAGACAAGTACATGTAATCAAACTATGCAAACTTATAAAACAACATTAAGGGAAATTCCAAAAACTTTTGAAAATGAGAAGTGAGAAGGTTTTTAACTGAAGTTTAAAAATAAGAGGAGAAGGAGCAGTCTGCAAATGTTCAGCAATTCTAGTTGCTGGTGCCAATTTGAGCAGACCCATTGAATCAGTTGTGTTAACTTTAATGAGAGTCCTCTCTACAGTTAGTACTCATATACGTAGGTGAAAAGATCCTTTATCCTTCTCTTGCAGACCTCCTTTGGGCTATAATTCCCCCCGCCCCCAAAATTCTAAGGAGATGCTGGCATTGCTTGTAGACCTCAAAGTCCTCCACCTCTTAGGGTCCCATATTGGGAAGGGAAAGATTTCTCTCCTCTCCTCTCCTCTCTTCCCTGCTGAATTATCTGAGTATAAAGTTCTTTTGCACCCTGGCCTCGGTTTGCTCCAACTAAAGGAAGCTGAGGACAAAGAGAGAAAGTGGGAGGAGGAGAGAGAACCAGTGACATTTTAAAATGGCATAATCCTCTGACTATTTTCAACTTAGGGATGAGGGGAAATGTGTGGAAGGAATTTTGGAAATCTTTGACATGCTCCTGGCAACGACTTCAAGACTTCGAGAGCTGAAATTGCAGCACAAAGAATATCTCTGTGTCAAGGCGATGATCCTTCTCAATTCCAGTGAGTAGATGTGCTGCAGTCATGTCAAGCTGTGCTTATTACAGAGACAAAAAGTTGGGCGGTGGTAGTAGAAATATCAAAGGACACAAGAGCCATTACGACAAACAGAATAAAAACATCCAAAGTGCTTTCCCCGCCCCCCAGCTTCCTCCTGTTATCATGGTTTTCTGATTGATACACAGAAATAATCCCAAAGTCACCACAATGGATCGTTCTGCGTGCTATATTTTAATACCTTCTAACGGTAAAACTTGAAAAGACTCTTAATAAAATAGTATGTGACCCAAGATTTATTAAATCATCCTCTTGTTCTCCCACTCATATTCTCCCAAGCCATATCAGAGTGTGGTCAAGATGGCTGAAGTTATCAGTGCAGAAGAACATCCAAGCTACAAGAGGCTGCAGCAGTTTGATTTTGCTTGAGTTTACTGGGAAGGGCAAGATTCTGCCCCTTCGTCTCCTCTCTTCCTACTCCCTCCTCCACTGCTGAGTTGAGTGTAAACTGTTTTTGCACTTTGAACTCAGTTTACAGCAACTGAGGGAGAAAGTGGGAAGCAGAGAGAAAAACCAGGACATTTAAAAATCAGCTGAAAAAGTGGAACCACAGAGACTTAATTGGAACTGTCTCTGCCAGATCAGGAAAACTGGACAGAATGGCTGGAGGGTTGCCAACAGTGACCACATACAGGCTGAGATAGTACATCAGGGAGTCACAGTATTACCTTCCACTCACAGTGGAAGGTAATGATTGTGCCTTAGTCAATTGGAACACTGTGAAACTAACAAAGAAAACATGCAATATGCATGGTTCCAATGTGCAGTGGCGCTGCATAGAATCATAGAAATGTAGAGTTGGAAGAGACCACAGGGGCCATCCAGTCCAACCCCCCTGCCATGCAGGAACACCCTCAAAGCACTCCTGACAGATGGCCATCCAGCCTCTGCTTAAAAACCTCCAAAGAAGGAGCCTCCACTACACTCCGAGGCAGCATATTCCACTGCCAGACAGCCCTGACTGTCAGGAAGTTCTTCCTGAGGTTCAGGTGGAATCTCCTTTCCTGCAGCTTGAATCCATTGCTCCTTGTCCTGGTCTCTGGGGCAGCAGAAAACAAGCCCTCTCCTTCCTCTACGTGGCATCCCTTCAAATATTTAAACATGGCTATCATGTCCCCTCTTAACCTTCTCTTCTGCAGACTAAACATACCCAGCTCTCTAAGTCTCTCCTCTTAGGGCATGACTTCCAGGCCCCTCACCATTTTGGTCACCCTCCTCTGGACTTGCTTCAGCTTGTCCATGTCCTTCTTGAATTGGGGTGCCCAGAACTGGAAACAGTATTCAAGATGGGGTCTAACTAAAGCAGAGTAGAGTGGTACCAGTACCTCCCTCGATCTAGACACCATACTCCTATTGATGCAGCCAAGAATTGCATTGGCTTTCTTGGCTGCCGCATCACGCTGCTGACTCATGTTCAGCTTGTGATCTATGAAGACTCCTAGATCCCTTTCACACGTACTGCTATCCAGCCACGTGTCCCCTATCCTATATTTCTGTATTCCATTTTTTCTACCTAAGTGTAGGACCTTACACTTCTCTGTGTTGAATTTCATTTTGTTAGCCTTGGCCCAGCTCTCCAATCTATCCAGGTAATTTTGAATTTTGATCCTGTCCTCTGGCGTATTAGCAACCCCTCCCAATTTGGTGTCATCTGCAAATTTGATGAGCATGCCCTCTATTCCTTCATCCAAGTCATTGATAAAAATGTTGAACAGCACTGGGCCCAGGACAGAACCCTGTGGCACCCCACTAGTCACTTCTCTCCAGGATGAAAAGCAGCCATTCGTGATCACCCTTTGGGTTTGGTCGGTCAACCAATTACAAATCCAACTAACAGTAGCCCTGTCCAGCCCACATTTTACTAGCTTCTTTGCAATAATGTTATGGGGGACTTTGTCAAAGGCCTTACTGAAATTGAGATATGCTACATCCACAGCATTCCCTTCATCTATCAAGCTAGTAACTCTATCATAAAAAGAGATAAGATTAGTCTGGCATGACTTATTTTTGAGAAATCCATATTGACTTCTTGTGATTACCGTGTTGCTTTCTAAATGATTAGAAACTGACTGCTTAATGATCTGCTCCAGGATCTTTCCAGGTACTGATGTCAGGCTGACTGGGCGATAATTGTTCGGGTCCTCTTTTTTCCCTTCTTGAAGATGGGGATAACATTTGCTCTCCTCCAATCTGCTGGAACTTCTCCTGTCCTCCAAGATTTCTCAAAGATTATAGCAAGCAGTTCTGAAATGACCTCCGCCAGCTCTTTTAATATCCTAGGATGCAATTCATCTGGCCCTGGAGACTTGAATTCATCCAGTGCGGCCAGGTATTCCTGTACCACCTCTCTACTTATTATGTGCCTCATTTCCCCTGCTTCCTCACCTGCTCCCCAACCGCCAGGTTGAGTGCTTGTATCCTTCTGGGAAAAAACTGAGGCAAAGAAGGTGTTAAGTAGCTCTGCCTTTTCTCTTCCCCCTGTGAGTAATTCGCCATCTTCTCTGCGTAGTGACCCTACTGTCTCCTACTTTTTCCTTTTGCTGTGGACATATTTAAAAAAGCCCTTTTTATTGTTTTTAATGTCTCTGGCCAGCCTAAGTTTGTTCTGTGCTTTAGCCTTTCTGACCTCCTCCCTACATCTCCTGGCTACTTGCTTAAATTCTTCTTCGGTGGTTTCCCCCTTCTTCCATTTCCTATACATGTTTCTCTTAACTCTTAGCTCAGCTGAGAGTTCTTTAGTCAACCATTCTGGTTTCTTCAGATGCCTTCCATTTTTCCTCCTTATCGGCACAGTTTTATACTGTGCCTTCAGTTATCTCCTTTTTAAGGAACTCCCATGCCTCCTGAACTCCTTTCCCTTTCACTGTTCCTGACCACGGAATTCCAGCCAGCAGCTCCCTAAGTTTACAGAAGTCCACTTTTTTAACATCTAAGATGAGTGTCTGGCTACCCTTATCTTCTCCTTCCCACTGAATGCCAAATTCCGACAGGGCATGGTCACTCCCCCCTAAAGATCCAACCACTTCTACCTCATTCACAAGGTCATCCCTGTTGGTCAGGATCAGATCTAGAATATTTGATCCCCTTGTGGCCTCTTCCACCTTCTGGACCATGAAGTTGTCTTCAAGACAAGCAAGAAACTTGCTGGACCTTGCTGTCTTGGCAGAGTTTGACTGTCAGCATATATCCGGGTAATTGAAATCTCCTATTATTACTGTATCTCTCCTCTTTGAATGTGCAGTCATTTGGTTGAGGAAGGCGTCATCCAAGTCCTCAGCCTGGGTTGGAGGTCTGTAGTAAACCCCCACCAGAATATCCCTATTGTTTCTCGCTGCCTTAATTCTTACCCAAATGCTCTCGACCTGGCTTTCTGGGTTTAAGTCCTGGATCTCTTCACAGGTGAAAACATCCTTGACATACAAGGCTACTCCTCCTCCTTTCTTGTTTGGTCTATTTTTACAAAATAGGCTATACCCCTCTATTCCTATATTCCGATCATGAGACTCATCCCACCAGGTCTCAGTGATGCCTATCAAATCGTACTTATTTTGTTGTACTAGGAGCATGCACAACTCTGCTTCCATAGCCCTCTGCGTCAGCCAAAAATGGCCAATTGCTTCTGTAGGAGAACTTGTGCATATGTAAGTCATTAACAGAAAGCCAGCCATAGTTATTAACCCACTATCAAATTTGGATGGTAGGTGGTAGCCATGAGGTGATTAGGATATGGCCTAATGTCATGTACTTGATAACCCATACTCCACAAAATCCACTCTGAGGTAGACAGTAGTTTATTTGTGAAAATAACATGAGCAAACCAGCATTCTTCCACAGAGGTTGCTGAGACTAAAGCATCCGTGCAGCATACAATTTTTGTAGGTAAACATTCCAAATTATGGTGTACATAATGGTGTGGTAAGGGCCATAAATCATCATCATACCACCTCCCTGAAAGTTCCTGGGCCCATGCCTGTTATGCACTTCCCTCCATCTTAGCAATGATATGTAGTACTTCAGCAGTGGTTAAATACAGTTTTCTTGATACGCATCCAGCAGACCGTACTCATTTCCCCTGGCCGGTGCCTTGCAGTGGGACACCTACCTTCTGTAAAGTTTTCTGTCTGTAGCTTAAACAGTATTGAATGAGATAGACCAATGGCTTGTTTCAGTATAAGGCAGCTTCATAAGTACTACAAGCTCAGTGGACCTTACGCCTTTGAGCAGTTGTTATGTATTTTCAAGGCACTGCTGACTTTATGGTGACCATCTCATAGGGTTTTCTTGGCTAAATTTATTCAGAATTGCCATCACCTTCTTCTAATGCTGATAAAGTGTAACTTGTCTAAGGTCACCCAATGGATTTCCATGGCTGAGTGGGGATTTGAAATCTGGCCTCCCAGAATCCGAATTCAGTACTCGAACCACTGCACCATACTGGTTCCCTGCTTTTCAGGAGGAATACTGTTCCATAAGCTGTGAACACTAATTCTTGGTCTCCTTCTCGACTAGGCATGTTTCCACTGTTGCCCACTGCAGAAGAGCCTGAGAGTCACAGGAAGCTGAACCACTTGCTCAACACTGTAACTGATGCCTTGGTGTGGGTCATTGCAAAGAGCGGAATCCCTTTGCCACAACAGAGCACCCGCTTGGCAAATTTGCTCATGTTGCTTTCACATGTCAGACATGCCAGGTAAGGCCATGCCTTATGGTTTGCAGATTCTCTTTAAAATCTATTAGTATTCTTAACTGTGGCAAAGAAGCATATGGCTTCTGGTTTAAGCTCATTTTATATGACCGTATCTGTTTTTCTATTTGTTTATGAAATCTTTCATAGAAATTTACGTGAGTTGATGGCTGATGTATCCAAGCATCCTGAGCTGCTTATTTAGAATTCAGTTTCCTGCCCAAACATCTAATTTGTGTAGGTTCACTAATCTTGAAAGGGAGATGAGGGAAACCCAGATCTTACTGACTGGGGTATTCTGGGAGTTGTAGTTCAAAAAAAGTAATCTTTCTAAGTATTGGAAATTGAGAGAGATTTGGTCAATCTTCCCAATTTAACAGAGCACTAGTAATGCACAGACAAAATATGAATAGCTTACCAGCCCCACCTCTATCTCCCCCAAACACACTTAACATTAGCCAAAAAGTAAACACAAAAACAGTTTGGTTAAAAGTATATATAAGTTTACTTACAGAGATTTGTGCATAATCTGCACAAGTCATATTCTTGAAGAATGGTAAGAAAAAAAATAAGCAATCACATGCTTGTAGGGAAGCATCTTTGTTAGAGCGTCTCTGAGCATATGTGTTACCCTGGTTTCTGGGGGTCCCTTGGGGCACACCTCAGTGTGCTCCATGTCAGGATGAGTGGGGAACTTAAAGGAGCACAAGCAGTAGCAATACGAAAGGCAGGGTAGCCTAGCGGGGTCTTTTTACCCAACATTCAAGCCCCGGTAGAAGAGGCGCTGCCGGTCAGGGCTGACGCGGAAGCTCTCCTGGATCTTCTCGCGCAGGCTCTCGATCTTGGTGAGGCGGCTGAGGTCGTCGATGGTGTGGGTCTGGGCGCCGTCGATGGTGCGGACCTGGATCCACATGGCACGCTCAGGGAGGAGGAGGGAGGTGAGGGAAGGCGCTCTCCCGTCTCAGTCTTTTGAGCCGCACAAGGCGGAGGAAGCCCCCTTCCTTAATCCCGCGGACCACGCGAGGGTCGCCAACGGCCAGCCAGCCTTCCTCCTGCCTCCCTGCCTCACTCTCTGCCCCCCCGCCAGCCAGCCAGCCTCCGCGGTCCCTCCTGCGCTGCGCCCGATCCCTCCCCCAGCCTCCCCCTCCCCTCCGGCAAAGCCCCGGCAACGGCTCAGGAAGCAGCCGGCTCCCAATGGCTGCAGAGCCTGTCACGGAGAGAGAGCCTCCGCGCCCTCTGAGGCGCTGCCCGGCGAAAGCGAACCTAATGGGCGCTGGCGGGAGCCATGTCCTAACCCCGAAGACTGTTTACCAGGCGCCGCTACTCTCACATGGAGGTCACCTTTTTACCCAGTTTTTATGGGGTCAGGCCAAGCCAAAAACCAGACAAATGTATCAAATAAATGATTTTATTGAATGAAAATGTTCTCACGCACCAGCACAATCACTCACTCACTCACTCACTCACTCACTCACTCACACAAGCCCTATTAAGAAGCAAAAGAGTGGAAAAATGGATAGGGATTTAGAGAGGAATTGTAGATGGGGTGATACTGCACCTATCCTGAAGTCCTTGGTCCAGGAAACAGCAAGTAAAACAGAACTCAGCAAAGAAACAGTGGTCTGCTAGTGTGGCAGGGAGTTCTCTGGAGAAATTTTCAAAAACTAAGACTACTTGTAGGGCAAAACATACCTCGAGGGCAAATCCGCTTCTGGGGAGAATAATAGACCCCGCAAAGGAAAGGAAGCTCTACAATGGCAACTCGTTTTGCACGATGATTTATGATGGGAGAAGGATGGGGCCGGGATGACACTGTGCGTAAGTGTCGTCCTGACCCTGTCCTTCTCCCATCCCCATGACGAGTTGGGTGTGTCATGCAGAAAAGGCCTCAGTTTACAGCAATTGAAGTAAGCCAAAGATGAAGGAAGAAAGCAGGAGGAGGAAAGAGAAGCCAGGACATTTTAAAAACAGCTGGGGAAAAAAAAGAGACAGCAGAAGATTAGCTGGCACTGTCCCTCCCCAAGTGGGACAGTTGGAGGATGTGAGACACATAGACACAATTATGTCTCTGACAGCTAGTTCTCTATGTGCAGGGAATATTCTTTTTAATATTTATTTTTACAGTGCATCGGTGTCAATAACAAAAACAGTATATAGGAATGTGTCTTCAGAAAAATAAAATATAGATATACATAATGGACATAAACTGAAATTTGTGTATATTACAAATCTGAAAAATACGTGCAACAAAATAGTACATTTTGAAATGGTAAGTTTTCCAAGTTACTTCCTACCTTCCCTTTGTTGGATACACAATACTTATTTGTTAATAATGAACTTCTATAGTTTCTCTTCCCAACCCTTCCTGATGCACTCCATGAAATCTTATTTTCCATTCATCTTTGTCATTGATTTGCCCAAACTGTAATCTGTATAATTCTAAAGTTTCCCAATGACCTTCCAGTCCAATTTTTGTTTTGTTTTTTGTTTTTGTTTTCCATCACAACCTATGTGCAGAGAATATTTAACATGAGGAGCATTCTATCTGTGTGTGCCTTCAAGTTGCCTGTTACCTTATGGCAGCCCCATGAGTTTCACAAGGTTTTCTTAGGCAAGGAATACTCAGAGGTGGTTTTGCCAGTTCCTTCCTCTGAAATATAGCCTACAGTGCCTGGCATTTGTTGGCACTCTCTCTAATCAGGGTTAGCTTCCAAGATCAGACAGGATCTGGTGCCTTTAGAGTATTTAGATTCGATATCTACACTCAAATGCAGTTGTTGGGTCAAGTTCAATTTGCAATGTGGGTCTACATTTTAAGTCCCCTACATTTGAGCTAGACGGTGTACGTTCACTTCAGAAAAGTTTGTGGACAACTTGAAAGGCTGTGTTTCTAGCTGTGTGGGGCAGACCACAACTGCATGTATTTCTGTTGCATTTTTAAAACAAAATGAATGAGATAACTGGTATCTCTCTGCCGAGCATTAAACCTTCCCATTCAGAATTCCTGCTGAGAAAGGAGAAGGCCTAGTTCAAGTTCCTGTGATATGGCCCAGCCCCAAGGCCAGCAATGGAAACACCTCCCAGAATCCTTCCAGAAAAAACAACGTATCAGGCTGATTGTATGAGAATCATTTATTCTCTCTCTCTCTCTCTCTCCCTCTCTCTCTCTCTCTCTCTCTCTCTCTCTCTCACGCACACGCACATACACACATACTTTTTTTGTGGCCCACAAGATCACCAAAACTCTCAACATCCCAGGTTGTTGTTGTTTTTAATTCAGATGTTTGTGTTTTTTGTTTTTTTGTTTTTGCTTCAAAATGGCTGAAAAACAGCCAACCAACAATCCTGAGAAACATCAAATCACTGTTCCTGGAATGGTGGTCTTCTTTTTTACTCCCATAAAAAAAAAAGGAGCTTGCTGTAAACCAAAAGTGAATTCCCATTGCAGTTTCTGTTTAGTGTGGTCTACCATGGAGTCAAAAATTCCACCACCACCCTCAATTATCTGTATTCCCCAGGGTACTTTAATTTTAAAGGTGTACTGTAATTTTTGCCAGTTTCATGCAAATATATGCCCTTCCCCTTTAGGTGATGCACTTTTTCTTTTATATTAATACATGAGGGGCAACCCTATTCTGATGGGAGAAAGGGAGCTGGCCAGGTAGGAGAAACCTCTGCAGTCTATCTCTATAAGTTGGTAGGCAGTTGTTTGATTCAGAAACACTCCCCAGCAGCACAGGATGCTAAGCAGCTTCCATCCAACTCTGTGAATGTGTAAAAGGGCAGTTAGCCTAGGCTTCCTCAAGCTGGAGCCTTCCATATATACTACAACTCTCATCATCCGCAGACAACATGACCAGCACATCTGGGAGTGGGACAGCCAGTGGATCATACCTCCTTTAGAATGGGTTGGTTATTCCTATGAATATAAATACCCTTTGAAAATCAGCCCACCATATCAAAAATTAAGAATGTGAACATACAAGTGTGGTAGCCATGGTGGGGACATAGGTCTTTGATGAGCAATGACATGTTGAACCTGTCGTATCTGGAAACCTAAAATCCCCAAATGCCCCAAAGCTGGAATGTTCTGCTGCCAGGTGCCTGCTTTTGCCTTCCAGGTGGTGGCTGCAGAATTCCTGCTTATGCATTTCTCAGATCTGAGGAGTGCTGCAGCCGCTGCCTCAAAGGTAGAAGTGGGCAGTTGCCAGCAAAAGAGAGAGAGACTGTGGATTGGTGAAATGGCAGGAGGCATGGATTTGTGCCAAGTGCTACACTTGGGTGCCCATGGTTTCACAGATCCTCAGTCTCTCTCCAACCTCGTCTCTCATGCACAAGTAGCAAAGGAATGAGATGCAGGGCTATTCTGTAAAGGCACTGTACTCCAAAATCTGAAAAAATCCAACACTTCTGGTCCCAAGCATTTCGGATATAGGAGGCTCAACTTGTAGTATTAAGATGTCAGCCGTTTTGACACACCTCTGAGCACTTACTCAATTCCAAATAAAATGTTAAGACAGGCAAAAGTTTGCCTGATTAACCCTGTAACTCTTCCAAAAATGCTTGAATTATCAGTGGCCAGAATTCATTAGAACAGTTATGAATGTGTAACCACCGTCGTTCCATCTCTGTGTAGTGCCTCCCACTCTAACCCTTCCCATCCCCACTTACTGGGCAGCAGCCATTGCAATCGAAGCAGGTCTGTTCCTCTGCTGATCAGGAAGCAACTGATGGATGGTCTCGATCCCTGTTGTGAATGATCTCCAGTGAGATAGCCAGAAGCAGGGTCCCTATTGGAATTCCCCCTTGTATCAGAGATCACTCACATGTCAGTGAGCTGTTTTTCAATTAACAGGAGAACAGACCCCCACTGATCACAGCAGCTACTGCTTGGTAAGTGAAGACTGGGGGACTTTTGTACCCCTGAACTAAGGAATACATAGGAATTGTGAATACAAAACAGTAATGAATGCATAACTCTGATTTATGCATTCGTAACTGCCATAGGGAATTCCAGACATTGTTTTTTTGCCTGCGACCGAAATGATAGCAGTGTTGGTGCCAGATGAGCCTCTTTTGGGAAGGCATTTCATAAATAGAGTGCCACTGTCTAGAAACCTTGTAGTTTTCACTTTGTAGAAATATGTGGGAAAAGTTGTCTTGATATTAAGTCTGTGATGGTCCACTGAGCTAGGGAGGCTGGACACCCTAGGAGACACAGCATTGGATTAAATTTTGGGTGGGATCCTACATCAAGGAGATGGAGTGTAACTTTACACCCATGGAGTTATGTGATGTTTGTACATTAGTGAACTAATAAACATTTTGGCCAAAGTAGATTTTTGCATTCACCTTATAAGCTTGTTTGAAGCAAGAACTGTGCAACTGAACATACAAACATACACAATTGCAATGGCAACATACATCTGCATGTGCAGTGTGCATGCACTATGTGCATCCATAGTTGCGATGAAAATGGCAGCTTATGCACAAGGTGCCACATGTTCACCCCTTCTCCTGCTACTTCAGCTAAATACTAAAGTTAACCATGTGGCCAAAAAATAGAACCACATCTGTAATGGAACTTACACATGCATAAGTCACTAAAACGATGCTAGCCTGTTTTTATTATTCTGATCCAGAAGCTGGTTCTTATATTTTATTGCTGTTGTTGGAAGTTGCTATGATCTGAAGAAAAATTGTCTATTTTGGTCTTTCCAAAACACTTGAAGGAATACTGGTTAATTGCTGAATGTGATTCTCCCAGCAAAAGAATAGTCTGTTTTAGCAGGTTTACCCACTATTCTTTTCTATTTTTAAATGAGAAATCTTATGCACAGCGCTTCTATAGCAATTATTTATGCTTTGATGGTGATGAAAGTCCACTCTGTAACTGTGCTAAAACATTGACCTTGCACTGGAAATTTTATCATTACTTTTTAAGTCAACTCATTAAAAAGATTAAGTCATTATGCAGAAGTGACCTAAGGGAGATTGATTTTTCCCCTACAGTGGAGATAAAGAATAGAGGATGCCAGTTTTTGAATTATTTTATTCAATAATAATAATAATAATAGAAGTTACTATCCTTTCCATTAACCCAGTTCCTAGCTGGTTGGAAATACTGTTATAGACTGTGGACTGAACAGAAGCATTGTGAAAATATTAAGGGCAGTTCTCGCTTCAAACAAGCTTGTAAGATGGATGTAAAAACCTACTTTGGCCAAAATGTTTATTAGCATTACAAATAACTTCTCTTCTACCTCCTCTGTTGTTTGAAGGGTAATGAACCATTGACATAAATAGTGTTGAAAAGCCCCCAAAGCAAGTTAAGCTTCATGTTTGAAAATAGCCTTTAATACTGACTGGGATGGTTTTGAATAGAGGTTAGATGGCCAGATGGTTAAAAGGTGCTTCCACTAAGCATTTTCTGCATTGGCAAGGGTTGGAATAGATCGCCCTCCAGGTATCTTTCTGCTGTATCATGTGGTACCAAAGTAGCATGTACACAGGAGGAGCTATACACATAGCAAGCAACACGAGGTAGAAGACCTCCAAGGAGATTAAAGGGATGGTACCACTGTAACTGTATGTGGGAGAATAAGAGTACTTGAGGGAAAACCTCTCTCTCTCTATATGCCTGTCCTAGAAATGAGAGCTATTGGGAGGGTCCTCCTGTGTCTCCCACCAAGAGAAGATATATATTATGGGAGGTCATTAAAGAGGGTCTTCTCTCAGGTGGCATCCCAGTTGTGAAATTCCCTCTTCTTGGAGCCCTCATTGGTGCCAGCATTGGTACAGGTTGAATATCCCTTGTCCAAAATGCTTGGGACCAGAACTACTCCAGATTTTGGATTTGTGTGTGTGCTTAGGAATACTTGTGTTTGCATATACATAAATTACAGTTCAGTTCAGGAGATTTCCAGGGAACCCACAAACAAATGCGCAGGAGCGTTACCTCAAAGGTGAAAGCAGGAAGTCCTGTAACAGTACTTTATTTTATTTTATTTTATTTTTTGAACACAGGTATCAGGTCCCTTATATCCTCAGTCTCTCAGAATCTCAGTCTCTCTCCAGCCTCTCTCCAGTCTCTCTCCATCTCATATACAACACAAGTAACACATGAACAAATGAGACATGAAGCAGGACAGAGATGTGAGGCTGAAGGGAGATGTGAGGATCTGTGAAATTGCAGGAGGTGTGGATTCACACTGAACACTGAGCTTGGCTTCCCACCATTTCACCTATCCTCACATCTCTTTCCAACCTCGCTTCTCTTTCATTTGTTTGCTACTTGTGTTGTCTGTGAGACTCAAGCGGGAGAGAGACTGAGGATCTGAGAGGATCTGAGAAATGAACAAGCAGGAATGTCACAGCTGCTGCCTCAAAAGTAGAAGTGGGCAGATTTTTTGGGTTTTGGAGGTTTTCAGATTGTAGATTTCTGGAAGAGGGATGCTCAACCAGTATCATTTTGGTGCCAAGTTGAAATCTGGCTTTTTACTAAAGCCTTCAGGCTTCACTGGCTGTGCATGTACTACAGTTACACTACTTTAAAATGTATTAACCAGTTTTAAATCGTCTGGTTTTTAACTGATAAATGATTTTAATATTTTTTTAGTCTTTTTTATTGTTTATTGTTTACAACTGATTTTATTGTAAGCTACCCTGAGATCTTTGGATACAGGATTGGATATGAATATTTCAAGCAAACAAACAAATGCCCCTGAAGATTAAAAAAAAAAATAGGAAAAAAATATAACACAATTGGCACACTGGGGAAAGGGGCTGTAGCAAATTCTGATTTGCTGTGATAATGGTCTACCCTCAAGATATTTTTTTCACCCATGGGCACATTCAGAAACACATCTGAAAAGGAAGTCCCATAATTTTGGCTACTCTATTCTAGTTTGTTTGTCCGAGGATGTCATATCTGTAGATCCAGTTCCGAACGGCTACTGGTTAATACATGATAGTAACTTTGAGTCAGTTACCACTCCATGCATTGAGTGAGTTCACTCAGTTTGGGTGGTCAGAGGAGATTGGGAAGACGCGTGAGAACAGATGGATGGGCCATGAAAGGCCGAACTACATGCAGTCAGTTCAGCATGTGCTTAGAAGAGCTGCTCCCTCAAGTGGTAAAAGAGGTCATTTTAACACAGCACATACATATGGTCATGGATATGTACAAAACATTTAGTGTGCTTTATTTCGTGACCCATCTTGGCAGGTAAATGTAAGCTTAATTTGCAAGTCTGATTGGTTAGGCACGCAGCTTTGAGGAAGGAAAAAAAAATGCTTATTGCAGGAAATGCGCATTCCACTTAATGTCTCCTCTGAACCTAAGTTGACTTGAGCATGAAATATAAAGCAGAGGAGACAAGAGTGGATGATTAGTGGATGATAGAGTTTCTGTCCCTTTTCAGGCGTAAACAACAGTTCAACAGGGACAAGTTTTCTTAAGTCATTTTCATCATGTTGCACTTTCTTCTCTGGCCCAGAAGACTAGGGCCATTTCTGCCCTAGATTCTTACAGTGCTATTATTCTACTTTCAATATCCTATGGAATCATTAAGGCCCCTCCCTAAACTGCAAGTCCCAGGATTCCACAGGATGTTGAAAATGGAATAATAGCACTATAACAGTCTAGTGCGGGAAAGGTCTATGTAGCAAATGTTTGAAAATAATACAGCATGTGCGCATTTTCTTCAGCATTGTCTTCTTTCTATTGTATTGGTCAATGTTTCTCCACCATGCAGCCGCTGCCCAGCCGTAGGGAATGGAGGTCTCCAAAGCGTTGTGCGCAGGCCAGCCTACATGTTTAGAGAAACTACGTGACACTGTCTGCCTTCAGATGCAGGGGAATGATTGCATTTTTTCCCCCATATCAAAAACTCCCTGGGAGGGCTAGTAGGTTCTCATGCCCTTGGACATGTTCCCAGTGTTCCAAGTTCTGTCAGGTGGTCATGATGCTGGACATCACCTGCTTGCCAAAAATGATGACACATTTTCATGTCTTGCACAACCTAGTTCTCCTGGTCTTTTTGTCCAATGTGGCATCTCAATTGCAGGTACAACGACATTAACTGGTTGCAGAGTTCTGTTCCTCCCCTCAGTGTCCTAGTAAGAAACAACTCCAGTTATTTGCACATGGAAAATGAAAGCACTTTGGTATGGTTTCATACAGATGGTGGCACATATAGGCACTACGTTGAGGGAACCAGAGGAATAGATCTTCTGGCTTTCTTCTTCTTCATCCTTTTTCCTCCCTCGCCTTCTTTCTTTTTCCCAGATTGGAGAGCACATGGACAAAATCTCTCTCTTTTGTACAGTGGTTAAAGTCCTGCAGAAATGACAACAATACATGTTTTAGCAATGATTTATAAGTTGGAGCTGGGACCTGCTTCTGATACTGGAAAAGTTGAAACAACATATTTTATGATCCTTCAAAAATCAGAGCAGCTAAAATGCAGGGCCAGCCCTACCATTAGGCATCTGCCTCAGACAACAGATAATGGGGATGGTTATTGTTATATGCATTCAAGTTGGCTCTAACTTATGGCAACCCTATCATAGGGTTTTCTTGGCAATATTTATTTGGAAGCGGTTTGCCATTGTTTTCCTGTTAAGTTGAGAGAATGTGACTTTGCCAAGGTCACCCAGTGGATTTCCATGGTTGAGTAAGGATTTGAACCCTGGCCTACCAGAACACTCAAACCCTTACACTCCGCTGGCACTCCCATAGGCTTGTTATCCCCTTGCTATGGTGATCTCCCCAGTCAATCCCTTCTAAGAACAGTTACGTCTACACGATGGTCTGTATTGTATCCCCTGAATTACTCTGTTGGTGTAATAGAAGCGTCTTGCCAGCTCAACACAAAAGGGGAAGCACCATGTCCTTTGTCTGAGGCAGCATAACATTTATTCAAAAGCCCAGCACTTCCTTCTGACCTTTTTGCTTTCTTTACAGTAACAAAGGGATGGAGCACCTTCTTAGCATGAAGTGTAAGAATGTTGTCCCTGTCTACGATTTGTTGCTGGAGATGCTCAATGCGCACACTGTCCGAAGCCACAGGAAAACACCCATTTCCAATCTCGGGATTAGCCCGTCGGAGCAAACAGAGACTAAAGATGGCACGCAACTGTGATTTCACAACAGAGACTTCAGATGGGGCACAGTTGTGATTTCACAGCGAAGCAGAAAGGAAAAGAGATCAAGATTAAAAGTGCAGGTATTGGCTGTTTGTTTTTGTTTTTTTAAAGAGAAGGCACTGGTATCTTGATTTCTCTTTTGAAGCTTCAGTGATTTTTCTAGGACATCCACTGATCTTTTGAATGCTGCTTTGCCTGTATCATCTTCTACTGTCCTAAGACAGCCTCATGGGGTTGAAATGGCACAACCTGCCGACGATTCTGGCTTTATCAAAAGTTGCACTTCTGGAGTGCCTTCGAGAGGAGACTGTTGAAGCGCCATATGAGCCTTAAGCTTCATGGTACCCTAGTTGGGTGACAGAGAAGTTTTGTCTTTGTTTCTTTTCCTTTCCTTTTTTTTTTTTTTAAAGAAAGAAAGAAAGTTGTACAGCACACAAGCATAGGATCCCACTGCAAAAATCCAGTGAGGCAGAGAATAGAAGCAACTTCTAACAAGTAACCGAAGGGTTTCATGTGCTGCTTTCCATACGTGCTTTGTTATGCATCATATTCTGTACAAAAGGGCAGTCTGGGAGGATCCTGTTCCCATTAGAAATGTGTGCAGCTCAACTTGTTGATTGCAAAGACATTAATATGTTTCCCTTTTGTGCAAATCCACCTCCACTAAGTGTGCAAACGTGAAGTAAGTGGTCCTGTTTAACTGAAAAGCCCTGTCCTGGAGAGCTTGTATATTGATACATTTTGGCAGTGTGGACTAGAACCTTTAAAAAAAAAAAAAGCTCGGGTTTGTAGATCAAACATCTGAGTGGACATCTTTGTTTCATGCTATTAGCTTACTCAGTGTGTTGCCACTGGTGCGAAGGAATTACTTACTGTGAATATTGCAAATTTGTGAATAATGATTTTATGTTTTAATTGCACAGGATTGAGATTATTATGGTGAATTTAATAATGAAGAAGGAGAAACAGTTATCTATAAATGTATTCACCCCAAAGGAAGAACACAGAATAGGAGATAAACTGTCACTTAGGGAATGTCCTGGTGGCAGTTTCGTGCACGCTCATGTGCCTGAGTGTTGATTCTAGTGCATAGGTACATGTGTGCACATGCCTCTCCCACTAGCAAGAATTTTCCCATTGACTTCAGTGGATGAGGGAACTGTACACACACAACCAGAACTGGCACAGTGTTAACCCTGAAAGTGTAAGTGAATGTGCAATTCACTCCCTATGAGAGTGCATGCATCACTCTGGAGTTCACAGAGTGAACGGGAACATGTGTAAATGTGTTCATCATTTTCCGCACCTTGGATAAAGAAGAGAGAGCACATTTTAGGCTTCATTGAGAGGCCATGGAAAAACTCTTCTGATTGTTTTTGGACTCAATGGACCAGAAGCTTTCTGAATGCACAAAATGTCCATTGTGAGACAATCTCACTTTTGCCTGCCCCCAAAACTCCCATTCACAATGGCAATCCAGTGGCACTTGCACTTCCATCTTGAGGATGCCACTGGCTGATGCATCTGCAGATGAGAATAAGAAGCACATTTATTGCCCAATCGGATCCATGCACATAGAGTGGTTTGGAAGTTCTTGGCTGCCTTACATTGTTCAGAATGCTGATATCTTTTTGAACCTTAACCTGCCACATTACACAGTCTGTTATTTTTGGCACAGAGACCAGGCAAGGAGAGGAGGGCAGGGCAGAGCAGTGGAGAAAGTAAGGAAACATCAGATACCCCCTCACCCTGACAGCTCTAACACAATTCTGGCAGCATCCTCTTTCTTTCCTCCCCATTCATCTACAGTGTGACACAGCTTATGTCCCCAAAGGCCCTAATGGCTGAGAAGAAGGAATTGCAATTTATCATTTCTTTCTTGTATGGAAGAAAAAATATTTTCAAAAGTTTTCTCCCTGTTTGTGCATTTTTGAAAATTTTTCACAATTCGGGGCTGTCTTTTTTTCTTTGCAAAGAAACTGCACACCAAAAATGATGGCTAGCGTCCTGTTAGTGATGTGCACAAGTGCAAGTACAACATATACCGTACTTTCCATATATTTGGCGAGGGGATCGTTGCAGGGATTGTCATTGACTTCCTCCGTCTGCGATGACCACAGACTCGCCATTTCAGTGTGATAGCTCCTCTGTGCCCACTCAGTGGCTGGTGGAGAGTGACGTGTACCAGACACTAGTCTATAAACCCAGAGCCAACTGCAAGATGACTACTTTGTTCCCTGGGACCACTAGTGGACCTCAACAAATCTCGGACAATGGTGGCAACAGTCTCCATCAGGCTATGGGCTCATAGCCAGATGCTTCTCCAACCTCCCTCTCCTCTGCCAGCCACCGAATGGCCGTGAGTGGGTGCAGACGGTACAGCAGCTGGGAGTCTGGGAGTGGTGAGAGGAGATACATAGTGTAGTTCCACCTGAAAAACGTTTATGCTACCCTCTGCAATACAGGATTGCGGCCGGTCTATCGTGAAGAAACCAGTGTATTTTGCACAAAATACTGTGTTTTCTTCACAAAAGTGTTGGTTTCTTCACTGCAGACGCCAAGATGTTTCACAAATGAATTCTTCACAGAAAAGTCCTGCATTATAAAATATGTAGTTGGTCATTTTTTTTATAGGTGTGTCTTGACAAGACATGCTTTCATGTAAGTGATGTGAAAAATTATCAGGATTTTTTACATCCCTAGATAGAGATCATGGCTAACCCCTCAGATCCCAAAGTATGAAAATACTACATTGGCTGGTATTTGTGTTAACTTAGGAGAAAAATCCATGTAGATTGCAGATATGGAGGCTTTTAATTGTGCACTGTTTGCAATAACTTTCCCTAAACCTCTGATAAGAGCATCACCTTTTGGAAAAAATGAAAATTACAGGTAGTCATCGGTCAAATGTCCAATGCATGTCACCAGCTTGGTGTATGATAATGGTGCCAGGCACAGTGGCATTTTAAAACAGTCCTCCACGTGACGAGTGGAATTTGTAAACTGAAATAGGCAACCTAGTGTCTAGATGTCTTGGAATGCACCTCCTGCATTCTCTGAGCATGGGTTATGACAGCTGGGGCTGATGGGAGTTTTAACCCAAGGCACCCAATGGGGACTGGGTGACCTATCCTAGATATGGAATCCACATTTATAGATCACCTAATGATGTATGGGTTCTGGTCCGCAGAACCTGATGCCACAGTAAATCTGTTAAAATTTAAGGTGCTGCCGTCGACAGGACTGTTGCTTTTGGCATAACAGCTAATAGGGCTTCCCCACCCTATGTAGATCAGCCATGGATTTCCTGGCTCTGCACAAGGTATTTTTACTGTGTTTCTTCTATGGCTTAGAATAGTCCCTTCTGTCCACCAAGTCTCCAGTGGATGTCACCTGAAAACCTGCACCATCTACTCCTCTTACCCACCTATGGAAGCAAGAAATGTTTGTTCTGTTCCAGGTAGTCCATGTATTTTGTCTCCACAGATTTAAAGTGTATGGCAAGGTGTGTCATGTTGGGGAGCATGTACACCCCCAATAGGAGGCTCATCACCAGCATGGTATGTCCTAAATCCTGTGGGAGTCCCTACTGGAATTGACCCATTGAATCGCTGGGATTTACATAAGTGTTGACTTCCCCTTCAGCAATTGATTCAATGAGTCTGTTCTAGCAATTGGATTTAGGCCATCGTAGTAATTTAACCTACCTTTAATTAAAATGGAGTGAAAGCAATCAAGGAGGCACTAACAGCTATGACTCTCAATGCAGCACTTAGGAAAGTTATGTTTTTAGCATCATCCACCTAGCCTTCTCTAATAACCTTTTCCCAACCTCCTCATTACATCATCACTTCGTTTATAGTACTCCTCCCTCCCTCCTCATCTCTTCACTTCTGCCTTGTTCGTTCTGTGAAGGTTGTAATCAGAGCTTGTTTCATATCTTTATTAAGTTCAGCACCTAGCATGGTGTAGGCATTGGCACCAAATAAGTATCAAATAAACAACAACATAATTAAGATTTGCTTCTTAATTAAACAGTATTATCAGTACACTGATCTGGGTTGCCTGCAACATAATGGACTTGCCTCACGTCCCATCACGTGAATACTATACTCTTAATGACTTCCAGCTAATTGTACTCATTTTAACTAGAAGGTGTCTGAAAGGGGATAGACTCTATATGAAAGGCCCGTCTCTGGTGTTTGATGGCTCCTACAAATTGCATAAGACATTTTATTCTCAGGTGGATTGAAATTGCAAAAGCGCTAGTGAACAATTCCTTGCACAAAATCCAAACCAGACATACATGCATAGGGAATCTCTGACAAATTTCCTGGTATGGTATCTGTGTCCCATGACTCTGGACAAAGATTTCTCTTTGGAAGAACTTGAGTCTCCATATTCCTATGGAGATCACATAGTGCAATGACATTAAGTCCTGGAGGAAGGGCAGAGAAGGAACTAAGTGCTCCATAGGCTAAACAGGGCCCTTTTGGGGTATCCTGGGAAGTTCTCTAGATCTCACTATCTGGGACTGGGAGGTAATCCTTAACTATTTTTGTCCTCACAGGCAAGGGTGGATAATTGCAGTATAATTACAGTATTTTCTTCCATGCTGTGGGAGAAAAAGAATATTCCTTCACAGTATTCTCCCCATAACTGAACATCCCAAAGTTTTGTGGAGGAATTATTCTGCACAACAATCCTGTTTTCTCTGAAGAAAAAGAAATCCAGTGCAGAAGACATCTTTTCTGTGAAGGAAACAGTTTTTTGTTTTTTTTTTAAGAAAAAACAAAAACTGGAAGCTAAGTGGCGGGGGTTGAGCAGAAGGCAGAATTTCTGTTCTTTATGTCCATTAGTAATGTTGTTCTCTCTAGTTGCTCTGTCTTCTCCTCCGTTTTCGATGCTTGAGTCTCCATCCTTGTTGTTCTCTCTTCAACTTGCTTCACCTTTTCATTCACCGATTTTAATTCTTTGGAAATATTATCTAATTTCGTGCTGAAGGTCTCCAATTCCTTTTTAAGATCAGTTTTTATTTCTGTTCTCATATGTTTCATTTCTGTTCTTTTTTCTTTCATCTCATTTTTAAATGTCACTGTTAGCTTCCTTATTTCTTCCGTTAGATCTAATCCAATACTCTGTGTCATGCCTTGATGATCTGCTGTTGCTGTTTTTGTTTCCATGATAGGCAGTCTGATTTCTGTCGAGGCTCTTCTTTGGAGCAAAGTGGGTTGGTGGGTGGGGAGGATTGGGTATGTTCTTTAATATTTTTTATTGTAATTAATGTATTATTGTTGTTCGCTGCCTCGATCCATGGGGAGAAGCAGGATAGAAATAAAATAATAATAATAATAATAATAATAATAATAATAATAATAATGATGATGATGATGATGATGATGCAACAAAACACACTTTTCTGCACAGAATAATTTCTCTACAACACTTCTAGACATTTGAATACTGGGAGAAAAGTGTGCAAGATTTTTGCTTGTTTGTTAATCTTCCCAAGAGGATTCCTTTTACCATTGGGAAGCCAGTTTTCTGACCTGGCAATGTGTAGTAGCCATATTCTTTCCATCTTATACCAGGACCTCATCCTCATGATTTTGGACAACCATCCTCATTCCAACCAGATTGGGGCACCCTGAAACAATCTTGCTTTGACTCAAAACAGTGGTTGAAAGTGACAAAATGTCACTTCCTGTCTAACAAAAATGGCAGACACAATGGGCTGCTAAGGCATTACAAAGCTCTAGAAGAGCCAAAAATGGCCACATGTGGCCCTCCAGGTTCCAGAGCACAGCCACTACTATGATTCTGTTCTTTGCCAGTGGGTCAGAGCAATGAGCCCTTCCCTTTCCTTCTGGGAAATGTCCATCACCCACTCTGGTTGGTCTCCTACTTGCTGACCCTGGCAAAGACATCTTTGTGATTGTTTCTAGGAACAGCTCTGAAGTCTGTTTACAGCATAGCCTTCGGTCCCATTCAGGCCTCGTCAGTAAATCACTAGGACTTATAAACATACCGTTCCTTAAACAGAAAAGGGTCCAGAGGCAATGGGATGTGTAAACTGAAAGATTTTTTTTGCTGTTCCAGAAATTAGAACACAAACCAGTGGAATAAAGTTACAAGAAAAGAGATCCCACCTAAACATTAGGAAGAACTTCATTGGAAAGATCTGCAAGAAGTTGGATGGACATCTTTTGGGGGTGTTTTAGTTGTATATTCCTGCAGGGCAGGGGATTGACTCAGCCCTTGCAGCCTCTTCCAGCTCTAAGGCCATTTCCACTCTGCACTGTTACAGTGCTATTATTCTACTTTCCACATCCTATGGAATCCTGGGGTTTGCAGTTTAGGGAGGGACATTTAGAATTCTCAGCCAGAGAGCTCTTTGACCTCAGAAAACTACAAACCCCAGAATTTCACAGGATGTTGACAGTGTAATAATAGCACAGTGTAGTGTGGAAATGACCAAAGAGTCTATGAGGCCCTTTCCACATGGCATTTGCCATGCGAAAGGGTACCTGGAGCATCGTGCGATTGTGAGATGAAATCTGCACAACGTACTCACAATCACACGACACTCCAGGGGCCAGCAGGTGCCAATTGCGCACCTTTTCATTTTCGTCTCGAAGCTGAAAATGGTGCGCAATTGCGCATTGCTCCTGGGCCCCATGCGCACTTACCTGGTGTGCGGAGCCTCCGGAGCCGCACCAGTCACGCTTCATGCCCCAGCACAGGCTGCGCTGTGGAAAAAGAGGCAGGGCTCTCAGGAGAGCAGGCAGCTTGTGCGGAGCTGAAGCAGCAGGGATGCAAGAGCCTCTTGCCGGAGGCTGCTTGTGTGATCCCCGCACCCCAACGCCGGAAAAAGGTAAGATGTGGAAAAACAGTATGATTCTTTCACCAGATAAGCCATGATGCCAGATCATTTTTTTTCCAATATCATTTCATTAAAGTTTCACAATTAAAACAACAATAGTATTATTGCTATTTCACATGAATTATTTCTTGAATCTTTCAAACTGATCTAGACTTCATTTCCAAAATCTCTTAACATTGTTATATCATTGTACTGCATTTTTCAGCCATTTTACACGTTAGTACATAGCATTTCCATTACCATATTCCTGCTTCATGATATCTGCCGTAATCATCACAATGAAATTTTTCCACATATTACCATGAATTATAGACTTCTATCACAGGTCACCCAGCAATCACCTACAATTTGCCATTCTTTCTGAATTTCATCATCTGATTTCCCTTTCAATCTTTGAGAGACTATGTCAGCATTTTTATTTTCAATGAAGGTTCCGCACCATTGTTCTATTGTAGGTATTTGCTGTGTTTTCCATACCTTAGCATATTCAATACGTGCTGCTGTTATCATATATAATAATATTCTCCAATATTTCTTTATATTCATACCGTCTACTAAATCTGTCATATTTAACAAATACATTTCAGGAGTCATAGGAAATTGTAGCTTCATTATGATGCCAGATCATTTTTTGAGGGGAGGGGTGTGTGTCGTAATTTCCAACTTGGGTGATTCAGCTATTGAACATATGGAGCCACCTTACTCTAAGACCACTGGTCCATCTAGTTCAGTATTGTCCACAATGACCAGCAGTAACTCTTGAAAATTTCAGGCAGGAGTTTTTTACACTCTCATTTGGAGATGCCAAGGAGTTGACATAGGACCATCTGCATGCAAAGGATAGACACTATCACTGTCACTATCATTCCACTATTTCTGTCCATACTTGTGCTGCCCTCCACTTCCGCATGAAAAAGACACAGATTTCAGGACAAAGTTTAGGCTGAGCCAATAAACAAAAATGGAGATGATTAATCTGACTGAGGATTCTTATGGGCATGCAACGATTTCTCATTAACCACATTTACATTCTTTTATTTATTTAAGAAGCCCATGTGGGACAACAGAAGCATCTGTTCTTTCTTCATTAATGCAGAAAAGGCAGTGAATCTTTATGTGTATGCACAGGATGTCATTCCTACACCTGTTAAAATATTATGGCTGGCCAAACAAAAGCAGCCTTGATACTCTGACTTCAAAAGCAATTAAACAAATGACAGCAGGACTCTAATCATATGCTGCTCACTTGGTAATAGATCACTTTTAGCTTCATGTCATGGGCATCAGAGTAAAAATGGGTGAAAAGAGAAACGAAGAAGCAAAGAGAAAAGGAATCATGTGTAACAAGCCAGTGAGAGACAAGGATTCTTCAAAGTTCCTCTTTAAGACAGTCTAGTGCTTTGGAGAAATAAAGGCTAGGATTCTGTCGATAGCATTACACTGGTGGCCGGGTAGGATGTTGCAGAAGGGTTATACCAAGATAAAGTTTGTGCCAGAAGCATTCTCATAACATAACCACTGTGCAAGTTTTTGCCCTTTTCAGGGTGCTATGCAAGTGCGCTTTGAGTGGGCTGCTATTGACTGTTGTACAATGAAAGTGTGTCAGTGTGAGGCCAGCTCAGTAATCTGTTGCACAATGGTGTGATCCACTGTAGATATTTATTGTGCAGTCACAGACCCAATAATGTGATCCACTATACAGGCAGTGTAGTAGTAGATCTTGGACACAGTGTGCATCAGGGTCAATGGAAAACCACAACACGATCATCATCACCATCACCACCACCACCATAAAAAAAATATTTGCAGATAATCTTATAAATGTGTATTATTGAGCAGGTCTTGAGGCAGACTAAATATATGAATGACATTGTCTAGTATTCAGTTACAGATTCGTAATCTAGAGTTGCAGATTCATAGCTGATCTGTGTCCAATAAGACCATATAGTCTTACTGTGAAGCTATGTAAGTGCCACCCCACCCCACCCGAAGAGCCAGCAGCTGGTTCTGGTGAAAGAGTTCTGTTCAGCTTCTGATTGGGATGCAAAGGGGTTTGCAGGTCCTTCTGATAGCCTCATTTGTTGGCAGGAGTGGGAAGGAAAACTCATTCTTCCTGTGCCCTGATCACAAGCTGAATGAACCTCTTTCACTCAACCTGGCTGCTGGTTCTCAAGGTGGAAGTGGGGAGATGTTACTAAGATAGATTTAAACAACTAGTCGATGTCGGCAGAGGCGTATCTAGGGTGGTGCATGGAGGGTATGTGCCCTAGGTGCCAATGTTGGGAGGGTGCAAAAAAAGCGAACCTCCCCCACCCCTACCACTTGCACCTGGCCTGCTGCCACCCCTGCCAGGATTGTTCTCTGCCCAGCGTGGTGGCAGCAGTGGCAGCAGCCCTTCCAACTGGGCCTGGCCCACTGTGCCCCCCACTGCCCCCCGGGGACTTCCTCTGCCCAGGGTGGTGATGGCGGGAGAAGCAGCAGCACTTAGGAGTGCAACTTCCATGTTTGCCCTAGGTGCTGTTGAACCTAGATATGCCACTGAATGTGGGTTATTGGCAGAAGTGCTACTGGGGTCCCCTGGAGGTCTCAACGGATGGGAATAATAGAATCATAGAATCTTAGAGTTGGAAGGGACTATAAGGGACATCAGGCCAAGCCCTGCCATGCAGGAATGCACAACCAAAGCACTTTTGAAAGATGTCTATCCAGCATCTACTTAAAACCCCCCAAAGAAGATTGGAGGCAGACTATTTCACTGCTGAACAGTTCTTACCCTAAGAAGTTCTTAATGTTTAGATGGGTTCTCTTTTCTTGTAATTTGGATAATGTCATCAGTTTGTGCCTAACTATGAGAACATGACCAGACGCTCTTCTGATCCCTTCCACTGTCTATCAACAAGAGAGTGGCCGTGGCCAAGGGCTATCTCAGATCAGTGGGGAGTCCTGGGGGGGTGGGTTGGCTGTTGCAGAGAGTAGAACAGACTACCAGCCTCCGCCGTAGCCAAAGACATATGTAGGCATTACTGTGGACATAAGCCTGTGTATATCACCAACAGGATGCCAGCCAGTGGTTCTCATTTAACATTGTACAGAAGGTGCTGAGGTCCCAAGTTCAATTGTCGGCATATCTGGCTAAGAGAATCCGATGAGAAAGACCTCAGCATTGCCACCAGACAGCAGAGAAAATGTCTGACTGCCTGGCATAAGTAATTTGCTTAATGACAGTCCTGATTTTCAGCAGTCCATCTGTGGCAAATTATCAGTCCTGTATTTTTCATTTTTGGGAGTATCTTTGAACATTTGAGTAAGTCTGCACTGCTAGAGTTGGCATTATTCTTAAGGTTTCAGATCCTCCAGTCTTGATATTCGGATGTTAAACTGCTTGCAAGTATGTCCATGTGTCTGTTTAAAGTGCACACACATCCAAATAGGACTCACGCATCATGCAGTGCGAAAGGTGCCATTTTGAGTGCTGCTGTTAGGCTAATTTTGAACTGGTCCTTGAAGAATTAGAAATTTGCAATGTATTATCAGTCAAAAGGGAGACACTATCTTGGCATTTTAATCCATGCAGAACAATTGTTTGTGCAGAGTGCATCAGGTTATGAATAGGATGAAGGCCCAATAGGATGCAGAGTATACGATACTTTATTTAATTTAATTTTTTCCAACCTTGATCAAAATGAAATGTTCTGCTTTAGTGTTTTTTTATCTTTTCTTTCCTGGGGACCCCTTGCAGATATAAGTCTTTTTGAACAATCTCCAAGACTTAACTCAAAATTAATTATTTAAATTTAGATTTAAATGTACAAAATATTTATTTAAATTTTGAAATGTATATTTATTTATTAAAGTGTTCTGATGATTAGGATTCAAATCTCTGCTCAGACACAGAGTGACCTTGGGCAAGTCGGCTCAGCCTCAGAGGAGGGTAATGGGAGACCCCCTCTGAACAAATCTTGCCAAAAAACGAAACTGTGATAGGTTCACTTTAGAGTTGGCATAACTCAGAAGTGACTTGAAGACGTAGCACAATAAAATGCCGCTGACAGCGGGAGGTTCATTCTAGCTATCATTCTTTCCCCTTTGAAAACTGACTTCTGGTAACCCTAAGGCAAAACTATCATGGGGTTTCCTTGGAAAGATTTGTTGCCTTTGCCTGTCTCTGAGGCTGAGAGAACAGGACTTACCTGAGGTCACCCAGGGGGTTTCCATGACTGAGTGGGGATTCAGACCCTGGTCTCCAGAGTCATAGTTTGGGCATGCATGTTCCTTTCATCAAGCAGTGGGGGTATGTGTGTGTGCACCCAAACTGCTCCCTGGCTTGCAAATGAGGGAGCAGTTTCAGCAGCCGTAGCCCCCTGCCGTGTCCCTGTTGCTGCTGCTGCTCTCAGTGTCTGGCAGCAGAGCTTTGCAGATACAGTAGAGTCCTGGTTATCCGACCCAAACGGGCGGCCGCAGCGTCGGATAACCGAAAGGGTCGGATTACCCGGACGCTCGTGGCGGCTGCCATTTTGGGGGCGTGTCGGGGGTGTGTCTGGGGGCGCAGAAATACCCACAGCTACGCCCCCAGGCCATCGCAACAGTGGTTAATCTGGATGGTCAGATAACCGAGCGTCAGATAAACGGGACTCTACTGTAATAATAATAATAATAATAATAATAATAATAATAATAATAATAATAATAATAATAATTTATATCCCGCCTCTCCCGATGGATCGAGGCGGCAGCACAACAGCACATCAAATACATTAAAAGCAATTAAAACATAGCCCATCCTCCCCACCCACCAACCCATCTAAACCCCCCTAAACACATTGACTATTAAGAACAAGAAGACAGTTGGTGGGAGGCGGTGGAGTACTAGTCTGGGAAGGCCATTGATCCATTGTGAGGGCTCCACAGACTCCCAGAGGTTCGTGTACCCCAAGTTAAGAACCACTGTTCTGCTTAAATGCTTTTAAAAATCTGGTTCCTATTTTCCAGGCTTGTGTTTTGTTTTTTTTTAAGGGAAAAGCACATTGTATATAGTTTGGCCAGAATCCAGTGGAGACTGAAGTCTTAAGTGGACTTACATCTGGATTAGAATTGGGTGGTTCTGTAATATCCATGCACAGTAACGGGCTGCTGTTATCTTACTATCTAGGGGAGCCAGTAAATTGACCAGTGAACATTGGGACACTCTTGCTGTTCTTTGTAATTCACAAACAGAAGGTGTTTCTGCACTACACTGTTATAGTGCTATTATTCCACTTTCAACATCCTGTGGAATTCTGGGGTTTGTAGTTTACTGAGGCCCAAGAGCTCTCTGGCTGAGAATCTAAATGCCCCCCCCTAAACTGCAAACCCCAGGATGCCATCAGATGTTGAAAGTGGAATAATAGCACTACAATAGTGTAGTGCGGAAAGGGCCGGAGTTTCTTAGTGCTTCTGCTATGTGGCTCAGGATACGTAAAGTTACATAACATACACAGTGACAGAGGATTCCAGCCAACGTTTGTATATTACGTGTGTGTTGCCTTCGAAAAAGATAGCAATGTATTGAAAACTACGGTGCAAGTCTTTTGGAAAAAAGTATACAAAGGAACATAAAAGCCGTTTCAAGGCCTAGAAAAACAAAATGAGCTTTTCTTGATATTGCAAAGGTAATATAGTAGGACAGTAACCTTGGGAAGCTCATTCTGTAACTGCAGTGTCCAGTACTCTCGCATTACTATACTTCTCACTTCACATGGTAAGGCAGCCAGAAAAAGTCCTCTGAGCATAACAATAACGCACAGGCCAGTTGATAGAAAGGCAGGTATTCCTTCAGGAACCAGGTTCTTAAACTGTGTAAGGGGCAGTGACGTAGACTCGAGTCAATAGACTGGGACTCAAATCGGACTTGTTTCGGTGACTCGACTCGGACTTGACTTGGCCATAAATGATGCACTGACTCGACTTGACTTGAGACTTGTATATTTTTAATGACTGACTTAATGCCCTTGGTTCAGTTAACATAGCACATTCATCCAGAAACCTTACAACTCTGAACAACGCCTCCATCTCTTTTTGCCTACTAGTCACATGGCGATTGCTCTCAAGCCCAAAATGTGGTTGCCTTTCTCAGAGGGGAACAGCAAACAGGTTAGGCAATGGGCCTGAGGCAGGTTTGAGGTCTGCTCAGCAGCCAGTCCCCACTGCATATCGGAGGAGCCTTCTAAAACGTTTCCTAGAGCAAAGGACAAGACTCGCCCCCAAAGTGCAGGGTGCATTTCTCAGAGGGGAACAGCAAATGTGTTAGGCAACAGGTTTGAGGAAGAAGGATCTTTCCTTCTAGACCTTTTGAATCTTCACTAATGGGGAGTAAGATAGGACCCTATTCTCCACTTCTGAAGCTGCAGGTGGCAAAATTGCAAATGTGGAGAGCCGACTCTGCTTACATTGTTAAAACTGAATTTATTTCACTCTATCCAATAATTCTGGAATTTTGGTTGGGGTATAAAGTTGACTTCCAGACTTGAAACTTGACTTGAGACTTGACTTGAAAGTATCTTCAAGCATTTGAGACTTGCCTTGAGACTTGAAGGTAGAAACTTGAGACTTGACTTGAGACTTGGAATAAAAGACTTCAATACATCACTGATAAGTGGCAGTTTGAATAGTGGCTGGGAAATGGGATGGAAATCGGAGATGATCCCAAAGATACAACCCCTTTAGGGGCCTAGCCATGAAAAACACAAACTTCCCTGTGAGATGGTATTATGACAAGTAAGTTAGCATTGCCACAAATTTTGCTGCTTCGGGTGTATTCCTTGACTATATGTCTGCCTTTTTTTTTTTTAATTATTATTATTTTGTCTATTGTGATAAGCACAAGTATCTGGAAATAAGGCTGTCTGAAATTAGCAGTGCTTGTTTCCATAGAAGTGAGTTTCGTTTGGCTCAAAGGTGTTTCCACTGTAAAGATTCTGCCACACACACTAACTTCATTCCATGCCAGCAGTGTGTCGTAAAACACGAGATAAATATGAATATGTGTACCTTCTCTGTGACTGGCTTGAAATCCCAAATGTTTTGAGAAGTCTATTTTGGTGCCTTTCCAAGTATTCTGCCAAAACAAGCCAAGTTGGGGAGCGGATGAAACCAGAACCTTTCTCAGCTGCTTTCTACTAATGTAGAGTTTTGGTATTTTTTTCAGTGATGTGTTTGACAGTTGTTGGCTGTAATTGATCAATAAACTGATATTCTGTAAGGTGGTTTTTCTCTTTCATTGTCACTTTCCCTCCCACTGGGATCTAATATTTACAAGTGGGTAATTACTTTGCTTTGAGTTTTTCTCTCTGATAGGGTTAGCATTTCTCTTATGTAAATCTATGGCTGGCATCAAAGACTAGGGATGTCTGGTTAAGAAATGTGAGTGTTGATGGCCTGGTATCCTAGGATAAAATCTTACCTCACCAAAAAAAAAAAAAAAAACATAACAGGGAGCCTCAAGGAAACTACTGCTCCCTCAACCTTGATTTCTACCACCATGTATTTGTTGTTGTATGCCTTCAAGTCATTTCTGACTTGTGGTGACCCTAAGGCAAAACTATCATGGGGTTTTCTGAGGCTGAGTGTGTGTGATGCACCCAAAGTCACCCAGTGGGTTTCCATGGTTAAGCAGCAAATTGATCTCCAGGGCTGTGGTCCAGTGCTCAAACCACTATACCACACTGCCTCTCCCTACCGTCATTTTCTCCAACATTTCAGAGATGAAAACTTTATTTTATTTTATTTTTATTTATTTGTATCCCGCCTCTCCATATGGATCGAGGCGGCGAACAACTTACAAATAGCATGTATTTCGAAACATTTCTATACATGCCCCCAACAAGCTGGGTACTCATTTTACCGACCTGTGAAAGGATGGAAGGCTGAGTCAACCTTGGAGCCTGGCAGGATTGAACTTACAACCTTGTGGCTTGCAGCACTGGCATTTAACCACTGCGCCACCAGGGCTCCATCTTGGGTGCATGTGACCAAGCAACATCAGAATGTAGCTAAGATGGCAAAAAATTATTAATAAGGAAGATCACGCAAGCTAGGGGAGGCTGTGGTAGTTTGCTTTTGCCTGAGCCTGCTGGGAAGGACAAGAGCCCATCTTCTCCTCTCTTGTCTTCCCTGAGTTAAGAACAAACTACTTTTATACTTTGAATTCACTCTGCAGCAACTGAAGTAAGCTGAGGACAAAAGGGGAAAGTGGGAGGAGGAGAGAGAAATTGGGATAGTTTAAAAACAGCTGAAAAAGTGAGATGATAAGAGGATTGATCAGGTCTGTCCATGTTGGATCTGGACAGCTGGAAGTCATGCACCATCCCTATGCAATATTTGAAGATAACTGTAATATTTGCTGCTTCAGTCTCAGTCTTGGTAGTCTTGATGCTACAGGAAAATAAACACTTGGTCCTTCCCACCACAAATGATCTCAGAATAGCTGCTCCTCTAGGCTTTAATTTTCTGTTAAGCCTTCTTGTAACATGAGGGCTAAAAGAAGAAAAAGTAGAAAGAGATGTGAGCCTCCACAAAAGCCCCCTTACGAACCAGTCCATCTTTGTGTGTTTAATTTGAAAATATGACAGGGATTTTTTAAGTGGATATTGAGAAAGTTGATAAGGCATTTTCTGCCATGTGAAAAGATTTATCAGCTGGATCACATGTGTGAACCAGTATGTAAGTACTCTGAACTGTAGTTGTAGCCATACTTTTATATCTGTTCTTATCCACTTATGAACATTCTATTTCAATGTGCTTTTAATATATTATAAACTCAATGGTTTTATTATAGGGTTTGCTCTAGAGAGAAGAACGGTATCTATGCAAAGGCAAGTTACTTGTTTCTCTTAAATGATATCCAGAGACTGATTCCAAATTAAGTACCATCACATCACATCACATTAAATAGATACTATGTCAAAATAACTCCAAATGAGTATAAAGATTCTAAATACTATCCATGTGAGTCAGTCTTTTGCAATTCTCTCTCTTGCAACTTTGTGTTATTTTGCTGCTTTATGAAGACACATTAATGCACTCATTTTCTCTCCGGAACAATCATCATAAGAAAATGGCTGCATCTAATTTTCACACAGAAAGGAGAGTTCAAGTACTTTTCAGTGCACATAGTGGAACGCTGACAGAATATCACCTATTCAACAAATTGATTTGTGAAATTAAAGAAGGCCTAAGGCTCCTAAAGATTCAAGCCAGTCCTACCGTTGGCAGACTGAGGCAACTGCTGCAGGCAGCTGTGGTGTCATGAAAGGATAGCAAATTGGTATTTATTTTGTTCTTAATGCATCTTTGCTGCCAGGGAAGAGGAGAGGTGCCAGAGGGATTTCTTGCATGATGTGCTAAAATGACTTGACAGGTTTAGTATATATTATGTATGTTGACTTGCATGAGTTGCAGGTGAGGTGGCATTTTTCTGCTCTGCCTCAGGCAGCAAAATCTCTTGGATCAACCCTGAATTCAAGACCTTACAGAAAAAATTTTCACCAGATTTTGTGTGTGATGTACGTGCCTTCAAGTCATGGAGACTTCATGAATTTCATTGTCTTGTGCTGGCAGCCAGTCAAGGTTTCAGTTCTCCAATTAGAGTCTGTTATCAGCAGTCACAAGCAAAGGTTACAACTCTGTGTTATTCTTCCCATCTGGATTTCCTGAGTATTGGGGAATCAAATTTTGACTGGAAAGTGAATAACAGCTAACATTCTTCCCACCTCAATACAAGGATGCGCACCTGCTAGATCAGGGCATTTGTCCTTACTCTTCTGCTATAGTGAGGATGATCAGTTGTCCTCTCTCTGATTTCCCAACAGACTGGGATGGCATATTTGCCTGCAAAGTCATTGTCAAATAGCAGTATCATAAGTGTAGGACCATGGGCTTTCTGATTCCGGGATGGTAGGAAATGCTGCCACATCTCACTGTCAGCTGTCAGGTTCTGCTGGTGGACCAAAGGTTTGGCTCAGGCAGTGTCCACAGTGCTCTCGAAATCTTTGTTTTAAAAAAGTATCAAGACAAATGAAATCAGGACTGCTGCAAAATTTTAATGAGGAAGCTGATTGAAGTACACATACAATCAATACACTTTGGAATCAGACTGTCCCATTTCGGTTCTTTAAGCATCCTCAAAAGCCCGCCTTCACTTTAAATGTGAAAAATCATACCAAGTTAGGGCATGAGACCACCTGAAGATAAGAACGCCTTGCTGCCTCCAACAAAGGATGGGCTAGTCTGGCATCCTGTTTCCAAAAATGGTCTTTTCACAAGCAGTGCCCTAAATGCAATGGCTTTAGCTGGTTGTTCCTCCCCATGTCCCTCCACTGCTATGTAATATACTGCTTTTGAGCATTAGCTATACTGCTCATACGAGTGAAATAATGCAGTGTAGGCCCAACGGTTCTCTCTTCAGAGCATGCCTCCCATCCCCTCATTCAGGCCTCCCTTTTCCAGTTCAGGAACTGATGTGCAATTTATGATAAATCTGAGTGAATCCCCAGTGACCCTAACCATGCACTGTGGTCACTCTGAGAACAAATGAGGGAAGACTCAGCCATTCTCCTTGTTTACTCTATACGTGTGAGCCACTGATTAGCATCAGACTGATTGTGCCCTTGAATTATTCTTTTTTTTTAAAAAAAATCACACAATTTTCTTTTCTTTTGGCTTACTGTACATAATTCAAAGAAGATTAAATGTAAATGTCTTTGATTAAAAAGCCACAAGTTTACACAGTTCATTTGTATACATGTGAGATAATCAACACAAATTATTTTCAGCTTTTCTTTAAAAAATTTTGAACAATAAAAGCCACCTACATGCAACATCCTCATTTCTTTTATATATATATATATTTATATAAAAAACATAGTACAAAAGAAGACATCAGACAAGGCAGCAGTTTCTAAGTACTAAAATCTTTCTCTTGGAAACATATACATTAACTGGAGAGATCATGTTGCTAAAACGTTAAGAGTATAACAAATATTTTTTAAAAATTAAACCTTTCTCCCCAACAGTAAATAGTAAAATACGGCCATAGATTTATGATCTCCGTCCATGCAAAGAACCACTTGGAAAAAAAGGTTCTCTATCATACAATTATAAGCTACGGGCCCAATCTACTGGGGCACTCTCCACTGCAAGACCCATTGCAATTAAATTGCACAGCTCCCATCAATTCAAATGGTGCTTATGAGGAGGGAACTTTCTGGAAGATTGCGGACAATGATACTGATCATTAAGTAGAGAAATTATTTCAATGCTAACACAACACCATCTTGTTAATTCTGTACCCAGCAGACCATCCGCCACGAAGGCCATTGACTGAGTGATCACACATTGTGCAAAAGTATCAAATATCTTGCTTACAGGTCAAAAATATATAGAAATAATGTTCTCTGTACAAAACTATGATTAATTAACACCCTGTCCCCTCCCATCTCATGTACTGAAATTGCTAAAGAATCTATATCTTGGAGATGGGAGGTAATGACACATTCCCTTCTGTGGCAATTAAGCTGAAGGTCACTCTTCTAGTTACTGTCAGCTGCAACAGACTTTAATATAGGATATTCTCATTGTTAGTCATTAGTGCCAGTGAAACCCTGATGGGAAGCCACTGTGAAACTGGAGAGAAATTTTCGCTGTTTGAACTCCCTGGATTGATGTTAGCAGCACAAAAAGAGCACCCGTGGAGGAAATTAATTTTGGTTGAGTGCAAAACATACACACACACACACAAACGGAGGGTTTCTAAGTAGGTGGAGGCCCATTGGTGTATCGCAGCATTGGATAGAAAGACCGGGCAAAGTTGTTGGCTTGAGTACAGCTGTAGTCTTCCTCGGAAGAAGGGATCAAGGAAGCCAAAAACAACAGGAGAAGGAAGAGCAACTGAAGAGGCAGCGCTGCTCGCAGAACACGATAAAGGAAGGAAAGGGTCTTGGGAACAGCTGGACTGGCTTCATCTCTGTCCTCCGCTCTGCAAAAGAGAGGACAATTTAGAAAGGTAATTTCTTCACAATGAGTCTGACTATGAGTCTGTCTAGCCCTGAATTTTTTGCTCCGACTAGCAACCACTTCTTCAGAGTCCCAGGCCAGAAACTGCCCTACCTTCTTTGGAGGTTTTTAAGCAGAGGCTGGATGGCCATCTGTCGGGAGTGCTTTGAGGGTGTTCCTGCATGGCAGGGGGTTGGACTGGATGGCCCCTGGGGTCTCTTCCAACTCTACATTTCTATGATTCTATTTCTATGATTCTACTGTTAGGCCAAAAGTGGACAGCTGTTGTGGGCTAGGGGCTGTGCTAACACCCCAGTAGACCCTGGAAGGCTGCACTCCACCTCCACTTCTACACATGTACAGCCTCAAGGTATTTTCTTTCCCAAAGGAAAGAGCAATTTTTGGCCCTCTTTGGGCTGTTTTAGCTCCAGAAAGCCTTTTTTTTTCTCCAACAAGAAATTAACAAGAAATTCACTTTGGGGTCACTTCCTATTGGAAAAATGGCCAAAGAAGAGGCCTGTCCCTGTGCCTGTATGTGTCTTCAAGTCATCTCTTGACTAATGGCAAAGCCATGCATTTCACAGGTTTTTCGCAGGCAAGGCATACACACAGGTGGTTTTACCAATTCCTTCCTACAAAATACAGCCTACAGCACCTGGTATTCATTGGCCATCTTCCATCCAAATGATAACCAGGGCCGACCTTGCTTTGCTTGACTCAAGTGCCTGTAGGGCGCTAGGAGACCAAAAATGTGACAATAATCTCTTGCTCCCCAGTGGTGTTTGGGGGCATTTTTTCCTAAAACAGAATTGAGGGCCCATGGGGGCCACAAAAGGAGCCCTGGGCCCGCACTCCTCCCCACCTTAGGCTGAGTGAGCTAACTCCTTCGGGTGGCAAATTCTAGGGGAAAGAATTCTAGGGGAGAGCCTCCCAGTCCCTTGCTTTAAGAACAGAGCTGTGTATGCCACACAGCCCGTCTTTTGCTCCTAGAAATGTCTGATGCTCTCATGTTTGGTGGAAGGATTTATTGCATTGCTTATGCAATGCAAAGTCAGTCCAACTGGCTTTTGTAGAATGGTGTAGGGTATCATTTTGTCTTTTCCATATCTGTAGAGAAAGGCAGCTAAGAAATAACAACAACGAAACAACAATTTTACCTCAGGCAGAAAAATATCTCCTGACCAAGCTGTGGACAATTATTTCTTAATATGATAGACGATTTTTAATAGCCAGAGAGACCTTTGGAAAGGTATCTTGGAATATTTTTATTATACTACATGCTTTTTAAAAGTTATCTGTTTTGAATGGATATTAGAATATAGGATAAACAAGCCTACTAAAAGCTACATTTATAGTTTCTTAAAACTGAATATGTGACCCTCTTTCAAAGGCACAAAGTTAAAGCCCAGTTTTCTTACAAAAAAGAACAGAAACAATAAACATGGCTTTCAAGGTGAAGGGATATAAATACGACAAAAAAAGTTAAAAATTATGGATTTTAGACCAGCCATGTAGCCTGGACATTTGCGTTCCATAACTCCACAGTCTAAGGACCAAGAATGTGAATTGCATCTGTGAACTGTGAATTTTATTTGTAGATGCATTTAATGGGTTCATTTGTATTGTTATGTTAACAGCAGCCACAGGGAAACAGAAGCAGCCTTGGGATAAAGTCATAGAATCATAGAGTTGGAAGAGCCCACAGGAGTCCACATCAAAGCACTCTCAACAGATGGCTATCCAGCCTCTGCTTAAAAACTTCCAGAGAAGGGAACTCCACCACACTCTGAGGCAGCACATTCCACTGCCAAACAACTCTGAGCATGAGGGAGTTCTTCCTGAGATTTAGGTGGAATCTCTTTTCCTGTAGTTTGAATCCATTCCTGCTTGTCCTGGTCTCTGGAGCAGCAGAAAACAAGCCCGCTCCCTCCTCGACATGACATCCCCTTACATATTTAAACATGGCTATCATGTCCTCTCTTAACCTTCTCTTCTGCAGACTAAACATCTCCAGCTCCCTAAGATGCTCCTCATAGGACATGGCTTCCAGACCCTTTCCCATTTTGGATGATGTGGACAGGGAGAAAAGGGGCTTCGTCCTCCATGTAAAACTCCTGATAGAAAGCTCATGGCTTCCATTTTAAGGAAACCTGTCACTGGTGACAATAGGAGCTTCCCTTGATATTCAGATAGTGATGTGTTTTTGTTTAGAATCCAGCGGCAGACAAGGAGTTAAACCTCCCCTCTCCAACCCTTATGGTCTTCAGATTGCTCAAGTCTTCTTTTGACTATGATTTGCATAGCAAGAAAAACAGGCATAATAACTGAATTATACATGTTATATTGAGCATGCTTTGGCCATCAGGCTGTTACTAAACTTCAATATTCTTTTTATCAATTCAAGTAAGGAAATTCATATAGTCATACCTAATATCACTGTTACTCTTATTCTCCAAAGTCTTCCTTCCATCACCCTGTGGATATTTAATATGTAAACATTATTGAGAAGGAAAAAGGCACAAAGATGCAAATTGCAAGCAAAACTATTCCATATCCCAAAGGACTTCTGTCCAAGAGGAAACGTAGCTGCATCAGACTTGCTTTCACAAATATTTAAAATAAGGTAAATTCAAGCAGCCAGCCTTAGAATGTTACGGGTATAAGATTCAGCTGAGAGCCAGCATGATATAGTGGTTTGAGCATTGAACTAGAACTCTGGAGTTGTTGTTTGCCTTCAAGTTGTTTTTGACTTACAGCAGCCCTAAGGTGACTCTATTACAGAGTCTTCTAGGGCTGAGTGTGTGTGACGTGCCCAAGGTCATCCAGTGAATTTCCATGGCCCCGTGGGGAATCAATCCCTGGTCTCCAGGGTCATAGTCCAAGGCTCAAACCACCACACCATGCTAGTTCTTAGGATTCTGGAGACCAGGGTTCAAATCTCTGCTCAGCCCTGGAAACCCATTGGGTGGCCCTGGGTAAGTCACACTCTCTCAGCCTCAGAGGAAGGTAAAGCAACCCCTTCTGTACAAATCCTGCCAAAAAAACTTCATGATAGGTTTGCCTTAGTGTTGCCATAAGTCAGCAATGACTAGAAGGCACATAACAACAACAACAAAGTCTTTTCTCTCCTAGCACTTTTGGGCCCAGTAAACTGGGATCCTATGAAACATTTCTGTAATGAACCCCATCCTATAATGAGGGGATACATTATAGTGATTCTCTGGAGAGTCCAGATTAAAACAGGAGAAATGGAAACCCTTGTTAATTTGCAAAAAGGATTTAAGGACAGAATTCGGGTGAAGAGATCAGATAAAAGCAGCATTTTAAAACAGCTTGCCTTTTGCCGGTAGGTGGAAGGTTTTTCCGATAGCTGATGATATCTTCCAGAATCTGTTTCGCTTACTTGTGGCTGAAATGCACTTATGTCCTGGAACAAAAACAACAAGAAAAGCTCTTACATTGTGCAGAAATTTACACCATGAGTTTATCAGCACTGTTATGGGATACAGTTCTAAAAAGCCGCAACTTTGAAGAGCCATGCCTTACCTGGCTTCCCCGTGAAACTTTTAAATCTTGTGAAACTCCTTCAAGGAGCTGTTTTAGTTTCTTCCCAATGACATGAACCTTCTCGTCAGCTTCTATGTAATCTCCTCCATCTGATTTGTCAAGCAAGTAAGTTGATATTTCCTGCAGAGTGTTTACCTGAAGCTGATGTTCCAGAAGTTCCTTTTCGAGTTGCTGAGACAAGGAAATAGCAGGCGCCATTAAGAAATATAGCAGATTATAACAGTATTGAATCATTAACCTGTGGACTCTGACTATTGGTTATTTTATTGCTAGAACTGGTAGCTCTAAGGCATTATAGGAGCCGGCATAGTGTAGTGGTTTGAGCACTGGACTATGACTCTGGAGACTAAGGTTTGAATCCCTGCTGAGCCATGGAAACCCATGGGATGACACTCAAACATTCTCAGAGGAAGGTAAAGGCAAAACCTCTCTGAACAAGAAAACCCCAGGTAGATTTGCCTTAGGGTTGTCGTAAGTCAGAAGTGACCTGGAAGTGCACAAGAACAACAAGATCCTTGAATTCAAGAATGGGGAACCTCTGACTTTGCAGAACCTCTGTTTCCACCGTTACACACTGCCATAAAGCTTTTTAAAAAAGCTTCTACTTGTTCAAAAACCCTAACTGCCAAACAGAGCTGCTGGGTTAGGGGGCAGGGCTAACCCTCCATTCCCCATGTGCTACCCTCCCTTAAGAAGAAGAAAAAACACTTCCCTGATGAAACTAGGCTTGCAAAAAGTTGGGCGCTGAAGCCAATGGAAGCATGCCACTCCTGCTCTGCCACTCTGTCTCACAGGGGGAGAGAACTTGGAAATTAAGATTGGGAAGGGCTTGCTGTTGGCTTCAATGGAAGACTTGTTACAAGTCTAACTGTGGGGAATGGGGATAAAGATCAGCTTGTATGAATCTGTCATGAGTACACGTGTGTATATGAGACAGAGAGAAATAGAGACAGGGCAGAACTGTCCACTTTTGGAGCTCTGGCCACTGCTGTCATCTGGCCTCTGCCCCTGAGGTACTGTGGCCCTTGGGCCAAAAGAGATTCTCTGTCCATGTTTTAACTCAGAGATGGGGAAAAGTGTGGCCCAGGGTTCCCCTATTGAGGGTCTTGAAGCTCTTAGAATCCCCCTCAACCCCTTAGACTTTTCCCTCAAAATTAAAAAAAAATTAGCATGATTTCCTTGAGCAAAAATTGGCTAAAAATGGCCACGAAATGGCAGTTTAGCCCTCATGCCCCTCAATGCTCTTCTCTGCTCCTTCCCCACTGGCCCCAAAATGGCCAAAAATGAAACTGGAAATGAGGGGAGGTCACTTCCAATTGTACCAAAGCACAAGTGCAGCCCCTATAGCCTCCACTTCCTCTGTAGTTGCCCACCCCTACTTTAACTGGCAATGCCAGCAGCTGAAGCTGGCCCCTTGTGTGATGTTTGCATATGCTTTACCAGGCGTGTGATGGATCCAGCCTTCAGGGTAACCACACATATATAAGACTACCAAACGCGATTCCCAGTATTAAGGAGGCAGCAAACAGATTCTTGGGCTTCCAACATTCAACTACCGCATGCAATGAGCCGACAGAGCTCCAAAGAAAAGCTGGTTCACTGGAGGCGCATTTGTTCCTCTCTGGATGCTCCTTTTTCTACCTACCATCAATTCCTTTCGACTCTCCTGTATTGTGTGAGGATCAGCATTTGGATCTTTAACCTGTGCATGATGCCTCCGCGTCTCTGCACAAGCCAGCCACAACAGAAGTTTCTGGTTCATTTCATGGAAATCCTGTGGAAACAAAGCCAGAGAAATACAATAATATCAGATCACACCAGCTAACCAAGAGATGAAACCTGGCATTATGGCAGCCTGGTTAAGTTAGATGGAAACAGCGAGCCTTTCCCAATGCTTTGGGTGATACATGCTGCAATAACAGGGAACATTTTATATCGAGTTTTCTCAAATGTTTAAAATCCTCCATATACAGCATCTCAGTATTCTTAAACCTAGTGAGTTAAGTCAGATTCATCACTCCCGTATCAACCAACCTTGGCAGTTGAGCTGAGGCTAAGAGATGTTGGCTTGGCTAAGGTGACCAGCTGAGTCCACACTTAGCCATTACACGACAGAAAGAAAAAAAGGGGAGCAGGAAAGAGGACAGTGCTACAATCATGGTGGTCAGAATTACAGAAAGCATTGAAGTGAAGAAGCAGACATGCATTTTGCCATTACAACAGGGGTGGGAAAACTATGGTTTGTGGGTGGCATATAGCCCTTAACATCTCTTATAAATTGATTGATTGAATTTATACCCCACCTTACTCCTGGGATAAGATCCAAGGCAGCTAGCTAGCTAGCTGGCTTGCTTACTTACTTACTTAGTTAGTTATTCTCTTGAAGCCCCCAGTTTCCTCCAACAGAAAGCTGGTAGCAACAGAGTAAACAATTGGTATGGTAAAGTTTGTTAGTAAAACCTACACCTGCCCCATTTTAGTGCTTGCTGCTGATAAAACTTTTGGTATCTCCACTTGTCTCTTTCCTCTTTTAAAGTTATCACTGTTTTGTGGATTTGGGATTTTGTCTCCTTCTTGTAAAAGACCCATCTCCCCCACTCAGTTGAAGTGGCAACAACTTGAGAAATGCCCAGCACATTTCCATTTTTGGCTCCCAGCAGTTTCCACAGAAGTGTCTGGTTGCTTCCTACTCACAATATAAGATGGAGGAGCACATACATAGAAAGAGATGTTTTCCCATTTTCATAAGAATGCTATGTAACCATCTGAGAGTTTTAAAGTTCAGTTTGCTTACAGGGCTGTGAAGTCACAGAGTCAGAAGCAATTTTGGGTGTCAGAGTTGGTATAAATGTATCAACTCCAACTCCAGCTTAAAAATAAAAACTTCTATTAAATGCCTACTTTGTTTCATATTTATTTTCATGGGAATTTAGGAAAGTTTTCTTGTTCAAAAATTTAATCAAGTGGATATATTTTATGTTCTATCAAGCTAAGAAGCCTGATGATTCATGTGGTGGTGATGAAATGCCTCGTGCTATCATTTTGCTTTAGTAAATTTATTATTACTAATTCATATATAATTGCATTTTATGAAGGAGTTGGAGTCAGACAGTATTAAAATTGAAAAATTGGAGTCAAAGTTTGGCATAATGAGTGCAGCCCTGTTTGCTTATCCAACTGGACTGGCATTCGTATTGATTTGTTACAACATTTATACCTTGCATTTTCTCCTAATGCTCCTCCTCCCCATTTTAATCCTCACAACAACTCAGTGAGGTAGGTCAGGCTGAGAGATTATGGCTTGCTCAAGGCCATCCTGGTTAAATGGAGACCTGAACATGGATTTCTTCAGCACTAGTCCAACTCTCACCACAACACTACACATGCACACATCACAGAGTCTGGTTCATCTAGCAAAAATTCACACCTGAAACACCCCTGAACAAGCAGAGATCTAAACTGTGTTTAAAAACCTCCAAAGAAGCAGAGTCTGTTTTCTTTAGAGGCGGAAGTTCTTGCTAACATTTATTCACCAGCTTCTTAAAGAGTAAATACATCTATTCACCTGGCAGTGCATCAGGGCTTCTTTTAAACTCTTCCTCCAGTTCCCCATTAAAAGGTTCGCTTTCTCCCAACGTAAATTGACCCGCCGAAGTCTGTTCTGAAGTTCTTTGGATCCGGTGCTGTCTGCCTGCTTGAAGTCCTTGCTAGTTAGATTAACAGACAGCACAAGGGCCTTGTAGTTATCAAAGGCTTTAAGCATATCCTGGTGGGGAAGAAACAAATCAGGATTTCACATCAAGACAGAGAAAAAAATGAATAACTCTAGTCTGAAACAGTAGAAATATGAAATTGGAAGAATCTGCGCATACATATTTTCTTGGAAGTGTGGGTAGGAATTGATGAAGATCTTAAAGAGTTCTTTCCACCAAATGGTTTATGATCAGATTCAATTATTAATGGAACGAGAAGTACCAGCCCAGAGCTTAGAAAGTTACTTTTAAAAAAGTAGTTCATTATGCAACTCATTACATGTTTACCCCAAAGTAATTTATGCTAACTTTATTGTTGTTTTTAGTTATCTGTATTACTCATATTCAAATACTCTTGAAATTTAATTTCAGACTTGGTCAAAGAAGCATGGCCCTGAGTTTGCAGTTCTTGAGCAGGGTTGTTAATAACAGGATATCTTGGAAGTCTCTCTTTCATAGGGTCTCACATTACATCAAAACCCAAATTCTTAGCATCAATCTCGCTTACTGTGTCACATTTTTTAAATACAACTGGATATGTTTCAAAAGTAAGTCATACTTTTAAAAAGTAAGTCATATTCATATATTTATAGCAAACAGCCTTAGCAGCACAGCCAATGGTGAAGAATGCTGGGATTTGCAGTCCAACTACATTGGGAAAGCTGCAGCTCACAGTACTGTTACATATTAAATCTCTGTCAGCCTTACTAATATTTATCCTAATAAATCTTAATATAGAATTCTTTGGGTCAGGAAAGCATATACAATCAGCCTATTTCGGTTGTGTAAGTAACCAATTTGAGTTGTATTCCTAAGGTGTCACAGAAAATCTATCAATACAACTGTAACTGAAAACAACAATCAACTCACTTTCAGCTTCTTGACTCTCTGTTCTATGATTTGGATGCTGTTGGCTGGTTCTGCCTCCTGCAACTCTTCCAGTTCTTCTTCCATTGTGTCCAGCCATGCATTGATATTAGCAAGGTCAGAATTCAGTTGCTGCCACTGCTGCAAATTCTGCTTCATTCTCAGCTTGTTGCTTAGGTCTTGTGCTTGAAGCAGCTCCCATCTCTCCATGGCTACTGCATTTAATCACACAATTATCATTTTTTAAATAGCTTTGAAATCTAAGATGAAGATCATTTCAGGGCTTTGCTGGGCCCCTTTGAGAAACAAACTTTCTGTGATATATGAATACAATACCAAACAAAGGTCTATGTGAATTGACAGGTACTGGTTTTGGCCAGATAAATACTTGTTTCCCCTCATCCTTGTCTGAGCGCCTTTTTGTAATTTCATCGGCTGCTTCTATTTCTGTTTCCATTTTCATGGTAGGTTCTTTGGCTTTTCCATGTTTGCAATAACTGTATCTGCACACAGTGATTCCTTATTATCCTTGTTTTTCTTTCCTGCCTCCCATCTCTTTGCTGTAGTTTCTAGCTCCACAGGGTAGGGATCTTACATATTTGTTTACTTTGCTTATGTTGCTTCACAAAGAATCTTCTACAGTAGGGGTGGCCAACTTTGAAAGATCTGGGACCACTTCTACTGCAAGGGCCCTTCTGATCCATGTTTACTGCCAAAAATATGAAAAAACAAAAACAAAAGTAGAAGTAGCCAGAAGTCCATTTCTGGATTTTAAAAACAGATGTTTAAAAAAAGGCTACACATTTCAAGAGCAGCCTGTGACCGTTTTAAAAGGTGAAATGCCATTCCTGGATGTTTCGGAAGCAATTCACTTTCCTTTCACCAGAAGAAGTATAATCTGGGGCATCTTGGGCCAGAAAAACAGCTTTAACGGGCAGATGCAGCCCCAGAAATGCACTTTGCCTACCTTTGATCTACAATGATTATGAGGCTAGTATAAAGGCCAAAAATAGAATTGGTCCCAACTGATCCTGAAAGCTAAGCAGAGTCAGGTTTGGTTAGTACTTGGAAGGGGGACCACCAAAGAATACCAGCTGCTGTAGACTCTATTCAGAGCAAGGCAGTGGCAAGCCATTGCTGAGCATTCCTTGCTAAAGAAAACCCTAGGAAATTTGTAGGTCACCATAAGTCAAGAGGTAACTTGAAGGCATATATATTTAAGATGGTCTAGGGAGAAACACCTGCATGACCCAAGTTACAAACACAGAAAAGGAGTCATACATATTACTTTCCGACAACAGCCTGGAAAAGTTAGTTTCCTTGGACTATAACTTCCGAAATCCTGCATCACCCCCCCCCAATTGTCCCGCTCCCCCAAAACACTGTTAACATACCTGGCTGTTTTTCAACAGCTGCTACACCCATGAGGTTCTGGCTACCTTGCGGTTCTTCACTAGGCAAGATCCCAGAGATCTCTTTTATGCTGTCTATGCTCCCAGTGCTCAGTTGTTTCACCTGGAATAGGGCAACACAGAAGAGAGAGGAGGCTTCCATGAAATGGCTGCATGCGAGTACACACCACTTGGATTCACAGGCAATGCTTTCTTCTCCCTGCTCCACCACCATCATGATGATGTGCTAATACTCTCTGGATTTCACAGAAGACCTATTGTTTGTTTAGAAGTTGTCTGCAGCCCAGACATGAGCAAATGTTGCTTTTTCCCTCACAATCTCTCTCAGTTGACGTCTTCTGTTCTGATACTTTCGTCTTCTCACTTTTCTCTGGAAAATTCATTCTCAACCTATAGGTCCCCGCATATTGGACTTCAGTTCTCAGAAGCCCAAGCCAGCATGGCCAAAGCTGAGGCATTCTGGGTACAATTTCTGGGAAACCACATGTTGGGAACCACAGCTGTAGAACAATGTCATCCATACTGTCCAACTGTTGTATCACATAGGCTGTGCTACATTATTTCTAAAATCTCCTCACTGGCTTCCTGGTCATAATTATATTCCTGTTCATAATTATTATTTTCTTCAGATGAGTTGTAACTCCCAACATGAGCCTGCTTGAGGCAATTCCTGCATTATACTGTTATAGTGCTATTATTCAATTTCAACATCCTATGAAATCGTGGGGTCTGTAGTTTAAGGAGGGGCATTTAGAATTCTCAGCGAGAGACCCCTTTGGCCTCAGCAAACTACAAACCCCAAATGTCCACAGGATGTTGAAAGTGGAATAATAGCACACTGTAACCGTGTAGTGCGCAAATGGCCTGAGTTTTGAAAACCTGCAGGAGAGGCCTTTCACTCAGTCCCACCACCATCATAGGCATGTTTGGTGAGGATATGGGAGAGAACCTCCTCAGAGGTTGTGGGACATTCGGTTGCTCCCCTCCTTGCTGTGTTTCTGCCAACAGGCAAAAACCTTTTTATTTAGACAGGCCTTTGATTGTTAACTTGTTTCAGCAGATGGAGCTTTTAACATGTGTGTGTGTGTGATGTGCCTGTGTTTTATTATGTCTGAAATGTATTTTTTCCTTGTATTTAAAAAAACAGAATTGTGCTTTAACTGGTTTTTTTTAATTGTTGTATTAATGATTCTTTGGATTGTACTTTATTTTAAATTTGACTCCTGTGTTGGGAGAAAGCTAGATATTAAAGAAACAAACAAGCAAATAAATTTTTAAGGACTCCATAGCCTCACCTCTCCTCATCTGGAAGTTTGTTACTTTAGGCTAGGTGGGTATGCTGGGAGCAATGTATGGGTGTGCATAATTTGGAACAGAGAAAAGGGGAGCCAGGGAAAGATGGAAGTCCAAATACAGAACTGCAGCTTCTCTGTTCTAAAACCTGTTTTTCATTTTACAAAAGCATATCAGGCAAAATTACATGCAGGAGTGTACAGCACAAATATAACCTGTGCAGGAATATCTGGCTCACAGGTCAGGTTTAGTTTATGGGCCATGTCTGGCCTGTATGTATTTTTTTAAAAAATGTTATACCCACTAAGTGATTAGAAATAAGAGATAAGAAGCCTTTAAAACCAGGGAAGGAGCTGTATGGAGAGCTTTTAGTTTGCAGCCCAAGAAATGAAAGCATTGTTGCTTACTAATGAGTAGACTTGCATGGATTTGATGTATGTTTGGTGGGATAATTTTGATGGTTGGAATTACATCTACTGGCAATTATATTTCATTGTCATTAGGAAAACAATGATGCTTGGTAAGGTGGAAAACAGTCAGAAAAAGGAAGACCATATTACAGGTGGATAGATTCAACCATGGAAGTCACAGCCTTAAGTCTGCAAGACCTGAGCAGCGTGATTTTGAGGTCTCTCATTTATAAGGTCACCATAGGTTAAAACCAACTTGATGGCAGTTAATGGCAGCAGCAACAACCACCCCCAAAACTGTCTAGTCCCAAATCATGCTTTCAGCTTCATCCATTACTAGAATATGCCCCTCACAGGTCCTTCCACCCCCTAAAAATGGTCCACACCCATGGCTTGATACTTAAAAGTCTTGCCATCTTGAAGTGTACTTGTATCGGGGACTTACATAGCCTGGTTTGTACGGAGTGCTGGTCTCTGGGCTGTTTGCTAGGACGGTCCTAACCATTTCCCTTTGGTTATATGGACGTTTTCGACGGGCTGGGCTTTCTGGAGAGTGCCATGTATGAGTTTCAGAGGTAGATTTTCCTGTTGCACGAGATTGCAAAACAAATACACAGAAAATGAGATTCTAGGGAACAAGGAAGGGAAAGGGAGGGGGTAAGGTTATTATTATTTTTTTAAAAAAACAATGAATTAAAAGCATTCTGCAGAAAAGGGAGAACCAAGTAATGGCATGGGGAAAAAAATGAGTTTTGCCATTCTCCTTGCAAAGCATGCTTGTTTGCAAACATACGTCAGCAGTGTTTCGGGGACAATGAAATGACAGCCATGCAGTTATGGGAATGCTTTCCTTTACTCTTCCTGAAAATGCCTGTACACAATATGAGTAGAGTTGGGAGGAAGGTTTAGAAATGTTACTTTTGGACTATGACTCCCAGAATACCCCAGCACAATGGCTGGGGATACTGGGAATTGTAATGCAAAAAGTAATTTTTTCAGTGTGTGGCAGCAGCCAACCTGAATGAGGTGGCCCACTTTGGATGGCACATCTGTGGTTACTGATGAAGTGAAGGAAATAATTCAATGATTTTATTAATTATAATTTTAACCAACTAGGTAGGGAGGGAACCCGTTTGGATTTTTCTGTCCTCAGGTATCCAAATCTCTTTGGCTATCTCTGCCAGGAACAGGACTCCTGAGTGATCTGGAAAACATGCCTGCACCATGTGAAGAGAGTCCAAGAAGGGACTCCTTTGTTTGATTTTGGATGGCGGGTATGGGAAGAATGGGTCAGGCTGCCCTGTGAGAACCAGTGCCTTGAAAGCTAAGCTAAGCTATAGCAGAAGTGATAATAACCATTCAGAATTTTTGCCCAGACCACAATGTGAGGAATGGACACAGGAAGGTTTAACTCAGATCCAAACACAAATTTAAGTGGGTTTTTGGACTACCATTCCCAGAATCCCCCAGGTAACATGGCCAATGGGGATTTGGGGAGTTGTTGTCCCCCAAAAGTGGTGTTCCTGAGCTGTAACTCTAACCATCATTGTGCTGTAGTGAAGAAAACTCACAAGCAGTGTAAATTTGGACTCATGTAGAAACAGGTGTAGATAATGCAGAGTTAAAAAAAAACCAAAACAAAAAAGAGAACCCACCATGAACCAACTGGCACATGGTGTTGACACAAGCCAAGGGAAGTCAGACACTTGCGTATGAGAGAGGAGTGAGGAGCATAGCGTGCTGCATGGGGGAGACTGCCATGTTGAGACACATGCAGTAGCAGGTGCCTACCAGAAGCTGCTCTCAAAGCTTTTGTGGTCATTTTAAGATATGCCTCAGGATGCTCAGGGATTTCTAAATCTGAAAAAAGAATTAACATCACCAGTTGCTACACTGGACACAGAGAGAGTCCATTCATCTTCCCCGCATTACCCCACAAGAATTTACTGTCAGAGCAGGCCCTGCTGGATTTCGTTTAAAGGTCCTTGTGGTCTGGCATTATTTTTCAAAAAGCAGTGAATTGCAATGGTTTTGGAAAGCTCCTAAGAAGAGCAGAAAGACAGCAGACCTCTCTTGCTCTTTGCCACCCCCACTGATATACTGCCATAGAGTATGGAGGCTCCATTTAGATATCATAACTTGGCAGAAAGATCTGTTCTTCATCTCTCTTTATCCTTTTTCTTAGTGGCTTATTTTCTTGGTCATTTGAAGCGGAGGGAGCAGAGCAAGAATTATTGGCACTACAAAAGGTAAGGGGAGATCAGTATGGAACTGGTTGCAGAGGCATTCAGTCGTGCATGTGATTTTTGTCCTTGCTTCCCCTCTGCCAACTTGTGTTGATAATAAGGCTGGGGGCATCTTTAGAAATGTCAACGTACAGATCTCTTTCATGATAATTACAGCCAGGGTCTGCTATGGGAAAATGACAATACTGTTTTGAAGCTGCTTTTTTGAAATATTAGGGGCCACAATCTGGAGCAGCTGGGAATGCACAGGCATGAATAGGTGAAAAATACACATCCAATGATAAGAAGATATCTCTATAATATCCTCCTTCTACCCCACCCCTAGGGTGTGATTGCACCCATTTATAGCTCCCTCTTCTTGTAACAGATTGCGTTGAACACTGCAGATGTCCATGTGGAAACTATGAGAGCAGAACTCACAGGAGGAAATACGTGCAAAGCCATTCACAACACAGTACTCTTCTTTTACCTGGTACTGCTTCCTGCTTGTATGCAAAAGCCCTGCTACACATAACACAGAATGAAGTGATAAGATTTTGGGACTGGGCCATGTCAGCCTGGTGATAGAGGAAGAAATCTTGCTTCCCTGAAGGAAGCAAGCCAGCACTTCAGGGAGGACTATGAAAATATTTTCACCCTGATATGCTTTTTTTTTTTTTTTTGCACACATGGAGTTTGTAGGAAGATAGGAAACTGCCTTACACCAGGTCATATTATTTATCTGTTTAGTCCAGTCTTGTCTATTTTAACTAGCAGCAGCTCTTCAGAGTCCTTTGCAAAAGTCTTTTAACTGAAAGATGCCACAGATAGAACCTGGAAACTTCTGGAGGAAAAGCCTGTTCTTTACTACTGAGCTCTGGCCCATCTCTGAAGGAATATGTATCAAAATATGACAACATACACAATCGGTAACATGAAGTGGTTCAGTCTAAATACCAACAGATTGGTCAATTTTGGTTTCTAATTTTTCCAATCTCAGGTGTATTCCACCTACTTTTCTGAGTTACTGATTCAGATTCTGCTTTTCTGCTTGTCTTGAGTCTGGCAGAAATTCTGGCAGAAAGGTGGACTATAAATCAGATACATAAATAAAATTGCACAAAACACCTTTTTGTATCCTTTTCTTCATTTGTCCTGATATATGCATTTTTTTTTTTTACATACAGTTTTGCCTAGTATACACATTCTGGCAAGGGACTGACTCGAATCTAAATGGACTTCTATGAAAATGGACTTCCTTGAAAAGCAAACCCACATGTACTGTATTGTAGGAAGCATGAAGGACTTATTGAGGCTCACTTGGAACAGACCACGCATGCTGCTTGCAAAGATTCTCAATTGGCTTGCCCCCCAGCTCACTTTGCAAGCAGTGTGCATACTTGCAAGTAAGCCTCTGTAAGCAAGAAGAACTGATGAAAGAGTGGAACCCCCATCAAATTAATGGAACTTGTCCTTAATTTGGAAGCATCGAAAGAACAAGTATAATCAGATGATGGGGTGTGAAAAGGTGGGGGCTTCCTGTAGAATGGGCATTGCTGAATTGGAAAGATGGGAAAGCTCCTGAGCTGAAATGCCTTTAAATGGCTGCATTGCTAAGAATCCAACATTTAAAGCTGAGCAACTGGATTTTGTGCATTTGTATGAAAGTTACTATTCCCAGATGAAATGAAGGAATGGCTGGATGGTAAGAGGCAGTTTACCTGACAGTGCACTGTAGTATGGTTCTTCTTCCTCGTCCTCTGGAGAAGAAGAGCCTCCCACATCTCCTGTGTGATCCCATTCCAGGGGAATGGAGTCCACGCTGACTGGTGTCTCGCAGCCTGATCTCTCGTGATTCACTGCAGGGGGCATGAGGTGACAGAGAGACTGCTGAGGTGGTGAGACTTCCTGCAAACCCTTCTTGTGCCACAGATTGCTCTGCATCCCCTTTGCATCTTCTGTATCAGCCTCATTTTCAGAGGACTCTTTTTCATCTTCTAGACCCTAACAAGAGAAAAGAAAAGCCACCTCAATTACTCAACTCAGTTAATGAAATGATTGTATTCCTACTGGGTACCTAAGCAGAAGGGAGAATCCACCTAACAGCATGTTTAGATTTCAGCATCACATGCCGGCTAACTTAAATTCAGCATCACACGCTCTGGGAAATTTGGGGTTTAAGAGAATATCTTCATTTTTCACAAATAAAAATGTATTCTGCTGCTATCAGAAGTCTGGGAAACACTTCCTTAAGCCGTTTATTTCTTAATTCACAAGACTTTGACAGGCAGCATACTGCTGAAGAAACTAAGGACATTGTCAAAAGTTAATGCATTACTTTAATTTGAACCTGAACCCAAGGAAAGGATGTGAGCTGGAGTGTAACTACCAATTGAGGGGAATGAATACACTAACCCTCTAAATAATAATCCTGCCCCTTCTGAGACGAAATCTTCCTTCACTCCCCAAATTTTTAGCATTGCCATAACTTAAAACTTCATTTGGGCATTTAGAAATACAGTTGAGGCATCCAAAGAAAAAGGTCAGGCAAAGATACCAATGGAAGGTAAATACACCAAATATAAAGAGTTCTTATTGTGGATTATTTTCAAGGTCATACTCTCTGCATTGCTAGAAATTTGAGGACCGAAGCTGAATTTCATGAGGAACCTAAATATTACTCTACTAGCTCTTACTGGGTGCCAGGCTGCCAGTCTCTGATGGAATCGGGAGACACGACCAAATACTTCCTGGCAATATTTGTGGAGTTCTTCTAGCTCCTCTTCAATTACGACAGCATCTGATGGCTCACTTTTCTGAATCAGATGCTCTCCAGACACAATGAGCTGATCAATCCTGTTGGTGTTGAGCATTATTTCCTGCTGGAAACCCTGTTTGAAAGAGAGGCGAGATTTTTTTCTGAGCCTTCCCGCTCATGATGAATGGCCCATTAAACAGTGTCACCCTGATTACTGAATGCCACAAGCAAGTTGCACCATAACATGGATTCAGGCCACCTATGGAACTGTTAGACTACAATTCCCATGAGCCCTCACTACTGACTCTACAGGAGATGATATCAGAGGAACATCAGCCCTGGTACTGGGTGATGGGGATGTGCTTCCTGCTCTTATAAGTCAGGGCAACCAAGAGGGTCCTGGAAACAGAAAATGGGCACCATCTTTGGTTCTGTAAACTAAGCCACGCAGAAGGCAAGCAAGTAGCTGCTTAACACCCTCCCTCTCCTTTAGGCCTCTTTGGCTAAGATTCCTGAACTTCCACACCAGCATATCCAATACAGCAGGATGGTGGAAACTGCATCCAACAACATCTGGAGGGCTCTCCTTTGCACACACCTGCTTACAGATTCCTGTTACAATTTCCTCCATTTTGAAAAAGTGAGGACGGAGAATGGAAAAGGGCATCTGCTGGCTCTAAAAGAGGTACCAGAGTTACAATTTTACAACAAATGAAAGTACTTTGGATGGTTGACAGACCAAAGGGTTCACCACACATCTATGTCATTAAAAATAGCTAGGAGATATTATGGTTGTTTAAAAGACCAAACATCTTAAAATTCAGTGAAAATTAGCCAGTCTAGAAACAGATTTATCATGGAAATAATTTTTTTCAATGTTCGAAAACCTATACCTACATTTAGCTGCCGCATTTTGTCATCAAAGTTACTCTCCGAGAAATGCTCCACATTTGTCAGTTGCAGATCCATTTCAGTCAACCACACTAGGACACTGTCCTTCGTTCCCACAAATTCCTCCCACTGGTTGGTAAAGTGCTAAATGCAAGCACACAACAGAGTTACCCAACACAAAACTTGTCAGAGCGCTTTTCATCTTCTGAAATTACGGCCTCTTTTACATACACAGTCTCCCCTTACTACATGTTTATCTGTTCTGATTCTAGGAGAAAACACAGCCACCCATCTCAAGCTCCAAATTTAACACAGCATGGCTGGAAATCATATGAATTGTGGCTATCCATGTTTCATTAGTTGTTCATTCTAAATTTAATTACGACATTTATGCTCCCCTCTTGCCCTCCCAGGAGCAAAATGAAGCATGCTTGATTCTTTTCCTTCTATTCCCCATTTTATCCTGCCAAAAATCCTGGGAAATAAATCAATCTGAAAATAAGTGAAACTGGGCCCAAGGTTTGAATTCTTCAGTGGGATGGCACTCTGAACCCAGGCCACTCTAGACCTAGTCCAACATGGGTTTTAGAAAATGACTAAGGAAGAAATTGAATCCAGCTATACCCTCTTCTTCAGCACTGGGCCCAAGAAAGACCTGGAGGAAAGACATTCATTGAATTATTGATAATCCAGCCCTTCATCTCCCCATTTCTTTTGCTCCCCTTCCCAGAGCAATACTATCATGTGCAACTTCAAGGTGAAAATGCTATTCTGTAGAAGCTGCTAACCCTGGGATAGCCAGCTGGCAGAGTTACCTTGAGTCTCCTGAGAACGGCTGTGACACGTCTCTGCAGGTTATCCCAGCGCTGGTTGCCTTCGTGCACCATCTGTTTGAGCTTGCTGGCTGAATCTGTGCGGTTCTCACGGGCCAGTCGCCTGTATTGCTTATTGATCAGTTCCAGCTGAGTCAGCCGTTCATGGATTTGCCGCTGAAACGCCTAAGATGAAAATATCATTAATTTTTATACACCAAAGCTCTTTAAAAAGAGAAAGATTTACCTCTTTTCAATCCAAAAAACTTACAGTAAGAACAGAAGTCCATAGGGAGAATATCAAGAAAAACACATGTTTATCAATTTCCAATAGTGGTTTACCTAGGGTTACAGATTTGTGCTACATCAGATCATTTCATATAGTTGTCAACATTCTGAAATATCCCAATATTCCTAAATATACTGAATACTTTTCAGATGGCGTCATACATTTGTCACCATTCTGAAAGATCTCAAGATTCCTAAATATATTGGATACGTCACCGTTTTTGTATAATAGAGACACACCACCAAGACAAGAAATAAAATTTTAAGATGAAAAACCAGAGAAATGATAAAGTACCTGCAGGACACACAAGTATGGAAAAACGAGAGGAACTTTTACCTCAAACTTCTTTAGCTCTTCCTTCGCATTTGTGTATGAAACTTCAGAAGAGTTGGGATATGCTGCCGTCCTCTCTGCTGTCTTCAGCCAGTCTTCAAAGCGAGAGTAATCTTCTAAAAACCTTTGCCACAGGCGCCAGGTCTCCTCAATCCTAACAGGGAAACAAACAAAACATTTTCTCCAATATATTCATTAATTGCAGGGATGTCCAAAAAAAAAGAGTAAAAAGCTCTGTGGAAAAGGACAGAGAAAACCAAAACTTGGGCCCTTTCGCAATGCAAAATTATAACAATTTGATTCCACTTTAATTGTCATGGCAGCAACATGGAAATTCACTTCTGGTTTTGTTTTTTGATTGCAGTGCAAGACTTCTAGAGGCTTCCAGGAGTGAAAACTGACTGTTTCCCCCCAATTAATTTTTTTAGGTAAAGGCATTCAGAAGCCACAAGGATGTTGTCAGAAGGCCCACACTGGACACACCTTTTCCATCCCTACTTTAGCTGAAGATGCCAGGAACTGAACTTGGTACTAGTGGAGGTTCCCATGTTAGGAGTGTGGTGGGTGAATCTACTCTGAGCTTTAGTCTGAATTTTAAAGGAGTTATCCAAGGTGCTGAACTCTGATCTCAAACACCATATTTGCTGGAGTATAAAGCGCACCGACGTATAAGATGCGCTCCCCATTTATACACTGGCAAATACTACTGGCTGCCATATAAGATGCACTGGCATATAAGACGCATCCTATTTTCAAACAATAATTCTTGGGGAAAAAGTGTGTCTCATATGCCAATAAATAGAGTGAGTTCAACATCTTGCATAGCCATTTTAAAAGTCTGGACTAAACTCCAGAGTGAATCCACCAGTTTACTGATTATGGCACCCTCCAGCTACCTCCACCTGGAACCATCTGCAGGCAAAAGAGATATCACTGAGTGGCTATCTCTCCCTGAAAAGTTGACCCACGCATAACTGTTCTTTTCAGAATAGATCCTTTAAACCTTTTGGCAGATATTGCAGAAGACAAGATTAAAGAAAACAAAACAAAAATGTTACATAAAACAAAAGAACATTATTTCCCCTCTGCCATAAAACAAAACAAAACAAAAAATTAATGCCTCTCACTTCATTCGCCTCTCCATAGACATGGCACAGATGTTTCTCCACCGCCGGTCCAAGCTCCTTGTCGTTTGCTGGATGGAGTCACACTCAGTCTCATTGGCACAAGCGTCTGAGTCATGCAGCAAGACCTCACAGATACTGAACACTGATTCTACACCAGCGCTGTGCTGTTCAATGTCCCGCTGCAGGTCCTATAACCATGAACCATCCCTGGTTACTAAGTTATATGTAATCATTTCCTCTTACGAAATCCAGGGTTTTAAAAAAAGTAAATACACAGGTAAAACTGCAATAGCAGACAAGTATCGAACATGGCATACAAACATCAAAAAAGTTCCAGGGCTCAAAAGAACTTCCTAAAGACTCTTAGAGCTAAGCTATATAATCAACAGACTCGTGAAATGCATCAAAATGGAGGCGAAGAACCAACACTTGCATTCACCTCAGTATAAAACACAATCTACTATCAGCCTGCATTGACTAAAACTAGCATCATCAATGGGAAGACTTCTGATGTCACCTTTTTTTCTACACACTAATTTAATATGTTAACGGAGGTTCTCTTCTGATTAATACGGAGGAATACTCAGACATTACCTAGCTCTAGGCAAACAACAGTCATGCCATACAATTCTACCAGGTGGGTTGCTCAGCTCTTAGGACCAAACGAGACACAAATTAATGATTCTTCTTGAAGAAATATCTGGTATGAAGGGTGGAGTGGGGTGCTGAGTCAGAACAGGATTATGTTTCTCAGGCAGGAGAGATTTAACTCTTTGCCTCTGCCACAGTCCTGACTGTAACTCTTATTGTCCCCTTGCTCAGTGTGGCAATGAATCCAAGGCTGATGGGCTCTGTGATTCCCAGGAATGGTAATGTCAGGTACTGTCCCACTTAGGCTTCTCTGTTACCTCTGAGCTTCATTACAAGCCTCACAGTGAATGGTGGCTGGGGGGTAGGATGAATTTTCCCAGACAAAAAAATCTTGTCTTTAGTTATTCATGTTACAATGTAAAGTACAAGGGTGGATGAGTTGGTCTTGAGTGGGCAATCAAGATTTTTTTGGCTTCACAAAAGACCCATGCCTGGGGGAGATGAAACCTGCTAGGACTGGTTTGCTGATATGCTTTATGTTTGTTTTAAGACTACTGGCACTTCCGTGAGAAGACTAGTGGTGTTTGATGGCTTCTGTCAAGGGAGTGGTGAATCTGATCTGGGTTTTATTCCAGTCTTTAAGAGACCTATCCAGGGTGTTGAAGCTACATAGGGGGAACTGGAGGAATGTTGGGACATTTAAAAATTTGGACTAGTATTGCATCCTTAAGGGCTAAACATATAATTTTTTTAAAAACTGATGTTTGCTTGTAGTGGGTACACGACAGACTGTTAGTGGTAAAACTTGTTTTTACTCTAAGGACTGAATTCCATTTTGGGAACAGGTTTGGGGGAGTGTCATAGTTTAGCAACAGGTGTCGTTGAAGGAATGGGACAGGGCCAGATGTAATGCTTACCAATTTAGAGATAATCCTTACTTCACAGCAGAAAGCACAGCTCTGTGCATGTCTACTTAGAAGTAAGAACCAATATAACACCAGCATGGTGCAGTGGCTTGAGTATTGGACTATGATTCTGGTTCAAATCTCTGCTTGGCCATGGAAACCCATGGGGTCATCTTGGGCAAGTCACATTCTCTCAGCCTCAGAGGAAGGTTCCCTCTGAACAAATTCAAAACAAATTCCCTCTGAACAAATCTTGCCAAGAAAACCCGATAGGTTCACCTTAGGACTGCCATAAGTTGGAAACAACTAGAAATCACACAACAACAGCAACAACATCATCATCATCATCATCTTCATTTTCTCAGGCTGCAAACCAAAGCTCAATTCTATGCATGCCTATTTGTGAGTAAGTTCCAGCACAATACTCTCCTGTGTAGCAAACCAGACAAGTGGCACACTACAATGTCCCAAACAAAATTCTGTGTGTGTCTACTTGTGAGTAAGCCCAAGGGCAACACCTTCTTAGGCTGCAAAGTAGACTTCAGTGCTGTGTAACAGCTTTGTAAATTGCAAACAAGAGCTCTTATCAGAGAAGTTTAACCTTTTTGTGCACTAGACAGCAGCTGCATAGACGCCAGAGCTTGGGGAAAGTTATTTTTTGATAGACCACAACTCCTAGAATCCCCCAACTTGGAAATGCCAGAATTTCTCAAGCTCCAGGATAAATTAGAAGGTCAAATCTTCAGGATAAATGCTGAAAGCCCATTACCAAAAGCAGTACTGAAGTCAACCACAAAACACTGAGACAATCATTAGCATATCCCTTTCAGAGGATATGGTGTTCCCCTCTCGTCTGACCTGCTGCTCTGCAAGTCTCTTCTGTATCTCTTGGTCATCACATATGTCATAAACAACAGGCTTGGAGAGCTCAGACTCAATGCGGGCCAGCCAGGTGCGGAGATTACTCATGTTTTTGTCAAGCTGCTGTATGAATGCAAAAGTCTCCTTCAGCTTCTTCACCCTGGGTGGTGGGGGAGACAAAGGACAGAAAACAGAAGGTGATCAAAGATGCAAAAAGGGTTTAAAATATTGGCCTCATGCTTTTGCTTCTACTCTGCTTAGATATATTCTCTAAGATTCATCTGCCTTGCATGTCTTAGACCGAACATGGAACTTTTGGGAGGAACAGACCTGCCGGCAACAGATACAGGACTGTCTCTCCTTGAACTTCCTTGGAGTCTAACATTTGAAGGAGATTCAATGGATGCTTTGTACAGATGCACTGATTTACTGGGTAGGTGTCACTTTAGTGTAAGTAAAGGGGTGCACTCTGCACATGTGCTGTGGTCTACGACCAATGTAACAGGTTCCTATTTTGTTGGAAATATGCAGCTGCATATATTGCAGCTGACAGCAAATTCCCAGAGGGAAATAGGTAGCTGGGAACTCACAAGACATGAGGATGGGCCAGCAGAAATGGGAGTGGTGTAGACAGATCTTGGAAGAGTTACTTTTTTTGGATTGCAACTCGTTAAATTTTTGGGTGCTATAGTCCAAAAATGTTAAGATTTCCAAGTTCTCAGGAGTAAGAAATTCATTTAGGTTCCCTGAGTTTGCCATGTGGAAAACAGTCACAGAGATACTGTTTTAAACAAGTGCAGGTATGTAAACATGTCCTGAGGTCAGAGGTGGCTCTTCCATTAGGCAGAATGAGGCATCTCCCCTGAGGTGGCAGATTTTGGGTATGACTGAATTTTTTAACAGCCGGAAATATGAAGAAGTGATTGGAAGATTTTCCGCTCCAGCTGCCAAAATAAAACAGTAGTAAAAGTGTCCAGCTTTATCAATTCAGCAACATTCCACTTGCTATGCTGGCCCTCCTAATAAAGGAGGAGATCAAAATCACAGCTTAGGATACAAACAATGCTAAAAAGAACAGAATCTCCAAATACCACCATGTCGGAGTCTGTTGTCACTATGAAAATGTTTTATTAGTGCTGACAGAAACTGGAGCCCCAAATGGAAAGCCAGCATGATGCCTTCAGTTTGCTCCCCCTGCTTACTTTTTAATGCTAATTACTTCTGCACACAGGCCGTTCTAATTAACTAATTTGTTACATATGCTGGTTGGCATTTCACCAGATCCCGTTCATGCCCATCGTAAAACCCAAGGAAAATAAACATGAGATGTTGAAGAACCCTTTTTCAGCATGACGAGTCTTGCAACAGAACCCCAAATAGATGGAGGGCCCACTGTATTATGGTGATATAGCATGAGAGCCAGCATGATGTAGTGGTTTGGGTGACTAGGACTCTGGAGATCAGTGTTCAAATCTCTGCTTGGCCAATGGAAGCCCACTGGGTGATGTTGTGTAAATCACACTTTTTAAGCCTCAGAGGAGGATAGGTTTGCCTTACGGTCACTATAAGTTGGAAATGACTTGAAGGCACACAAAAACAACAACAAAGTGAACCTGGCAACAACAAATCTCAACAATAATTGTAATGAGTAGCAGGAGCAAGTTATTTCTTTCTTTAAAAAAGTAATGTTCCAAGTCGTGTCTGAAACAAGAGGACTAATTCGCAATGTACCTATGTGCTATACAGATCGAGAACAGTCACCAAGCTAGTCTTTTGCAGCAGAAGCGAAAATCTTGCAGAACCATATGGCAGACCAGGTGGTCAGCACAAAGCACTGGTATCAGTGGGCAGTTACTGGCACCTGAACACTCTCTCTAAAGCATCCTGGCATGGGCTCATCATGCAGAAAGCTTCCTTGGTGGACTAAAGGAAGTGGCTACAATTTGGCTGATGGCTGCTATTTCATGTCTTCTTGTAGGTGTTAGATTGAATTGGACTGATGTGGGAAAACCAAAATGGGGACCACTAGGTGACGGCTTCTTCAGACTTTTGTGGTTCCTTGTTGAGAGTAAGAAAGAAAAAATGGCCTGCCACTGTGCCAACTTACAAGATAAGCTCCCTATAAATCTTGAGGTTCAACCACATGATAAGGGAATACTTTGCTGAGCATCTTCTCAAAATGGGTGCTGGCACCCTACTATAGAGATGAACCAATTTATTGTGGCATAAGATTTTGCGCCAAGAATCACCTCTATCTGATGATGAACCCACTCTTGCTTATAAAAAGTACTCTGTGTTTACAACACCACAAGATTCCTTGGAAACATCAAGAGTTCTCACAATCTGCATCAATGTTAGGTGCAGATTTAAGATCTACTTTGAAATGTTTGACACAACCTGGAGGAACAGATACAGACGCACATTAAACAAGGTTTTCTATGGATAGGTTCACTTTTATGGTGATCCTTGCTTCAAATGCTGCAATGGGAATATAGGGCTGTTGGATTCTATACTACAGTTGCATATAGCTCAGTGCTGAGTACAACAATTGTTACCCTGTTGCCTGAACCTGGAGCACAGTATTGCATCTTCAGCTTCCAGCACATCTTATAGGGATAAACAAGGAAAACTGTTAACATGCCTTAGTTACTGGTAATTCTGTCTGGATTACTGTAGCATGCTTTATATGAAGCTTCCTTTGAAGAGAGTTTGGAAACTGCAGCTATTCAAAGAGCTGCAGCCAAGTTGTTAACTAGGGCTGGTAATAAGGATCATACAATCTCCTTATTTTTATAACTCCACTCGCTACCAGTCTGTTTCTGGGAACAATTCAAAGTGTTAGTCATGACCTATAAAGCCCTATACAGTTCAAGTCCAGGTCATCTGAAGGAACAGTCTTCCATGTGAGCCTGCCAATCTCTTGAGATCTTTCTCTGTTCCACCACGCTCAGAGGTATATCCAGTAGAAACCTATGAGAGGGTCTTCTTGGTGTCTGAACTTCTTCCCTAGAGAGGTGTCCTTCATGGTGTCCGTCCAAAGACAAGCAAAACTTTTTTATTTTCAGTGGGTCTTTGGGAACTAGCTACTTGTGGGGGAAGGGGTTTTATTAATGAATTGTACTGTTGTTGCTGTTATTTTTAAGTATTTATGTTTTTAAATTGCTTTAAAATCTATTTATAGTTTAATTCTAGCTTTTGTATGTTTTAATAATATGGAAGTTTATCTGCACTTATTCTAAATTTGTAAGCTGCCTTGAGTCCCAGGATTGGGGAAAAATGGTATGTGTGTAGCTATATATGTGTGGGTGGGTGTTTTTGTGCAGACTAGAGCTGCTGGAGTGGTATGAATGTTGGATTAGGAATCTAGGAGACCAGGATTCAAAATGCCCATTCAGCCATTGAAACTCACTGGGTGACCCTGGGTAAGTCACACCCTCTTAACCTCAGAGGAAGACAATGGTAAACCTAATGTGAACATGTTGTCAAGACAAACTCGTGATAAGTTTGCATTAGGATGGTCATAAGTCAGAAAAAACAAACAACAACAACAACAATGCAACACAACTCAAATGTGTGTGTGTGTGAGAGAGAGAGAGAACAAACACAACAATAAAATAAGGTGTACACTATTCTAACCAGTTGCCACAAAGAAGTATCTCTCTTCTGGTTTTTCCATATTTTGACCAATACCATAAAGGTGCTTACTGCCAGCACCATACCATTTATTTTTAGAAATTAATGATTTAATTTATATGCCACTCTGCCTCAAAAAGAGTTCAAGGTAGCTTTCAAAATGTTATTCGAAATGTTATCCAAATTAGACTTTATGTTAGAAGCATTCTGCACATCCTCACTGAACTGTATTGGACAGCTCATACTTAATTTTGTATTGCAATTATTTGTTTCCCTTTAGGCTGCTGGCCATCACATTCATCCAATTAATGTCCTGCTTTAGTTCCTAGAAACTTTCAAGCCGTGACATATATGACTCTACTGCACAATACTATCATCACAACAAATCTGTGAAGGAGGTTAAGCTGATAGACAAAGACTGGACCAAGATCAGCTTCACATCTAATAAGAAATTTCAACCAATCTTCCACCCACACTATTGCAATACAATCACCCTCCACATGTGTGGATTTGACTTTCACAGATTTGATTATTTGTGAGTTTTTCCAACTCCTGCTCTGATGCCTCAGGTGCTTCTCTTCCAGGGGAACCGTCCCTCTTCTGGCTCCAATCAGGCTGTGCAGCCCTTTAAAAACCCACCTTTGGTCGTCCTCCTCTACCAGCTGCTGCCTGCCTAGCTAAAGATGGCTCACAGCCCAATTTCGCAGCAAGACAAACCCTTTCCTGATGCCCCCCATACCTACGGAAGGAGACGGGGAAGAGAGAGGAGATATGTACCATGCCAAGCTACCCCTTTTCCCTGACCTGGTTTGGACCATGGGTCCCATTCCCTCCACCATGCCTTGACCCCTGTCCCACAGACACACTCTTTGATAGCAATAATTTTTCCGCTTTCGTGGGAGTCCTGGGCCCCTAAGTCTAGTGAATGTGGAGGGCTCACTGTATTGGTTCGCTTCTTTTCACAACCACTTTTTTGGTAATAAAAAAGCAGGCAAGTAGGCTTAGAGTCACCACCTTGCAAATCAGACAAAACGAAATGGCAGCAGAGCATGAAGAACTGAAAACCGCACTATGCCTTTTGCAATTTTAAAAAAAATAATCACCCCCCACTGATAACAGATTTTATTGTAATATAGGTTTATACTTCTGTGTAAACATCAGTCTAACGAGGGAGTTGATATTCTATTTAGTGTTGATAAATAGGCAGGGAAATTCAAGCATCACTGCTAATCACCATTACTGAGTATAATTACATCTGCAGCTTTAAAAAGAAACAACCATTTTGATCTGCAAGCTTTCTGGGCTTGATACATGGCAGACTGTATCTCTTCTCCCCCCTCCCCCCACAAAAGGCTGAGAAGATATAAATCACTAGAGAGCATCAGACACAGATCTTATAAAGGGCTGGCTTTTATATTTTAATGGAAGGTGGTTCTACACTAATGACACCAGCAGCATGCTACTCCAGCCTTTGTGTCAATGGATTCTACGACAAACATTAAATGCAATGTTTAACACATGCAGAAGGATGCAAAAAACAGAACAAAGCAAAACAAAAACCCAGACCACAAAATAAACCAGAAGTATCATGTCTTTCCAGTCATTTACCCATACTGCAGCGGCTGCTAAGCTGTTCTGACAGAGGTGTAGAGAGCAAACAGTTAATTTAACATGGTTGGGGGTAAGTTAGCCCCTGAACACCATTCATCCCACCTCTGATGGTCTGCAATCCCTCACTTCAATCCCCCCTTAGTCTGTCAAAGACAAATGCACCCACTGTACACACACTTGCACACACAGCATCCACCCGTGCTAGCTCACTCCGGGCCCATCCCCCCAAGACGGCTGCTGCTGCACACGGCCAGGCGCGTTGTCTTCTTCGTTTGCATTACACATTTCTATTCTTACTGGATCCCCTTCATGAGCAGAAATGCACTTACTGTTTATAAGGGAAAACCATTCCTTATAGCTTATCAATCCGAAGCTGCAAGGCAGAGCATTTGAGCAAGCAAAACACTCAGGGAAAAGGAAACCCCTCCTCTCCACGGATGCCCTATTTAATAACACTGCCTTAACATCTCCTATAGAATGGGAAGGAGAGAAAAACACAGACCTCTCCCTTCCGCCTCTTCTAAGTCCCTAGGCAGGGAGTTAGATGCATGGGCACACACACATACACACATGGGGGGGGGAGGATGGATGGATGGACAGATTCCCTGAATATCACTGCTGCAAAGCGAATGCCATTTCTCCCCTTTCTGCTGCATTCTGTCTTGTCAATACCACCCCTTCGTTCTGCTCAAAAGCTTGAAACCTGGCAAAAAAATTGGAATGCCTTCATTTTGGCACACCAGAAACAATTTGGGATGTGGTGGAGATGAGGGATACCTTGAGTCTGATAGATGGTAAATGATGGAGCTATCATTTCTCTTAAAAGTTTATGAATAAAATAAAATATTTCTTTCTTTAAAAACTGTATCTTAAGTTTGAAACCTGTCAGACTGTAATGATGGGAGGAGTAGATTACACATAGTGTGCTACCCAAGACGACTGTGGAAGATCAATATTTCTTTGTCAGTTCTAGATCTATTCACTTATTCTGTGAGCAAGCATATGTGCATAAATAAACAGAGCAGGGTGGGAAGCATGTACACATACCTATTAATATAGGTTTATGAGGCTGATATAAGAACAGGTCAAACAGAGTTGCACTTTACAGGGATTACAGTGACACAAGAGCCAGTGTAGGGTAATATTTCAGGTCATCTGTTCTGAAAGTGGATCATCTGTAAGCCTTACTGTGTGATCTTGAGCCTAGCGTTATCTGAAGCTATCCTTACAAAAACCCACACAATGACCTCTTTGAAGACAGAAGTCATTCTGCAAGTAATAGAATAGCATTTTAATAAAATACATCAGATCTGGTTGTCTGAACAATTCCTAAGGTTAGCATCATGGACCACATCAAAAGTCTGAAAGAACAGCAGGGAAAAGTAACCACTTTCTTTCACTCTACAAAACAAAAACACTCAGGCCTCACTGCCTAGAGGAGATTTTTTTTCTTTTTATTTATTAAAGCCTTTTAATGGTTTCTAATGCACCAGAGATGGGTTAATCATAAATCCTGAACAACACATATCTCTGCAATGTTGCCTTTCCCTGGTATGAAGGTGTTTTGGGACAGAATTGAGTTTAGAGCTACACAACCCACACAGCTGGAGACTTTATACAAAGTTCTAACTTCAACATAAAAACTGGTGGCAAGCTAATAATGTGACATGAACTTCCTGTTGTGTCTGATAGGAACAACTGTCATAAGTTGTTTGAAAAACTTAAGTCAGAATTCATCTTCTTCAAATGTGTTTTGTTTTTTGGTTACACCCAAAATTCAGATACTGCCTAAGGGTCTCATTTAGTCTGAATGGCCTGGCAATACCCAAGGCATTATGATTTTTAAGCAAGGCAGAGAATTTCTTCATAGGTGCACAGGTTTCTATATCACTGTGATAGAGCAAAGCTGGGTCCTGCTTTGGAACAAACAGGCCACAAACCAGGAAAACTATTAGCTGCCTTCTTTAAGAATATCACAAAATCCTCCTTGGATCTGCCTTGCCTGGAGGCGATTCTTACAGCCAAATCTGGAAGTCACTAGCACTTTGAAGTACTGGCAGCCAACTTTACTTCTCTTTCACTGTCTTCGCATGGAGAAGGTGGGGAAGAGGTGAAGTTCACTCTGTTAATGCTTTAGCAACTAAATGAATCCTGACTTTGGAACTCAACTGGCTCCTGATCTCATTATGCATGTATGGTGGAAGGCAAGGAAAGAGCAAAGCAAATGAACTGTGGCCCCAAAGCTACAACTCTTTTACTTGCACACTCTCACGGTAGAGCTTTCAGGTGGTCCACAAAACAACAAAAACAACATTTAACAACATGATGTAGGTGCCAGACAAGTCTCTCAAAGAGGATCATTCTGCAATAGGGAAGGTCAACGTGTAAACATCCTTCCTCCTTAGTTCAAATCACTACACCTCATTTGAGGGGATGGATACCCAGAGAAAGGCTTCAGAAGATGACCTTAATGTTATAGGGGAGGGAATATAAAGCTAGACATTGGACTGCCATTTTTGAAAGCAACTGTATATTTAATGGCTTCTCTAATTTGGCCATAAACAGCTGTGAGAGTGGTTATTCACAATTCCTGAAAATGCAACAGGGGTCGAACAGACTGCCAATTTCCTTGCTGGGGTTGAACCTAGAGTTTCTCACTCCTCTAGACACTTACGTGGTAACTAAAATAGCATGTTGAAAGTTCCTGCAACTTTGCAGGATTTTTATTTTTTGTTTTGTTTCCAGAACAATATAAACTGCATTTTTTTGAGAACCACGCAGGAATTTGAGAAATTGTACACCTTTGCAGTAAAAACCTATCTCACAGTACTTTTACTGTGCACAAAAGTTGCAGGTTTCTGAGGGGGAAAAAAGATCCACCCATTTCTATTGGTTTTCTCTCTGTAACTTGGGAAAAATATGCAAAATGCAGAACCAAATTGCACACTACATTCCTATACAAATAACACAATGAAGGGCTTGACACTGTGACAATTTGGGATAGTAGCTAAAGTGGTGGAAAACCAGAGATACACAGGGTTTGAGTGACTTTTGAGAATTTACACTTATACACACTTTGATTTGGAATTATTAAAAGTAAGGAAAGACAAGCTATGTTATGAGGAAAAAAACAGAAAGAAAAGAAAAGGGAGGGAGGGAGAGAGGGAGGGAGGGAAAAACAACAAAGGCCAACTGAAGCTGCAACCTTTGCTGGTTTGAGTGTCATGCAATTGAAATGTTAAACAGCAGATAAAGAACCGTGGGCTAACTGGAGCTAAGTGGTTTTCACTCAAGGTTGAGCAGTTCTCAGGAGAAGCTGTGTGGTTTCCAGAAAACTATGCAGTTTTCTGGGCAAGCTGTGCAGTTTTCAAACCACTACAAACAGGCTGGCTTACCTTACTAACATTAAGAATAAGAAAATAGAAAATAAGATATAGAAATGATTCTAAAAGGCAAAGATGCAGCATTAGTGCTACAAAAGGATGTCCTTTTTCATTATGATGCCTACCTCAAACTTTGTGCTTGACCTTTCCATTTTAATTTGTTTTGTCATTAAAGGGAAAACTAAACAGAATGGAAAGCACATTTTAGGCAGGGACCTGTTAAATGTCACATCTCAAATTTTACATTTATTCAACATTAATGTCTCTGTTAAGGTAATGGCTGGGAGGGGAGGGAGCAGTTAGATTATGCTAATTTGCATGATTTCAGTTCATCTGGCAGACAGGAATTCTCCAGTCTTGATTGTGAGAACTCATTTTTAATTTTTTTGGGAAGGAACAGAAATTACAGTAGGGAGGCAGGGCAGCGTAAGAAGGACAAAAGGAAAGAGGCAGGGTCTTAAAGTGGTGGAGGTGGATTCTGAGGAGAAATAAAGTGATGTTGTTCCTAACACTGTTACCCCAAGACATCCTGGTTCCTAAGGAAACCAACCAAGCCGTGACCTTCCTCTCACTAACAAACATTTGGATACCACTGTGCTCCAACATTTTGTTCCCATTTACTTTCAACAAAGCAGGCTGTCAAAGAAATCCAACAGATTTTTTTTTGTGGGACAGATCCACCTTGTCTCTCATCTTGTCCTCATAGCAGTACCCTAGATTTCCTGACCTCTGGCAACTGCCTCATAATGACCCCATGTTAGAATTACTAAGCTATTCCATAAAAACTTTTGGAAAAATTTGAAGTTAATTTTCCGAAAGATTCTTCAGTCTTGGAACTGCACAGGTCGCAAGCTCTGATCAACACCATCATTACTTATATACCAACACTGCTGGGCCTAAGTACCCTAAAGGCACCAGATCCCCTCTGATCTTGGAAGCTAAACAGGGTCAGCCCTGCTTAGCATTTGGATGGGAGACCGCCAAGGAATACCAGTGCTTTATTTTGGATGAAGGAACTGGCACAATCACCACCTAGTATTCCTTTCCTAAGAAAACTTTCCTATGAAATTTATGGAGTCCCCAAAAGTTGACAAGTGACTTGAAGGCACATATACTCACCCACCAACGTGGCTAGCTAGCACATTTTATACAATATTGCAAACAAACAAACAAAGAGGAGAAAGAAAGACCTTATCCCCAAGGAGCTTGCAACCTTGCAATCTAAATCTAAAGATTGAGAAGACAAACAAAGAGAGGGTGAAAGAGAAAGTAATAAAAGAGGCATGTAAGCAAAGGCAGCCTAAACAGAAATTAAGATAAAATCAAAGATACAACAATATTCACTTCTTTAAGAATGATATACATAATTTCTTTAAATATGAACAGCTAATGTAGGAGGTGACAGTGGTCAGATCAGGACAGTGGAATGGAGGGGGATAATTAATCGTTTACTTCTGTCATGGTCCCAATTCTAATCAGAGGACTTTTAGAGAACTATTTGCAGGGGACTCTTATTGGTTCCAACACAAGCTTTCCTCCAATTAGATATAGACAGTTGCTATTACAAATATCAGAGGCTAGAAAAACTACGTTTTGCAGCCAGCATGGTTGGGAGCTTGAGAGTTTCATTCCCCAAAACAAACATTTACAGGCTCTGGCAAATATTACTTCAAATACGTCCCCCTCCCTTGTGTTAGGATATGGTGAAGCTAAAGTTACACAGCCACAACCTCTCCCCCTCCAGCCAGGCCATGTCATAGCAATCTGTCTTGTATCCTCTAACATAATTATAATTATTTTTTTAAAAATGAAAGCATTCACATCTAGTCTGGCCCTCAGAATTACTTCTCACCTTCTTGGTTCAGCATGAAAGAATGGGTCTAACACACAAGAGCACAAAAGTCTTTCATACAAACGCACTGTGAGAAGCATCTTGCAGAAGTGAATGCAACTCCAAAACATATTGGAACAGCTGACTGCATCCCCCTTTCTAAATCTAGTATGCCATCACAAAGCTTCCCCTCTCTCTCAAAGAATCCCAAACATTGCTATGTGAAAAAGATTTTTGAAAGCTTTGAATTAACTCATGCAAATGTATCACATGTAAAACAGAACAGATGTCCACATGTTATTATCTTGTTGTTGTTGCTTTCTTTTCTCCAGATATACCCTGAGTTCCCAGAAACCATCCTAGTTCAATGCACTCCCTACTCCAGCTGCTTTTGGCACAAACAAAGCCTCTGTGAATGGCACAAGCCAAGCATGTATCTGCACAATGGAAGCGCTAAAAGGCTTGATGCAACTGGTGCCATATGGCAAAGCTGAGCTTGTCTCCATGAACTATGGCAAGCATGTCATGGACTAAATAGAGATCTCCCCTAATTTGTCCATCTGTCTTGAGGCATTTATTGGTTTAAGGTGATGCAAGTTGTTTACTGCAATGCACAGATTTAACCAGGAGCTTTCAGTTTGGTGCCACTGAAGTGCTTCTAACATCTACTTAGTGCTTCACAGGACAAGGACAGCTTGGATCTGAGGGGAGCCACTTTTCTGCAGCTACTAGAGTTGAAATTTGATTACCTAGATTTTACTGCTCTCTGTTTTCCAGTCCCCACAAAGCCAAAGAGGGGAGTGGCCTCTGCCTGCACTGGCAACACTCTCTCCAGCCCATCTTAACAGAAACTTTTAATAAAATTTTATGTTCTATCAATCTAAGTAGCTTGATGATTCATGTGATGGTGATTAAATCCCTTGTGCTACCATTTTACTACAGTAAATCTATCATTACTAGTTAATACACATTTGCCATTTATGAAAGACCTAGTTGGACAGTAGAAAAATAGAGGCATTGGAGTTGAAGGTTTGGCATACTGACTCTACAGCCCTGAGAGTATGCCAATATTTTTACTACCATTAGTACTTTTCCAAGCTCTGGTGCCACAGTATACTGGGTACCGGTGCATTCTCAAACTGTGAAAAAATGATGAATCATGAAGACACAGTCAAGGAGTACAATGATGGGACCTCTCTCTCATGAGCTGAATTCCAGGGTGATTGTGGTAGTGGTGACTAATCTTTCAGGAGCTGCAAATTGACACAATGTGGCATCAAAGCTAGTGGTGGGCCAAAAGCAAGAGGGGCCACCTAATTATCTCTCTCTTCCTGTCAACATTTTCTCTGTCTCTTCCTCTTCGTCCAATGGGCTGCTGGAAAATGGACAGATCTCTCTCGCTAGAAATCTAAATTGGTGGGGGCTCTACTGCCTACTCCTACTACAGCAAGTAAAATTTGTTGTTCTTGTTGCTGAGTACCTTTAAGTTGGTTCTGACTTATAGAGACTATAAGGCAAATCTGCCACAGGGTTTTCTCGACAAGATTTCTTCAGAGGAAGTTTGTCATTGCCCTCCCGTTAGACTGAGTGTTGTTGACTTGGCCAAGGTCATTGAGCAGATTTTTGTGGCTGAGCAGTGATTCAAACTCTGGTATCCCAGAGTCCCTGTCCAGCATTCAAATCACTACATCACACTGAATCTCACATAATCTCTTAAGGAACTATTTAATAAGTCACTTGGAGAAAAAAAATGTGTGTCAGTGGAAGAATTTCTCTCTATGAATTGACAGCAAATGTATACACACTTTTTCTTCAGTGTACATTTTTTTAATTTGAAAAGAAACGTATCTCCAGTGCCAGGCATGAATTAAGGGATATGTTGCTATTCTCTTGGATGATAACACCTTGCTTACATTATCTATTCATCTCATGTTCAGTTCTTCCCCATTTTCCCATAACACTGAAACTGACCGCACTGTGTTTCCTTGCTTTTGCTAGCTAATGAGGTGCAAGAAAGGCAGACAAATGTATGATGGAATAGTGTCAAGACAAAGGCAAAGCTATCTAAACATTACAGGGAGAGGAATGAGATATCAACAGAGACTCCATTTAAAGCAGCAGCTCTGAGCAGGGCACGCGTCATCCCCTTTCTACATTCACTTTGAAATATATAACCTACAACCTTACATATACAATGTCAGAATATATATCCCAGTCTAAATATCTGAGTCCTGTCACAGCAGCTAATGGGTTGTTCACACCAGGGGTGTAGCTACTGGGTGTCTTTGTCAAAACTAAGAGCATTGCTCCCCAGTAAAAATTCCACACACACCTCTAAGAAATTTCCTTTCAGTACCCAAATTTCTACCACATCAATAATGTAAAACTTCAATTTAGAGTTTTGAAATAGACTATTTTCTTTCAGGCACACAACCCCAGTTGTCGGCTGTCACTTCCACAGCTGAACAAGAGACAAGCTCTTACTTTGCCATTACTGCCAGAAGTTGGATGCACATAGCACTATTTCAAACTATAATTTTTTTTAATAAAAATATTTAATAAAATATTTATTAAAAAAAGAGGAAATAGAGTTTCACACATTCAAAGAAAAGAGGCGGGCACAGGTACAAAAGGAATATGAACACAGCAAATATAGGAGTTCTAGGCGGGAATGATTTTCAGTGTCTTGCTCTCTTCAGTGCTAGAAATGTATGGATTGAAGGAAACATTTCATTTTTTGGGGGGGGGGGGAGGAATGACTTCATTTTGCCCCTCTGCTAGCTACACACTTGGTTCGGCCATGATTTAGAGGGAAACTCAACCCCAAGAAAAGCTAAAAAAGGCCACCCAGACAATCCGCACACCTCTCCAAATGTTGTTGTACTATACCACTCAGCATGCCTTACCATTATTTGCCACAAATTTGCAGTCCTACAACACACTTGGAGGGCTGTGTGATTCTCACCCCAATGGAGACAGAAATGAGCAGTATGGATCACTGGATTCACTCAGTAGAAGGCAAAAAGTAAAAGTGCATGTATAGTAGCACCTTTCAGATTAATTTATTTCTGCATGTGTTTGCATGGACATAAATTCATTTCTTCATATGGAGGTACATCTTAAGAGGTCAATTCATATCTGTGAAAGCTTATGCCGAAATAAATCAGTCCATCTTGAAAGATGCTACTACATTCTTTCTCCAATGCCCCTTCCCTTTTTATGTAATGACTGAGCAACATAACTTTGTTTTTGAAAAGTCTGTATAAGCTTCCTTCCTATTGAGTATATGCTTAACAGCAAGCTTCTGTCAAGCAATCTATCACAGCGCCCTAATAAGGTCACCTGTATATTTGCGAACTGCTCATCTGTTGTATTCATCTACTATATAGAAGTCAATGTTTGTCTGCACATTTGTCTGTTTGCCTGCATCAGCATATGATTGGCTATGTGAGGGAAGAAGACCTCATATAATTGGCTGGCTGTGAAGATTCCATGGAATCCTGGGGCTGGCAGTTTAGGGAGAGGCATTCAGAATTCTCAGCCAAGAGCTCTTGGGCCTCAGGCTGGTTGCTATGCAGATGAGGCCTAACATCAAAAAGGATGCCGGAAAACTCTGGGGAGGCATATGAGAGAAAAACTAAAGTGACATACACAACATAGCCCATTTCCACACTACACTGTCATAGTGCTATTAGCGCACTTTCAACATCCTATGGAATACTGGGATTTGTAGTTTAAGGAGGAGCATTTAAGAATTCTCATCCGAGAGCTCTTTGGCCTACAAACCCCAGAATTCCATAGGATGTTGAAAGTGGAATAATAGCACTGACAGTGTAGTGCAGAAATGGCCATAGTTACAAGGTCTTCCCGCCTCACATAGAAGATTATATGGGTTCCACATGGGAGGAATCTTAAAGCTGAAATTCAAAACAAAAAATGCTTCCAGAAAAATATAAAGCCATTGCACAAATTCAACAGAAAGAAAAAAAAAAGCCAGTACATCAATGTCGACAAACAACACAGATTGGATTGGGGAAAAGTTACAGGCACTGGAATAGGCTGGTTACTATGGAGACAAAGCCTAGCAGCATGGAAGAGGACCATGTATTTCTGCAGGAACCCAACCTCTGTAGGTTAACAACTACGAATACAGATTGGATTGGGGAATATGGGGAAAATTTACAGGTACAGAAATAGGCTGGTTGCTATGGACACAAGGCCTAGCAGCAAGGAACCCAAACTGTGTATGTAAAAAACTCTGAATATAGATTGCATTGGGAAATATGGAGCAAAGTTACAGGAAATGGAGAAGACGGTTTGGTGAGTTATTAAGAGGAAAATAAAAACTCGGGGCAACGCCAGGTAAATATGTTAGTACTTTATATATTAGATACATAGCTAAAAAAATAGAAGATGGAAGAATTCCCAGGAGCTTTACAAGTTGCTTTTTCTGTGTGAATCTATTCTGAAGGTCCTCAATGTGTAACTACCACTCTCAATTTTATACTAATTAGTGAAACTCAGTTGTTTCTTTTCTTACCGTCCTCCAATGACATCAAAGAGATGTTGCCACCGGTCATTAATTTTGTTGAGTTTCTCATCAATTTCAGCCACTTTGCTCTTGTTGCTGTCTTTGATCAGCTGGTCCCCCATTTGCTTGAGATGAACTAGTTTGTTTTCACTGAACAAGTTGATTTCTTCCATGCAATCCTTTAAAAAAAAAGTTTGTAAAAACGTTATTTTTAAGTGATATGGGGAAAAAAGAACTCTGTATAGGATGGAATATTGGATATTTGGTAAATGCTGGGATCTAACAAGATGCTTCAACACTACCACTCTTCTACAATAAATTAAGTTTCTGGACAAGTAGTAATTCAATTTTGCCTATCTATGGTGAAAGTGAAGCAAATAGAACTATAGTTCATTGTCATGAAAACAAATGAACATGGATTGCATTTAATACATCTTCCATCCTGTTTGTAAATGCAACTTCCCTTCCCAGGAGGAGAAGATGGATGTTCAATTCAATGGATTATGGTGTAGTTGGCTGATAAATGTCATATTCTTCTCTCAGTCTCTCTTTCTCTCTCTTCCTGCTGGCACCCGGTTAGAAACTTTACCAGTCAGAAGATGACTGAGCATAAGACTAGGAATGGGGATGTTGCTCCTTCAACTCTGTGTATGGGAAAAATGGAAATTTATCTGAAAACTAATCTTTGGTTTGCCCAGCAATGTTATCAAGAAGGTTTTCTGTTGGTATTCAGATGAACAGTGTTTATATTTTTTAAAGACAATCCTGAAATTTAGTCCTCGCTCCCTGCTAATTAGTATATTATATTTTTCTAGTGCATTTGTCTGTACGAAAATATCAACATTAGTCACTTACACCCAAAGATAGCTAGCTAGCTGGACAGATAGAGAAAGGCTCTATAGTACTCCCCTACTGGGTCTCTTATGGAAGAATTCTCACATCCCATAGAAAACTAAGGGTTCTTGCTATTTACATATGTATTTAAAGAAAAGCAGACAACCCAAATCAAAATGTTTTAAGACCTACACCTGTGGGTCATGCTGCTGAAGCTTAATTGTTCCAAAGTGAGTTACGTGTTCACAAACCCTTCCATGCAGCAAAGCATTTGCTTGATCATAATCTGAGGGACAAAAAAACAGTCTGCAAGAATCTGCTCACCTTCTCCAACTTGTCTATCATGTCTTCAATGCTGATGTCGGCTGACTGGAGCACTTTGCTTTCCATCTGCACCAGCCAATCACAGAGCTCTTTATTCTTTTCATTGAACACAATCCAGGCGTTGAGTCGGTCCTCTATCTCTTGCTTGCGCAGAGAAACCTATGAAAGAGGGTGTATATAAATATGTATGTATGTATGTATGTATGTATGTATAAAACAGCTATCTCTGTTGTACCTGAGGAAGCAGCCAAAGCTTGCTAATATATTTTCAAGGACAGGCATAACTACAGATGTGCATCTGTGTTCTTTTAACAACTGATGGTATCAACAGGCTTCACAACAAAAGGGACCTTTCTCAAGCAATTATTTCCTCAGCTTTATAAGAAAACAAAACTTTTATCTTTGAGGGAAAAAAAGGCAACCAGAACATCCTCCCATTTGGTTTTACAACTGGCTGTAGAAATGCCAGTCATTTTAATTGCCAAAATAGTGTACACTGTGATTCTGTAGTAAGAGTCAAAATAAACCTGACTGTTGAAGGAAATACTGACCACACACAAGGGTCGCATTTGCAAATGTAATTCTAAATCACAGTTAAATTTCATGTGTGTAAGCTATAGATTCGTGCAACGTTTCTTCTCTTTCCTCTTTTGACACAGCAACAAGGAGGAACTTGGAAGCTTTCACTTACTTCCAGTTTCAACTAAATACAGTTTCTTGTTATGTATGCACCCATACAAACTGTGGGTAGAATTAACTGATTTATTAAAATGAGCCAATTCCATACCATAGTTAATAGTCCTACTTTGTTTCAAAAAAATCAGAGTTCACATGTAGCTACAGTTTCAGTCTTGGGTATAACAAAAAACTGCAATGAGTTGAAAGTAGACATGAAAGCTTCTTATCTCTTCTGTGAGGCTACAGTGGAGGCAGTTAAGAAAAGACATGAACTCTAGATTCATGCATATACATTAAAGTATGCTTAGCATTACCACCATGCCATAGGTTCAGTTCAGTCATGATGGCAAATCATGGCTGGTCCTAAACAAAATTTGGAACCGGATATGAGGGCGATCTGGCTGCAACATCTGTCACCCCATTGATCACCAGGGCTGACTTGGCTGATCTGTCTGGCTAGGCAGGTGTCCTCTTCCTCCCTCACCACTCCATGTGTATCCCTCTCGAAGCTGCGTGCTTGGTGGAAGAGGACGACCATCCCAAATAGAAGGTGTATACCATTCTTTGGTCAATTTGGAACCCAAACTATGGTTGGAGCTTCCAAATAGGCAACAAGCAACCTATTTGTAAAGAGAGACTTTTGTCTTTCTGGCATCTAACCACCAACTTTGGATGTTTACTTCTTGTGTCTGTGATAGCAGCTACCTTTGAAGTGATGGCTAATTGAATCTTGTTGATTCAGTTATTTTACTGAAACCAGTGGGCTAAATCCAATTGTTTATCCCAACTAGAGTAGACCTGGTGAATCAATTGGAACATAAGTTAACACTTATTTAAGTTTTCACTGAATGCGTATTTCTAATTCAGCAAAGAATAACAACTGGACGTAGCCTATTGCTAGCCAAAACCATGGCTTGCAAACACATTTCAAATGGTGGGCTCAGACTTTAGCTTGATGGCACATTGCAAAGCATGGTTTGTCAATCATGGCTGGTCAGCCAAGTCAGCCCTGGTGATCAATGGGGTGACAGATGTTGCAGCCAGATCGCCCTCACATCCGGTTCCAAATTTTGTTTAGGACCAGCCATGATTTGCCATCATGACTGAACTGAACTGAACCTATGGCATGGTGGTAATGCTAAGCATACTTTAATGTATATGCACAAATCATGCCAAACTACAGTTAGCTCTTCTTTAACCATGGCTTTGGTATGATGTTTGTATCAGACTGATATATATTATTGTTCATTCAACATGAATGACTGATGTTTAAATGACACATCCATATTTTTTAAAAAGGAAATACCTTCTTAAAAATCTCCCTGCTCCTGGTGAACAAAATAATAAGCAAGTGCCTTGGATCCATCAGTGTCTATACATTTGGGATTATATATTCCTAGTTGAATAAGGAACAGTGTGGACAAAAACAAAGACTACTGTGCAAGTGTTTTGGAACACTGGTAGTAGGCCTAACTACTTCTCTGGTCCAGGGAAGGCTGCATCCAGTCCCTTAGAACAGGTCATTTATGTCACTTACATTTGACTGCGGCTCTGTGTGCAGTCTTGGCTCTAAGACTAGACTTAGCACCTCAAAAGGAAAAAAAAAAAACACTACAATGAAGGGAACACTGATGCTCATAAACCACAGCATTCAACAGGACACAGGCATTCTGAAACAGTGAGTGATTATCCAGAATCTTCATATTATATACAAAATAACTGTTGCTAGGCTCTATACACTTTTGGCTTCAGAACTACCACCATGAACTATGGCCCTCCCTCACCTCCTGAGATTTACCTATAGGGAAAACATGTGCCCTACTTTACAAAGGACTTTACTTTATCTTTACCCGAAGACTGTTCTTTCAGACTGTTCAGTCCAAATCTGGTATAAAGAGAAAAAGAGCCTCAAAGCACCAGATCCTGTCTGATCTTGGTAGTTAAGCAGGGTCAGCCATGGCTAGTACTTGGGAGACCACCAATGAACATCAGGTGCTGTAAGTTATATTTAAGAGAAAGAAACTGGCAAAACCACCTCTGGGAAGTCCTTGCTTAGGAAAACCTTATGACATGCATAGGGTTGCCATAAATTGGCAGGTGATATAAACATACAAGCGAGAGCTAGGTTGCCCATCAACATCTAGCACCTGAATCTCTGACAGAGCAGGCACATTAGTCATACAGTCATGATTTTTCCTGCTATACTTGGATTTTGTATTCATAATTGCATCTATACCTAAAAAAAAGCACAGGCATATTTTATGCAAACACATTCCCACATCTGGTCTACATTGGGGGGTTATGTAGTTCTTTGCTGTTGCAGTTACTGAGGCATATAAGTTGTCACTCATCTGTTCGTGTGTGTGTGTGTGTGTGAGAGAGAGAGAGAGAGAGAGAGAGAGAGAGAGAGAGAGAGAGAGATTTCCTTCTTCTTGTTATTGCTGTTGATGATAAACATGAATTGCTACCCTTCCCCACCTGCCCTGGCTTACAGACTCCTATATTTTCTCCCATGCTGTGATGGTGATTTTAGTCCTGCCTGTGCTAAATCCCTGACCTTTGTACCTCTCCTGAAAAGTGTCTGCTCTGTTTGTTTTCCAGTCTCTTCTGTGGGGAGCATCTGGTTGCTTAATTCTGCCATACTCCAGGACAGCTGCACTGCTGTGCTTAAAATGCTTAGAGTGGTGGAGACTATTCCCATCAATTGTTTCTAAACAATATATTTCGGTTGGACTCTCTGGCTTAGGCTTATCTTGGAAAAAGTAAGTGGGGCATTCTGAGGGTGTTCTTTTGTCCCTACAAACATTTCACTACTAAATATTTTCAAACTTAGATGTCAGCTCAGTTTAAGACTTTTGTCTGATGAAGCAATTGCTTGAAGACAATTTTGTTTTCATGATCACAAATCAAAATGTAGATTTCAGATCTGAGACCAAGATTTGGGTTCCATTCTCTGCCTCAGCCTGATCATCTAACTCTCTGGGAAATCCAGCACATGCAGAAGTTACTTTTCAGGGCTACAGCTCATGAGATCCCATGCTGTCCAGGGGATTCTGGGAGATGTAGTCCAGAATAGTAACTTTTCCATGCTCTGCCAAATCATGACATTCAGGCCTGAGTGAGAAAAAACTTGGTTGCACTGGGAAAAAAAAACATTATAAAAGAATTGCAAGGTGAATTAAAATTATCGTTATGCAAGATAAATAGCTGTAATCAAGCTGGGGTCAATTAATAATGGTTCAGTTTCTCTGACAGAAAATATAGCAAAATGAGATGCAATGAGAGCCACGACCCACACTGGCCTCAAACCTACACAAATATTAGGAAAATAGCTATGAGTGTAGCAGCCTAGCCAGATTTTCAAAACAGTAATAAAGGACAGTTGAAATTCAAGACATGCAGGGTTGATAATCAGGAAGCAGCTATTAACACGTTTGTGTTCTATTTAGATGCCAAATAAAAGTATTGATTTCAGCTAAGTTAGCCATGCATTTCTCTCCAAAACTGACATATTATTCTTATTCATAAACTGAGTGATGCACCCATTTCTGTCTTTATGAAAGGCCCACTCTCAAAAGTACTCCCCCCTTTTTTCTGGCATCTCACTCAACCCTTTCCATCCCTTGCAATAAGGGCTTCCTGGCAACCCTAGAGCAGACATATTTCTTTTCATAACTAAGAAGTCAATGGCAACCAGGTAACTGTTATATTAGAGAAAGAAATATAGATAACAAATACATTTGAGTAATTTTCAGAAAAGTAGCCATGTGAGTCTCTTATAATGTAAAAAGCAAGAAGGGAAGGGAAGAACAAGAAGCAACGTGGCAGCACCTTTTCAACTAACTAATGTTTATTTTAGCATGAGCTCTCATGGATATAAACCCACTTCTTCAGATGTATTACAGAGTGGTATCAAACCCTCAGGCATACAAACATATCTATACAGTTGTGGGAGTATGTAATAGAATGTAGTAGGATCCCAAAAGATGCAAACCATGTCCCTTGCCCTAAATTTTCAAAGGGCCAGGTTCACCTGAGATTTTATGCCTGAGGTCTTAATATCACTCTTTACTGCATCTGAAGAAGTGGATTTATATCCATGAAAGTTCTTGCTGAAAGAAAAACCAGTTAGTTTTAAAAGTGCTACCACCTTGCTTTTTTTCCCCTCCCTCTCCCTTCCCCCTTTTTTTTTTTTTTTTTTGAGCAGTACTCCCCTTATACTTCCCAATGGAGGCTTTTATTCCTTTGTTATCTCCAAGCAACAAAAACAAGACCAACTGTTAATCCCCAGATGGACATATCCTCATCTATACTGAAAAAGGCATCCAGCTGGAGGAGCGTTGTGATGCATATGGGGATGTTTGCCCTCCCAATGCATATGGAGATGTACATTCCAAAGGACATCTGCTCCCTTTCTGGATGGGGAACACGGTATTTAAAGCATAAGGCAGAAGTGAACAGACTTAACTCAAGAAAACACACACACTGATAAAGTTTCTTTGCACTACACATGGATTTAGGTCAGGCCACTAAGAAGTGTTTCTGTGCACGGCAGGATTAAACATTCTGCAGCAAAGAGGGGGTTGTCCAATTGTGAAAATTGGTAATTGGACTCTAAGGGATCAGGGTCAACTTCTCACCATTCCAGCCATTTGATAAGCTTCTGCAGGGCTCTGATGGAGAAACTACAAATTAGAAGATTCCCTATTTGAATCTTGTTTCTGCCAAAAACTTATTCGGTGGCTATAGGTAAGGCATTCCCTTTCTGTCTCAGTTCCCCTGTGCCATTTGTGGGAAGGAGATAATAACATGGAGCTGCTTTACAGGAAAATATGATGCATATAATGTACTCTGAACACATGAAAGCAATGTACATACAACAACAACATCATCATCATCACCTCCACCAACACTGCCAACAACAATTACATGTCGCGAGACAGTAATTTCCTACAAAAAGGCATCTAGTATAAATCTTTCCACAGTTTCCCCCTCATATTAATTTAGGCCAACTCTCCTTATTCAGGCAAAAATGTAAGAAGAGCACATCAGGCCTATCTTGGGGTGTAACCATAGCACACAATTTTGGAACTTTGGATACTACTTTAACTACTATGGCTCCATCCTCTGGCATTCTGACATTTGTACTTTTTAAAGGTACTCCAAATTTTCTAAAAGAGAATTCTAACAGTCTAGTTCAGGAAAGTGAACCAGACAATTCTGACAAAACTACAGATACCAGGATTGTACCAGGTGAGTCATGGCAGTTCAAATGGTATGGAATTGTAATGATTGCATAGTGTGAATAAATCCTGGCCCCCCCAGGTCTCCAAGCATACTGCCTCTGGTACTGAAGGGACCAGAGACATAGCGATCTATGACTCCTATCAACGCAGAGAACTGACTGACGCCTGACCAATTTCCACATTGGCTGGAGATGATGCGAGGTACAGTTCAGCCCAGTTGGGGAACACTGACCTACAACACATTCCTTTACGACATAAATATTAAAGTCAGTAAAAAAAAAAAAATCAGTAACATTGCCACTAGTCTATATTTCACCTGAATATGAAATAAGAGGCTAGGATTTTCTTTCTGTCAGAAAAATATATATCTGACTCTGTGAGCACATAATCCCTGTAGCACAAACCCAGGCATTTCTACATAGATGTAAGTCATGCTGAAGTTGGCTGGAATTACTTCCAGCTAAGCGTGTGTATGATTGCAGCTATGCAATGGAATTCTGTGCATGTTTAATCAGAAGAAAAGGCCTACTATGTACAGTAGGACTTGCTTGCATGGATATTCAATTTCATTTATTTATATACTACCCTTCAGTATAGTTTCAGGACAGTTCTATAAAATAAAGTAAAAGAAAAAGTTAATATAGTAAAATAATTTTGAAAACCTGGGGAAAAAAATTAAAAATTGCTTGAGATCAAAATAACACCTATTGGCACTAGGCAGGCCTCTCTCAGGAAGAACTTCCATAAACCATTGAGAAATTCTATTTCTGGCTACAAATCAGTTGGGGAAGCTGGAGAAGAGCCTCCAAGGATGACATCGATATACTGGCAGATGTGTAAGACTGCAGCCCGAGCATCCTATAAAATGTGTGATGCCCACCCAAAAAGATACATGTGCTTTCAAAAGAACATTTACAAGAATGGAGAAAAGAATGTGACTGTTCCTGACATGTTTCTGACCTCTGCCTGAAGTGCATTCACAGGCTAATCTCCCTCTGCAATTAAATTTTAAAAGCTTAGCTGCCTTTGAAAAGGGGGGGGAGGCTGCCACCTGAGAACCGAGGAGAAAAAAAAATACTAGGAGCTTCCAATAACCCATTCCTGCTATTGTGCTCCCCCTCCTTCTCCATTCCAGCCTGTTTTCAACTGTATGCTTTTCACAGTTAAGCCTTGAACAAAGACTTGCAGGACTATCCTGTTACCTTTGTTTCACCATGTCTGTGCCAGACTCCTATACATATCCTTGCTTAAAGTTTTCAGAACTTCTGAGGAACTTTGTGTAAAAAAAAATAATAATGGAAAAAAATGGAGATAGGCTCTTTCTCACACTTTCTTTCGGTCACAATAAACATACGTCTGCATATGGTTTCTAAAAAAGCAACCCAGCAACCCTTGTTCCAAACAGCAATGGTCTGGGATCCTACAAAGCAAACTTTCTACAAAGAGCTTTCTTTCTACAAAGTGGAAGAATCTGCAAAGTATCCTTCCCTCACTTTTGTTGTTGCTCCGCCAAAGTCTTGCTGTGAAGCCCAGGCATGCATCTCCCTGTAAGCCACTTACTCTGAGACAGAGTTCTTCCCACTGTCTGTGCAAATGCTCGACTTGCTCTTTCAGCACCATCACATCTTCCACAAGGAGGTAGCGAGCCAGATCCGCTTTCTTGGTGCCAAGTTCTTTCGCCTTTTGGTTCCAGTTGGCAAGGGACTGCTCCAGGTCCTGCATTGAAACACATCAAGGGGTGTAAAACAACAGTCCCTTCAGAGCAAGTTCCTGGGAGGGGTGTGCGTGTCTGTGTGTGTGCATGTTTTTTTTCTCTCTCTCCAAATCTTTGGGTTAATCCTATGATTGGCCTGTAAGAGGAGGAGGGGAAAAGGAGGGGGAGGAGGAAAATTTGCATACACAAATAGCCAGGAGAGATGGCTCAGCGTCTATGCTGGGATACAGACTCTCAGTTCCACAGAAACCATCTCCCTTTTCCATAGATTTTCAACTCCGAAACTTTGTGAAGATATCTGAGGCTTGAATGTTGTACTCTATTAATACATCTAAGCATGCAGATCATAATATAACAAAGTTAATGCTAAAATAAATTAGTTAGTATCAAACATGCTACAAGATTCCAACCCTTTGTTTTTCTAGCTATTCCATGTGTTACTCCTTGAAACAAGTGGGGAGGGGAAAGAAATGCAATGTTTTCTGAGTATTAGCAACAGGAAGAGTTTCTTTGGCATGTCAGAGACTTTGTGACATCCATTGAGAAGCTGTAAGAAACTCAGGGCTTTCAAAGGGCCACATGGCTTTGCTGTTTTATTTCATTCCTGATATTTCAAAAGGGTTGCTCTTTTAAATTTAAAAATGCAAGTCTATGCATGTTTACTTGGAATATTACTCCCAAACAACAGTACATATACCCCAAAGCCTGTGAACATGGTTTAAAATGGCAGGAGAAAATTTGGAAATGTTGGCCCTCTAATAAAGGCCCCCATGAACCAGTATAGATATGTTTGTTTTTGGCACACACTTCCACCAGATCAATCTTCCAAAACGGGGGGTTAAAAATATTTTGGGGGACTGAGAGGCAGGGGGCCCCTATTGGGGAAGGTAAATGACATGCAGAGTGTGGAACGCAATTTTCCTACCACTGTTTTGGAAAGTTTCAATCACCAGCACGAAAGTATAGTTTGGTCTTACTTCTGAATGGATCCATTTGATTTTTCACTTGCAGTACAAGGCTAATTCACTTTTGGTTTTGCAATCTGCATGACTGAATGTATATAGTAGGGAACTGGATGCTTGTTCAGACATCCGTCTAGCTACATGGTAGAGCAGCTGCTTTTTCTTTTCTTTTTTTTAAAAATTTATCTATTAATTAATTAAGTAAGTAAGTAAACAAACTATTTATAGCCTGCCCTATATCACTAGATTTCAGAGTATGGACAAATAAAATCAGTATTAATGGATTAAATATTAATCTTTTAAAAACAATTTAAAATATTAATGGATAATATAATATTAGATATATAATTCTATATTATATTCTAATATATAATAGAATAATATTAGAATGTAATATAGAATCATATTCTATGATTCTAAATAAACTTAAAACCTACTATAGAAATTGACAATTTAAAATCAGGTTAAAACCAACTTGAAATGGTGTGCATAAATATTTTGGAGACATTTGTGCCCCAAAAGCTTTAATGAATAAATATATGCTTGTGTCCACATGCCTTCAAGTCACATGTTGACTTATGGTGATCTCATGAATTGCATAGGGTTTTCTTAGGCAAAAAATACTCACAGGTGGTTTGCCAGTTTCCTCCTCTGAAATATAGCCTACCTGGTACCTAAATGAAGCCAGTGTTACTACTAGTTGGGCCTCTAAGGGGAGGGTGTTTGTTCTTTGCTTTACTGAAAAACCAGAACAAAACTGCGAACAGTCTAAAGAGGAGTTGACAAACTCAACTGAGGGAGAAAGGAGGCAGAACTGTGATCTCACAGATGCCAGACATTCTAAGAAGCTTGCTGCTGAGCAACAGAATTATATCTGTTTACAACTCTGAGGTTGGCAGAAGGTATGTCTCTAGATGTTTTGTTGCATATTGCAATTGTTGTTGTTGCTGTTGTTGTTGTGTGTATTCAAGTCATTTCTGACTTATGGTGACCCTAGGGAAAACCTATCCCATAATTTTTCTTGGCAAGATTTGTTCAGAGAGTTTTTGCCTTTGCCTTGCCTTAATGCTGAGAGTGTGGGTTGCCCAAGGTCATTCAGTGGGTTTCCATGGTCAAGAGGAGATTTGAAACCTGGCTTAGTCATAGTCCATTGCTCAAACCAGTTTACTGTTACTGCAGTTTAGGCCTCCTTGGAGGTAGCATAAAGATATCATTTTGATATCATAATTTGGCTCTCTTCTGCCACCACGTGTTTGTGAGGCCCCGGACAAGCACAAAACTAGGCTCAGCCACTAATCGCTGGACATTCCATTCTCCACTCAGGCAGGCCAGAGATAGCCAGATCCTTGCTTTAGGAGATCTCTCTGCAAACACCCTCATTATGTATGCACACTGTTTACAAAGAACTCCCTGCTCCGAGCAGGTAACTTGGCAAGCTGAATACTCAAATGCTAAGTACTCTGCGTTTGCATACTGGCTACCTCTTTGTCAATTCGGACTTAACTCAATCATGCTAAATTTTGACCTTTCCAAAGCTTTGTCCTGCGCCCAAAACTAATTGTCTTCCCCAAGTAAGACATAGTTGCAGTTACATTCCTCTCTATAAAAACCCCTTATTCCGAGACCATCCTCAGATCGCTCCCGAGTTCCAGACCGCCTTGCTTGGCGAGCTTCCCCTCAGCTCCACATGCTGAGATACACTGAACCCCGGAATCGCTCTCTATCTTCTTTCCAGGTTTCAGGAACAGGTTTCCTATCACCCAAATCAACTATCCCTCTGAAAATCCTACTATCATACTCACACCTTTATTTTCCTTAGTTATCTGTGTGCGTGTGTTGCTTACATTGTGTGCCTGTATTTAATAAAGATCATTCATTATTTCCAACACGGTCTGCTTCTTGACTTGGCCTGACCCCGTAAACATTGGGTTACAAGATCCTGCTGCGTTACCCTGCCTCTCGTAGTGCCAACCAGTGCTCTTGACTAATTTCCCCATCTTGTGTAATTGTAAGTTTATTTAGGTGTCCCTCCCAGGACCCCCAGTAAACAGGGTAACAATACCATGTTGGCTATCACAAATTCTCTACAATCAGGCATCTACATTTGCTAGGGTTTGGGGCTAGGGCCCCACAAAAGTGGAAAAACTGCAAATATAAAAATGTGTGAGTGTGTTTGTGGAAAGGGGACCAAGACATGGTGGAGAGAACACCCAGGGTCCAAATCAGGTCAGGGAAAGGAGAGGAAAGGGGGGTGGGGTCAGCATGGTTGCCCTATACTTCCTCTTTCTTGACCATATCCTTCCTTGGGTGCAGGGGGGCATCAGGAGATGGTTTGTGGTGACGGGAAATCGGGGTGCATGTCATCCTTAGCTGTCCAGGCAGTGGCTGGTGGTGGAGAAGGAGGATCAAGGGTTGCACAACCTAACTGGAGCTGCCAAGGGAGAAGGTTCCTCCCAGGAGATAAGCGCTTAAAGTGGGGGGGCAAGAGTTGGAGAAAATTGCAAATAATCAAATTCATGCAAGTCGAACCTGAGAATGTGGAGGGTCACCTGTATTGTTTAAGAGCACTAAGAAGCAATACCAGCAAGTTAGGCCACTGAAATGCAGAATACATAGAATAATCAGAAAGACTTTTCTTTCTTTTTTTCTGAAAGGACTATGAGCTCAGCTCAATTCTGGCCCTGGAAACAAATCTGCAGGTTCAGCATACAGTGAAAAGTAACCTGTTCTTTAATTCCAAGTGTATATATTATGTACCTGACTCTGGTTAGTGGGCCTTGGGAGTTTGTCTCTGTCTGTGGCCATGTGTATATGGAAGCGCCCATGTGTGCATGTACACAATGTAGATTTCACAAGAGCGAAATATGCCTACTTGCTTATAAAGCTTCTTAAAGAAGCATGTTTGAATACACTCTTAATTCCAGGACCAGTGCATCTTACTCTTGCTGCTGTTGTACCTTCTAGTTGACTTTGACCTACAAGCCTATACTAGGATTTTATTGGCAAGGTTTATCCAGAGATGGTTTGCCATTGCCTTCCTGCAAGAGAGTGTAACTTGGCTGAGGTCACCCCAGTGGGTTTTCAGAGTTGGAGTGATTTGAACCCGGTTTTCCCAGAGTCCTAGCCCAACACTCAAATCACTAACCCACACTCCTTCTTCAACTGGTTTCCCACACATATATTAGAAAATGATGCTGGAGTCACAAGTGGCCCCAAGGCTCTTTTTACAGCTTCAGCTATTTCTGACCAGATCCTCCTTTTCTGGCAAAAAAAAAAAGGGGGTGGTGGTGGTGGTTTGAATTTCTTCTTTTGGAAGATTCTAGGGCCAAAGTTGGAGGCACCCCTGCCCTGTTTAATATCCCACACTCATTTTCCAAAAACAGACATGAAATTTCTTTTTTTGGTATTTTTGGTTGTCCATACAAACTCTGGAGATTCTCAGGGAAGAGAAATCCCATATCCCAGACCTACTGAAATTTTTCACCCATGTTTTAGAACATCAATAGTTGTGGCCCATTCAGATTGTCTAAATCCATAGACCTCTCCTCTGAGAAAGCCATTTGGGAAAAAAAGTTCCTCACAAAAGTTTTTGTATGCATTAAAGGAAACTAATTTTCTGGAAGGAGGAAGCCATCACTTCCTAGACAGATCTGAAGACTCAGCTTCCCTAGGCAAAATGGTTAATCCATCAGTTTTTAAAAGCTGGGCTAGGGATATGACTAGGAATTCAGCATCTCAGTACCTTGATGGATTCCTGGGCTGCCTGCAGGTCATCATGTTCTGTTGGAAGAGGATTTTTTATTCTTGCCTTGAGCTTTTGAAGATTATGGCCCAACTCTTCCATCTGCTTTTCAGTGTACTCCCAAGTCTGTAATTTCAAAAAGAAGAAAACAAATTAGATAATGAATGGCATTAGTGCTTAAAGGGATGGACAAAGCTGGTATCACCTAAGTCTGGAGACACTTTGCAATCTCCTTGAACTCTAGAGTGGCAAGAACCTCAAATCAATAATTAGTCCCAGCTACAGTAGACTAATTGAATCAGTAGGATTCATGCAAGCGTTCATATTCCAGTTGGCAGTACATTCAGTAGGTCTACTGCTCTAGTTGGAATTAAAAGTTGGATTCAGTCTAATTGGAACTAGCAGTGGAAATCGTGAAGACCTCTAGATGTTGCTGGATTACAGTTCCCAGCAGCTTACACCAAACATAGTCAGTGGCGAGAAATGGTAATCACTGCAATCCAACATCTGGAGAGCTATATTATTTGAGCCCACATACCCTACTTTACAGAGGAATGGCCTCTTTTTGAAGAACTGCTCAGCCTAGGTCTAGTTCACATGCTTATATTGTTGTTGTTGTGTATTTTCAAATCATTTCAGACATATGGTGACCCCAAAGTGACCCTATCATGGAGTTTTTGGGAGCTGAGAGTGTGTGACATGCCCAAGATCCCCCAGTGGGCTTCCATGGCCAAGTGGGGTGTCGAACCCTAGTCTCAAGTTTCATAGTCCAATGCTCAAAAGAAAAAGAATAATGCAAAAGGGGAGCAGAGGCCCTGAAGTCGTCCATCACCACTTAGCAGTTCAACAGCAGAATCAATGGGAAGGCACACAAGGTCATGATCTTTCCTACTATGATGACCTTATTACATTTCTATTTAAATTACAGTCATTATTTCTGTATTCTGCATTTGAATCTTTACTTATGAAGACTTTGAATGGGTGCCACAAAATTTCTTTGCAAGTGGAAGAATTCTCAACCATCCTGATTTTCCAAACTGGTTTTCTCTAAAATGATTCCAAAGGCTCTGCCCTTTGGAGTATCCCAAAAGCAGGATCCTGAAAATACATACACACACACGCGTGCACGCACACTCACATTTACTTTTTACCTCAGAAATATTAGTACAGGTGTGGGCTACTTTTGGAGTCTGGAGGGCCGACTTGCTGCTTTTCAGTGCCTATTAAGCTCTGAATGTCCACATCCACATCTTCTAAAGTCACAGTGGGAAATCATTTTTTCTGCTAAGCCTTATATGTGTTGGGAGTGGCAACCTTTGCATGCCTAATTAACTGGCTAGTTTATTTGCATGTCTATTGTAAGCATAGAGAGATAGCCTAGAGAGAATTTCCTGTTTGTTGGTTAACATCTCTTCCTCCAGCACATACACATTCCTTGTTCTTTAAAAGGTTCTCTTGCCATTTACTCCCCCCTCTCTTTTGCCTTCACCTTTTGACCTCAAAGCACGCTCTGAGATTTCCCAACAGGGATCGTTGGCAGCAAGCATGTGAGTACTTAATTTTCTTCCTACCGTCTTCAAGAATTGAACCTGTATAGACTATGTACAAGATTTTGTGAGTAAATTCTTTTATATTTTTAACCAAACCGTTTTTGTGTTTATTTTGAGCTAGATTAAGTGTGTTTGGGGTGGTGTTACAGAAGTGGGACTGGTGATCTGTTCAACTTCCGTTTTTGTGCAGTTACTAAAATACTCTGCTGATTGAGAGTCTCATTACCAAGGTCTTTCAATATTCAAATATTTTCTCAGTTTCCCCAACAATATGAACTGAAGCCACAGTAGTTTGAGCAACACATTTTCTCTCTTTCCTCCATCTCCTTCTCAGTGTCTCTCTCTCCCCCTCCCCCTCTGTTCCATCTAGTGGGCTACCCAGTGGGGAGAAACAAATAATTATTGCTAGAAATCTGAACGACTGCCAGAAGAGCATGTTTCAAATTTGCCTAAGGGCTACATTTAGCCTGAGGGGCTCAGGTTGCTCAACTACAGCTGTAGAGTGCCTCGAGAATTTTACATGTTCCAACCACTTTCCAAAAAGTATTGTACTTATTCACTGGTATGAGACTTCGGAGCTTCAGCATCTTCCTTCCTGAGGTTTACCCACTATGGTCAATTTTCAGTTAGCAACTGGAAGGCACCATATAGGCACCTCAAGTTCTGGCCATAGGAGAAGACTGCAAACAGACAAGCTACTAGGAATCTTCTATCATATTAATAGAAGAAAGGAAAGCAGGGATTATACTTCCTGACACACTTAGCATAGCCTTTTGGATCAGGTTTTCCTGCTCATTGGCTTACACACTCATAGAGTTGGAAGAGACTCCCAAGAGCCATCTTGTCCTGCCCCTGGCTTTTGTCCTCTTTTTGCCACAGCCCCCTCTGAAAAATAGTTTTCCATGCTAAAAGGGATTAAGTTTAGGGCACCCTAATTTTAAGTAACAGTTTGGGGAAACCAGGGCTGTCAAGGTCAAAGTGCCAGAACTAGCTGATCTGCAGGGTCAGTGAGACCATTGGTTATCTCCTCCTGGTTCCTTCTCAGCTTAGTCTTCAGTATCTGAGGGGAAAATGTGTTCTAGCAACAGTGTGTTATTGTGAAGTGTCTTGTTGTACAAAGTTATTTTTTGGTGGCTCAGTCTTGAACAATCCCTTAAAACCCATTAACTTTAACAAAGAGCTTCTTCTAGTGGAGAAGAAGCCTACTTGTACTGGTTTATTGATATGGATCAATAATACAGCTGGCTGCATATCTGGACTCTTCTCATGTGGATGAGTGTAGCTAGTGAGTTCCTGGGCTTCAAAATTTATGGTTATCCTACTTGTAAAGTTGGCTCTGTGTTACTGTTAGCTTGGAATACCTATTACAGGAATATGGGAATTCTAAACTCTCACTGGGCTCTCTTCTCTTCTCAGTCAGAATGACTGAATTATGGGAAATATACCTCTATGGTGTTGTGAAGCTGCTTTCTGATCTTCTCCACTTGAAGTTGTGTATTGTCCCAGTTCTCTTGCAACTGGCTCATCTCAAGCTGTATGGCAGCTTTTGCTTCAGGGGCTGCCACCCCAAGTAACTTTCTTCCAGTGTCCAAGGTCAAGGAGTATCTGGTTTGCCACCTCTGCAAAAGGATTTGCTTGTTCTAAAAACAAAACAGACAAACATGCCTGAATCTAATAATAAAGAAAATGTCTGCACATTTTTAGCCTGAAAAGGCTCCTTTCCAGAACATCCCTTTGAAGAATTTCCATATGAATTAGAATTTCACATCTGTCTATATGGAACTCTAAATTTTAAATGTTAGAACACAATTTTCTTTACATTTTTATTCCCATAGTTCCTCAAAACTTCAAGGTAATCCTTGTATATCCCCTCTTTCATTCTTCTTACAACAACTCTTCGAGGTAGACTATACTGAAAGTATGGGGGGATGTATCTGGCCCATGTTAAATCATGGCAGAGCCAGAATTTGAAACCAGATCTCTGCAGTCTAATTCAACACTACTCACCATTTATTTGCACTATATCAACACAGGTTCATTTAGATATATTAGTACAATCAGCCCTCCACATTCACCAGGGTTAGGGGTGCAGGACCTCTGCAAAAGTGAAAAAACTGCAAATATCAAAGTGTGTGTGTGTGTGTGTGTTTAAAAGGGGCTGAGGCATGGTTTGGAACACCTACATCCAAAACAGGTCAGGGAAGGAAAAGGAAGGGGGTTGGCATAGTGGCCCTGTACTTCCTCTCTCTTGTCCATCTCATTCCTTGGGTGTAGGGGGGGCATTTGTGGTGCTGAGAAATTGGGCTGTAAGCCTCCTTTAGCTGGCCAGGCAGCAGCTGGTGGGGGAAGAGGAGGATCAGAGGTGGGTTTTTAAAGGGTTGTGTGGCCTGATCAGAGCTACTTACTGAGAGGGAAGATTTCCTCAGAAAGGAAGCACCTGAGGTGAAGGAGGCAGAGGTTGAAGAAACTCACAAATAATCAAATCCGTGAAAGTGAAACTCACAAACATGGAGGGCCGACTGCAGTTTCTTCTTTAGTGGCGTGGCTAGGAGGAGTTTGGAAACATTTGCTTCTATTTTAGGTTAACCACACATCACTATTACGCCTGAATTCTTACTTGTGGCTATTCTTAATGACGGCTTACTCAAACGCATTAGCTTTATAAACCATGGTCTGAAAGTGGCTTGCTTCAGTCAATCATAACTTGTAATGCCAAGTTGAGGGTGGTTAAAATTGGAGTGAATATTTTCTTGGGGATGTACCATAATAGGAAAGGGAATATGGGAAGAGTGTACTAGAATAAGGGTAATGCATTAGTGCAAGGCTCACCAGGTTCACTCATGTCGTAAAAAACATAGTTCAGTATTATGTTTTTCCAGTTTCTCCCAGTAACTGATTATTATCATAGTACTAAAGAAGGGAGGCTGAAGCTAAGTGAATATCAGCTCAGGTAAGGTTCCACTGGCAACAGGCCCATGCTCCAAAATGCATGTCTGCCCCAATGATGTATATATCACATTAGGGAAAGGAGATTCAATGTAAAGACATAGGGTTAGATTGGCTCAATTTTCCTCTACAAATAGGCTCAATTTCCTCCACATGCTACTTTAAGTATTTTAAATTGGACAAGATATAGACTTTGTTTTGTATGCTGTTTTCCCACAAGGAAATTGTTCTCATGAAACACAGAAGAAAGCAAACAAACCATTCAAAAGAACTAAGAAAAACATATCCATTTCAGTTCTACAAAATCCAACAATATTTCAGTAAACAAATTCCGCAGCCGTCAGCTCAAGAAACAAAACACAGTACAGGCAGAAGAACAATTTATATTGAACTAATTGAATGAATGAATCATTCAGTGAATTTTATACAAGAATATAAGCATAAACATAAAAAATAAAATAAAAAAATATTAGAGACAGAACTATGAGACTTTCCACTTTACAAAAATCAAATAGCTTTTTAATAGATGGCAGTGCTAGAGTCCATTTTAGGTTCTCTGGGCACCTGTTACTTTCATCTTAAAAAACAATTTTCTTCATTTCACTTATTCTGAGAAGAAGAGATCTAACCTTGAAATCATGAGCCAAATTCCCAACTTGGTCCAAACTGTACTTGTCCTGGCTCTTCATGGCAGCTATGAAGCCATTTACATCTGTGAGGAATTTTGTGAGCTCCTGCAAGTAGGCTGTGAATTTCTGCCACTGCTTTACAAGGCCATCAATTTCACTCTTTCTCTTCTGAACCATGTGGATGACACTTTGCCACTGCTCCTTCAACATGGTGAGCTTGGAGATAAATTCAGTTCTGAAACAGTGGGAAAGAAACACATTACTAAAAGTAGTAGAGTCAGTCCTACTAATTGGGCAGAGTGACTAGGCTGCCTCAAGCTGCCAATCCTGGGTGTCATGAAAGGAGAACAAACTCAACCATAATTTATTGCATACAATATTACTGTACTTTACTGCAGTGGAGCAGGGGAGAGATGCTTGAGGGATAATTTGCCTCAGGAACCTGATCTGAATTTAGCTGATCTTGGGAGCTATGTATTTGAACTTAATAGGGGTGAGGGTGAGAAACTGTCATTTGCTGTTCTACCTCGAGCAGCAAAATGTCTTGGTCAGGCCCTGATAGTGCTATGTGCCACTGTTAGAATTAAAAAGATTCTACATACAATAGGAAGAACTTCCTGACAGTAGGAGCTGTTCTACAGTGGACTAGATTGTCTTGGACCATAATAGACTCTTCTTCTCTTTCAACAGAGATTGGATGGGCATCTTTTGAGAGTGCATCAGTTGCATATTCCTGCATGGCAAGGGGTTAGACTAAATGGACATTGCTGTATCTATGATTCTATTATCACTTTCTGAAAATATGGTATTTTCCAACTATTGGACATGAAGGAAGACCAAGCAATTGTTTAGCTTAGTATTGGGGAGCTTCCCCTTAGACTGGCGTGGGTAAGGTGTGGCCCTTCAGATGTTGTTGGACTGCAATTATAACATCAACAACAGAAATATTATGTATATATTGTTGTTGCCTTCAAGTTGTTTCCAATTCGTGGTGATCCTAAGGTGAACTTATCACAGGGTTTTCTAGAGCTGACAGCATGTGACATGCAAAGGTCATGCAACGGATTTCTATGGCAAAGCAAGCATCAAACTGGGATTTCCAGGGTTGTAAGTCCAATGCTCAAACCACTACTACACCATGCTGGTTCTATATCTCAAATAAAAATAGCTTTATCTGACAGTATACACATATACTTCTAAAAGCAGAGTTATATCAACTGTACTGAATTATACAGATCATGAGGACCTGCTAGTCCAACCCTTCTCCACCAGAGGTTTTCCAGTTGAGCCCCTATCATCTCCAGCCAGCACAACCATGGTAGATGTGACAGATGGGACTTGTACTCTTAACATATTGGAAGGGATCCAAGTTAGGGAAGGATAAACTATTCTAATAAACACAGCAAAATCCAGACCCAGAATCCAGTATCCACAAGCAGCAATACATAATGAATACACAAACATAGGGTCAGGCTCCTCCACACCAAAAAACTTTTATAGTGCATGCCTCCTCAGAAGCAAGCCTAATGAAGTCTGATGTCAGTTACGCTGAAGTAAGTATGTACAGGATTACAATATGAATAAATTAGATTTTCTTACCAGAAAAATGTACATTACTACCAAAAAATGGAAGGTGTTATTCATGGCAGGAAGGTGTACTTCATGGCCACGTTGCCTTACACCACAGATACTACTCAGAGCTAGAGTTACTTTTTTGAATGACAACCATGCTGGCTAGAGACAGTTTTGGAGGCATCATCCAAAAAATAACTTTTCTATTGGCTAGGGACAGTCTTGGAGCTGTCATTCAAAAAATAACTTTTCTATACTTGGGAATAAGATAAAGAGTGGTTGCACCTCTACTCAGCTTCATGACTGGCTGATCTAGGCACTTTCATTTATGATGTCACTTTCCACTCTTTTAAAAACAATTGATTCTGGCCTTAGAATGCATCTCTTCACTTCGTGTCTCACTAGTACAACCATAAGTAATGTAATATTACCGGTTTTCTGCTTCTCCTGATTCAAGCATTTGCAGAGCTTTTGACACAATACAATTAAAAATCTGCTGATGAACAGAAATCTCTACTTGCAGTATCTGTAAACAATGAACAAAAATTTATTATTATATGCTCTGCATTAGAAAGGGTTAAAGCATGTTATGAACACTTAAAAAAACACTTTTAAAAAGACTGAAGCATGGTATAAACAGAACACTTTAAATTATCATTATTCATAAAGAATCCTTAAAAAGCTCATAGCCTGTCTGGACTCCTTAGACAGGCCTAAACCAAATTGTTAGTCTCAACTAAAGTAGACATATTGAATCAACGGGAACCTGAAGAACCAACACATGAGTAAATTCCATAGTTTCAGTGGGTTTCCTCTGAATGGAAGGAGCCATAGGGGGTCAGGTCACAGAATTCTCTCAATCAGATTTCAAAAATTCAGAAACATTCTATGATTACCTCATATTCTCTCTGTTGTTCCTTCAACTTCTCTTGCGTGCCTGCCACATTCTCTTTCAAACCTTCCTTCATTCTCTCCAGGAACTGCATCCAGTTTTGACACTGCTGGAGAAACTCTTTGTCATCTGCCTGAATGTTCTGCAATTCACTGCAATTAAAAGAGGAAGGGGAAAAATAAATAAATAAAAGAAATCAAACTCAGCTGTGTGTTTGTCTTCTTTCTAGCTATAATTTTAATTCCATCACCATCATAGGAAGAAATCAAAACAACAGGTTGGAGATAGCCACACTTAAGCATTTGTTTGTGCACACTAATAAGATTTAAGTCATCTATCACTTAGGTCCCACTGACTTTAATAGATGCACCCTTAATTTTGGAATGATATCCACAGAAATGTCTATCAGCACATATACTTGACTTGGTACTTACAGATTTAATTCTACCATACCATCCTGAATGCAGTCAATCTTGTATGATTTTGGAAGCTATACAGGGTTATTACTTGAATGAGTTACTACCAGAATATATTGAGGCTCTCCAGAAAAGGCTAGAAATGAATCCTGCCTGAAACACTGCAGAATCACTGCTGTTAGAGCAGAAATAAGACTGGACAGATGAAGGATCTGACTCAGTATATGGCAGCTTCCTGTACAAAGTGGGCAAAGTGTGATCCCAGGGCCACATGCAGCCCCAAAAGGCTTTGTTTGAGGCCTTCACTTCCTCTGGAATCCCCAAATAGTCCTTTTTCTAGCCTCCCAAAGGGGTAAATCTCCTTTCCTAGAAGCGTTTGGGAGAATCAATTCACCTTTTAAATAGGTTGTTGGTCTTCTTGGACTGTTAAAGCATCAAATAATACCCATTTTTAAGAACCTGATATGGCTTTCCAGGCACATACTTTAGGCTCATGTTTTCAGCACTTTATATCATTCTATGTGGCCCCCAGAGGCAGAAAACTGGCCCCCGGAAACACCACAACTACCTATCCCTGCTATAAAGGCTCATTTCTTGGACCTGTCACTATCAGAGGCATGCCTGGTAAGGAGCAGTCCTTCTTAGCAACCATTCTCAGACTTGCAACCTCTCTGCTGAGGAAGACAGGTTTACTCCCTTTCTCTTGTCCTTCTGTCACCAGGCAAAGACATTTTTATTCATGCAGATCTTTGGCAGGGCAGCTAATCTGCTGCTGAAATACTTCTAACTGGCTTAGTGCTGGCTGGGCATTGATTGCTGTGATTTTACTTAATTTTACAGTGGTTCTCAGCTCAGCAGGTTGCTAGTGAAATGAAGAGTGTGTAACAATATTTAAAACAGTAAATATGAAATAAAAACATTTAAAAGAAGTTGAAACAACTCCCTAAAATACAGTTTAAAAATTGCAGACAAGTTAAAACAGCCAGAGCAGCCAACCCTGGTTTTAAGGGCCAAAGACCATGAGTTTTAGCCGCCCACGACAAAGCTCAAACAGCCTGAATCAGCTTGACTTCCTTGAGTTCCACAGTCAGGATGCTGCTACAGAGAATGCCCATACACATTTACCAACTCAACTAGCCTTATTTGTTTTTGGGTTAAATAAGACTTGTTTTTAACTTGTGTTTTTTTGTGTCCAACACCAGGCCAAATACCCCCAAACACAGGCAAATATAGCTGTCTGGATCATCTGTTTTGCAAGTGAGAACATCCATTCATCTGTTTTACATCTGTTTTACATCTGTTTTACAGTGAGAACATCCATTATTAAGGCTTAACAGAGAGGAAAAAGTATGTCTTTTTACCTGCACTGTTCCAGAACCATGGCTGTCTTCTGAGCCCACTGCCAGTTCAAGCTTTGCAGTCTCTTCGCAGTGACATCGCTGAGAGGCAACCTAAAGCTGACTTCATTCAGAGTCTCCATTTCAGGTGACAAAGCAGTGAGGCCCAACATCTGGCTCTGAAAAGAATAAGGCTGTGGGATAATATGCTGGAAATACTAGCTTCTTTTGATTATTTGCAAATGTCTTCCCATATCTCTCTCTCTCTCTCATCCTCTCTGTGTGGAGGGACAAATGTTCTCCTGGGTGTGGATGAGTAGGCTAGATGTGCACGCCATGAGATGAGAATCATAGCAAATCAGTACTAAAATGTCAACATAACTTCCCATACTATCTACAACATTAATGCAGGATTCCATTGTTGATAATTATTACCTTCCTTTCCTCTAAAGATCTTAGGGTAGCAGAAACATGTTAATGCACGTCAGCCTCACAAAATGATATTGAGTACAAGAAAGGTATTAATTAAGCCAAGAACATCTAATGAGCTGCAAAACAGTGTGAGCTGTTGAATTAGGGTCTCCTACTTTGAAATCCAACAACTTAATGAGGGGTGGGGAAAATGTGGTCTATGAGCCACATGCAGCACCCAAATTTCAATTTGGTGTCCACTGAAGCCCCCTTGCTGATGTCAAGGTTCACCACCATGTAAATTTTTTTAAAAAGTTGTGGCGATTCTGGGGTAGTTTTTTTGTGTCCAACACCAGGTCAAATACCCTCAAACACAGGCAAATATAGCTGTCTGGATCATCACCTGACCTTCCCCAAATAAGAAAACTAGTCAGAATGGCACCTGGAAAAGACATGATGTGTTTTTTGGTGCACTTGAACATGGCAGTGCAAGCCATGAGGATTCACAGAAGTTGGACCATGACATGCATACAGCTGACCATCCCTAGTTTTTAACTCGGTGCTTCTGTGATGTCATGGACTTGTTTTAAAAAATAATGTTTAATTTATTGGTTGTATAATAGAGTACAAAGTAAGGAACTGTTGTGAGGGAGAGGACAATGGAATGTTGGATTGAATGCTGATTGGTGGAATGTTTGAGGAGATTTGCATAAGGCTGGTGAATGACAGCTGGTGTTTTAGGTTTAGTGGGACAATTAGGATTAAAGAGGGTGATGGATGGTCTGTGCGAGAGGGTGTAGAAGGCTTGTGATTAAGAGTCAGTCAGGTTTAGAGATAAATGAGCGGTATGTAAGGGTCTGAGTTAGCAACAGAGGAGAGTGTGTGTGTGTGTGGTGTTTTAAGTGTAATGAACAATTATTCTGCTTATTCTGGTTTAACTTCTGTAAATAAATTTTGTTTTTATACATTTTTGGCCTCTGGGAATGCTATCTATATGAAAGGCTGGATTCAGAGAAGGTGTCTCAGGAGACAGCATTGAATATAGAAGAGTGGTGTCTACTGGGGATGGAATTTGACTAAATCCTTATAGGAACCTTAAGGGCATTCAGATGGTCCCTATGGTTGGCACTTCTTAAAGAGCGCGGACATAAGACGAAGAACGCCAAACTCCGAAATCCAAAAAGACGAAAAACCGAAGGGGGAGTCCGAAAGAGAGGTCAAAGACAGTCCGAAAGTCCGTAAAACCGTGAAAAAACAGCAAGCCAAGCACAACGTGAGAGGAACAAACTGAAGAACCTTCCGTACGCGGCGGCGGACGAGAAAGAACTGAGGAGAGACCGTTCCTCGGCGGGAGGAGCATGCGCAGTACCGGCGTGGGGGAGGGGTTCCCGCCAAGCGAACAAGCTCTAGAAGTTTCCGAACGCTACCGCGCAGGCGCTAAAGCTCCTAGTGTATGAAGGCACAGAGACCACGAAGAAGAACTACTGGGGATGGAATTTGACTAAATCCTTATAGGAACCTTAAGGGCATTCAGATGGTCCCTATGGTTGGTACAATACTTGTCTTTACTACAATCTTTACATTGTGGCAGAGGTGGGGATCAGAGAAATCCCTCTGTAATCACTATAGAAATCTTCACATTTGGTGGGTTAAGGAGCAGAAACTCCACATTTGGCCACAGTGGTGGGATCTCCTACAAGGAGACCAAACATTTGGTGGTGTAAGAGTCTGAGAACACTTCTTGTTCTTGGGTCTTCAGATGTTATTGGGTTACAAGTTCCATAACCTCTGACCAGTGGCCTTGCTGCCTGGATGACAACAGAAGTTATAATTAAGCATTAAGTGGAGGATGCTCTAACTACTATCTATATATACTGCCCCTGAAAATTCATATCTTTAAAATGCTGCCCATGGCAGTGGTAGCATGTAACACTCATTTTGTGCACAGGTGTCTCCTGGTCAAAGCTAAATCTATGTTGGGGTTAAAACAAAAAGACATTGACATTCAGGACTATGACAAAAATAGTATGAGAATAGTATGCTTTCTTTGTAAGGGTAGTCATTATCTACATGGAAGAGCAGTATTCTTTAAACAGAAAAGCAACTGCTGGATATAATAATATAATAGTGGACAGATATGCTTATTTTATTATTATGGTACACTAAATCTGTTAATATATTTCTACATTAAAATGATATATCTAATAATTAAAAGTTAATAATATTAAAAATAACAATATTAAAATTATGTGTTTTATTTAATAAAATATTAATAAAATTATATAGTTGATCCTCCATACCCACAGATACTGTATCCACGGATTCAACCAATCAAAGCCTGAAAATATTTTTTAAAAAAACAAAACCAAAACAAAAAAAAAGAACTCAAAAAAATCAAACTTTGATTTTGGCATTTTATATAAGGGACACCATTTTACTACACCATAGTATATAATGGAATATGAGCACCCCTGAATTTTGGTAACCCTGGGAATCAAATCCCAGCAGATACTGAGGGCCTACTGTATATGATTTAGGGGGGAAGCTAGGTAGCACTGAAAGTAGGCTCTAGATCTTAGCAGGATGAAGTGGGTAAGAAGAACCAACAACAACAACAATAATAGCAGCATATATTTAGGCTTACCATGAGGTGATCTGAGTCTTTATCTTCTTGATTTAGATGATCTTCTACTTCTATAGAACCTTTAATGTGGTTTTCCAGTTTTTCTAAACAATCCTCAAAGCCCTCTAGTTGCAAAAGACCAAGCTGAGGAAAGAAATTAATACGGAGAAGCTTTTGATCTCAATTAAACTTAAGTGCATCAAAAAGAAATAAAGAGCCAAGTGGGCATTCATCACGTGATCTGTTAACCACATAAAATTCTTACACCTTTCCTGCAACCCTGAGAATCTCAACATAAATATACACATAGACATCTAGCTTTCGTATTTGTGGAATAAGGACAAGTTCAGTGCATTTAAATCCTGTTGATTCAAAAGTAAAAGATGTAAGAATCTATGCGGTAGTCCCTGTCTAACAACCCAATGATACCTAAAAGGTTAAAGTTTTGCTTTTAGTAATGAAGCTTAAATGCTCAAAAGTGCATGATTCTAGATGGATCATTTTTAAACCGGTGCCATTTACAATCAAGTGTCACAGGTTGCGCATGGTAACTTTTGAACACAAATTTTACAAAACGTCACAACTCAAGCTTTACATCTTATGGAAACTGACACTGGAATCCTGTTAGTGGTTCACACTGGTATAACAGCTTGTTACATCAGCACAGTGCATTTTGCCAGGTAGATGCAGTGGCAGTGGGAGGAAGGCAGAGAAAAGCTTTGTCATCAGGACAGAAAGCTGTCCTGCTGGTTTCTGAGCAGCTTGAGAGCTTTCAAAGCCTGACAGTGGAGGCTTTCTATGCCTTCTGTCCCACCATGGCTACATCTAGAGATGTAAAATTTCAGTAAGCCATGGGGTAAAAAGCTGTTCTCCCCCTCTTTTTTGAAAAAGTCAGAAATTTGCAGAAAAAAATTGCAATATTAGCATTATTGGTCACTTTAGGAACTTAGAACACATTGCATGTAACTTGGTTTGCCATAACGTTATCATCTTTGATATAGTAAAAGTACTGTTTATTCAGAATATAATTACAAACTGTACTTTTTTTTGTTACAAATGGAACTACATGGTCCTGAACTATAAGAAATAACTATAAGGAATACTTGAACTATAAACTACCTGAACTATAACAAATGTCTTTTGCTTTACCAGTTTGAGAAGCAGGCAAAAATGCCCCTTAAAAACAGAACAAAGCACTAACATGAGTAAACCCGAGAAAATTATTTTGTCACCACTAGTTCTTTATAGTGCCAAGCAGATGTAACACACATTCTTATAAAAAGGATGGAGTTGTAATGATCCAATACTGTATATAATCTTTTAAAAAGGTCTTCTTCTTACATAGGTCTTAGAAATGATCTTGGGGCAGTAAATACAGGAACACTTTTCTTAAATATTTTGTTCATTGTTCCAGAAGAAAATATTTCATAATACATTTTTTTCAATTTTTCTGAAAAAAGAAAGCCGTTGAAAAAAATGGGAGAAAATGTTTTTCTAAAAATTTCCCATTTTTTCTGGGCCTTCACATCTCTAGCTGTGCCTGTGGCTATTCTACTCCTGCTACTACAGTAACTGCTGTACCATTGCCACCACAATTACAAAAGCCAATAGGATCTTGCCTAATATGTTATTTGAAGCTTGATGCAACTTGCACCTAGATATTATCTCTAGTTGGCAAAAGGCATTTTCCAACTACCGTGTTTGGAAATACCATGCAAATACCCCTACTTTCACCTGGAAACACTTATATCTAGCACTTAAGAGCAAAACAATCTTCTGAGAAATACCTGGAATTCATCTGCTTTCATCTGCAGCATCTTTTCCAAACGGGAGACCCTTTGAAATGGCTGGAGTTTCTCCAGAAAAAGAGGCTGTGCTGTTGGCTCTACTAGCTGAGTAATATTATCTGCCAGCTCAGAAACCTGGAGAAATCTTCTTTTGATGTTTTGAAGGCCAAGCTGTAGTTTCTAGAAAGAATACAAAATGGATCAAGAAAAAAGAAGGCTCTAAAGAAAAGGACGTAGGTTGGAATCTGGCAATGAAGAGTCTCTGGAGCCAGCCATATATCTAGGTCTCACTATCAACTTTCTGTGTCCACTCGCAACTCCAGAGAATGGTGGCTTCAATGTCCATTGGATTATACATTTACTGTAGGTTTTAGTCTGAACTATAACAGTGTTACCTGAGGTCCTGAATGTACTTTGAGGATAAGATCTGGCACCCTGGATAGCAAATTTAAAGTATGACTTAAAATGCAGAATGGATTTACTATACCACAAACATAGCAGTCACCAGCTGCCATTGGCTTCAGAAGTTTCTCTGCCTCCTGCACTAAATGCTAGAAAAAGTAGGGGGAGAAGAAGCAAAATTCATGTGTATATCGCAGCCTCTTTGGTGCCGTATAGACAGTGCACATTTTTCTTACATCAGATAGTGCCTTTTCGGAGCAGGACTTTTCTGTGTTACAAATAGAATAGTAAAACTATTTTTCTAGAAATATCACCAATCTTACATTCAAATGAAATACGAAAAATCTTTAAATGTGAGGGGAAAAATATGAAAAGAATGAATCACAATGCAGGTACTGGGGGATGGGGCAAAAAGTGTTCAAAGAAATTTTGCTTCATAGGTCATGCAATGAGCACTCACAAAGTTACTTTTTTGGTATACTGAACAAAACCTTTGAATTACATCAGGCTCTTTCAGAGGTAATTTGGCAGAAATTCACTCATGCAACTCCTTACATTTTCTTTCCAAGTAAAGAAATGAACAATGCCATACTTAATACTAGAAGTTACTTTTTAAAGATGGAATTAGCAATAACAACAATTTTTAGGAAATACTGTGAATAGTCAATAGGAATGATTTAGGAAACCTTCCAAGCTGCAATAAAAATATGTTAGCTGTCTTTCTACAGCAAACTGAGCTCAGAGCTGGGGTGGTCCATTGATTAAACAGGCATCTGCCTCACCTTAAAATGGAGTGGTAAAATGTGTGTCCCATTTGGGTCAGAAGTTGCTGATGAATCAAAGCAATATATGGGAAAAGGGGGATAGAACTCTTAGGATGTAATCTAAATATGCTTATAAGAGAGCAAGCCCTGTTGAATTCAAGGAAACTTTCTTTCCGAGAAAAGGAACTGAACTGCTTGAATAAGAGGCTCTCCAAACTTAGAGACAGAATTTATTTATTTATTTATTTTATAAAATACTTATATCACAAATTCATCCACTGAGACAACAGGCTAACCTGAGCCAGCAAACATCTCAATAAAAAGCACAGTTGAGAGGCATATAAGTAGGAGGCTTCTCTCAAGATGTGAGGAATTTCAACAAGGTGCTTTTATTACTGAAAAGGTCCTCATGCAGATTGCTTAAGATTACAGTTGCTAGAAATATTGGAACTGCAAGCAAAGCCTCACTTGATGATCTTAAAAGAAAACAATGAATCACGACAGTCACCAGCAGACAAATCAGGTACAGCATTGAAATCAGCCATGGAGTCTAATACTGTGCATTTTGACTCAGAGTAAGACTGTTTTGTCCAAAGTTGCTTATTCTCAGGGAAATGTGTGTAGGCTTGCATTCTTAGAAGCTCATACGAATGCATGCCCTATTCCCTATAATCCTATTAATTCACTGAGGTCTTCTGAAAAGATGCTCCTGGTGGTCCAACAGAAGCCTGAGATCTCTTTAGAGACAAGCAAGAACAGAATCTTTAATGCAGGGGCAGGCAAAACTTGGCCCTCCAGTAATTGAACTGCAATGCCTTTTAGCTCAAGCCAGCAAAGAATGCTGGGAACTGAAGTCCAACAACATCTAAAGGACCATACCGACCCTGCTTTAGGGTATCGGCTCCCATCTTAGAAAATGCCTGACACCACAACAGAGGTTAGGTATGCTGTTCCATTTCTCTTGTTACAGTCTTTGCTGAAGACAAATCATGTCTGGGTTAACATACCCCAGGCAAAGTTTTACTAGCATATTTCTTATCACTGTCTTTCTTTTCTTCCTTCTTTTTTTGAAATTTACTGCACATTGTTCCCCAATCTTTCATATGGATTGCTTTATACATTCTGGAAACAAACGAAAGTATTTACAGGCAGGAGAGAGTCAGCTACCCCAGAGCTCAGAAAAGATTTTGCACTATAACTTCCAGCTAGTGTGGGGGATTCTGGGAGATGGATTCCAAACATCTGAGCCTAGCTGTGAGCATGGGAACCCAATCTCTTCATTGCATTAGATAGTTTAACTCTCTTTGACTTCCTGTGTGAAGGTCATTAACTATACAAAGAGAATTATGATGCCCAAAGCAATTTGACACTTGTAGCTTGGCAGCCTTCCTTTAGGAGGAGTGGGGAGGGAAAGGGGTTGAGGACATCTATTCTGAAGTGTATAATTTAATACTATTTTCACTTAACACCAGCTACCTTGAAAATCGTGCTTTTTTGGATGAGAATCACAGCTGTGCTGTTAATGGGCATAAAGCAGGAATAAAATGCTAATTTACTATCATTAAGGAGAAATTTCGCCAGTATTAACTAATGCATGCTAGGCTTCCTAAGCCTTTTCCCTCTTTGCAACCATGCCCATCAGGTCAAATGAGTCCCTTATGTTTAAAGCAATCCATTTTTTTAATTTCTTCCCATTAGGCCTCTATGCAATTTATTAAAGCTGCAAACACATTTCTATCTACTCATTTAAGGAAAAGAAACTGCAGAGAACTTTACTGTCAGTCGTCAATCTCACTTAAAACTGTTAACACAGAAGGGGGAAAAAGGTTAGACTTAAAAGCACATTAAGTAGCCGAAGGGATTCCTAACAGCCATTCATATCTGAAAAGAGTGTTAAAAAGAAAAAGGAAAAAAAAAAAAACCAAACCACCACCCCATCCATTAGGGTTCTTTGGCATTATTCTTTACAAAAAGAGAATAATTGTTTGGTTCTCCTCCACAGATATTGGAAAGGGACTACTTTTAGCACCAGGTGGATTTAATAGCTGCTTTGTATCTGACAAAATTATCCTGGTTTTTCATTGTGGCACAGAATTGTTCCCCTGCAAAGCCTCTTCTAGGTAACATCCAACAAGACAGCTGAAGCATTTTTATCAATGCTGCGCTACTTAGGGGCACCTGTTGCAGCCTTCTACTTAAGCGCAGGGGAAGAAGATTCTAAAATTCTCCACCTGAAAATCTTCAGTGAGCTGCTAATGAAATCCATGTCTGTGGGGGTGGTGAATCTGCTCCTTATTTTACAGTTGGCCTTCCATATTGCTAGGGTTAGGGGCACAGGACCCCTGCAAAAGTGGAAAAACTCCAAATATCAAAAGGTGCATGTCGTCTGTCTGCCTGCAGGAACGGGCTGAAGCATGGGACAGCAGGCCCCCCATGATCCAAACCAGGTCAGGGAAAAGAGAGGAAAAGGGTGTGGGTCAGCATGGTGACCCTATACTTCCTCTTTCTTGCCCATCTCCTTCCTTGGGTGTGTGTGGGGCACTGTGAGATGGTTTGTGGTGCTGAGAAATTGGGCTGTGAGCTGTCCCTAGCTTGCCAAGCAGCAGCTTGTGGAGGAGGGAAAGGATCAGAAGCAGGATTTTAAAGGGCTGAACAACCTGATAAGAATCACCAAGAGGAAAGTTCCCCCACAAAAGAAGCATTTGAGGTACAGGAGCAAGGGCTGAAAAAACTTGCAGATAACCAAATCTGTGAAAATCAAACCCATTAATGTGGAGGGTTGACTGTAGTTCAGAATTTTAAAGAAGCCTTCCAAGATGCCAAACCTTCTTCCTCAAAATTGATTCAGCATCCAGATACCTCCTGTAATGTTCAGACTAGACTTAGGTGCAGATTTATCACCCATCAACATGGGAGCTACCTTCTGCCAGTGGTTGCATGTCTCATTGCCCCTTGTCTTTCTTTACACAAGAACGGAGCTAGGTCTTGCTGGGTCAAAGCCATGAGACCTTTTCATTAAACAGGGACTATCTGATGTCCCCAGCCCTAAAGTTCCATTTTACCTCTGAGTTTAGCTGCAGTTGGAGTAGAAATAGATTTCCCCCACAATCTATTGTTATGAGTCATTTCTCTTTTAATTCAAACTATGGGGGGGGGGGCTTGATCACGGGATGGCAAGATCCCTTAGCTTTATAAAATGCCTGTTTGGGTAAAGATTAGAACTGTTGGAAACCGATTGATCAACCCAGCTGGCTGGGTTTTCTTGTGAACTAAACAGGTGGTCTCCACTTTTATGAACCAGGACCTTCTAGGGGCTGCATGGACTAATGAAATATAAAATAAAATAAACCCAAAGTTACCTGAAGTCCACCTCTCAATCTAAAAAAAAAAAAAAGAAAGAAAGAAGAAGGAAAAAGAGGGGAGGTTTAGATGTTAAACAATACAGGAAGACCATAGAACCTTGTTAAAAGGTAAAGAGAAAAGGATAATGATTAATTATTTGAGAGTTTATCAGACTCACATTTCTCTTGTTTTTAGATTGTGTACGTCATCCTGAGATTGCAAAGAGGCAAGTTTTTAAATTGTTTTAAATAATTAACCATTTTTTTTATATTTTTACATTTCATTATCCTTTCTGCATATTGCCAACTATATCTTGGAATACCATGAACCCACCTTCACATCCTGTGCCTTCTCTTTAAGGAAGTCTCTTGTACAGCCTGGAGGTATGTTTACCATCAAAAGGGAATTGCATCGTTCTTCATGTTTGTCCAGTTTTGCAGTCACTTCAGCATATAAACTAACATATGATTCCCAAAGGGGCAAACAAGTTTGCACTTTCTGCAGTTGATCTTCAATTTCTTTGTTTATCAATACCCACCTATCAACAATTAAAAACAAAACACTATCATAGAGAGCACTTCATTCATCTTTAACTCTTCCTTAATATCATTAAAATAATGACTGAAAACCCACACTGGCTGGTTCATACTAAACAACAGAATTGAGTGATTTGCTCAGGATTAAATTGTGAAAAATATCACACTGCTGGCTTACAGCTTGTTTGTTTTTACTTGTTTCACAGTGCTAGCCCACACAGGTCTACTCAGAAGCAAGTCTCTGAGTCCAATGAGTCCACATATGTATACACACACAGAATGCCTGACAATACATGGATCAACCTGTTTTGAAGAACACAAAGGAAGGAAACTTTAAATATCCCCTTCAAACACATCGCTCCATTGTTGAACTCAAATGATTGATGAAGGCTGTTCTTATTTGCAGTTAAGCTGACTTCAATTTATGACAACTTTTATAGAATTATAGAGCTGGAAGAGACAACAAGGGCCATCACGTCCAACCCCTGGCACACAGGAATATATCATCAAAGCATTCCTGACAGATGGCCATCCAACCTCTCTTTTAAACCTCCAAAGAAAGAGACTCCACCATATTCCCAGGCAGCATATTCCACTGTCAAACCATTCTTATCGTCAGGAAGTTCTTCTTGATGTTTAGATGGAATCTCTGTTCCTGAAGTTTGAAGCCATGCTTCAAGTCCTAGTCTCTGGAGCAGCAGAAAATAGGCTTGCTCTATCATTGACATGGCATCCATTCAAATATTCAAACACATCTATCATGTTGCCTCTTAACCCTCTCTCCTCCAGGATAAACATATCCAGCTCCCTAAGCCACTCTCATAGGGCATGGTTTCCAGGACTACTAGCATTTTGGTCACCCTTCTCTGGTCCTGTTCCAGCTTGTCAATATCCTTCCTGAACTGTGGTGCCCAGAACTGGACACAGTATTCCAGGTAGGGTCTGACCAAAGCAAAATAGAGTGGTGCCATCTCTTCCTTTGACCTAGACACTATACAGAATTGCACTGGCTTTTTTAGCCGCCATATCACACTGCTGACTAATGTTCAGTTTGTGGTCTACTAAGACCCTTAAATCCTTTTCATACGTACTGTGGTCAAGCCAGGTGTCGCCCATCTTACATCTCTGCATTTTTCCCCCTCCAAGTGTAGTACCTTTCACTTCTCCCTTTATGAACTTTATGAATGATGTTACCCTGTTTTCTGGGGGTCCCAAGAGGGACACCAAAATGCGCTCTCAATTATATAAGTTGGGGAAATTAGCCAAGAGCACAAGCTAGCAAAACGAGAGGCAGGGCAACGGAGCGAGATCTTTCACCCAATGTCTACGGGGTCAGACCAAGTCAAGGAGCAAACAGAATTGAAATAATAATTGTTTTATTAAAAATACAATCAAACAATGTATGCAGCACACTCACACAGATATCTATAGAAATAAAGGTTGGAGTGGGATAGAGGAATTTTTAAGAGGAGTTGTAGGTTTGGGTAATACTACACCTGTCCTGAAGCCCAGGTAGTCTGCAGCAGAAGTTTGGAGGTATGGAGTCTCAGTACGTGGGACTGAGGGGAAAGCTCACCAAGCAAAGCGGCAGCAAGGCTGGATGGAAGTTGAGAGCGATCCAAGGAAGCTCACAAAGTCAGGGGTTTTTATAGGGGAAAATATAGTCACAGGCTAGTCCGTACTTGGGGACAACAATGAGTTTCGGGCTCGAGACAAAGTCTCCGAAAGGTCAGAATTTAGCATGACTGAGTTAGGTCCGAATTGACAAAGGAGTAGACAGTACGCAAACGCAGAGTGCTTGACAGATGAGGATCCTCCTAATCAAGCTGCCTGCTCGGGGCAGGGAGTTCTTTGTAAGTAGTGTGCATACATAATAGAGTACATGCCTCTGAGGTCTCCTGAAGCAACAGGATGGCTATTTCTGGCCAGCCTGTATTGTGTTGGAATATTACAGTGATTAGTGGCTGTGCCTGTCTGCGAGCTTGTCCGGGGGACCTCGCAGACACGTGGAGAGGGATGGTAGAAGAAAGCCAAATTATTGATATTAAAGTGATATCTAATATCCCACAAATCTGGGCTAGCAACTGCAGTAACAATGAGAAATCTTCAAGAACCCTGGTGATCAATAGTCCTTTTCAGATCTTGCACACTCAGTGCTGTGCTTCTTGGTCTGAGTCAATTCATCTGTATCATCTGTATTCATCCTCCATTCTCAGCTGCACACCTTACCACAGTGAGGGGGGTTGAATGTCTTAGGAAGCTGAGAGGAGATTAGATTCTATCAATTCTACCAAGAATCTATACTGTCCTGTGTCTAGAGGCACCGACTGCCAGGAGAGGTTGGGAGAAGCAATTATGGTTAAACCAAGCCAGTCCCAGTTATTATACAGGTAGACTTGACCAAGGTTGAACAGAGATCCAGTAGCAAAGTGCCAGCTGTTCTAGAATCCAGCAGTCATGATAATTGAAACCACAAGGGAAAGACAAAGAGACATACACTGCAAGCCAATCCGATGGTCAAGAACCCAAAAAAATCCATAAGCAGGAAGCAAACAAAAGGCAGGGATAATGAACAGTTGTGAACAATAAGAACTTCCAGCAGCTGCTTTGTGATTTATGGCAGGTGCTTGATTGCTTAGCATTTCTTATTTAAGAAGTGCTACTTCCTATGCTGCAGTTTCTTGCCATGACAATGTTCCATAAATGAGGAAGAAGTCTCCCGAGAGTTCTTCAACTCTGACTGATGTGGGATACAACCCTGTTGATGTTCCTCATCAGCTCCATCAGTCACTAGCTCCTAAGACTGGGGCAGGGGGCATCATCTGTATCTGATTTCTTTGCATCAGATTTCTCAGACTCTGTGTGATGAATTACACAGCTAACCAAGGTGGTATGTTCAGACTGGAGACAGCAGACTTGGATGCATACATCCTTTTCAGAAAATAGTGGCCACATCAGCAGAAGAGAAGAACAAGCTGCTTACCTGTAACTGTGGTTCTTCCAGTGGTTATCTGTGCCCTCACACAATGGGAATCTTCATGCATGTGCAGTAGCTTTTTGGAAAGTTCCAGAGCTGAGCAGCTTGGCAGGAACCCCTCCCCCATCTGGTACTGAGCATGCTCAGTCCTTCCAAGCTAACAGTCTCTCCTCAGTTTCGAAGTCCGCTGAAGCAAGACCTGAAAGAGGGGAGGCTGTGTGTGTGTGAGGGCACAGACGACCACTCGAAGAACCAGTTACAGGTAAGCAACCTGTTCTTCATGGTCTCTGTGCCTCATACAATGGGAGACTGAGTAGCTTACTGTTGGACGGTGGGTCAGATCCCAGTGGATAGAAGACAGCATCACAAGGCTGAAGTGAGTGTCACGCCGGGCCCTACAGTCAAGGTGGTAGTGGCAGACGAAGGTCGAAGGCTGCAACCATGCAAAGGTCCTGCAGGTCAGCTCCTCTGACAACGGTTGCTGAAGAGGCCATTGCCCTGGTAGAATGGGTCCGGAGCAAAGCTGGGGGAGGTTGCCTGGCAAGTTCATAGGCAAGGTGAATTGTCCGGGCAACCCACTTGCAAAACCATTGAGAGGAGACTTTCTGACCTTTCTGACACCCCTGTAGCACACAAAAAGGTGGAGTATCTGATGGAAGGTGGAGGTCCACTGAAGGTAAAAGGCGAGGGCACGGCGCATGTTGAGCAAGTGAAGAGAGCGCTCGATGGGCGACCCAGGCTCTGGATAGAAAGTAGGTAGAATCAAGTCTTGATTTATATGGAAATCGGAGACTACTCTGGGGAGAAAAGACAGGTCGGGATGCAAGACCACTTTGTCCCAATGGAACACCAGGAATGGCTCATCATAACACAAACGCAACACAGTTAGTTCTCCTGCCCACCTGGCTGAAGTGATGGCGACCAAGAACACCATCTTCATAGTTAGGAGGCAGTCAGCAGACATGGCCATTGGTTCAAAGGGATGGTGCATAAGTTGAGAAAGGACAAGCGACAGAGACCGTGGAGGAAGTGGTGGAGTGACAGGAGAATAGAGGTGTTGCAGGCCCTTGAGGCATAGCTTCACTGTAGCGTTCCGGAAAAGGGCAGAAGAGGGAGAACCCCGTGGCTGATAGGCCACTATTGCAGAGAGATAAACTTTCAGAGGGGAGAAGGCGAGGCCCTGATCCCATAATGTCAAGAGGAAAGGAAGCACTGTAGACAGGGAGGTCGGAGAAGCAGGCCCATTACGGGAGATGGCAAAGGCCACAAACTTCTTCCATTTATACTCATAGGATATATAAGTAGATTCCTTCCTCACGACCATGAGGACAGCTTCGATAGAGGGGGAGCCTAGAACGTTATCCTCCAAGCATGCAGGCAGAGAAGAGGGAGGTCCAGGTACAGTACCTAACCTCCCGAATGAGAGAGGAGGTCCGGCGCATTCCGGAGTTAATGGTGTGGCCCCGCGCCATGGCAAGGAGGAGGCCGAACCAATGTTGCCTTAGCCAGAAGGGGGCGACAAGGATAGCATCTGCCTTGTCTGTCACAATCTTTGTCACCACTCAACCCCGGAGAGGAAATGGTGGGATGGTGTAAAGGAACTCTCAGTTCCAAGGAAACTGGAACGCATCACCAAGAGAGCCAGGGCCCAGGTTGGCTCTCGAGCAACAGTGAGGACATTTTCTGTTGTGGTAGGTTGCAAAGAGATCGATGGTTGGACTGCCTCAATGGGACACTATCTGCTGAAAGGCGGCATCAGACAGGGACCATTTCTGATGACACACTGTGTCCCTGCTCAGTGCGTCCGCTCTCACATTGTCCCGTCCCGTGAGGGGGACCGCGACGGGGTGTACATGTAGTGGAATGCGCCAGTTCCAGATGCGTAGAGCCAGATGGAGCAGAGTTAAAGAGTGGGTGCCTCCCTGCTGGTTCACGTAACAGACAGCTGTTGCATTGTTCAATAGGATCTGGACAGTCCGCCTGACAAGATTCCGAAAAGTCTGAAGCTCTTTGAAGATTGCTAAGAGCTCCAACGCGTTGATATGGAGATGCAACTCCAGCCAGCCCAATGGCCTTAGACTGCACAACCGTGACACTGAGCTCCCCAGCCCGGGATCAACATGTCGGTCGTGATAGTGAGTGTCGGACAGGGCTCTGGAAATGGCATCCCTGACAAGAGATGGCTTGGGGAGAGCCACCAACGAAGGGAGCCTCATACCAGATGAGGCACCCAGAGAACACGGCGTTGATTGTCGAGGAGAGGGTCGAAACATCGAAGAAACCAGTGTTGGAGAGGATGAATGTGAAAGCGGGATGAATAGGTGACCGCCATCATTGCAGCTATGTAGCCTAGAAGCTGTTGAATATTGCAGGTGAAAACAGATGGACTGCGCAGGACGGTGGCTGTGGCCTGTCACAGAGTCTGTCTGCACCTCAGAGGTAAGAAGGCCCTGGCATGAGTGGAGTCGAGGGTGGCCTCAATGAAATCCAGGACGTGCAAGGGCTCCGGGTGGGACTTCTTGGGGTTCACCCTGAGTCCGAGATTGGAAAGGAGAGAGAGGGCAATATGGATGTCCTTTTACAGTTTTTGTTTGCAGGACGCCACCAGGAGCCAGTCATCCAAATATGGGTACACCAGAACGTTCTTCATGCGGAGGTAAGACATCACAGGGGCTAGGCACTTTGTGAAGACCCGAGGGAGCGGTGGACAAGCCGAAGGGGAGGACCTTATATTGGTAGCACACGCCGTCAACCGCAAATCGCAGGTACCTCCTGTGCTGGGGGCGAATGGAAATATGGAAGTAGGCGTCTTGCAGATCGATGAATGCGAACCAGTCCCAGTGCCTCAGAAAAGATAGGATCAAGGACAGGGTGACCATCTTGAACTTCTGGGGGCAAATGAAGGCGTTCACCCCCCTGAGATCTAGGATGGGTTAGAGCGTGCCATCTGATTTGGGTACTGTGAAGTACCAGGAGAAGAAGCCTGTGGATTTGGCTGAGGGTGGAAGCCACTGTACGTCCCAGTTGAGAAGGAGAGTCTCTACCTCTTCAAGGAGGGCCGGACTGGCAGGGGTGGAGTAGAAGACACCAAGAGGAGGAATACTTCGAAACTCGATGGTGTAACCAAGATGAATTATGGTCAAAACCCAAGAGTCCAAAGTGATGTTGCGCCAGATGTTGAGGTAGCGGGCTAGTCCTGTGGTTCTGGAGAGGCGGTTGGGTAGATGGAAGAGGGGCAGAGGTGGCGACCTGCAAGGGGAGTAAAAAATGAGATCTGGCAGTCAAGGGGGATTACTTGGAAGATAAGAACAGTGGGAAGAGGCCAGTAAGGACAATTGTAGAGATGAGCGGCGAGGAGAGCGTGACCTGTAACAGTAGGAAGGGCACCTCCAGGAGGAACATGATGAAGGTGGTCTTCTAGGCTGGGTCGATGGATGAAGGCCCATCTTTTTAGCTGTCAAACGAGCTTTCACAAGTTGGTCCATCGCCTCGTCTGTAGTGGCATGGAACAGCCCTTGATTGTCAAAGGGCAGGTCCTCTATGAGTTTCCTGCTATCCTCAGTTAAACCAGCGGATCGGAGCCAAGCGAAGCAGCGGAGAGCGATCACACTGACCATCACGCACGCCGCTCCCTCAACAGCATGTCGGAAGGACAAAATCTGTAGAATCTGTTGGAAAGGGATTGCTGTGACCTTTGCTCCAATTAAAATACTTTTGATGTGCATGTGGGGAAAGCACCTGGGGAATGACTTGGCAAGTCATGAGGTAATCCCCAAGGCACAGTAAGGCTGAGTCCTGGTGACATGAAATCCTGGGACAGGGTTGCATCAGCCGAGGTCCCTAGCTGATGAGCTATCAGCCAATGTGTATATAAAGAGGTGAGCTCTGACAGGCTTTTTCTCAGTCTCCCTGACTCTTGCTGACACTGGAGCTCTGTCTGAGCAAACCTCTGCCTGATGTGATTGATGATGGAATGCTGAACCTTTGATTGAGGATCTGCAAATCCTGCCTGTACAGATGTATATATTGGAACTTCAAGAATAAAAGCCTCCAGGTATTTTTTGGATGATAACACTGTGTGCTAGTGTTTCTGACTGGTGGGTAGTTTTGGGTCAGAGCTAATGCTGTATGTTTATACTCTGCTGCTGTTCACACTTGTGGCTGTATTTTTATACTCTGCTGTGTGTGTTTTTGCTTGCCTCTGAGCCACGTTCCTGTTCAGAGCACAGCGGTTCCAGGGTGGATTCTGTGCCAGGTGTTTGAATCCATCCCCTGTCAGAATCACCGTTGGAATCATAAGAGGCAGAAGAAGGAGACGACGAGCAAGGCAATTTAGCACGATGTGGGGCAGGTACCGTCACAGGAAGAACAGCTGATGGAGCAGGAGCAGAGGCTGGTAGAACCGTCAGGGCTGGTAGCGAGACTGGAATTTGCACCAGTATCGAGGTCGGGATGTGAATTGGTACCGAGGTCGATGCCAATGAAATGGGTAGCACGCTCGGGATTGGTGCAACAACAGACTGTGTCAACAACGAAGCTGACAGAGATATTGATAGAGTAGATGCAGGGCCCGATGATGGGGTGATGGGTTTCGGGACCGGTAGCGAGACCAGGATGGTGAACGGCGGTAGTAAGCCGATCAGGACCAAGAATGGGATCTGGAGTAGTGGTACCAAGGGGAGCGTCGGTAACGAGACCCTGAAGGAGATGGTGATGGACAGCGTGAACATTGAGGGTGGTAAGGAGATCAACGAAGAACATCGGGATGGTATCAGTCACGGTAAGTCGGCAAATATGAGTGGTAGGAGCCGGGCTGCTCGCTCCAGAGTTGTTCGTGGCCATACCTTGCGATATAGGAGGCCAAGGAAAAAGGTGAATCCACTCTCGTCAATGAAGGCTCATAAGCAGTGCGATGGCAGTAGTCCTGACAACGTGGGGATCTATTCCTTTCGCTACGTCCCATGCTGAGTTGAGGTTGGTCTCAGGAAACAGCCCAAGGAGCGTCCGAATCAAGTGGACGGTTGAACTCAGGACAGCCAGGAGAGAGAGTCGGGGCCAGTGGAGTTTGTAGGCAGCCATCTCCAGACTGGTCAGAGGTCACAGGCAAAGAGGCCAGAGGTGAGGATTGACGGTCCAAGTTGGAAGCGAGAGCCACAGTAGCTAGGACCGACAGCACCGGGAGCTGGGCAGCCTCCTGCACTGGCGAAAGGGCGGGAGGATCCTCCTCCTCGACAGTGGACATTGCAGGCTGCGTTGGGGGAGGCATCGGTAAAGGACCGAGAGAGGAACGTCAATTAGCCTATGGACAGGTAGTGGGAGAAGGATAGTGGTGCTTCTTCTTCCTCTTTTTCTTCTTTTCCTTGTTAGAGGAAACAGAAGAATGGTGCGACAAGACACGTTTACACTCAGCCAAGGTAGGGACCTCGTGAGCTTGTTGTGAGGTCGAAGTGGCATCCCCAGTGGCAGATGGTACAGTAGACATCCTGGAGAGCTTTGGAATCTTTGGTAAAGAAGAAATCAGTGGCAAGGTTGATGAGGTTGTGGTCGTACTGAGGCTGTCGATACCGAGGGACCAGAGGTTATTGATAACTTTGGAGCCAAAGTAGAGGACATCATGGAGGGCGTCGATACTGACATGGTGAAAAGAGTGGTATTCAAAAATGCCTGCTCTTTAATGCGAAGGGCTTGCTCCCAGCAATAGGATTTCAACCGAGAAGCTCTATTCTTAAGAGTCTGGGAGGTGAAGTCTTTACAAATAGAGCAGGCCTGAACATTATGATCCTCCCCAGGGCAGAACAAACACTCGGGATGGGTGTCTGAAAGGGAGACCTTGCGGCCGCAAGACATGCACAACTTAAACATAGACATAAGAAGAGGGAAGAGTTCTTACAATTTTTGTTGTAAAAGACAAGAAAAACAAATGAAAAGACAAAGAAAAGGCCAAGAATTCAAGGATCTGCTCAGCGAGGAAGCCTTCTGAGCTTCTAACAGGCCAGCAGACAAAAAGAAACTGAGGAGAGACCGTTAGCTTGGAGGGGCTGAACATACTTAGTACTGAATGGGGCAGGGGTTCCCGCCAAGCTGCTCAGCTCCGGTACTTTCTGAAAAGCTACTGTGCATGCGTGAAGATTCCCATTGTATGAGGCACAGAGACCACGAAGAAAAACTGATAGCTCCAACAGTGAAAGTGGTGGAGAAGCTCCAGAAGGGAAGCTACTGGGCAGCTGCAGTAGTGGGAGGTGACATTGGTGGAGGTGGGATCAGCAGCAGTAGTGGGAGACAGCACTAGTGTTGTCTCTCAGAGACAAGACCATGGCATTTGAGTTAATTTTTCTTAGTACAGTGCAGGAGGAGGCACTGGTAAATCACTTTTGAATGTCTTCCAGCTTGCAAACTCTATGATGAGATGATGGAGGCAGCAACAATTTTCAAGTGAAATAGTAAGCCAACTTTCCTCAACCTGGAAACCTCCCATATGTGTTGGACTACTGCACCGATCATCCACAGCCAGAATGCCCAATGGCTAGGACTGATATAGATAGTAGCATGATATAGCTGGAAGACACTAATTGGTGAAAGCTGCATTAAGCATGGTGAAGAACACGCCCAAATGGGGCTGCCAGAGTTCCCAATCTGATTTTCTTGATATCTTTCAGGTGGACATGGACGTATCTGAGAGAATACAGATGATAATAACAAGACTGTTCTCCTTACCTCTTGTTTAGGTGGCTGAGTATTAACTTAACAGATGTCTGACATACCTAACAACTGTTGTTGTATTCATTTGACCCTCCAGATATTGCTAGACTGCAAATCCAAGCAGCCCCAGCCAGCATAGCCAATGGTACAAAATACTGGGAATTATAATCCTTAAATGTCTGGAGGGCTGTATCATTCTCACCTGCCCTAAACATTTTTTTAAAAAAAGAAATCGTTTATTTATTGTACCTTGTCCGTGCCTTCTCATGTTTCTGTTCAATAAGCTTTAAAAACAAAGGATCACACAGCTTCATGAGGTTACCCGCAGCAGCTTGGAGTCTAGCCCAGATTTCTTCATTACTTTCTGTTTTATCTTGAAGAAACTGGAAAAAAGTGCCACAGAGTTTGTTATGAATCTGAAGTCATACATATTTCTATTTCTATCCCTATTTCTCTATCTATCCTGAGATTCAAGGTGGTTTACAACATGATTTATAAAGAAGATGCAACAAAAAACTCAGAGGATAACATCTAGTTAGTGATATAGCGTGCATAAGTATAGCTTACATGCCTGTATGTCTCTTTTTGGATGAAGCACAGGCAACTATATTTTTGTACCCTATCCAAAACCTCCCCCTGCTCCCCACTGGTAGCTGTCAAAACCCAAGAGGGACTGCTGCTGCTTACTGGTAGGGAAAGGGTGCAGGAGGAAACAATTCAAATGAAGAAGATGTGGTTGGTCTGCTCTCTGGAGGGAAGGAAAAGAAATCGAATTCTATCTGTGGGCACATCCTTGTTTTTCCCCCTTCTGAGCCAAGATCAACTGCTTCTTCCCTCCTCTGAGCCAAGATCAATTGAATTGCCCCCCTATGCCTTCCCACTGCTAAGCAACAGCAGCAGTCCCTCATTCCAGACTTAGCAGCTACCAAGGTAGAAGGTGGACACAGAACTGTGCCAGGAGAGTGTTATGTCCCACCTGCTTGATGTAGGAGCTTACCCAGTAAGTTATAACATAAGAGAATTTATTAAAAGACAATAACCAAATTCAAAAGAATTGAAAAACACGGGGGTCATCTAGCACCCACTTATTAAAGGTTTCTTCTTCAGCACTCGGCAATTGCCAAAAGATGACCTGAATAAAAAAGTCTTTGCCTACCAGCAGAAAGAAAACAGGCAAGGGAGCAACCTAGCCATTCTTGAAAAGCAGTTCCGCAATTTGGGAGCAGCCACTGAGAAACCTCTCTTTTTAGAGGAAGTGGTTTGGTCTTATGTCTAAAGCAGCCCTTTGTCTTTTTGAAGAGAAAAATCTTTGCACTCTAGAATTTATTGCATTGGACTTGAAGAGACTTACCTGGAGATTTACTACCTGGTTCTTTATAGTGTCAAAGGTAGTCACAGGAGGCTTGCTATACTCCATGTAATACAAAGCTCTTGCAAGCATTAGTCTGACTTCTCCCCAGACTTCATCATATATTCTCCAGTGCTCCAAAGCAGATTGTGTTGAAGTCTTCAAATGTGCAACCTGCAGAAACACAAAGGCCATGCTTAGAAGTAGAACCGCCATTTTTGGTTTACAAAGTACACTTACGCAATTACTGAACAATACATTTGAACACTGACAATGGGATACCAGCTGTTAAAAAAGAAGGGACACCTGCCATAAACATTTTTTTCAGTGCTTCCTTTCTAATACACATTGTCCCCCCAAAACTGTCTATACGTATTTAAGAAATTAATTTATAACTTTTTTCAGAGGTAATAATACATGCTTCAAACCAGACATCAAAAGAGGGAGGGGATGCATGAGAGTGAAGTCTCAAAATTATTCTCGTTATCAACTTAATTCGAGGCCAAGGTACTGCCGCGCTGGCAGAGCTCATTCTGGGAAGCCTGGTTACAGGAAGACTTACAGGAATAAATGTGTGGGTTTATTCTCTTGTTGCTGACATCCCAGCAGGAATGCTCACAGATTCAGCAGCTCCTGAAGAGCTTTAATTTGCAAAAGGAACAGACAGCTCAGCTGTGAGCTCTAGTTACGTGAAAGCTTAAAATTGCTATGAAATGGTTTTGGATTTCTGTTGACATTTGAGATTCAATAAAAGCCTGGCTAGAGCCAAGCTGGCTCCATAGTGCTATGACAGCTAGAGTTTAGCTATGCCCTGCTAGAGGTGTAAATCTTTGCTTATTTCGTTATCACATGGAAGAATGAATAATTTCAAAAGTATTCTCCCTGCTGGGCAAGATTATGAGTTTTTGCACTTTTTCTGATGATTTTTCTACTTCAGTACTTTCTAGTAAAAAATTTGTTTGCACAAAACAAATCCAATTTTTTTTTTACAAAAAAACTCCTGTACAAACTGCAGCAATTTTAGGCAGAAAGTACACTTCGCACAAAATATTTTGTGAGCTGTAGTCCACAAAGTAACTTTTTATGATCATAGAGGCACATCACACATGTTAACAAGAAGATTAGAAATTGTACTTTTGCACTCTTTTAGCATTGTCACAAGGATCCCATCTGATCTTCAGTACTGAAGACAGATGAATCCATTCAGCTTCTCTGCAGTTTCCTTATTCCTCTGCAGACCAACTTTAATTTCACTGTTACCCAGTGATCCAACTGCCTCCTTGGTTGGCTTCCTGTTCTTATCTATTTAAATAATTGTTTACTATTAGTCTTGATGTTGTGCTTCTCAAAATCCCCTTTAGCACCCATAATGTTCTGCTTGGAATTCCTCTGTGCAAGTTTCTTTCTCCCGCCCCCCCCATGTGTCTGCATGTGTTCATTTCATTTGGGTAAGAATTCCAGTTTCTGAAGCAAGGCTCCTCCTAATATTTTTCTCACTCAGCTCATTAGCTATCCTGGACTTCATACTTCTTCTTCTGATCTGCAGCATGTATTCTAGCTGAGCCTCTATTAATGCAGTTTTCTGTAGACCCCAAATATCCTGAAGACAGTTAACCCTTTTGATTTTTTTCCTTTTTAGTTCCCCTTCATTAATTTCCCCATTTTTGAGACATTTCCTTTTTTGAAGTCAAACAGGACTGTATTGCACTACTGTTTCCCATGCACATGGAAATTCAAGCTGATGGTACTGTGGGCATTACTTCTAATGCAGCTGCAACCCCTCTCAGTCTGCAAGAACATCAACTAATGAAGGCAGAGGCTTCGCAAGAGATTACATACCAGGTAATGTGCTCAGCTGTACGGAAGGAGCTGAGCTCTAAGTGGAGCCTAGGCTACTCAATGACAAAAGCCCCAGTTCCCTGGTTGGTGGGGCTGCCCCCCGCAAAAAAATTCTATCATATGCTCTTCCAGACCTCGAGAGCCGGTCTTGTATGCTTTGACTCTTGATGTGACCATCTGCTGGTCCTGACCTTCAGCTATATTTGACATGGCCCTCAAACTAGCCTTGCCTGGTTGCTACTTGAGTTTGACTAGTTCCAGAGCCTAGACTGCTGCTTGGCTCTCTACTCCCCTCTCCTGCTTTATCCAACCTGCTAGTAACTCATTATTTTCTGATTTCGGCTTTGCCTTCTGAATATGATTCTGATTCCCCTCGCTTGCTTTCTTAACATACTGCCTATACTCTTGCCTTGGACTCTGCTACCTGGGCCAGCCTGCCTGAAAACAATACATCTTAGCCCTCCAGACCTTGTAGGAACTGCAACTGCCATAAGCCCTAGCCAGCACAGTCACTGGTGAGAGACGATGGCAAAAACAATCCAATAACATCTCGAAGGCCATGCTGCCCCTATCGCTGACTTAGACTCTATTAGAAACATGGTACGCTATTAGAAATATTGTATACCACTGGCCAAAGCACATAATTTCCCCTTTTTCTCCACTCAAACAGTGTCACCTGGTGAAACAATTTTTTGGTGTGTGGGACCAAATGCAGAAGGGGGTGTACTTATTTCAAACTTGCAACTCCATCATGGAACTAAAGAAACGGTTATTTGTGTTCATGGCCATCTCTGCACTATGTTACAGAGCTATCATTCAGCTTTCAATTTCCTATAGAATCCTGGGGTTTGCTGTTTCACTTTGAGGCCCCTTCCTAAGCTGCAAACCCCAGGCTTCCATAGGATGTTGAAAGTGGAATAACAGCACTATTGCAGTCTAGTGCAGAAATGGCCCATCTGACATTTTCAGGTCTGTTATGCCACCTTCAACAACAACAACATTCAGCAACAACAACAAAATAGCAACCTGATTATGCACAGCCTGAGTGTCAAGTCCAAATCTTTCAAGTGTCTATTTGATCAGTCAGTGTCTATTTCACAGAACCAAAAACTCCTACATAAAGACAGTTCCTAGCTTTTAAAGATAGCCTAGAATCAAAGTATCTACCTGGTTGGCTACTTTGGCTTTCAATTCAGCCAGACTATTGGCATTTAACACGGTGTCCTCAGAAGCCTCAAGGCCATCTTCTGCAGATGCATAGTTCTGTTTCAATTGGTCGACATCCTTAGATTTAGCAGCAAGCTCATTTTCTAGTGCCTGGGAAAGCATCACATGAGAGGGAAAGGAATGAAAATTCTTCTCTGTGCATAATTTTAAAACATATTCACACATGTGTTGTAATTTACCATCAAGTCAACTTCAATTTACGGAGATCCTATGAACGGGAGATCTCCAAGGGCCCTAGTCAACTGCGCTGGTGGCACAGTGCCGGTACTGCAGCCACAAGGTTGTGAGTTCGATCCTGCTGGGCTCCAGGTTGACTTAGCCTTCCCTCCTTCCGTAGGTCGGTAAAATGAGTACCCAGCTTGTTGGTGGCAATTAGCTAACACATTGTAAACCACTTAGAGAGCACTTATCTGATAAGTAGTATAGAAATACACATGCTATTGCCCTTCTCATTTTTGTTTCTCGGGAGAGTTCAGGCTGGATTTGCTCTAGGACCTGTTCATTTGTGTTCTTAGCAGTTATGATGTTTATTATGCTTGTTAAAAATAAAATATAAGCAGTAAGTGAAATAAATGAACCCAGCCTCCATCTTGTACATTGCTATTGCCGTTAACTTCACTGCCGTCAAGTTGAATTCAACCTATGGTGACCCTATGAATGAGACATCTCCAAGTCACCCTGTCATCCACAGCCCTGCTCAGGCCTTGCAGACTCAGGGCTGTGCCTTCCTTGGCTGAGTCCATTCATCTGTAATGCGGCCTTCCTCTTGTCCTACTGCCTTCTACCTTACCAAGCATTATTGTCTTTTCTAGTGAGCCACACAAGAGCTCTGGTAGAGAAGCGGTTATATGCCAGTACTGCAGCCACAATGTTGTGAATTCAATCTTGCAGGGCTCCAGGTCGACTCAGCCTTCCATCCTTCTGTAGGTCGGTAAAATGAGTACCCAGCTTGTTGGGGCCAATTAGCTAAAACACATTGTAAACTGCTTAGGGAGTGCTTTGCATTGAGAAGTGGTATAAAAATGTAACTGCTATTGCTACTGCTAACTGCTAGGTCTTCTCACAATATGCCCAAATTACAAAAGCCTCAGTTTAGTCATCTTGGTTTCTTGAGAGAGTGGAGGCTTGATTTCTGCTAGGTCCTGTTCATTTGTCTTTTTAGCCGTCCAGAGTGTCTGTAGAACTCTCCTCCAGCACCACATGGTGAAGGTTTTCTTCACTGTCAGCATTCTACACTTAGGGTCTCCATAAGCTGGGAATGACTTGAAGGCACACAACAACAACGATGAAAAGAAAGAAAACCAAGTTGGAGCAACAAAAAGTCATCTAAGCATTTCTAAAGTTCTGGCAATGTACTGCAGTAATTGTGGAGTCAAAGTTAGAGCAGATTTAAGCCATCTGAGTAACAAATTTAAATACATTCCAAGGAGAAATATATACAGCCTGTGGCATGAGGACTCTTTCCTTCTCCCTTTAATTGTAAATAGAAGCATAAATTATCCAAATTAAACATATATTAAGTGTGTGCTTAATTTGAATAGCCATGGACATAAACCATGGTTTGTTACGTTTCTTGATGTGAAAGGCAGTATAAACTGACAATGCTTCTATTTTCCAGCTGTTTTATACGTATGCCTGGATTATTATTATTTTTAAAAAAACTACTTTGCTTTAAAAAGTTTTCTTCTAGAATCTTGGAGGAAAAAAGAAATCTTGGCTTTATATAACTTTACGCTACCCTCTTTCTCTCCCCTAGTGAGTGTACCTGCTCACTAAGAGAGTTTCAAGCTGTCCTTTATTTATTCTCAAAGCTTCTCATTAGCTGGTTGGAAAAGATCCCTCTGTCCCCCAGCTAAAAAAAAAAAATGGACACACTCCAGGGCTTTAGTAAAACATTACAGGGAATAAACAGTAAAACTACCAGCTACTTTTGCAAAAGAAGAGAAACCAGGGCAATAAAGCAAACACATTTACTATACTATGAGGGAGGGAAAGGAAAAGAACAGGTTGCTTACCTGTAACTGGGGTTTCTTCGAGTGGTCATCTGTGCCCTCACACATTAGGAGCTTTAGCGCCTGCGCGATAGCGTTCCGAAACTTCTAGAGCTCGTTCGCTTGGCGGGAACCCCTCCCCCACGCCGGTACTGCGCATGCTCCTCCCGCCGAGCAACGGTCTCTCCTCAGTTCTGTCATCCGCTGTAGAACCTACAGGGACCTGAGAAGAGGGGAAGGAAGGGCGGGTATGTGTGAGGGCACAGATGACCACTCGAAGAACCAGGTAAGCAACCTGTTCTTCTTCTTCGTGGTCTCTATGCCTCACACATTAGGAGACTGTGTAGCTTACTGGCTGGATGGCGGGCCAGGTCCTAGAGCACGGAAGCCAGCACCTCACGTCCAAACCGAGCATCTCTGCGTGACCGGCAATCGAGCCTGTAGTGGTGGACGAAGGTCAATGGCTGGGGCCAGGTCGCCACACGGCAGAGTTCATGCAGGTCTACTCCTCGCAGGAGGGCCGCAGAAGTTGCCACAGCTCTGGTGGAGTGGGCTCGAAGAAGGGCTGGCGGAGGCTTCCTCGCGAGCTCGTACGCCAGCTGTACAGTCTGTACCACCCACTTGGAGAAACGCTGGGTGGACACCTTCTGGCCCTTCCGATGCCGTCCATAGCAAACGAAGAGATGCGGTGTCTGTCGGAAGGGAGCAGTCCTGTCCTTGTAAAAAGCAAGGGCCCAACGCACATCCAGGCAGTGGAGGGACCGCTCCAGCAGTGTCGTGGGGTCCGGGAAGAAAGCAGGCAGGATGATGTCCTGGTTGAGATGGAAGCTGGACACCACCTTTGGCAGGAACGAAATGTCAGGTCTGAGGACCACCTTGACCCTGTGGAAGACCAGGAAGGGCTTGTCCACTCGAAGAGCTGTTATCTCACCCGCTCGTCTTGCTGAGGTAACAGCCACCAAGAAGGCAGTCTTTAAGGTGAGCAGCCTCTCATCCGAGGTCGCCATCGGTTCAAAGGGCGGCTTCGTAAGCTGCGATAGCACCAATGACAGGGACCATGGCGGTAGCGGCGGCGATACCGGTGGGTAGAGATGTTGTAATCCCTTCAGGAACCGCTTAACGGTATCGTCTCTGAAGAAGGCTGATGCCGAGGATCGTGGCGGTTGGTATGCCACGATTGCAGAGAGGTACACCTTCAGGGATGGAAAGGCCAGGCCGTGCTGTTGGAGGTGAAGGAGGAAGTGGAGGACGGTGGAGAGCCTGGCGGGCGATACCGGCTCGCGCCTCTCCTCTGCGAAGGTCAGGAAACGTCGCCACTTGTATTCGTAGTTGCGATGGGTGGATTCTTTCCTGGCCGCGATGAGGACGTTACCGAGCATGGGATAGTCTAGTGCGATATCCTCCAGGCATGGAGGGCCAGGCGTGGCAGGTCCGGATGGAGGACGCGGCCGCTGGAGTGGGAGAGCAAGCCCGGAGTCGGTGGTTGCCGGAGAAGGTCGCCTCGAGCGGCTCGTAGCAGGGGTGTGAACCAGTGCTGCCGCGGCCAATACAGGGCTACCAGGATCGCGTCGGCTGGGTCGGCGAGGATCTTCGATATCGTCCGGCCGAGCAGCGGGAACGGCGGGAACGCGTACAGGAGTTCTCCGGTCCACGGAAAGTGGAAGGCGTCTCCGATGGAGGCTCGATTGTGGCCTGCTCTCGAACAGAATCAGCTGCACTTCGCGTTTTCCCTGGTTGTGAAGAGGTCGATCGATGGTTCGCCCCAGCGGTCTCGAATCAGTCTGAATGCCTCTCCGGAAAGAGACCATTTGTGATGGGATGAGGTGTCCCTGCTGAGGGCGTCTGCGGTAGTGTTCTCCTGCCCAGCCAGGTGAACAGCTACGGGATGTGTTTGTAGGCGAATGCACCAGTCCCAGAGCTCGAGGGCGATGTTGAGTAGGGTTGTAGAGTGAGTCCCTCCTTGTCTGTTGACATAACAGACGGCAGTGGTGTTGTCCGTCAGGGCCAGGACTGTACGCCCGGCGACAGCGTGGCGGAACGCTCGGAGTGCTTTCGAGATGGCGAGCAGCTCGAGGGCGTTGATGTGGAGAGCCGTCTCGTCGCCGCTCCATCTGTCGCGGACTTTGAGATCGCCGCAGTGGGCACCCCATCCGTAGAGGGAGGCGTCAGTCGTTACCGTCACCTTTGGTGTTGGCTGTCGGAAGGGCATCCCTGACAACAGGTTGTCTCGTGAGTGCCACCATCGGAGGGATGATCATACTTCCTCTGGCAGCTGTAGACGGATTCTCTGTTCGTCTCGCAGGGGATCGAATATGCGGACGAACCAGTGTTGAAGAGGTCTTGCCCTTAGTCTTGCGAGATAAGTGACCGCAGTTGTCGAGGCCATGTAACCCAGTAGTTGCTGGATCCTCCTCGCGGATAATGTGGAGGCCGCGTATGCATAAACGGCAGCTTGAATCAAGGTTTGTGCCCAAGTCTCTGGCAGGTACGCCCTGGCGGACATGGAGTCTAGAGTGGCATCGATAGTGTCCAACGTCCTCGCCGGCTCGAGGTGAGACTTCTTCGGGTTGACCTGTAGCCCGAGACGGGTAAGGAGTGTCAACGTCATGTGGACGTCGTGGTAAAGTCTTTGTTTGCAGGACGCCACCAACAGCCAATCGTCCAGGTAAGGGTAAACGGAGGCGCCCTTCATCCGCAGGAAGGATACTACCGGGGCCATGCATTTTGTGAAGACCCTGGGGGCAGTCGAGAGTCCAAACAGTAGCACCTTGTACTGGTAGCAGGTGTCGTCGACTGCGAAGCGGAGGTATCGTCTGTGCTGTGGGCGAATGGCGATGTGGAAGTATGCGTCTCGGAGATCGATGGAGGCGAACCAGTCCCCTCGATGGAGAAGGGCAAGATCGACGGTAGCGTGACCATTTTGAACTTCTTGGGGCAGATGTACTCGTTCACCCGTCTGAGGTTGAGAATTGGTCGAAGGGAATCGTCGGGTTTCGGTACCGTGAAGTACCGGGAGAGAAGCCGGTAGCGCTGGCTTTCGACAGAAGCTGTTCGATTGCTCCTTTTTGGAGCAGGGACTGGATCTCTTCCAGGAGGACCGAGCTTGCCGGAGTGGAGTAGTAAACGCCTCGAGGCGGAATATCTTGAAACTCGATGGCGTAGCCAAGACGGACGATGGAAAGCACCCAAGAGTCCGTAGTGACATGTTGCCACTCCGACAGGTGTCGAGCTAGGGTCGGTCGGTCTCCGAGGGCTGATGGAAGGCTGAAGAGAGGTTGTTGAGGTGGCCCACGAAACAGGTCAAAACCTCGATTTGGTGTCCGAAGAAGCTTCTTGGACGAGGTTGGGCGCCGCCTGAAGGGACGTTTTGCTGACGACCCCAAGGAAGGTCTTGATTGGCCAGACTGGGCCGAATGCTGGAATGACGAGGTCGAGGACCTTCGCCATGACTGGTGATAAGTAGAAGGCCTGCGGGCCTGTGAGGTTGGGTGAAGGCCGATCTTTTTTGCCGTCAACCTCGCCTTAACTAAGTTGTCCAACGCCTCGTCTGTCGAAGAGTTGAACAGGCCTTCACCGTTGAAGGGAAGATCTTCAATTCTCCTTCGGGTGTCCTCTTGTATATCCGCCGGCCTCAACCACGCGTGGCGACGCAAGCCGATGGATCCCGCCATGACCCTGGATGCGACCTCCACCGCGTGCCGAGAGGAGACGATCTGCTGCCGGGAGATAGCCACCGCCTCGTTGAAGATCAAGGTGGTAGCCTGGCGGATGTCCTCCGGCACCGATTCTATGGCCGGGGAGAGACGTCGAGGACCTTGCGCAGGTATGCCGTGAGGCAAGCCTGCGTGTTGGACAGCCGTATATGCAGGGAGGCGGCGGAGTAGAACCTCCTTGCATAGGCATCCAACTTGCGGCCTTCCTTGTCCGGTGGGGTGGTGTGCTGTCTGCCGCTACCCTTCGTTTGGGCCGACTCGACGACCACAGAGTTTGGTACAGGGTGGTTGAAGAGATACCCGGCGTTATCCTTCTGCACCCTGTAGAGATGTTCGAGCCTCTGCGGGATAGGCTGTGCCGATGCCGGTTTATCCCATGTGGACTTTACAATCTTCCCAATGCGAGGGAGAAGAGGCAGCGGGGCGGTAGCGGGTTGCCTTCCTTCCACCATAGAGAAGACCGGGTCGTCATCCTCCGGTTCTGCGTCCGCAATCTTGAGGCCTAAGATGGTGGCCATCCGAAGCAGCATCACGGAGAACTGTTGCACGTCCTCCGGTGCTGAATCGGGAACCGATTCCCGAACCCAAGGGGAGGAGACTCCTGTGAAGCAGGAACCGAAACCTCCAACTCGGCACTGGAGTCATAGGACTCAGAGGTCAGTGAGTCTTCTCGCTGCTCCCACTCCGGCTCCTTCCTTTGAAGCCGCAGGTAGAGCCGTCTTGGTTTTGTCCGCGGTGGTAGCGGAGACCATGGGGGCGTCTCATTTAGGCGGAGCGACCACCGACTTCACCTTCTTCGTGGTGACAGGTGTTGTCTGGCAGGCTGTTGTGGTCATAGCCTGCTTGGTCACCACGGATTCCACAGGGCGCGTCGCAGTGGACGTAACCCTGGGCGGTGGCGATACCGCGCGGTATCGAGGTGAAGGCTCCCTTGCTCTATGGTACCGTGGAGACGGGGAGCGGCTGACGGACCGTTCCGCACGACAGCGATCAGTCGGCGAGCGGCTTCGGTATCTATGGTACCGACGCTCCTCTCTCTCTGGCGAGCGAGAACGAGACCGACGATGTTCTCGGTGAGGTGACCGGGACCTCCGGAAGGTCTCCCAGCGCCTTGGATCACGGTGGTACCGATCCCGGTACGATGGTGAGTGTGATCGGAAGGACGCTGGGCGCTCTCTCCACTCAGATTCCCTGGCGTACCTGGCCACGTAGGACGCCGAGGTGTACCTGGAGGCGGAAGAGCGAGGTTGTTCCTCTTGCGTCTCCTGTGGAGGCGGCGATCTTTGCGGCAGCTCCGAGGAGCGTGACCGAGATCTAGCCGACAGGGAGCGCCGTTCCGGGGATGCAGAGACATGCCGGGATGTCCTCTGCGGCAGGTCAGCCAACCTGCGACGGCTCGAAGGGCGGTGGTGTTGTTCCTCCACCAGGGTTGGAGGTTCCTCCACCGGCGAGTCTGGGCGCTCTTGGGGAATGTCCTCGATCTCGTCGTCCCAGAGATAGACGGGCTCGCCTCGACCTTTTGAAGGCTCAAGAGTCAGAGAAGGAGTAGGAAGACGGACTTCCCCAGCCGGGGAGCGCTTTTTCTCCTTCCTCTTCTTTTTCTTGTCCTTCTCCTTCTCCTTTCCCTTGTCTCTGTCCGGAGCAGGGTGTTTCTTCTGAGGCATTTCTGTAGCCGGAGCCTCAGTCTTCTTCGCCGTCGAGGATCCTTTCGCTGACGTGGCAGCCGCTGACAGCTTCGGGATCCTCGGTAACGCTGCGATGGGCGTTCTCGACGCCGACACCGAGCCCGATGCCGACGAGGTAGACGGAACGTACCTGTCGGCCATCTTGGATTGAGAGGTCTCCTCAATTGCCTTCAAAGACCGCTCCCAACAGAAAGATTTTAGTCTTGAAGATCTGTTCCGGAGAGTTTGGGCAGTAAACTCTCGGCAGCTTGGGCAAGTCCAGGTGTTGTGGGTCTCGCCCAAGCAGAAGAGACACTCCTTATGGCCATCGGAAAGAGCGACCTTACGCCCACACGAAACGCAGTTCTCAAACAATGCGGACATAAGACGACCGACGAAGTAAGAAAAAACGCGGAGAAGTCCGAATTTCACCAAGTCCGAAGGGGAGTCCGAGAGAGAGATCGAGAAGACGGTCCAAAGAAGTCTGAAAACCAAGATAGAAGCACCAACCAAGAGAAATAGCAAGGAACAAGCTGAAGAACCTTCCGTACGCGATGGCGGACGAAAAAGAACTGAGGAGAGACTGTTGCTCGGTGGGAGGAGCATGCGCAGTACCGGTGTGGGGGAGGGGTTCCCGCCAAGCGAACGAGCTCTAGAAGTTTCCGAACGCTATCGCGCAGGCGCGAAAGCTCCTAATGTGTGAGGCACAGAGACCACGAAGAAGAAGAAATCCAGTTTTGAGAACCAGTGTGATGCTGTGGTGAGACAGCGTAACAGCTGACAGAGTGAAACCTGGAGAGAGTTTCTGTACTTGATTGTGCAGCCTAAATACTCTAAAACAAACAGTTCCCATCTGATTTTGGAAGCTTAGCAGGGTCAACCCTGGTTAGTATCTGGATGGGAGACCACTAATGAATACCAGGTACTGTAGGCTATATTTCAGAGGAAAGAAGGGGCAAAACCACCACTGAGTACTTTTCGCCTAGGAAAACCCTACAAATTCATGGGATTACCATAAACTGACAAGTGACTTGAAGGCATGTACGCACAGAGAAGGGAAATTTCAGTATGTGTTGCTTGTCAACAACAGGAAGCAACCAGCACCTGCTAAAATTCCCTCTTCTACCCAACCATTAAAGGCCACTCTTCAGTTTTCACTATGGCAACCTTAGAAAGGACCATTCCACCAGCCTGGCAGGAATCAACTGTTGTTGTCAGCATCAGCATCATTTTTACTTATGCCCTGCCTTTTCCCCAAAACTAAGACTTCAAGGTGACTTCACATTAAAACATGTACAATATAATTTAAAAGAAAATATTAAGATTGACATTAAAATAGAACTCAGCTATTAATGACATGGAAACAATTTAAGACATAAAGGTAAAAACAACATGCAGTTAAAAAACCCCGGTAGAGTTAAAACAATACAGCAGGCTCTTAAAAGTCCTTTCTTTATAACCGTCAGGTTTCAAAAGCCTGTCAGAATAGAAAGGTGTTTGCCAGCTGATGGAAGGAAGGAACCACTCTAGCCTCCCTATCACTGTTTCATTACTTCCTAGAATTACTTCCATTCCATTGTTCAGTTTAACAATTTTGTAGCAATACATAAGAAATTTAAGCTATGAAACAACACCATACTACTAAAAGAAAACTGCAAAGACTTGGAGTGACTACTGAAGAAAGTCCAGGAAGAAAGTGCAAAGGCAGGTTTACAGCTAAACATCAAGAAAACAAAAATAATGACCACAGATAATTTATATAACTTTAAAGGAGATGATGAAAACATTGAAATAGTTCAAGATTTCCTATACTTTGACTCAGTCATTAATCAGAATGGAGACTGCAGTCAAGAAATCAGAAGAAGGCTAGGAGTTGGAAGGGGAGCTATGAGGGAGCTAAACAAGATCCTGCAGTGTAAAGATGTATCTTTGAATACTAAAGTTAGGATGGTCCACGCCATTGTATTTCAAATTTCTATGTATGGTCGTGAAAGCTGGACAGTGAAGAAAGCTATTAGGAAGAAAATCAACTCATTTGATATGTGGTGTTGAAGAAGAGTTCAGTGGATCCTGTGGACTACTAAAAAGACAAAAAAAAAAAAAGGATCCTAGAGCAAATCAAGCCTGAACAATCCCTAGAAGCCAAGATCACTAAGCTGAGACTGTCATCATTTGGATATATCATGAGAAGACATGATTCCCTCGAAAAAACAATAATGCTTGTGTGAAGCTGGAAAATGACACCATGCGCTGCTGGGACGTATTTTCCAGCCTTTTATGAATTTTAGCTATTAATCTTCACTGCCACCACCCATTGAATTATGAATTCGTGGAAGTACAATGGGACTGTATCCAGAACATGTCAATCCCTAAGCTTAAGGATCTTCCTTTTTCCCCAGTGTACCTAGCTTGGCGTGGGAAGGAGAGAAACAGGGTCTTTTACAGAAAGTATTTATTAAAGGTAGGCAAATAAACACGGCAAATTACCACACATGGGAAGCCCCCTCCTCCCAGGCACACTTAGTACAAGTAGTTACAAAAAGAACAGATATAAAAGCACAGATACATTCTTTAGATCAGCCAGCCTCCAAAATAACAGAAAAGTCCCTTACGCGACTAGATAACTATTTCTAATTACTCACAGTTGTTCCTAGGCTTAGATGTTCTAAAGGGAAGGGCCAGGAGGCGAGGCCTGCAGCCTGCTACTGGCTCAGAACCCCCCTCCATGAGGTGCCTGGGTTGTTCTTCTTTGTTATCCCTTTGTTATCTCTCTCGGCCACATGGCCTCCAAGAAGTTTTATAACTTCTCCTTGGAAGCATCTGGAAGCATCCTGAAGATGCTCACTTCTTTCCTTTTTGATTGGTCAGTTCTCACCCTATGACCTGTTATGCTGACCCACATGACCTATGATGTTGACCACATACTAAAATGTAATCTAATCCCAACACCTTATTAACCCTTGGTTTACCTGAAGAGGGAACTGTCCCCTTTTTGCTAAGTCTAGATAATGGGAAGCCCCATTATCAGAGCTTGGTAAGGTAGAAAGCAGTAGGAAAAGAAGACCACATTACAGATGGAAAAACTTCCTGACGGTCAGAGCAGTCCGGCAGTGGAATATGCTGCCACGGAGTGTCTCCGACATGCTGTCTCCTTCTTTGGAGGTTTTTAGGCAGAGGCTGGATGGCCATCTGTTGGGAGTGCTCTTATGGGTGTTCCTGCATAGCAGGGGGTTGGACTCGATGGCCCCTGGGGTCTCTTCCAACTCTATGATTCTATGACTCAGTCAAGGAACCCACATCTCTGAATTTGCAAGAGCAGAGCAGGGCTGTTGACGGTAGGGTGACTTTGAGGTCTCTTATCCATAGGGTTGCCATAAGTCGAAGTTGACTTGACGGCAGATAACAACAGCAACAATGAGAGATGGAAACTGAATTTGTTTGTATTACTTATTAGTTATATTTTATTTTTAACGAACACCACGATATCACTACTTTCTTTCTATCCCATTTTCACTCCAATGATTTCAGGGCGAGATACATGGTTCTCTTCCTCACAACAATTCTGTGAAGTAGGACAGAGTGAGAGTGATTGGCCCAAGTTCACACAGCAAGTCTCATAGTTACGTGAGGATGAGAATATGGATCTCTCAAGTCCCACACCAGCACTCTAACCACTTCACACCTCTCTAGGTTGCTCCCCCTCCTCGATTCTCTTTCTATTGGCCCATTCTGCGGGCCTTTGTTCAGTGCTGCTTGATGGCTTCCATGTCTATAGGTATTAGTCAGAACATCAAGGGAGCTACCCAAGATGCTGAAACTTGATGGTCATTTATATAATCAACCAGCTATTAAACTCATTGGTTGATTTGGGGCTGGTCATTATGTCTTAGCCTACCACAAAGAGTTGATGGGAAAGGGGCAAAATCATATACACTGCCTTGAGCTCCCTGGAAGAGGGGAAAGTTTCTTTTAAAAGTCATTTATCATACATTTAAATAAATTACAGTAAAAATAAATTTTAAATTTATTCAATTATTTATTAACAAGCAAAAGTTAATTAATTAACCTGACATTTAAATCCCAGTTAAATAACACCTGCCTTACCTTGCAGACTCTTGCTGTGTCCTGTGCAAGGAGGGAACTTGCTGGCTTCTCTGCCTCTTTTAGCCTTCTGCTTTGTGCTTCCAACCAACTGCCCAAGGATCGGGCTCTGCTTTCATTTTCAGCAACAGATTCCAAAATGTGTTCCAACTCCTTTATCTGCAGCATAGATAATTCATTATGATTGGAATAATGTAAGATAATGTGGCATTTCAAAATTTCTTTTTTTAGAGAAAAAAACCACAGAGCAAGGATGGGACTACCTATTCTTACAACTACACCCATCATTTTACAGCATGAGTGGTTTATTATTTTAGTCTCTGGAACATCAGAAAATGAGCTCGCTCCATCTTCTACATGACATCCCTTCAAATAGTTAAATATGGCTGTTATTTCTCTCGATCGTCTTTTCTCCAAGCTAGACATACAGAGCTCCCAAATTATTCCACACAGGGCTTGGTTTCCAGATCCTTGATCATCTTGGTCATCCTTCCCTGGACATGTTTCAATTTGTCAATGTTCTTCATGAATTTTGGTGCCCAGAACTGCATATATCAGAGGGTGCACAATTCTTGGGGCCCTTTCACATTGCACAGTTATAATGCCATGGCTGCCTTGGCAACATCCTATGGAATCTTGGGATCTGCAGCTTAGAGAGGGGCATTTAGAATTCTTACCTAGAGAGTATTCATGCCTCACAAACTACAAATCCCAGGATTCCACAGAAGGTAGCCACAGAAGTTAAAATTGAGTTGTAACTGTGTTATAATAGCATTATGGTGTTATAACTGTTTTATAACAGTTTTAATGGTGTCATCATGCTGTGAAAGGCCCCAAGAAACAAGAGTCTACGTGATGATGAGACATCTATACCACCTGTACTTTGAACATTCCTTTTCAAACTTCCAATTTAGATTCAGGAAGCAGGCAGATTAAGGATTTTTCAAAATGCTGTGTTGTATGTGATTTGCTGCTGCTGCTGCACTAAGTATGTAAAATGAGTAGTACACTCTTCAAAAGCCAGGGTCTCAATGAACTGTACCAGTGTTTTCAACCTGTATCTAGCTCTTATGTTTGCAATTCAGACAAACTTTAAGGCTCTGCTGATTCTTTGTAATTGGAGAAGTCCTATATGTGGTGTTGTTGCCCCAAGATCAGAAAATTTTAGGTTCAGATACATGACTCAATAAATAAGATGTTTAAATGCCAGATTCCACTAATACCTGAAATCTTCTTATTGAATATGATTCAAGCAAAAGAATCCCTGACTACAAGAAAATATTGGAGAGTTCTTTTATACTTAATTACAGCAACAAGAATATTATTAGCTAGTTTTCGGAAAACCAAGGAAGTGCCAACTCATGAACAGTGGCTAATAAAAATCATTGAAATGAAAGAAAAAGATTTTCTATCACATAAAATAAAAGAGAAATCTGATAAGGGAATGAAAGAATGGCTACTGGTTAGAGAGTTCCTCAAATAAGTATGGGGAAAACTTAATTATCAAATAGAAATATATTTCAGTTTATTATTGGTTTCCATGTAAGGTAGTAGTAAGAGAACATCAGAACAATATATTAAGTCCTCTAAAGGAGACTAAGGTGAAGAACTGGAGAGAAACAGTAGAGAAATCAAAAGAGAGTCATTTAATAGAAAGGAAGTCAACAGAAAAGATTTTTAAAGCATTTCTTTCAATAGAGGGGAGGAATGGAAATTAACATAAATGCCTTTTGTTTTCTTTTATTATTTGTTAAAATGATACATTAAAGATTCAGAAAAGGGGAAGTAAAAAAACAATGATACAATTAGTATAGAATACATCAGAGGTGAAAGAAAACACTGGAAATTATGCATGTAAATAATTTCAGCGGTAATGTTTTTTCCTATCCTCTTTTTTATAACAATAGCAAGAATGATATTTGTAATTATAATTTGTTGCATTCTATATTTAATAAAAATTATAATGAAACAAACATAATTGGAAAAGTCCTGAAGGACTGAGCACAGGGGACTATCCTGTGAGGGGGAAATCTGGATGAAGGCTCAAATATCATCAGCTTCACTCCAAATTCCAGCCACACTCCCCTCTCATTGTACTCCCTATGAAGTCTCTGTAGTGTTCCCTGACCTCCAGGAGTGATTGTGCTGGTGATTGGAGTGGCAGAAAGCCCGACTGCACAAGCAAGTTTCCCTGCTGTATAGCTCTTGATGCAATCCCTAGGACAGCTTTCCCCAATAATACTGGCTGGGAAGGATAGGAGTGGCTGTTCAATCTTTATGGAGGCCACCATGTGGAGCAGGTACCAAAAGTTCTGGGATCCTATAAATTCCAATCCCTAAAGCCATCCTTCTGAAGGCATAAGAAGTGGCATGAGATCCTTGCAACTTGTGCCACAAGAAATTCATTCCCCTCAGATACTCTGAGAATGCTGAACTCTTGTAATGCTTGCATTCAACATTACAAGTTGTCAGCAAGAGTAATGGCTGGTTGATATAATCAAGGGACTCAGATCCAGTGGAACCTTCCCCACCTCTACTGCAGAAAAGTGGAAAGGAGGGTCACTGCTCCACTGACTGCAGATGCACATGGGATTTCTCATGCTGTTCAGCAGGGTTCTTAACCCTCTGGACTTGATTTTCAGAGAAACAACATGGGAGAAAAGAATCAGCAAATAACAGGTGGAACCTAGTTCATAATGAGTGTAGATTCAAACTGTACAACAGAATTGCAAAGGATGATCAGACCTTTCCATTAAGAAACCCTTGTAACTTGTGCCACTGCAAATTCATTTCCCCAAGACGTTCTGCAAATGCTGTCCTCTCGTAACGCTTGCTTTCAACATCACAAGTCGTCATCTGTAGTAATGACTGGTTGACATAATCAACTACCCACTGTTCGAAGTTCATTTCTATCAGGTATTCCTGGAAAAGAAAACAAGACATCCACCCTTTAAAAAATGATTTTCCCCCGCAGAAAACACCTTTAGCCATTTACTTACCTGGCACTCAGAAAGGCATTAATGCATGGAAGAAATATAACTCATAATCTCTGACTGCATGGCCAAGCCCTTTGCCAATGGTTATAGCGTGTGTGAGGCTCAGAGGTTAATGCATTTGCTAGATTGTTAAACTGCTAGGCTAGCTAAAAATTCCCTACAACACACACTAGACTTTCAGATTATGAGCGTAATAATACTCAGGGCTATTCTACTGAACTGGTATAGCTATCCAATGCATCCACAGAGCCTCGCATGGAGTTTGAAAAGTAGGCAGGGAGAGCTAATATGGAAACATCTGTAGACAAAACATGACAATAGCATATGGAAGGGCTGTAGCTCAGTGGTAGAGAACATGATTTATATGCTAAATGTCCCACATGCAATTCTTTGCATTTACAGGTACACCTGAGAATGACTCTTCTTTGAAACTCTACTAGTCAGCTGAAAAATACTAAGATATATGACTCACTTTGGAAGAGTATGGACTCTCCATCACTGGAGTTTTGTTTTTACACACACACACACACACACACACCCCTTGTTAACAGTATAAACATAAACAAAAGAACGCCAACACCAATCAAAACAATACCTCAAAGAAAGCAGAAGGAACATAACATTTAACAGTATCAGAAATTACACATAACTCTATAAACACTATTGAAAACACTTAAACTAAACTAACAAAATTTAACTAGACTCAACAAAAAAGATTACAACTAATTAAAAATTGATTCCCACCCTTGTTTAAATAGAGACTGGATGGCCAACTGTCAGACAGAGGTAGCTGGTAGTTCAATTACTGAGCATCCCAATCCCTTTTCCTCTGGTGTCATGTCTTTCAGGCTATCAGCCTGACGGCTGCTTTGCAAACCTTTTTTCTGTTTTAAATGTTTTAATGTTTAAATGTTTTAAATGACAATTGTGCATGCTGCCCTTTCACCCCCAAAAGCCAGGTGGCTGAATCCCCGAACTGCAAGAGATCACAGTTTCCTCCAAAATAAGATTGGAATGAAACTCCATCTGGACAGTGACCCAAACTCATGACTGAAAGAAACTGCTCCTTCTGCTTGTGGAGAGGAGACAGGTATGGTGGGATGATGTACAAGGAGACTACAGGAGGATGCAACAAGAAAAGGAGTCACTGTCATCCCAGGCAGGGCACTGTATACACTAGTCCTTGTTTGTGATAAAGGCTACTGTTTCCTCAGGAACACAATAACATTCTCCTAATGTTCCATTCTATAACAGATACCAATTTTGGTCACTGAAATAGTTTCATTATGATCCCTTATTCAGATTTTGTGTTTTTGTCTGCCATAGCAGTAGGGAACCAGTGTCTAGAAAACTTTTTCTTCTAGCATCTTACCTTGTACTTTTTAAGAAGCCCTTTCACTTGGCACGCAGGACTCTGCAAATCAACAGTAGCCTCATTCCTTCTTTGTTGGTCAATGTGGTTCATCCATTCAGTTAATTCTGTGATGGCCTCATGAGATGGCAGCTTTGCCATCTGGAGCTAGTAAGAAATTATGGAATCATTCTACTACTATTTTAAAAAAAAAAACAGGTAACACTATTCTAAAATACACGTTCCTACTTTATACTTTTTATGTTTACCCATTTATTAATTTATTTATATCCTGGCTGCCTTCCCACCCTGCCCCGAAGCAGAACTCAACAGGACAGCTTTGATGCTTGTATCCATGCTTTCTTACTTGTAAGCAAGGTGTGTGGAGGGCTTGTTTTTAAGGAGAATTGTGCTTCCTGGAGGATTTCCTTTTAAAAAGAATGTGACCCCCCCATACCTTGTTTATATGTTAAAAAGCTGTGATTTTACTAGAGGAGTGCCTCAAGGGGAAGGGGGTTGCAGAAACAATGGAGAAGGAAGGGGCTGCATGAAAGCAAGTGAATACCTCCACTCCTTTTGAAGAAATCAGGTCCTTGCATAGAGTGATTTTCTTTCTTCTCTTGTTTTTCTGCTACACAGAGCAGCCCTTTCTCTGACTGTCAAGTAAACTCAGCCTTTCAAATTCCCTAGCACTGTTCTTGAGAAGCATTTCTTAATTTAGAAGGAGGCATAGATTTTACAGAAGTATGGGTAGAAATGGGAGTAAGGAAAAATGTTTAACATCTGGGAAACAATTATTACTGCAAGTCAGCCCTGAAGGACTTTGAAGACAGCTGAACAAATGATCAGGTACATGCCAGACTATGATGCCAAGGGGACTTTATCATACTTATCCATTTGCTGGATTGCATCCTTTAGTTTTATACATTTTGCTTAGGCAAGAAGACTTTGAATACAAGCATGATTGAGCTGCATAATACGGCAGCACTGAATACCTGGTTCTTGATTTTCTTTTTTTACCTGGTGAAACTTCTCTTGGATGCCTGGCAACTGAATGATCAGATCACCCCACTTCTGTTCATATGCTGTCAAAGATGACCGCAGCACTGCAACATCTGATTCCTTAATAAGCAGGAGGTGATTGCCAGTGCTTATCACTGATGACTTCAAGGAAGATTTCTCATCAATTTCTTTAGTGAATTCCTAAGCAGCAGAAGCAGCCCCCCAGAAAAGTAAAGAAAAGAAAAGAAAAGAAAAAGAGTTCACACAGACATAGCTAAAAAGGGAGAAGATTCTAAGAAAAAAACGGTTGGTTGGATGGTAGTATCTTATTTGCTTCTTTGTTAGTTTGTCAGCCACTGTGGTATAGTAGTTAGGCACTGGACTTGGTTTTGAGAGGTCTAGGTCCAAGCCCCACTGAGCCACAAGTCATTGGGTGATTTTAGGCCAGTCACTCCCTCTCAGCCTGAGCTACCTCAGTAACTCAGTAACTTACCTGGTGTAAGGATACATGTAAGTGCGACTAATTAATTCATAAAATATGTATGGTTCTGAACAGCTTTCAGAAAACAAGATACAGTCACATAAATTATGTCTATTGATGACAAAAATTATAGCAAAGAGAATGCGTGCCTGGGCAAAAGGCAAAGGAAGCGAGGGGGGGAGGTGCATATGCCCCTCCCTCCATTCCCTTGCCTTTTCCCCAGGTGTGGAGAAGGAAGGCAAACATGCCCAGGCAAAAGGCAAGGGGCTAGTGGGGAAGACACGTGCACTCCCCATGCCCTTGCCTTTTGCCCAGGCACAGAGAAGGGAGGCAGGTGTGCCTGGGCAAAAGGCAAGGGAATGGTGGGAATCCCTCCCACCATTCCCTTGCTTTTGCCTGGACACAGAGAAGGCAGATAAGTGCACTCAGGGAAGAAGCAAGGGAATGGAAAGGGGACGTGCATGTCCCTCTCTCCCATTCCCTTGCCTTTTGTCTGGGCATGGAGAATGCACATTGGGGAAAAAGGTAAGGGAATGGGGGAAAGTATGCATGCCTCCCCCAGTCCCTTGCCTTTTGCCCAGGCATGGAGAAGGAGGCACAAGTGCCAGACCAAAAGGCAAGGGAATGGTATGGCAGAGCCTTGAAGGGAATGGGAGGAGGAACGTGGGGAGTGAGTTATTTGCAGTTTTTCCAGTTTCGCAAGGTTTCATCAACCTGCCTTGTTAAAGTGGAGGGGCCACTGCATACAGAATTTTGACCTGATTTAGCAAGACAATTTTTGTGCTTTCAAATTACTGTTTCCCACAAAAAAAACTGCTCAACTTACAAGTAAGCTCTTTATATTGTTTCTGACAGTGCTGAGGTCCTGGGATGCACTGAGGGATTGCTCCTTCCAGTTACTCACACTCTGCTGAGCTAGTGCCAACCAGCTATCCAGATCCTTGGACTCTCTGTTGTAGCTGCAGAAACAAATTGAAGTTGGAACTAGAATAAATGGCAAACGTTACAGAACTTCTAATCCCATTCTTCCACCTGATGACAGGCTTCAAAGGTAGCTGACAATCACAGAAAATTAACACAAAATAACCAAATTTTTGCTGTTTAAGAGAGCAGTGACTGATGAAGCTACCAGGACATGGTTGGGGAACCTCTGGCCTGCCTATCATTACTTATCATTAGCCATGATACTGAAGTTTGTGAGCCAACAGTATCTGGATGGCCCACAGAAAGTGGTGACTGTGGAACTTCCATGTCAGTTGGATTTTTAATCCACTCTAGGTCTTAGCTCAGACTTTAAATGAATTGTCCAAGGTGTTGAATGCTATCTCCGAATAACTTAAGCAATTTTGATAGCTCTTGTAAAGTTTTGCAAAACATGGAGTGGAGACACTGCCCCAATGGTAAGGAAACATGTAGGTCCCAGTGGTCACAGGTTCCCTACTTCTGCACTAGTAGACAACAGAAACCATCCATTTTCTAGCACTTGGATCAGATGGCATCGCCGAACATTTTCTGCTTGGGCAACTAACTGACTGGCCATTACACGCGCATAATACTGGACTTGACATCAACTTCTCTGATGAAGCAACATCTTTTTATATTGTTAAAGGTAGGCAATACTTTTTGTGTTCCCATTACAACCTATCTCTGCAATTGTTTCTCTACCATCAAAGTCTGGTAGGGAGCAACACAGTAATTCTGTTCTTGTAATTTCATTTTAGGACCATGTGAATGGAGAGCATGTACTTTGTTTTTAAGCCAAATCACATCCCAAAGTTTCTCTGAAGAAGAGTTTGGCTTCAAAACCATGAGTACATTCCCCATGTACTTTGCTTTTAAAGTGGAATGATCAATATTTTGCTGCTGAGCCACAAAAATTTAGTAGCAGGGTAGTGTGCAGCCCATGGTGGGGTTCAACAGGGGCCAACACAGTCCCTCAACCAGAAATTGACCACTCCTACATTAGATTCTCTGCTCCTGCTCCACCTGATGCTCTGTAAAAATTTGACGGTAGCATGACCCCTAAAGCAGCCATGATGGAAACATCTCTCTCCCAAATATGTCACCTACTGACCAGGACTAAGTAATGCCAGATGTTTTTGCCCTTAGGGTATGGAGATATCTCGACAGACAGAACGGTGGACAGTCCTTCACCTGGCTGTTGTGAACAGTGCAGGTTTTACATCTTACAAAAATGTAAAATGTTTTGTTCTCACAGCAGGGGTGGGCAGCACCTTAACTAGCAGACTCTAGGTAGCCTCTACCTCACTATGCTCCTCCTGAAGACTCTGCCAGTCCCCAAGATTGCCCTTTCACACCATGTTAAACAAAGAAAACTCCCTAGTTGTATTTCTTCCACCATTTTGGTCGGGTGATAAATTTGGTGACGAAAAACCTGTGGTTTCCTTTAAAAACAAAGTATGTGCTTTGTGTTAGAGCAGACTGTGCTTCTTAGGCTGCTATTAAGTGAAAAAAGTAATATGTATTACACCTACCTGGACAATAGTTTGAGTAAGCTGTCAAGTCTCTGAAGCTCACGGCCAACTTTCTGAGAAAGAGATGCCCATTGCTCTTCTAGCTTCCCAACTTGGCTTTCCAATTCAGGACAATTCACAAGCTCCATCAAATTCTTCCCTTCTTTCACTAGCTGGTGATACCCTGCCTTTTCTTCTTCAATAGTCTTTTTGATTTGCTAAGAACATGATGTGGAGCAAAATCAGAAGCACAGTTACAGGCTGTTCACTCATTTATTTCCTTTTACTCTCTCACACTTGCCATTCATTTTAGTATGGAACAGACAGCATGAATGAAACAAATCCCATTTATCACCCTAAGTATTTTGTAATGATGGTCAGCCAATCTGTTGGCTACAATGCCAACAGAAGGGGAGCTAATCTTTATCACACTGTCCAATGTATCTTGTTTGGACCACTATAGTGTCGTCAGAACTGAACAGTGAGTGCTCCTTGATTGGGTTTCTTCCATTTTGTGCAGGACTTTTTCTTCTGTTACTTCAGTCTCCCTCCATTCCAAAAATTTCTCTTGAGAAGCACAAGATTTATCTCAAGCTCTCCATGGCATTAGACATTTTCATTTCAGTTTTCTGTGGAACATCTGACCCTTCAATCTCCCTGGACATACTGGGCAATTGTGAGCATTCTCAATAACTCTATAACATGATGGCTAGGCCAAACTGTTATGGTCTTCATAGGTACTTTTGCCTCCTTACCATCTATGCATCACAACCATCTCCTATAACAAGAACTTGGGAAAGTAACATTTATGGATTACAACTTTTACAAAACCCCAGCAAGCATGGCCAGTGACCATGCTGATGGGAACTGGGGAGAGTTCTGGGAATTTAGTCCAAAAAGTCTTTTTTCCAGGTCTGGAATCCACGCTCAAATCCCTATGAGTCTCTAAATCAAACTATATCTTATTTTAGGGCCCCTGAAATAGCTCTGAACCAAAGAGTTGAAATAAGTGTTTAAGTATACTTTAACAATATGTACTTCTTAATTTGAGAGCTGGCACAGTGTATAGGTTTGACTGTTGGGCTAGGAGTCTGGGAAACTATGGTTTCAATCTACACTGAGCCATGGAAACTCACTGGGTGATCTTGGGCAAGTCACAATCTTTCACCCTAAGAGGAAGGTAATGGAAAATCTGAACAAATTTTGCCTAGGATAGGGTTGTCTTTAGCCAGAAGGCACATTAACAATAATCATAACAGCAATGTATTAATTATGAAAACAGGCACCACACAAATTACAGATTCTAGAGAAAAGGAAATACCTGGAGGAGTTGAGTTCTTTTCATTAACCTTTCCTCTGTTTCTTCCACCAGACTCACAGAAGGCACCTCAGAAGAGAGAGCCTCTAGTTTTTGACAGAAGGACATGTAGTTGTCCTCAAATTCTATCCAGTCCTAAGAAAAGGAAATACAGCTTTATGAGAGTCCATTACTGTACACAAGGTAAAAAAGACTTGAAAGAATGTGGTTCCATTGCAGAATTACTCTAAACATCAACAAGATAGTAGGTCCATAAAGGAAACATAAACCATAAACAGGGCTACTTCTTAAAGCTGCGTTTTGCTCATAATGCCAGCTTGATCAGATCTTGGGTCAACCTGGTCTAGCATCTTGCTCCAAGATGGGAAGGCAGATGCTTCTGAGAAGCCTCAAGATAGTTCATCCTTCTTGGCTTACCAGGAACTTGTTTGCTTACTTGTTTGCTTAGCAACAACTCATTTTCAGAGATGTGTCTAAACAGGGAACTTTGGGGAAAAAGAACAGGTTGCTTACCTGTAACTGTGGTTCTTCGAGTGGTCATCTGTGCCATCATACACTAGGAGCTTTAGCGCCTGCGCGGTAGCGTTCGGAAACTTCTAGAGCTTGTTCGCTTGGCGGGAACCCCTCCCCCACGCCGGTACTGCGCATGCTCCTCCCGCCGAGCAACGGTCTCTCCTCAGTTCTGTCGTCCGCTGTAGAACCTACAGGGACCTGAGAAAGAGGGGAGGAAGGGCGGGTGTGTATGATGGCACAGATGACCACTCGAAGAACCACAGTTACAGGTAAGCAACCTGTTCTTCTTCTTCGTGGTCTCTGTGCCTTCATACACTAGGAGACTGTGTAGCTTACCGGTCGGACGGCGGGTCAGGTCCTACAGCACGGAAGCCAACACCTCACGTCCAAACCGGGCATCTCTGCGCGACCGGCAGTCGAGCCTGTAGTGGCGCACGAAGGTCGATGGTTGGGACCAGGTCGCCACACGGCAGAGTTCATGCAGGTCAACTCCTCGCAGGAGGGCCGCAGAAGTAGCCACCGCTCTGGTGGAGTGGGCTCGAAGCAGGACTGGCGGAGGCTTCCTCGCGAGCTCATACGCCAGTTGAATAGTCCTCACCACCCATTTGGAGAAACGCTGGGTGGACACTTTGAGGCCCTTCCGACGTCGCCCATAGCAAACGAAGAGATGCGGCGTCTGTCGGAAGGAAGCAGTCCTGTCCATGTAGAAGGCCACGGCCCGACGCACGTCCAGGGAGTGGAGAGACCGCTCCAACGGTGTCGTCGGGTTCGGGAAGAAGGCAGGCAGGATGATGTCCTGGTTGAGATGGAAACTGGACACCACCTTAGGCAGGAACGAGATGTCAGGTCTCAGGACCACCTTGTCTCTGTGGAAGACCGTGAAGGGCTCATCGGATCGAAGAGCTGTGATCTCACCCGCTCGCCTCGCTGAGGTCACCGCTACCAAGAAGGCAGTTTTCATGGTGAGAAGCCTATCATCCGAGGTCGCCATCGGCTCGAAGGGCGGCTTCGTCAGCTGCGAGAGCACCAGCGAGAGGGACCACGGCGGTAGCGGCGGCGATACCGGCGTGTAGAGATGATGAAGTCCTTTCAGGAACCGCTTAACGGTATCGTTCCTGAAGAAGGCCGAGGCAGCCGATCGTGGCGGTTGGTATGCCACGATCGCGGAAAGATACACCTTCAGGGATGGAAACGCCAGGCCCTGTTGCCGGAGGTGCAGGAGGAAGTGCAGGACGGTCGAGAGCCCCGCGGGCGATACCGGCTCACTCCTCTCGTTAGCGAAGGTCAGGAAGCGTCGCCACTTGTATTGATAGTTGCGACGGGTGGATTCCTTCCTGGCCGCGACGAGGACGGTACCGAGCACGGGATCGTCTAGTGCGATATCCTCCAGGCATGGAGGGCCAGGCGTGGCAGGTCCGGATGGAGGACTCGGCCGCCGGAGTGGGAGAGCAGGTCCGGTGTCGGTGGCAACCGGAGCAGGTCATCTCGTGCGGCTTGTAGCAGGGGTGCGAACCAATGTTGCCTCGGCCAGTACGGGGCTACCAGGATCGCGTCAGCTCGGTCGGCGAGGATCTTCGATATCGTCCGGCCGAGCAGCGGGAACGGCGGGAACGCGTAGAGGAGTTCCCCGGTCCACGGAAACTGGAAAGCGTCCCCGATGGAGGCACGATCGTGGCCCGCTCTGGAACAGAATCGGCGACACTTCGCGTTTTCCCTGGTCGCGAAGAGGTCGATCGATGGTTCGCCCCAGCGGTCCCGAATCAGTCTGAACGCCTCTCCGGAGAGAGACCATTCGTGATGGGATGAGGTGTCCCTGCTGAGGGCGTCTACCGTGGTGTTCTCCTGCCCGGCCAGGTGAACTGCCATGGGATGCGTATGCAGGCGAATGCACCATTCCCACAAGTCGAGTGCAATGTTGAGCAGGGTTGTGGAGTGAGTCCCTCCTTGTCTGTTGATGTAACAGACGGCGGTGGTATTGTCCGTCAGAACCAGGACCGTCCGCCCCGCTACGACGTGGCGGAACGCCCGTAGCGCTTTCAAGACGGCGAGCAGCTCCAGCACGTTGATATGGAGAGCGGTCTCGTCGTCGGTCCATCTGTCGCGGACTCTGAGATCGCCGCAGTGGGCACCCCATCCATACAGGGAGGCGTCGGTCGTTACCGTCACCTTCGGTGTCGGCTGTTGGAAAGGCATCCCTGACATGACATTGCGTCGCGACTGCCACCATCGGAGGGATGAGCGGACGTCTCCCGGCAGCTGCAGTCGGAGTGTCTGTTCGTCTCGCAGGGGGTCGAATATGCGGACGAACCAGTGTTGAAGAGGTCTCGCTCTCAGCCTGGCGAGATATGTCACAGCGGTCGTCGCAGCCATGTAGCCCAAGAGCTGCTGGACGCTTCTCGCAGATAACGTCGGGGCCGTACGCGCGTGAGCGGCGGCCCGGATCAGGGTTTGGGCTCGAGACTCTGGTAGGTACGCCCTGGCGGAGGTCGAGTCGAGCGTCGCCCCGATGAAGTCCAAGATCCTCGCCGGCTCGAGGTGGGACTTCTTTGGATTCACCCGTAGACCAAGGCGGGTCAGGAGTGACAACATCATGTGGACGTCGTGGTAAAGTCTCTGTTTGCAGGACGCCACCAACAGCCAATCGTCGAGGTAAGGGAAGACAGAAGCACCCTTCGTCCGCAGGTAGGATACCACCGGGGCCATGCACTTGGTGAAGACCCTTGGGGCAGTCGAGAGTCCGAACGGCAGCACCTTGTACTGGTAACAGGTTTCGTCGACTGCGAAGCGGAGGTACCGTCTGTGCTGCGGGCGAATGGCAATATGGAAGTATGCGTCTCGGAGATCGATGGAGGCGAACCAGTCCCCTCGATGTAGGAAGGGCAGGATCGACGGTATCGTGACCATCTTGAACCTTTTGGGGCGGATGTAGTAGTTCACCCCTCTGAGGTCTAGGATCGGCCGGAGGGTACCGTCGGCTTTCGGCACCGTGAAGTACCTGGAGAAGAAGCCGGTGGTCTTGGCCTCTTGCGGGAGCTGCTCGATCGCCCCTTTCTGGAGGAGGGATTGGATCTCTTCCAGGAGGGCCGGACTCGACTGCGTGGAATAGTAAACGCCTCGAGGAGGAATATCGAGAAACTCGATGGCGTAGCCAAGACGGACGATGGAAAGCACCCAAGAGTCCGTAGTGACACACTGCCACTCCGCGAGATGTCGAGCAAGAGTCGGTCGGTCTCCGAGCGCTGATGGTAGGCTGAAGAGTGGGTATTGGTAGGTCCTGCCAGGCACGTCAAAACCGAGACTTTGTCTCGGAGGAGGACTTCTTGGACGAAGCCGGGCGTCGTCTAATCGTGCGTCTGGCCGATGAGCCGGAGGACGGTCTCGACTGTCCAGACTGGGCCGAACGCTGGAACGACGAGGTGGAAGATCGTCGCCAGGATGGGCGGAAGGTGGAGGCCCTGCGGGCTTGCGTGGCCGGCTGTAGCCCGATCTTCTTAGCGGTCAGCCTCGCCTTAACGAGATTGTCCAAAGCTTCGTCGGTGGACGAATTGAATAGGCCCTCACCGTCGAAGGGGAGATCTTCAATCCTCCTTCTGGTGTCCTCCTGGATGTCGGCCGGCCGCAGCCAAGCATGGCGGCGCAGGCCGATGGATCCCACCATGACCCGGGAGGCAATCTCCACTGCGTGCCTGGAGGAGGCCATCTGCTGCCGAGCGATGGAGATGGCCTCGTTGAAGATCACGGAGGAGGCTTGGCGGATGTCCTCCGGTACCGCCTCCATCGCCGGTTGCAGGCGATCGAGCACCTTTTTCAGGTATGCCGCGAGGCAAGCCTGAGTGTTGGACAGCCTGATCTGCAAGGAGGCGGCGGAATAGAACCTTCTTGCATAGGCGTCCAACTTCCTGCCCTCTTGTCCGGCGGGGTGGTGTGTTGCCTGCCGGAGCCTTTCGTCTGTGCCGACTCGACCACCACAGAGTTCGGTGCAGGGTGATTAAAGAGATAACCGGCGTTATCCTTCTGCACCCTGTAGAGGTGTTCCAACCGCTGCGGTATCGGCTGAGCCGAGGCCGACCTATCCCAGGCGGCCTTCACCAGTCTGGATACCCAGGGCAGGAGAGGCAGCGGGGCCGTGGCAGGTCGCTTCTCCTCGAAGACGGAGAAGGCTGGATCGTCGTCCTCCGGCTCCGCATCGGCGATCTTAAGGCCGAGGGTAGTAGCCATGCGGAGCAGCATCGCAGAGAACTGGTGGACGTCCTCTGGAGCAGAATCTGGGATCGGGTCCCCGAATCCCAGCGGAGGAGACTCCTGGGAGGCCGCCTCAGACACCTCTGATTCCGCACTTGAGTCGTACGACTCTGAGGTCGGTGAGTCCTCTCGCCGCTCGCTTTCCGGCTCCTTCGCAGTCGCCACAGGTGTTGCCTTCCTAGGCTTCTCTGCAGCCGGGGCGGTGGTAGTAGCAGCGTCCCGCTTGGGCTGGCTGACTACTGACTTCACCTTCTTAGTGGTGACAGGGGTAGTCTGGCAGGCTGACGTCGTAGCCCGCTCAGTCACCACCGACTCCGTAGGGCGCGTCGCCGTTGCCGTGACCCTAGGAGGTGGCGATATCGCCCGATACCAAGGTGAAGGCTCCCTCGCCCTATGATATCGAGGAGAGGGAGAGCGGCTGAAGGAGCGGCGGTCCGACGGAGATTGGCTTCGGCGTCGACGGTACCGAGCCTCGTCCCCTCTAGGCGAGCGCGATTCGCGCTGTCGACGAGGTGACCGGGACCTCCGGAAGGACTCCCAGCGACTCGGGCCACGATGGTACCGATCCCGGTACGATGGCGAATGTGACCGATAAGAGGCCGGGCGCTCTCTCCATTCAGATTCCCTCGCGTACCTGGCCACGTAGGACGCCGAGGTGTATCTGGAGGCAGACGAGCGAGGTTGTTCCTCTCTTGTCTCCCTAGGAGGCGGCGAGGCCACCGGACGCTCGGAAGAGCGGGACCGGGACCGGAAGGAGGTCGAACGCCGCTCCGGAGAAGCAGAGGGCTCTCTCTGCTGCAGGTCGGCCGACCTGCGACGGCTAGGAGGGCGGTGGCGCTCCTCCACCAGGGTTGGAGGGTCTGCCACAGGCGAGTCCGGGCGCTGTTGGGGAACGTCCTCGATCTCATCATCCGAGAGATCGACGGACTCGCCTCGCCCTTTGGAAGGCTGCTGAGTAGGAGGAGGAGCAGGAGGTTGAACGTCCCCAGCCGGGGAGCGCTTCTTCTCCTTCTTCTTCTTCTTCTTCTCCTTCTCCTTGCCCTTGCCTCCGTCCGGAGCAGGGCGCTTTTTAGCAGGTGTCTCCGTCAGGGGAGCCTCAGCCTTCCTCGCCGTCGAGGATCCTTTCGCTGACTTGGCAGCCGCCGACAGCTTCGGGATCCTCGGTAACGCCGAGATCGGCGTCTTCGCCGGTACCGAGCCCGATACCGACGAGGTGGACGGAACGGCAGCCGCCGATACCGTCGATGGCGTGGTCGTCTTCTTGTCGGCCATCTTGGAAGTGGAGGTCTCGTCTATCGCCCGCAGAGACTGTTCCCAACAATAAGACTTAAGTCTCGCGGACCGGTTGCGGAGAGTTTGGGGAGTAAAATCCCGGCAAATTGGGCAAGTCCGGATGTTGTGGGACTCACCCAAACAGAAGAGACACTCCTTGTGGCTGTCGTTGAGGGCAACCTTGCGCCCGCAGGACACGCACTTCTTGAAGAGCGCGGACATAAGACGAAGAACGCCAAACTGCGAAAATCCGAAAAGACCAAAGCCGAAGGGGGAGTCCGAAAGAGAGGTCAGAGACAGTCCAAAATCCGTAAAACCGTGAAAACAGCAAGCCAAGCACAAAAGTGAGAGGAACAAACTAAAGAACCTTCCGTACGCGACGGCGGACGAGAAAGAACTGAGGAGAGACCGTTGCTCGGCGGGAGGAGCATGCGCAGTACCGGCGTGGGGGAGGGGTTCCCGCCAAGCGAACAAGCTCTAGAAGTTTCCGAACGCTACCACGCAGGCGCTAAAGCTCCTAGTGTATGAAGGCACAGAGACCACGAAGAAGAACCATAGCTTAGTGGTTTGCATACAAAAGGTCTCAGGTTCAATCCTTGGGATTTGCATGTACAGCTAGAAAAGACCCCTGTCTAAAACTCTGGAGAACCACTGTCTATCAGTAATAACCAAGGGCAAACAACCTGCTGCACTCCAAGTGCTTGGGGCTACAGTTGCCACTGGCTCCAACCAACATGCTCAATTGTAAAATGATTATTGGACTTGTAGTCTAAGACATATGGAAGGCACCAGACTGCCCATCCTTTCGGAATCAGGTGGGCTTGCAGGGACCTCTGTAGGAGGCTGGAGGCTACAAAAATGACTCAAAATGACTTAGGGAGCAAACTTTGCCCATGCCAGATATAGACCATATGAAACAGAGAGGCCAATGGTTTGATTCACTCATCATCTGCTCTCTTCATGTATCATGGATAGCAGTCATTAATAGATGAATCCTCTCTTAAGGAATCTGTCTGGTTTCCTTTAAACAATGTGGCTCCCATTCTGTTTTATTGCAGCAAATATGAGAAATTAATATTACATAGTATGAAGAATTACTTGCAAGCCTACTATCATTACCTTTTAAGGATAATTTTGGGTTCCTAGGTTCTAGAGAGAGAGAGAGAGAGAGAGAGAGGGAGAGAGAGATCTCTATGCACTTTATCTACCCCAGATCTGTTTTTATAAACATCAACCAGCGATCTTCTGTACAATACTGTATTTTATGTATAAGGAAATACAGGTATTCCAAAATGCAAAATATGAAATCCTGTGCTCCCAAGGATTTCAGATAAGGAATACTCAAACTGTATCTCTTAATGGGGAGAAGGAGGGATACTATGACTTTTGGATGCCCTGGGTAAGAGATGGGCAACTCTGGCAGCTTTAAGGGGCAATATTGATACCTCACTCAGGACCCATTGCAGCCTGCACCCCTGTTGAAAATGTGTGTATTTGTCTTCTCCCCACCTCCAAAATGACCATTCTTTTAAAAATACAGAAAAAGCATTGTTTGGCTAAAGCAAAACCCCATGCCTTGCTTGAGGAGAACTCTTCCTCTTAATATTAGCTGGAGACAGCATGTGGGCCACTCTTGCAACAAACATATTGCTATATTTCACTCAAACTTGATCTTATTTCTTTACCTGTAACAGCCTTTCCAAACAGGCTCCATTTTGGACAGACTGCTGTTCCAGTGAATTGACCTTTTCTACCATCTCCTTCCAGGATTTCTCTGTCTTTTGTAATACAGAAGGTGCCACTTTTTGGGAACACCTTTGCACAAGCAGCATGTGAGCCTTAAGATTACAGAAAAAGCTCTGCATCCAGAAAGAAGAAATGATCATTAAGTTCACTTAAAAAAAAACAACAAATAAAGAAAGAGTTAATTTCCTTACAGGTGTACTACTGAAATTAAAATATTTCTGCTATATATGTACCAGGTGGGGGCTTTTATAAAGTAATTACATTCACTTTCTTTATTTGAAGTTTCTGATTTAAACTAAATATTCATATTTTTTAAGAACTGCAAAAATGCTTACCATATTGTAGAAATAAGCAACTGCAGGAGTTGTTAACTAAGTATATCAACATTATTTCTCATCCTGTTATTTTTGGGGCTACCTACCATGGAAATCTTTGGCTGCTTCCTTAATGTGAAGTGTCATGGTCACTGTGGATGCAATTATTGGGGCTGGTTATAGGGAGCCTAGAACTCCCTTGCTGAAAACAGCTTTACTGCCTACCAGTCCATTTCTGGGCACAATTCAAAATGCTGGTTATCACCTATAAATCTCTCTATGGCTTAGGTTCAGACTATCTGAAAGCCCATCTCCCTCTCTGTGAGCCTACTCAAGTCTTACAAACACTAAAAAAGGCCTTCTATATGTCCAAAAATTTTCACGGGCTCATCTGGTAAGCATACAGTAGAGAGAGCCTTCTCAGTGGCTGCCCTTAGGCTGTGGAACTCTTTCTGAGCGAGGCTTTGTTGGCCATCATTCTGCTCTCTTCTTGCTGGCAAACAAAGACCTTCTTATTTAATCAGGTCCTCAGCCTTTAAATAGTTGAGGCAGAAGGGTGTGCAATATATAACAAGTGCTTTATGTGTTTTAAATTGTTTTAACTTTAATGTTTTAGAATTATGTAATTCTAAATTGGGTTAATGCTTTTTAAAACTTTTGTACCACATATTCTTTCAGCCTCTTTTTTTTAATCTACTTTGCATCCCATATTGGGAAAAACGTGGGCTTCAAACTGAATTAAATAAATAAATAAAATTTAAAAACGTCTGATTTAACTTGCAGTTGCATTTGGAACAAAGGACAGCAGTTTAGCTTGCTGAGCCTGGCTAATAATTACTGTGTAAATGGTTTGTTTGCCTATTAGTAATAATTTTCCATCTACATGTATGCATACACATACACATGATCATATGCACATGTGTATGTGCACGCACAACCTAGTGAGCATGCAAAATTGAAAAATTACTGCTTAGCAGCATGATCCCCCCACCAGCCTTGAGTCTGACCAATGGAGCAAACTATTTTTCTCTTTATGTCTTATACAAAGAGCACTTCCATACATAATGTGTTTCTTTTCCAGTTCTGTTCACAAGTAGACATTTTTCTACTATGAAGAGACAAAATTATAGCCATTTTTGTCTGAGGAAAACAGAAGTGACTAACTGCTTCTTTTACCTTAACATTCAAAACAGTTAAGTGGGGAATCATTTCATGTTTATGCAATCTTTCTCCTTGGTAGTTTGTAAACATTAATCTTCATTAGCAGGGCTGTATTTTATTTCTGGCAAAGTAATTATAGCAGCGGGTGGATTTGATGATTATCCCTAACTGAAACCACCCCACCCCTTGCCTCATTGCAAAATTCCTTTCCTTTGTCTGTGATGGAATTATGTTAAAAGCTCATAGTGAAAAGTAAACATGAAACAAATGAAACACCATACTAATCATGCCCTTATTTGATTGCTGTACATCATATATATATATATATATCTCGTTATCTCTATATATCATCTGTGGCTTGCTTTTCTCCTAAAGAATGGAGAGTGACACACAAAAGGGTTTCCAATCAATCTCCCAACCAGGTATTAGGCTAAGCTAGGCCTGTTGATTAAAGTTTTATGCATTAGAGAGTTCCTTCAGATGGATCAAATGTGTTGGGAAGTTGCTGTATTTCTTGCTGTAGTTTTCAGGGTTTTAAAAAACAACCAAATTTCTGTTGTCCTGGACTATTTTCTGGCAATTTCCAGCACCAGCTGCATCATTGTATTTCTGCTCTCAAGGGGGTTTCATTTTAATTTCACAACATATTAGAACAATATGTCTTTTTCTTTTCTTCTCTTTCCTTTCTCTTTAATTTTTTAAAAAGAGTTATAGTGATAGAGTGCATCAGTTGAATTGCACATTTGCATTATAATTTTTAAAAAGAATTTTTAAAAAAGGGCAAAAATTGCCCTTCAATCCATGAAATCAGCTAACAATGCCCAAGTTTTTAAAAAAATCTTTGGAAGAGCCTTAGTGCAAATCCAATAAATTGTTTCAAACAGACCTGCCCAAAAAATTGGAACAAGTGGGCAACTGCCAAAACTCAAGAGTTATTAAGCTCATACTTCTTTGGACCCATCTGGATTAGGTCATAGTGGGATACTTTGGTGTCTCATCCACAGTACACTTTTGGGCTGCTCTGAATTGGTCTAATGACGAATGAGTTCTCACAGTATAGGCCACTGGGTTTTGCTACAACATACCCCAACTCAGAACTCCTATGAAGTCTTTACTGTATAGTGGACACGAGCTCTGCTCGCTGGGATACCTTCGTAAGTACAGCATGGAGCATAGCTAAGAATGGTAGTTTTCAATGAAATAGCTATGTTAGTCTCTTGCAGAATAAAAAGGAGGAAAGAAGGGGGAAGGGAAAAGAAGAAAAGTGATAGCATCTTTAAGATTAGCTGTTTTTTATTTTCTCATGAATTTTGGTATTGCATCTGAAGAAGTGGGTTCATATCCATGAAAGCTCATCTGAAAATGAAAAAAGTTTTAAAGATGCTATAGCTAATAATGCCAAGCTTAGAAATCTTTAACTTTGCCTTGTGATCATTTTCAAGACATGTCCACAGAGCTAAGAAAAGTCATTTTTTTGCACTGCAGCTCCCAGAATTCCCAACCTTTAAGCGAGACTCCAGAAGCAGAAGTCCAAAAGCTCTGCATTTCTATGTTGTTTAGCAGAAGCTATGACAGAAATCCACCAATGCCATCTTAAGAGGGGGTGGGATCACGCTTTTAAAAGTTCTTTTGAGTAGAAAGCTGTTACCTTATGATTTTGAAGGTGAAACTGTAAATTAGCTTGACTGGTAGCTTTCCAGCTAGACACCTGAATAACTTTCTCTTGTCCAAGATCTATGAGCTCTGCTAGTCCCTGTAACAAAGCTTCATATTGCTGTTCACTAATAAATGGAGATCTCAGCTCCCTTTGTTTGGTCCTCAGGATCCTCCAAAGGTCATCCAGTACTTCCTAGAAATAAAACAAGTTATAATTAATTAACTTGCTGCAATTTACAAGAGGTTACCAACTCATTTGAAATGTGGTGCTGGAGAAGAGTTCTAAGCATTCCACAGACTGCTAAAAAGATAAATAAATGGGTCCTAGAGCAAATCAAGCCTAGAAGCCAAGATGACTAAACTGAGATTGTTGTACTTTGGATATATCATGAGAACAAGAACATGGAGATTTTCTTTTTTCAAAAAGAAGACATTGCTGTAGGAAGCAAAATGTGTAGCAACATGGAGCAAAAGAAAGTACAAGTTACCCAATAAGATCATGATTCAGTAACGCCAAAATTCTAGGAGAAAATAGAAATGCCTCAATCCTGCAAAAGATACCTGCAGGATACCTTTATGTGAACACAACCCTTTTGAGCATATAAGCCAGGTTCCCCCTACAGATGTGCTGGAAACATTAACCCTAGCAGTATTTCAAAGATTTAGCAATTCAGTTAGCCATGACCTGAAAGCACCTGGAGAGCAACCACTGAATTAGCTAAGATGGATCTGAAGTCAATGGTGGCTTGTGGATTTCACATCAGTGGAATGTTGAATCCACCCCAAGTTGTAATCTGAACTTTAAGGAAGCTATTCAAGATCTATAACCTGTTTTAGGGATAGAGTTCAGCACTCTGTGTTATAATTCAAATTGAAACCTGGAATAGATTTACTACCCAACTGATATGGACTCCACCAGCCTCCACCATCAACAATCACCAGTTGATGGATCATTGCTATATTAATGCTTTTGCTTATTTGTATTTTTCAAAACACTCTGCAGAGATTCTGCCTGTGTTTTATATACAAGGAAATTCATTTTCAAGCAACTTTATTTGCTTCCATACATTTTTGTGGTATGTGTGATGGCTGTATTTAATTTAATTCAGTTTGACATCAAATGATGGTTCTAGAGGCATAACAATTATTCAATATCTTTACCTCTAATTTGTCCACTTCATGGACTAGAGCAATAGGCAAATGAAATCTTTCTCCATGATCTCTTAGTTTGGCTGCCCGAGCCTCAAAGTTCTGCAGTTCCAATTCATAGCTATCCATGTTCTAAATGAAAAGATGAAATAATTAATTGTTAAGACAAGATAAGATAAGGTATTACTAGTAACTAACAGTGATATTTCTAGGGCAGCTACAGGGTGCAAGATTTTTGACAATCTTTTTAATTATATCTGTGAAGTGGGGAAGATCTTGCAATTTTCCACAGATTCTGATTCTCAGTGCTTATTAGAACACCTTGCAAATTCTTCCAGAGTAAACAGCCATGATGAGAACATTAGAACATTTAAAATTAGAATATCTGAAAGGCCGCCATCTCCCATACAAGCCTGCCAGAAATCTGAAATCTTCAGAAAAGGACTTGTTGAACGTCCCAACACCTTGCAAAGTTAGGTTGATATGTACACATAACAGAACTTTCTCTGTAGCAGCACCCCAACTGTGGAACTCCCTATCCAAGGAAATTAGGCTGTCCCCATATCTTCTGAACTTCCAGTAGGCAACTAAAACAGTACTGTTCTGAAGGGCCTTTATTGTTTGAAATTGCTCTATTTTAACTTTGTCAAAAATTGTATTCTAGGATTGTTTTTGGATTGCTTTTAAAGTTTTTTAAAGAATATTTTAATGTGTTTTAAAATTTTTATATTTGTACTGCTTTTGTTTATTCATTGCCTTGGGAGCTGCAAAGAGATACAGAAATATCATAAATATAGATAGACAGACAGTCAGACAGACAGATAGATAATCTCCTGGATCAGGCAAATGGTCTACTAAGTTTGGCATCCTCTTCTTAAAACTGGCCAATCTGATGTTTCAAGAAACCCATAAGCTGGAGATGAAGGTCCGAGTTCTACCACTGTTGTCAGAGTTTGGGAGTGTTACCTTTTTTGGACTACAACTCCCAGCCTCCCTCAGTCAACTTGGCTAGTGGCTTTGCTGCCTGAGGTATTATTTAAGGTGCAGTCCAAAAGGGCAATGCTCTGATTTTATGTCCTTCAGTACCTGATCTGAAACACAGAGTCTTTTGGGAAGTGTGGTTATCACAGTGTCATTAAGCTCACAGGAAGAAACAAAATTATTGCTACAATTTTGGAAAAACAATAGCACCCCAAAAGAAGAAGGGAGATTAGGTAAAATTGCCCAACATTAGACAACTGATTGGGTTTTATCTTCATATTTCCACTAATTACCTGGAATGGCTTAGAAATGCCAGGGCTACCCGTTGCACCAAAGGACTGTTGCAGCATAGATTTCTTCTCAATCAGCTCATCATACAATTGCCTGATTTCATTCTGTGAGAAGGACAAGCGAATAAACCCAAAGTGAACCCAAAAGGACATGACACAGAATGATGGTGTAATTAAACTGCAATTCAACTGGACTGTTTAATTAGAATCATTCTCTATGCACATATATACATCCAGAAAGAAAGTGGGGTAGGGTGGAAGGGGGAAAAAAGAGTCCTTTAAAAAAAAATACAAATAGTATTGCAATCACTTACTCTTGCAAAATGTAAAATAAAAATGACACCCATTTTTAAAGTCATAATTTGCTTCAAGCTTGGGCCCATTATGGAAATCAAGGATGAAATTGTCCCCACAGGAGATATAAATTAGCTCAAAGCTGTAAAACAATGTGCTTAAACACAGGTATTGTGTGTGTCCCTGTGCATCTGTTTGTGTGTGTTTAGTAGGGAGAGAGTACTTTTCTGTTTTAATCATTCCAACAGGGCTGGCCCTACCATTAGGTGGAATGAAGTAGCTGTATCAAGCAGTAGATGTTTGGGTGTGAAGAAAAGGCAACAACATTATTCACTTTGTGATTTTTTTTTATAATTTTATTCACATTTCAACAGATAAAACAAACAATAATTTCTGCAACGTTCACATGTAATGTTATTCCTTCTTCCTTTCCTTTCTGGATTACAATTATTAATATTCCTTCTATTTATTATACCACATATCGCAATAAGATGTTAATAATCTATAATTTGTTAGTTCCTGCTATATATCTCTACCTTACTTGTTACATGACATTTCATTAGCTGTTAACTGTATAATAATTGTTATCATGAAAAATGTATTACTCTCTGTCAACCCTCAACCCAAATCTGTAACAATCTTCCACTCTTTGTTAATATCCTCATCTGATTTCCCTTTCAATCTTTGTGCAAGTATGTCCGCATTTCTGTTTTCCATAAAAGCTGTCCACCACTGTTCCATTGTAGGTGTAGTTTCATTTTTCCAAAGTCGTGCATATTCAATACGGGCTGTTGTCACCATGTACAATATAATTCTCCCATGTCTCTTAGCTGGCATTCCATCTAATGTATGTATCATATTTAACAAGTAAAATTCAGGTGTCATCCCGAATTGAATCTTCAAAATTGAACCTATTTTCTTATGTATTTCTTTCCAGTATTTTTGTGCTCTAGGGCATGACCACCACATATGAAATAGTGTACCAGAGTTCTCTTGACATTTCCAACATTGGCCTATACCTGTCTTATAAATTGTCTTTAATTTTTCTGGTGTCATGTACCATCTATGAAATAGTTTATAGTAGTTTTCTTTTAAATTTTGGGCAGCCGTGAATTTCTGTGTACGTTGCCAGCTCTGTTCCCACTATTCTAACTGCATTGAGTGTCCAACATTTTGTGCCCATTGTATCATTGCCGCTTTAACTGTCTCTTCCTCACATTCTTGTTGTAAAATTTCCTTGTACAGATGTGCTAATAAATGTGGTGGATTTTCTCTTAACAGTCTCAGCAAGTGAATTTGTTCCTTTTGCTGTATTCCATATGTTTGTACATCCATCTGAAATCTTTCCTTTAACTGTCTATAGGGAAACCAGCTTAATTTTATTCCTTCAGTTTCCAATTTCTCTCTTGATTTCATCTTCACACCAGAGTCATCTGTTGTGTAATAAATCTTCATATCGTAGCCATTTATCTATATCTTTCCATCTCCCAAAAAAACCTTCTTGCGGGGAGACCAAATTAGGTAACTGCCTTATATTCTTCTTCTTATAGTCAGTCCATATTCTGAGTAGCGATTTCCTTATAAAATGATGCATAAAATCTTTGTCTACTGCTGCTTTTCCATAAAACATATAGGCATGCCATCGCATTCTTAAGTCTGCTCCCTCTAACGCCAGCATTCTCGAATTTTGAAGATTTAACCAGTCTTTAACCCATGTGAATGCGCAGCCTTATAATATGTTTGTAGGTGCGGCAAGCCTAGACCACCTCTTGCTGTTGTGTCCATCATGATTCTCCATTTAATTCTTGGTTTCCTCCCCTGCCATATAAACTTAATTATTTCTCTTTTCCATTGAACAAAAGGTTTAATGTTTGTAATAATAGGCACATTTTGAAAAAGATAGTTCATTTTTAGTAGAACATTCATTTTTATCACTGATATCCGTCCTAGCAAAGATATTTTTAATTGAGTCCATTTTTCCAAATCTTGAGTTATCTCCTTCTATTTTTTATCATAGTTGTTATAGTACAATTCATTATTTCTTTGTGCAATCCAAACTCCTAGATATTTAGCTTTCTGTCCTTTGTTAAATCCTGTAATCTGTTTGAATTCAGCTACTTCCTTCTCCCTCATATTTTTTGATATATATACTGTTTTTTCCTTATTAATTTTAAAACCAGAGTAATCTCCGTATTCTTGGATAGTATCCATCAATGAACAGGTTGCTTACCTGTAACTGTGGTTCTTCGAGTGGTCATCTGTGCCATCATACACTAGGAGCTTTAGCGCCTGCGCGGTAGCGTTCGGAAACTTCTAGAGCTTGTTCGCTTGGCGGGAACCCCTCCCCCACGCCGGTACTGCGCATGCTCCTCCCGCCGAGCAACGGTCTCCCCAGTTCTGTCGTCCGCCGTAGAACCTACAGGGACCTGAGAAAGAGGGGAGGAAGGGCGGGTGTGTATGATGGCACAGATGACCACTCGAAGAACCACAGTTACAGGTAAGCAACCTGTTCTTCTTCTTCGTGGTCTCTGTGCCTTCATACACTAGGAGACTGTGTAGCTTACCGGTCGGACGGCGGGTCAGGTCCTACAGCACGGAAGCCAACACCTCACGTCCAAACCGGGCATCTCTGCGCGACCGGCAGTCGAGCCTGTAGTGGCGCACGAAGGTCGATGGTTGGGACCAGGTCGCCACACGGCAGAGTTCATGCAGGTCAACTCCTCGCAGGAGGGCCGCAGAAGTAGCCACCGCTCTGGTGGAGTGGGCTCGAAGCAGGACTGGCGGAGGCTTCCTCGCGAGCTCATACGCCAGTTCAATAGTCCTCACCACCCACTTGGAGAAGCGCTGGGTGGACACTTTTAGGCCCCTCCGACGTCGCCCATAGCAAACAAAGAGATGCGGCGTCTGTCGGAAGGAAGCAGTCCTGTCCTTGTAGAAAGCCAATGCCCGACGCACGTCCAGGGAGTGGAGGGACCGCTCCAACGGTGTCGTCGGGTTCGGGAAGAAGGCAGGCAGGATGATGTCCTGGTTGAGATGGAAACTGGACACCACCTTTGGCAGGAACGAGATGTCAGGTCTCAGGACCACCTTGTCCCTGTGGAAGACCGTGAAGGGCTCATCGGATCGAAGAGCTGTGATCTCACCCGCTCGCCTCGCTGAGGTCACCGCTACCAGGAAGGCAGTTTTCATTGTCAGGAGCCTGTCATCCGAGGTCGCCATCGGCTCGAAGGGCGGCTTCGTCAGCTGCGAGAGCACCAGCGAGAGGGACCACGGCGGTAGCGGCGGCGATACCGGCGGGTAGAGATGATGAAGTCCTTTCAGGAACCGCTTAACGGTATCGTTCCTGAAGAAGGCCGAGGCAGCAGATCGTGGCGGTTGGTATGCCACGATCGCGGAGAGATACACCTGTAGGGATGGAAACGCCAGGCCCTGTTGCCGGAGGTGCAGGAGGAAGTGCAGGACGGTCGAGAGCCCCGCGGGCGATACCGGCTCACTCCTCTCGTTAGCGAAGGTCAGGAAGCGTCGCCACTTGTATTGATAGTTGCGACGGGTGGATTCCTTCCTGGCCGCGACGAGGACGGTACCGAGCACGGGATCGTCTAGTGCGATATCCTCCAGGCATGGAGGGCCAGGCGTGGCAGGTCCGGATGGAGGACTCGGCCGCCGGAGTGGGAGAGCAGGTCCGGTGTCGGTGGCAACCGGAGCAGGTCGTCTCGCGCGGCTTGTAGCAGGGGTGCGAACCAATGTTGCCTCGGCCAGTACGGGGCTACCAGGATCGCGTCGGCTCGGTCGGCGAGGATCTTCGATATCGTCCGGCCGAGCAGCGGGAACGGCGGGAACGCGTAGAGGAGTTCCCCGGTCCACGGAAACTGGAAGCGTCCCCGATGGAGGCACGATCGTGGCCCGCTCTGGAACAGAATCGGCGACACTTCGCGTTTTCCCTGGTCGCGAAGAGGTCGATCGATGGTTCGCCCCAGCGGTCCCGAATCAGTCTGAACGCCTCTCCGGAGAGAGACCATTCGTGATGGGATGAGGTGTCCCTGCTGAGGGCGTCTGCCGTGGTGTTCTCCTGCCCGGCCAGGTGAACCGCCACGGGATGCGTGTGCAGGCGAATGCACCATTCCCACAGGCCGAGCGCGATGTCGAGCAGGGTCGTGGAATGAGTCCCACCTTGTCTGTTGATGTAGCAGACGGTGGTGGTGTTGTCCGTCAGAATCAGGACCGTGCGCCCCGCCACGGCATGGCGGAACGCCCGTAGGGCTTTCCAGACGGCGAGCAGCTCCAGCGCGTTGATATGGAGAGCGGTCTCGTCGTCGGTCCATCTGTCGCGGACTCTGAGATCGCCGCAGTGGGCACCCCATCCATACAGGGAGGCGTCGGTCGTTACCGTCACCTTCGGTGTCGGCTGTTGGAAAGGCATCCCCGACATGAGATTGCGTCGCGACTGCCACCATCGGAGGGATGAGCGGACGTCTCCCGGCAGCTGCAGTCGGAGTGTCTGTTCGTCTCGCAGGGGGTCGAATATGCGGACGAACCAGTGTTGAAGAGGTCTTGCTCTCAGCCTGGCGAGATATGTCACAGCGGTCGTCGCAGCCATGTAGCCCAAGAGCTGCTGGACGCTTCTCGCAGATAACGTCGGGGCCGTACGAGCGTGAGCGGCGGCCCGGATCAAGGTTTGTGCTCGAGACTCTGGTAGGTACGCCCTGGCGGAGGTCGAGTCGAGCGTCGCCCCGATGAAGTCCAAGATCCTCGCCGGCTCGAGGTGGGACTTCTTCGGATTCACTCGTAGACCAAGGCGGGTCAGGAGTGACAACGTCATGTGGACGTCGTGGTAAAGTCTCTGTTTGCAGGACGCCACCAACAGCCAATCATCGAGGTAGGGGAAGACGGAAGCGCCCTTCGTCCGCAGGTAGGATACCACCGGGGCCATGCACTTGGTGAAGACCCTTGGGGCAGTCGAGAGTCCGAACGGCAGCACCTTGTACTGGTAACAGGTGTCGTCGACTGCGAAGCGGAGGTACCGTCTGTGCTGCGGGCGAATGGCGATATGGAAGTATGCGTCTCGGAGATCGATGGAGGCGAACCAGTCCCCTCGATGTAGGAAGGGTAGGATCGACGGTATCGTGACCATCTTGAACCTTTTGGGGCGGATGTAGTAGTTCACCCCTCTGAGGTCTAGGATCGGCCGGAGGGTACCGTCGGCTTTCGGTACCGTGAAGTACCTGGAGAAGAAGCCGGTGGTCTTGGCCTCTTGCGGGAGCCGCTCGATCGCCCCTTTCTGGAGGAGGGATTGGATCTCTTCCAGGAGGGCCGGACTCGACGGCGTGGAGTAATAAACGCCGCGAGGAGGAATATCGAGAAACTCGATGGCGTAGCCAAGACGGACGATGGAAAGCACCCAAGAGTCCGTAGTGACATACTGCCACTCCGCTAGGTGTCGAGCGAGAGTCGGTCGGTCTCCGAGCGCTGATGGTAGGCTGAAGAGTGGGTATTGGTGGGTCCTGCCAGGCACGTCAAAACCGAGACTTTGTCTCGGAGGAGGACTTCTTCGACGAAGGCGGGCGCCGCCTAATCGTGCGTCTGGCCGATGAGCCGGAGGACGGTCTCGACTGTCCAGACTGGGCCGAACGCTGGAACGACGAGGTGGAAGATCGTCGCCAGGATGGTCGGAAGGTGGAGGCCCTGCGGGTCTGCGTGGCTGGCTGCAGCCCGATCTTTTTTGCGGTCAGTCTCGCCTTGACGAGATTGTCCAAAGCTTCGTCTGTGGACGAATTGAATAGGCCTTCACCGTCGAAGGGGAGATCTTCAATCCTCCTTCTGGTGTCCTCCTGGATGTCGGCCGGTCGAAGCCAAGCATGGCGGCGAAGGCCGGCGGATCCCGCCATGACCCGGGAGGCGATCTCCACTGCGTGCCGGGAGGAGGCCATCTGGTGCCGAGCGATGGAGATAGCCTCATTGAAGATCACGGAGGAGGCTTGGCGGATGTCCTCCGGTACCGCTTCCATCGCTGGTTGCAGGCGATCGAGCACTTTCTTCAGGTATGCCGCGAGGCAAGCCTGAGTGTTGGACAGCCTGATCTGCAAGGAGGCAGCTGAATAGAACCTCCTTGCGTAGGCGTCCAACTTCCTGCCCTCTTTGTCCGGCGGGGTGGTGTGTTGCCTGCCGGAGCCCTTCGTCTGCGCGGACTCGACGACTACAGAGTTCGGTGCAGGGTGATTAAATAGATAACCAGCGTTATCCTTCTGCACCCGGTAGAGGTGTTCTAACCGCTGCGGTATCGGCTGAGCCGAGGCCGGTCTATCCCAGGCGGCCTTCACCAGTCTGGATACCCGGGGCAGGAGAGGCAGCGGGGCCGTGGAAGGTCGCTTCTCCTCGAAAACGGAGAAGGCTGGATCGTCATCCTCCGGCTCCGCATCGGCGATCTTAAGGCCGAGGGTAGTGGCCATGCGGAGCAGCATCGCAGAGAACTGGTGGACGTCCTCTGGAGCAGAATCTGGGATCGGGTCCCCGAATCCCAACGGAGGAGACTCCTGGGAGGCCGCCTCAGACACCTCAGACTCCGCACTCGAGTCGTACGACTCCGAGCTCGGTGAGTCCTCTCGTCGCTCGCTCTCCGGCTCCTTCGTAGTCGCCGCAGGTGTTGCCTTCCTAGGCTTCTCCGCAGCCGGGGCGGTGGTAGCAGCAGCGTCCCGCTTGGGATGGCTGACCACTGACTTCACCCTCTTGGTGGTGACCGGGGTAGTCTGGCAGGCTGACGTCGTCGTAGCCCGCTCAGTCACCACCGCCTCCGTAGGGCGCGTCGCCGTTGCCGTGACCCTAGGAGGTGGCGATATCGCCCGATACCGTGGTGAAGGCTCCCTCGCCCTATGATATCGAGGGGAGGGAGAGCGGCTGAAGGAGCGGCGGTCCGACGGAGATCGGCTTCGGCGTCGACGGTACCGAGCCTCGTCCCCTCTAGGCGAGCGCGATTCGCGCTGTCGACGAGGTGACCGGGACCTCCGGAAGGTCTCCCAGCGACTCGGGCCACGATGGTACCGATCCCGGTACGATGGCGAATGCGACCGATAGGAGGCCGGGCGCTCTCTCCATTCAGATTCCCTCGCGTACCTGGCCACGTAGGACGCCGAGGTGTATCTGGAGGCAGACGAGCGAGGTTGTTCCTCTCTTGTCTCCCTCGGAGGCGGCGAGGCCACCGGACGCTCGGAAGAGCGGGACCGGGACCTGAAGGAGGTCGAACGCCGCTCCGGAGAAGCAGAGGGCTCTCTCTGCTGCAGGTCGGCCGACCTGCGACGGCTAAGAGGGCGGTGGCGCTCCTCCACCAGGGTTGGAGGGTCTGCCACAGGCGAGTCCGGGCGCTGTTGGGGAACGTCCTCGATCTCATCCTCCGAGAGGTCGACGGACTCGCCTCGCCCTTTGGAAGGCTGCTGAGTAGGAGGAGGAGTAGGAGGTTGAGCGTCCCCAGCCGGGGAGCGCTTCTTTTCCTTCTTCTTCTTCTTCTTCTCCTTCTCCTTGCCCTTGCCTCCGTCCGGAGCAGGGCGCTTTTTTGCAGGCGTCTCCGTAAGGGGAGCCTCAGCCTTCCTCGCCGTCGAGGATCCTTTCGCTGACTTGGCAGCCGCCGACAGCTTCGGGATCCTCGGTAACGCCGAAATCGGCGTTTTCGCCGGTACCGAGCCCGATATCGACGAGGTGGACGGAACGGCAGCCGCCGATACCGTCGATGGCGTGGTCGTCTTCTTGTCGGCCATCTTGGAAGTGGAGGTCTCGTCTATCGCCCGCAGAGACTGTTCCCAACAATAAGATTTGAGTCTCGCGGAGCGGTTGCGAAGAGTTTGCGGAGTAAAATCCCTGCAAATTGGGCAAGTCCGGATGTTGTGGGACTCGCCCAAACAGAAGAGACACTCCTTATGGCCGTCGTTGAGGGCAACCTTGCGGCCGCAGGACACGCACTTCTTAAAGAGCGCGGACATAAGACGAAGAAACGCCAAACTCCGAAATCCAAAAAGACGAAAACCGAAGGGGGAGTCCGAAAGAGAGGTCAAAGACAGTCCGAAAGTCCGTAAAACCGTGAAAAAACAGCAAGCCAAGCACGACGTGAGAGGAACAAACTAAAGAACCTTCCGTACGCGGCGGCGGACGAGAAAGAACTGAGGAGAGACCGTTGCTCGGCGGGAGGAGCATGCGCAGTACCGGCGTGGGGGAGGGATTCCCGCCAAGCGAACAAGCTCTAGAAGTTTCCGAACGCTACCGCGCAGGCGCTAAAGCTCCTAGTGTATGAAGGCACAGAGACCACGAAGAAGAACTTTGGGTACTCTTGAGGGGATCATCCAAAAAAAGTACCAAATCATCTGCAAAAGCTTTGAATTTATATTGAAATTTCTTTATCTGGACTCCTCTTATTGCCACATCTTCTATTATATTATTGTTGAGTGTTTCTAAAGTCAAAATAAACAGCAAAGGTGATAGGGGACAACCCTGCCTGGTGCCTCTCAAAACTTCAATCGGTGCAGTACGCTCTCCATTTATAATTAATCTTGCTGTTTGTTAAGAATAAACTGCTTCAATCCATGAAATAAATTTTTCTCCCGCTTGTACGTGCTTAATGGTCGTCTTCAAAAATGACCAATTTACCATATCGAATGCCTTCTCTGCGTCAACAAATACCATAGCCAGCTTTCTTTCATTATGCTTTTCGTTATATTCAATTATGTTTAAAACTGTCCTGATATTGTCATGCATCAATCTCTTAGGCAAAAAGTCATTCTGGTCTACTTGAAGTATTTTTTTAAGTCTCTTTGCCATGATGGTGGCAAAAATCTTATAGTCTGTATTTAATAATGAAATGGGTCTGTAATTCTTTACGTCTGTTATGTCTCTGCCTTCTTTTGGGATCAAAACAACATTAGCTTCTTTCTATGTTTCTGGTATGCCTTCCTTCTTAATCTCATTTATTGTTATTTGAAGTGAAGTTGAAAGTTCATGCTCCAAGATTTTATAATATTTTGCTGTAAAACCATCAGGTCCTGGGGATTTATCATTCTTTGTGTTCCTAATAGCTTCTACTATCTCCATCACTGACACTGATTTGTTTAGTGTCTCTCTTTCTTCTGCTGAAAATCTGATTTTATTCTTCCTCTCCAAGTATTCTTCCAGTTCTCTTTGATTTTTCTTCCAAGGAAATATTACTTAATAACTTTGTGTAGTAAGAATAAAATGTTTGTTTTATCTCCTCTTGCTTTGTTGTCTTCCCCTTCTTTGTTGTAATCTCTGTTATTATGTTTCTTGGTCTTCTTTTCCTCAAGAAGTTAGCCAAAAGTTTTGAAGGTTTGTTTGCCTGTTCAAAAGAAGTGTGTTTCAGTCTACGCATCTGTTGTTCTATTTCTCTCAGATTTAGTTGGTTCAATTCTGCTTGACACACCTTGATCTTTTGTCTGGTAATATTATCTGCCGGATTTTTCCTCATCTGTTTCTCCAATCACTTTGTGAATATTGAAAATAAAATAAAATAGCAAAAATTTAGGATGACTGTTGAACAAAGTCAAGGGAAAAAAGTACAAAAGGAGGATTACTACTGAACTTTAAGAAAACAAAAATAACGACTATGGGTGATTTATATAACCTTTAAAGTGGATGATAATGACACTGATATAGAATCAAAGATTTTCCATAACTTTGTTCAGTCATAAATTAGAATGCAGTCAAGAAACCAGAAGAAGACTAGGACTTGGAAGGGCAGCTATGAAGGAACTAAATAAAATCCTCAAGTGTAAAGATATATCACTGAATACCAAACTCAGGATTGTCCATGTGAAAGTATTTCTGATTTCTACACATAGGTGGGAAAGATGGACAGTGAAGAAAGCTGACAGTGAGAAAAGTAACTAATTTGAAATATGGGGCTTCAGGAGAGCTCTATGGATACCACGGACTGCTAAAACAAGAAATAAATGGATCCTAGAGCAAATCAATTCTGAACTCTTCCTAAAAGCTAAAATTACCATACTAAGGCTGTTGCACCTTGGCAATCTAATGGGAAGATGTGACTTACTGGACAAGACAATAATGCTTGATACAGGGAGAGGTAGTGGAAAAAGAGGGAGACTACATTACAGATGGATAGCCTCAATCAAGGAAGCTGCAGGCCTGAGTCAGCAAGACCAGAGCAGGGCTCTTGATGAGAGAGTGCCTTGGAAGTTTCTCATTATAGGGTAACCACATGTTTAAGTCAACTTGATGGCATTTAACAACAACGATAACAAGAAATCAGGGGTGAGATAGTAAATATGTGCCAATCCCATCTGCCAAAGTAACTCTTTAAAAAAATGCTACACAGACTATGGGACTCAGTGGCATGATGTGTTGCTCAGCCTTGGGCAGCAAAAAGCCCTAGGTCAGCCTTGTAGCAGACACATTTGCCTTGGCTTGATACTTGCTGGATATCCATATGGGAGTATAACATTTATATAAGACTGTGCCAATAAAATTCAATGCATGTAGGCAGCAACTACAGAGAATGATTCCCAATACATATGTACACAAGATATAAAACAACATTCATTTTGGTTTTCCTAAGTGTTCCCCCATATGCTAATTTTGAAGAAGCACAAAATGGGTTGATGTGATGTCATTCAAGTGGGAAGTGCTAAAAAGATGAAGCATGCCTCTTGTTAGAAGTGGCTTAAAAGGATACAAGAACAAGAAACATGAAAATTTAACCAGGCAGTACCTGATAATTATTGTAATGGTCCAGGTCAGCTTTCATACATTTGCTCCTAGAAGCAGTGGCTGCTTCTGTCTGTTGTAGCCATGCCTGCAAGTTGCTAAAACACTGAGAGAATCTCTCAGGGTTACCACCAGCAGAGGTGATAGACTTCAAAAGATCTTCCTTTTTATCACCAATATCTGCATGAAGTTTTTGGAGTTCTGCAGAAAGAGTCTGGAAGAGAGAAGACAAAAGAAGCAAGTGAACACAGTTTTGTAAATGGTATTGTAGCTGAAGGATTCATCACAATTCAATTTGTTAAGTAAAAGGTATATCCTTCACTGTTTCACAGACGAAAACTGGGATATGTGAGGTCAGGCAACATTAGAGTGTGGTCTTGATGGCAAATGTGATTAATGAGGGAGAACACACAAACTAAGCAAGACTGCAGCGATTTGCTTCTGCCTGAGTTTACAGGAAAGGGCAAGACTCTGCCCCCTCCTCTCCTCCTCTTCCCACTGATTGAATAGTGTGCAAACTACTTTTGCACTTTGAACTCAGTTTGTGGCAACTGAAGGAAGCTGAAGACAAAGGAGGAAAGTAGGAGGAAAGAGAAACTGAGGCATTTTAAAAACAGAGAATTAATCAGGACTGTCCCTGCCAATTGGGACAGTCAGAAAGTATGAAGTAGGGATACAGCAATGCTTCCTTCTGAGCTTGTTCAGTTGTGCCTTTTGAGGGAGAATATTCAAGACAGTAGCATTTTGTCTGACCCCCCCCCCCGTACAGAAAGTTAGTCAATAGGACCAGATCATTATTATTTGAATACAACGTGTCTCTGAATATCAGCCAGGTTCCTGCATTAGTTTTGCCCTTTGGAGAGTGGAGTGGAGTGTGAAAATGAGCTCAGATTGTACACTGCAGGCCCCTTGCCCTAACAGAATAGTTAGTTTGGATGTTACGAATGTTACTGTATACTGTATACTGTATACTGTAAATATACTGTAGCAATAATGCAAACTCCATTTCCCGGTACTTTCAGTTTGGGGAATTTTGGCTGCCTCCTTATCTCCACCTATGCATAGGCACAGCTTCATAGATATTTAAATTAAAACTGTCTTGAAAAGAAAGGAGCACTCGGGGATATCCTTTCTTCTCATGTTTGCCTTCTACAAGAGAGAGACAAAGAACAAAGATTTTTTAAAATTATATTTCACAGAATTCCCTAAACAGCTTGGCTAGGATACATGGATATCGCAGCGCAAAGAGTAAACAGCATAATCACCAGTGTGCTGTAGAGGACAGCATGTTGGTCTATGGCAGGTGAGACTCAGCTTTGAATCCCCAAACACTCTCTAATTTTTCAAGCAAATATTTACAACCTTAAGATACAAAAACTTGCTTGTTGATCTCGTTTACTTTTAAAAATGAAAACTGGCATTTCTGGGAGGCTTCTGCTTCCAGACTTCTGGGTGTGTTTTTACTGTGTTTCGCGATAACTGTAGAATACATACAGCTCTGAGTTTCACGGATAGAGAAAAACTCTCATCTCTGTCTACCTCATAAAGCATCTGTTGCATGGGAGCTTCTTCACTGGTGAGTGCGCAGGTGCTTAACATCTGCTCCATGTTGTTCAGGCAGCGGCTGATTGCCAGAAGCAGCTCAAAGAGTTTCTGATCCAAGCTCAATGAAACATCCCCTGCTATATTTTCCTAGAAGAAAGGGAGATAACAATTTCTCAGCTTCTTCTGAAGAGCCTGACATATAACAGGGAAAAATCATAAATAGTCGGCCCTCAATTTTTGCCGGTTTTACTGCCAAGGTTTTCTTTATTTGCAGGTTTGTAGCTGTTGGGGCTGCTGGTAGGAAAGGAGATGGTGAGAAAGAGGAGAGGAGTGAGGAGTTTCTAGGAGACACAAGGGCTTGGAAAGTCTAATGGGCATTGTGATGCCAACGTGGAAAAGGGAGGTACGGGCCCGGGGCTGGAGCAGGGGAGTGGCAAGGGAGACAAGAGTTCCTAGGAGATGGAAGAGCTTGGAAAATCTGGTGAAAGCGTCATGGTGCCAAGGTGGGAAAAGGAGGAACGGGCCAGGACTGTTGGCAGGAAAGGAGATGGAGGGGTGCTGGAGGCAGAGGATTGGGGCAAGGAGGATTAGCCACTGCCATCAGTGACTGCTGCTAAAATTGGCTTCAGTACTGAGTTCCTAGGAGGCAGAGGAGCTTGGAAAATCTGATAAAGCATCATGGTGCCAAGCTGGGAAAGGGGCCAGGGCTGTTTGAGGTAAAGGACTCTGTAGCATGTATATGTGGGGGGTGTGTGGGTTAAGATACTCATGGTTTTTCCACTTTTTCATCCTGCACCCTAACCCCTGTGCAAGTTGAGAGCTAACTGTGAACCTGCTGGGAGGGAAAATCTTCAAGCAGGAAGTATGTTTCCCTAGCATTTCACAGAACAGTTACTGTTCCTATATAATAGGTATTATTAGCTACATGTGGATGTTTCCAAAATAAGATAGCATCTCAACCTCTCTTCTTGGCCCCCAGAGCCCCGGCCTAAATCTGACATTTTGCTGGTGTAGTGGTGGGCAAGTGCAGGCCACCTGCAGCCTTCCAGGGGTAAAAAAAATGTTTTTTTCAAAAATAATATTTTGCCCCAAAATGTCACCAAAGGGTAGTGGTGATTTATTCCCACCCTGGCCATTTTAGGCCCAGGAGAGGCCTTTTCTAAAACAGGAAATGGACAGGAAATGACTTCAACATACTTCCTGTTGTTGAAAAAGTTCTCTCTTGGGCCTAAAATGGTCCAGGGGGCTAAAAACACATTGAAATATTCTACACACATCTTAGAAGGCATTTGGGGCAATTTTTTTTTCTGTGTGTGTATGTGATGAGAGTGCAGCCCTCCATGGTCTTCTGGAGGGCTAATTGAGTACCCTAGTCTCCCACAGTTGCCCACCCCTGTGGTAGTGCTTTCAGTCCTCCTGCCCAACCGCTAACCCTCTGTGCCACCCAGAAACCAGCTCTGGGGGGTTTTCAGACCTTACAGCACATCCTGAGAACATTTGGGAGAGTGCTGCAAGTAGAGGGTACATCTCTCCTTCCTTTTCACATTATGTCAGTAAAACAACCCCCTGAATCACGGCTGCTATTTTTAGCATCACAAACAGCACTGCATAGAAGCAGTACTTGCTTCTTCCAGTTCTTTCAAAACTAGCTGGCCCACTCTTGTTCCTCATGGGTGAAAGCATGTGAAATCTGAAGCCTCAGCAACTGGTGACTCAGCAACCCAAATGCCCCTCTTGTGTCTAACACAAAGTGTCTGACAACCACATTTTAAAAACAGATTCACACAGGTAGCAAAGCATTTTAAAACCCACTAGTGGGCTGATTCTGCTTGGCAAGACACAATTTGTGCTTGATCTTTTGTTAGGCAATAGGAATAAAAGGCAAACAGTGGAAAATACAAAGGTTCATTCTAAGCAGGGCCTCCAATGCAACTTACAATAGATAAAATAGATTAAAAACATTTAAACATTAAATAAACAAACTGTACCAGCCAGGAAAAAAACAGCTACCTTGTTGGTTCAAAATCAGATCATTCTCTGATCACCTCTCAATGCTGAAAGTCCAGTAGAAGCCACATCTAGCAGAATTCTCCACTATGCAACTAAAAGTCTCCTTGTCTTTCACCATTCATTTCCTTGCCAGCCATGTTGAAATACTTCTCATTCATATGAGGCTTTAATTCCACCAAACTGAGAACTTTATCATTCCTCACAGAAGTTGGCTACAAGGTATTCTAATGGCTTTGTTCCCAGAATGGTTAGAATGTTTATGAACATTCCATGACATGAGACCAACTCAGCCACCTAGTGTTAGGTTCCTTAGTCCTACACATGCAATACAGTTTAAAGAGTACTAATCAAGCGGCATTTTTGAAAATAGATCTAAGAAGATGCTAAAGAAGTGCCATCTATTAGAAATGGGCACTTGAAGAAACATTAAAGTCTGAGAAAAAGGTCCATAGGATTCTCTCATAGAGTCACAGAATCGTAGATTTAGAAGGTGGCATAAGGGCAATTTAGTCCAACTTCTGCCATGTGAGAACACACAACTAAAGCACTCCTGAATGACAGCCATCCCACCTCGACCTGAAGATCTCCAAATAGGGAAAATTCATCATCCTTCAAGGCAGCAGCATTTTCCACTGTCTATTTTAAACCACGATAGAACAGTTCTTACTTTGATGGAGAGGAGGACTGCACCTCACCTATCTTTCACAGTTGTATAGAAGAAAGAAATTCAATTAGGTACAAGTTTTCTTATGGGAAGAAAATTTCTGCATGGGAAGTACACCTTCCAAAATTCCTTTTGTTGAAGTCCACTGCTGAATATTTCCAGTGGAGAAACATGCAGGATGTATTTTTCAAAACACTGAGCAGTTAGAAACCAAGAACTGTGAGGAACGACATAGGAAGCTGGGTATTTCTAACCTGGAGAGAGAAAACTGACAAGATAGCCATCTTTAAATATCTGAAGAGAGGTCAAGTGGAGGATGGACCAAACTTTTTTTCTGATGCTCCAGACATGAGAACATGGATCAATGAATTCAAATTATGAGAAGAAGATTTCCACCTAAACATTAGGAAGCCCTTCACAAAGGTAAAAACTGTCCAACAGTGGAACAGATTGCCTTAAAAGATAGCAAACTCTCCTTTCTCTCAAGATTTTTAAACAGAGGTTTGATGGACATCTTTCAGGAGTGGTTCAGTTGTGCACCCCTGAATGGGTGATGGATTAGATGATTTATATGGTTCCTTCCAACTCTATGATTTGGTGCTTCACATTCCCTCTGTGTTGCACAAATATACATGTCTGATTGTTGGGAAGAGAGAACAGATATTTTACCCTGCTGAGTTTGGACTTTGTCCATCAGCCATGTTGGTCATTTATGTAACTGAGGAAAAAAATTGAAGGTAGTACCTGTATCTGAACAGACGCTTCTTGGCTTAGGTTGCCAAGCTGTGCAGTGTACATTTTCAGCTCCTCAACAGTTGGAGTTCTCACACTTGATGTGGCACCCTTGGGCAGAATATTTATTTTGGTAGAGATCTAACATTTGGAAAAGCAAAATGTGTTTAGACAAATGCTCCAGATTAAACTCATGGTGATACATAATGTTCTTTCAAGGAAAAAAATAACAGCAGCAGATACAGTTTAAACCAATAAAACCATGATTATAGCCTGGAAATTGTTGGTTCCATTCCTAGCAGCTGGCTTGAAATCTGCTAACAAGTAAAGTTTGGCATCTATTGTGCATTGGTACATACAAATGGAATACTCAGAGGTGTATTGCCAGTTCCTTCCTCTATAAACATGCACAATTCACTGGGAAGTCATAAAATGCAGGACATGTACACATGTAGATTCAACAAAAAGCACCCACAATTGTCACATGACAGTTGTTCATATGTAGTTTTGCAAGCTGTTTCTTACACAGCAGTCTTTTCCGTAGAGGAAAAACATTTATCTATAAAACACAGGCAGCTTGAAGCTACATATACACACGCGCGCGCACACACACACGCCCCCCCACAAATGTGGAAAATGTGTACATTTGGTGGCATATAATAACCCAATCCAGATGTTTCACTCTTTATATGGTTAGAATCGCATAAGGAGAAAACATGAACAATCACAAACAACACACATTAGCAGATGGCAATAGAAAATTTGCTTCATTCTCTAAAAATTTGTTCAATCAAATACTTTTTTACAACTGGCACCCGAAATTCAAGAGAATGGGGAAAATAACATCTGTAAATAAAGGAATTTGTATTACTGGGAAACCACCACAAAGAAAGCCCTGATATATGTGGGAGCATTAAAGACCACACACTGCTCTGGAGAGCTAGTAGCAGAATCTCCCCGGCTGATCTTAAATGTGAGGTGTATTCATACTAGAGATGGTGACACTGAGTTGTTAAGGGCTTTGTACAATAATGCTATTACTATACTATTACTGTACTATTACAGTTAAGGGTTTTCTACAATAATGCAATTCCTATGAACTGAGCTTGGTGGCTTGCTTGCTCCTCCTAACATCTTTTTAAAAAGCTTTTTAATCTTCTTAATTGCATTTTATTCTTTTAAATTGAGGTGTGAATTGTTTTAATAATGTAAATAGTTTAATTCTATTTTAATATTCACTTTTTGTATGTTTTTAATTATTGTTCTTTTCCAGTGCGAGCTGCCTTGAGTTCCAATTTTAGGGAACAGGGGGATATAAATATACTACTATTAATAATAATAACAACAACACAATAGCAACAACAACACCTGGGCAGCAGCATGTGATTGAAGCATCACTGCTGGTGGTGTAGCCACACCTCTTTTGTTGCACTGTAGTTTTTCAGTCACACCTACACCATGGGTGTAGAGAGGAAGGGAGGGGGCATAGGTTAGGAAATGGAAAGTGTAACCTAGAAAACAGTTTCCACAGTTAAGAAATGGGGAAGCCTTGTCTCTGTAACAGGTCAGTCAGGTGACACTGTACACACCACAGAAACAACACTTGTTTCATACTGTCCTCTGCTTTTTCAAAAGGTTTCATTACTCCAGATCTGTGAGGGTTGGAGTCCAGGATCCCCTGCAGATGCCAACAAAAAATGGATGATTGCATCCAATGCTATTAAAGGGTGATGACATGTACACAGATGCTTAAACGCATCTGCATTCACATTGCCACCATTTTATGTATAGGTCATGACAATCCAGGGTCAGTGGAAATCTCAAATCCAGAGCCCACAGATCCAAGGGTCCACTGTAGTTACTCATATTGCTACTAGCGTAGGAACAGAGTCCACATAATCCTGTTCACATGATGGAACCATGTGTGGGAGTTGTGTTGCCTCTTATGCTGATATAATGATGTTCCCATACACTTCTCTTCAATTCTACATTCTACAGTGTCAAGATCAACATTTGTGTCCAGCACTCCTCCACTTGGAGGGCAGGGAGAATGGTATCCAAGACCCATCAGGATCTTTCCTTCCTGTGGAAGGGACCAACACAAGTACATCTGTACATACATGCAGCTTCTTCACACTACTGCAGAATGCAAGGCTATGTCCATGTTGGTTTTAGATGCCCTGAGGGAATAAATGTAAAAACCTCACAATGCCTTCATTTTTGCTTTCAGTGTACAAAGAGGACTTATCTGAATCCCCTTATAGTTTCTGCAGAGCTCAGAAAACTTTCAAATTCCTCAGAAAAATCCCCCAGAAATTCTGAGAGCTGTCATTCAAAAATGTAATGATTATAAATTGCCAGTATTTGACCTTTGAGTGAGCTGTTGTAACATGGTAAACATACAAACCTGAGGTTCAGTAAGCTCAAAGCGAGGGGGATTCTTCTTGTACAACAGTTGTTCTTGCAAATATTGCCACTTGTCACCTGTTTGGTCCTTTGGAGTTAGAACAGGGGGTTCATTTTCTGAAACTGGTGACTCATGACTGGATTTTCACCATACCACCATTGTCAGGAGAACAAAAATGATCAGGAGAAAAAACAACAGAAGTCACTAAAACTGTTTACAACAGATTCTAGTTTCATTAAATCATTTACTGAGGAAGTATCCAAAATGCAAACTTTCATCAAACCCCAGAACCTGATCTCAAATGTGTTTACTTGCAAATAAGACTCACTGACTTCAAGCAAATCAACTCCAGGATCCACTTCTTAACACTCTGTGTGCAGAAAAGCACAGCACTAGTACAAACTTATGTATAGTTCCTGTATAATCTCTGAATAAAAGGTGACGAAAAACCAGGAAGAGAAAATAAATGCTGTTTCCAGTACTTCCTCCATTCCCGCCCTTACACTGACATTGCATTTTTTTTTAACGTTAGAAATATCCCTGAAACCGAGTGGCTTCTTGGAAACTCCATAGTATCTTATTTTCAAACTATATTGCTTCTTTTACCTTGGTTGTAATTCCAGAACTGTGCTGTCCTCAGATTGTGGCTGCATCCTCTCCACATACACTTCAATGAAGTCAATGAGATTGCTTTGTTCAGAGAGTTTTGACAGGAGCTCCTGCAAAAGAGGAGTGAGAACTGAGGAAACTCAAAATGTGAGAAGTGGGAGTTTGTCCAAGGTGATATTTTGCCCCCATGCCAATGTTATTTTGCCAGAGACAGTGAAGTTCAAAGATCAGGTCATTGTTTCCTTCTCAGCTTAGGGTCACAGAATTACAGAGAACTTAAATTGGGGTATTCCCAAAGCATCCAGCATTCTCCTGGCCTGAGGAAATCAGTGCCACCTGAGCAGAGCCTGAAAAATCTCCCCCTTTTTAGATGACAGCTCCCAGAATCCTGAACAACATGGTATTCCTTCCAGGAGACATGCCATTTCAATCTGATTCTTGCTTCAACACATGCAGCAGGATGGAGTTCTCTACCACATGTAAAGGTATTAGGCCAAATGAAGCTGCAGAGGGCAGAGCTAATGGCACACAAAGTGCTGTTATCCAGGATCAGGAAACACCTGTTCAAAACAACAGGTGGAGGATGTCCCTGGTGCCTGCCAGGATCTGCTACCAGAGGTGATTGCCTCATTATCTCAATGGTAGGTCCAGCTGTGTATTCATATGCACATTTCTTAAGCAACTCTTTTGCACAGAGTTGACATCTCACAAAAATTTTATAAAGACAAAGGAGGCCAGAGGTCAGACTATCAACAGGTGCTTCACGCAGGGATGATCCTATAAAGCAGTGGTTCTCAACCTTCCTAATGCTGTGACCCCTTAATACAGTTCCTCATGTTGTGGTGACCCCCAAACATAAAATCATTTTCGTTACTTATTTATTTATTATTTAGTTAGTTAGTTAGTTATTTCCAACATCAAATAGATTGGAAACACTGCCCTAAATCACTGCTCTGGATATGGAAATGGCCAAAGTCCACAGGATGGATCAGAGCAGCGCTTTCGGGTCAAAAAACCAAAAAAAAGAAAAAAAAGAAAACCAACAACAATCAAGGAGACTCAGGGGCTCTTGCTACACAAACAGAAGCCCTTGGCTGACGCCTCCTGCTCCTTTCCCGACCAAGTTCTCGGTCTCGGAGGAACCGATCTCCCCCGTCGGATGGCAGATCCGCCACAGGAAAGTTTCCCCCTTTGCCTGCCGGACCAAAGGCGACAGCCACATCGACAACTCCCACGGAGCAGCGTGCCCACAATGAATGGACGACCGGGCAATCGCCACTGCTGCAGCCCCGCCACTTTGGGAAGCAAGCGGAGCCCAGCTGCTCGCTCGTCCCGGCAAGCAACTCTGTTTGCCGGCATGAATGAGCATGAGGCGAAGAGAGTGAGGGGACGGGGTCTTACCTCCCAGACGTCCCACTGCAGCGCCATAAACCCTGAATGGGAAGCCCTGTGGGGGGGGATGCGGGCATGAGCGTCCAAGCAGCGCCCGGCTGCTCACTTGCCCCGGTAAGCAACTCTGACTCTGTAAGCCAGCATGAAGGGGAAAGGAACACTGAAGGGGAAGCCCTCCGTGTGTGTGTGTGTGTGGTGCAGGCGCGAGTGTGTGTGTGTGTGTGTGTGTGCCGCACGCCTCCTCTCCCATCCCGCCAGTGCGGGGTCTCCTCTCCTCTCCTCCGCCTTAATGCTCTGGCTCCAGCTCTCACCTCTCGGTCTCCTCACCTCCGGCTCCACCATAGGCTCTGTGATAATGGGGCTTCCCATTATCTAGACTTAGCTAAAGGGGGATACTTCCCTCTTCAGGTAAACCAAGGGTTAATGAGGTGTTGGGATTAGATTACATTTTACTGTGGGTCAGCATCACAGGTCATAGGGTGAGAACTGACCAATCAAAAGGTAAGAGCTGAGCATCTTCAGGATGCTTCGAGATGCTTCCAAGGAGAAGTTATAAAACTTCTTGCGAGGCCATGTGGCCGAGACAGAACAAAGGAACAACAAAGGAACTGCCAGTAGCAGGCTGCGGGCCGTGGCCTCGCCTCCTGGCTTCTTCCCTTTAAAAAATCTAAGCCTAGGAACATCTATGAGTACTAGAAATAGTTATTTAGTCGCGTTAGGAACTTTTCTTTTATTTTGGAGCTGGCTGATCTAAAGAATGTATCTGTGCTTTTATATCAGTTCTTTTTGTAACTACTTGTAACTAAGCGTGCCTGGGAGGGGGGGGAGCCTTCCCATGTGTGTTATTTGCCTTGTTCATTTGCATGCCTTTAATAAATACTTTCTGTAAAAACCCTGTTTCACTCCTTCCCACGCCAACGCTACATAGAACTTCCTCATCCAGAAGGTGGGGGGGATCCTTAAGCTTAGGAATTGCATGTACTGGATAGCATCCCACTGTGCTGTCCAAGTGTCCAGAATTCAGTGGGTGGTGGCAGGAAAGATTAATTAACAGCTAAAATTAATAACAGGCTGGAATATATATCACAACAGGCTGGAATATACATCTCCAGTATCACATGGTGACATCCCAGCCTCACAGGCTCCTCCAGTGCTTTCCCACCAGGCAAGGAAAAACGGGGAAATGCCCAGCACGCCTCCTCTCCCCTCCTCTCAGCGCAGGGGTCTCAGAAGCACTGCTCCCATTGGCTGTGAGGCCACCTTCTTTTAAAAGGGGGGGCAGGATTGAGGAGCGGCAACCCCTCTGAAATGGTCATTCGACCCCCAAAGGGGTCCCGACCCCCAGGTTGAGAACCACTGCTATAAAGAAAGCATGAGCAACTGTCTAAAGCTGACACAAACTTAGAGAGCCATACATTCCATTGTTACCTTCTTGCACCCTTTCATCTTGCAATTTTTGAGCAGTACATACATATTTTTGCTTCAAATTTCCCAGTAGTACCCCAAGACTCAGGGTGGTGATAGTGGGCATTTTGTTGTTGGATGGCATCTGGGGCACTCACTGTTTTTAGGTCTTTATGGACTTTTTTGAAACTGGAAGTAACTGGATGGTAACCTAAAAAGATGAGGACCTTGAAAGAGATGCTATTGACCATTGGGGCTGTTCCTGGGGGGGGGGCAGAGACAGTTTTAACGGAGTCAGATGCAGTCCACAGACTATACTTTGTCCACCCTGCTATAAAGTTTCAAGATCTGCTAGGCTTCCTCAGACCAGGTAACTCAGTGCAGAAGTTTTTACCTTATACGTACGTGCCAACAGATGACCCATCTAACCCTTGTCTCTCTGGCTACAATCTTACTGCTGCCTCCTGGAACCTGAACTGACTTCTAGCTGCTCATCTGCTCCAGAGCTGTCGACTACTTTGCATCTGAAAGCCTGACACATGTTCCTACTGGTATGCTTTCAAAATGACAGGAACAGTTCTTGAAGAAAACAAAGATACAGTGCTAAAAGACTTTTCTGCTGGGGGAAAGAAAGACACAGATTGACAAAACCATACTTTTCTTTCTCCTGCTGCAGTCCCAAGTTATGGGTTCTGAGTACTTTGTTTCCATAACTAACAGTCCATTTCTGGCTTTTGGAGGGTAAAGAAAGAAAAAAAAAAGCAAACTTGCACATAACTTCTAACACTGGGCAACTGCAAAAGCCCGTGTTCACTGCAGGGGGAAATGATCACCGGAAGTTGATTAGGCCAATAAATGAATGAATGAATGCACATACATAAATAAATGCTGTGTGATCTCTTCATGCAAAAGACTGGAGCTAAGATGCAAAGATCATCCACTTTTCACCCTCAAGTGGGACAAGAGTAACCCAAAAAGCATGGTGTAGTAGTTTGAATCTTGAAACAAGACTCTGATTCAAATCCATGCTCAACCATGGAAACTTACTACATAACCATGCCCAAGTCTGATTCTCTCTGCTTAAGGAGAAGGCAATAGCAAAACTCTTCTGAATAAATAGGACCAAGAAAACCCCAGGATAGAATCACTGTAACTTGCAATTGACTGGAAAACATACCAACAGGCCCCCTTCTAAGAACTCTTTCTTATCCTCAGTCTCTATCCACCAGATTTTTCCCCTTGAGGAGAAAGGCATGCCATCTCATAGCTTGTTCTAGGTTTGCTTCTCCTTTTTAGTTCCCTGTTTCATAGCTGTACCTATCAAGCAGAATTAAACAACCTTGGTCCCTTTGACATTACACAGTCGGGCACTTTGATATCCCTAGGTGAGGTGCTTAGAATTCTTTGCCAGCACCTCACCAAGCTGCAAATCCCAGGATTCTATAGTATGCAGCCATAGCACTTCAGTGGCATCAAACTGCTATAATTGTACAGTGTAAAAGAGTCTCTGGTCTCCAATTATGTTGGAGTAACAATTTCCCTTCTCTTCCCAGGTAACTGCAGCATGATGGAACTTACAGTTCAGCACGTGTGGAGTATGTCAGGTTAGAGAAAGCAGGTTTATTTAATATTTTTAATATCTGCTATAACTGCTATTTCTGTTATCCTCACTCTTATAATGTTATTATTTTACAAAGCAATACAATAGAACACACACAATCATATGATAAAGCAAATAATCTACACAATCCAAGTCCAAGTTATATTTTGTCATCTCACACAACTATTAGCAAAATCAAAAAATCACATTATGGCATCTTTCTTGATATCTTAAAGATTTTTGCTGATGGAGAATTAAATGTTATTGCTTTGCTTTGGCTGTCTGTGTCCACAGTGGCTTCATGGCCAAAAATGGTGTACAACTCTGTGATGCTCCATCTTCACATTTCTCCTGTAAAAATGATTTTTAATGTCTATGCCTGGCAAAGAAGTGTGTGAGCTTTGAAAGCTTGTATAACATCTTTTTTTTAAAAAAAACCTTTTTGGTTGGTATATTGAAGGTGGATTCTGGAATTTGTTATATTTTGCTCCTTGGCCAAGATGACTACCCCAGAGATATATTTCTTCACATAACCAGTAAAAGGAGACTGAGTTCTTTAAACTATTTCAATTACTTCTATTTTCTCTCAAATGAGTATACTATACCCAATTTTGCCATCTTCACAGTCCTTCATATTTTGGCAGACTTCCAGTGCTTCAAATTTGGGGAATAACTGCTTTGCTGATTACTGACTATGCGTATATCTGCTGTGATTAATCACTTCAAATCTTCTTCTAATATTCCATTTCTACTAATCCAGCAGAACAATTAAAGGCAGTACACATGCAACTATCTGTCCATATACAGAGCCTTTTCACTCAGATTACTCTATTCTTGTGCATATATATCAAATGTGGAAAAACTGGGCCCCATACATAGAGAAAAGTTGAAGTTTCATTTGGACATAATCTTTTTAAAAAATGGCTTAAGCAGAACCCAGAAAAAAATCTTTCTTGGATTAGAACTCCCCCTCGGTGGAGGATTCTATGAACTGTAGTCTGCAAGGCAACTTTCTGAGGTTTTCTGTTTAGTGCCATGTGAATTAGCACTGGCTTATATATTCCAACTGACCTATTTATTCTCACCTTCTGGTGCACTTGTGAGGAAGCCCCTAGAAGCTTTCCTTTCAGTTTTTAACCAGCTGCAGTTAGAGATATGTTCAAACCCCACATGAACAATGGCTAGCAATCATTTGTTCAAAAGCCAGTTTCAAATGGTGGTTTACTGTTAGGGCTTGTCTGTCCAAACACCGCTGGCATTTGTCTGAGTTCTTTATTTGGAAATTATTACTGTAATTGCAAATGAAAGTAAAGGCTTCCAGTCTCATCCCTACAGCTGCTCCAGAAAAGGTGAGGGCAGAAGGAGAGTAAGTGAGGCAAAAAATTTAAGGCTTAAGTTAGTTTAATGTTACGTCTGAACACAGTAGCTAACTCAGTTTGGCCATTTCCACACTACACTGTTATAGTGCTATGATCCCACATTCAACATCCCAAGGAATCCTGGGGTTTGCAGTTTAGGAAGGGCCTGTAGAATTCTCAGCCAGAGAGTTCTTTGGCCTCAGTAAACTACAATCCTCAGAATTCCACAGGATGTACCATAACAGCATAGGGCAGAAATGGCCATAGATTTTTAACTGCAGTTACAGTTTTCCTACTTCCACTGCCAATTGTAGAAAGCAAATTCTAGCCATCTTCTTCCCCTGGAACAGCAGCTCAGGATCTAGATCAAGATGCTTAGTCTGGCAAAACTATGTAAAGCAGGACAATACATTTTCCTCTTCCCTCCTCATCTCACTTTCCTTATGTGTTGTGTCTTAAATTATGAATGTAAGCCTGAGAAAAAGGGCTGTCATACTGCCTAACTTTGAAGCCACTTTGGACACCTTTTTGACTTAAAAGCACTATATAAATGATTTATACAAAACATGTTTTCCCATACAAAGGAGAGTCAAAGGGGAAAATTACCTGCTGATGTTGTAAACCATTTGGCCTACTGAGCACAGGTCTATCTGAGGTAATAAGTGGAAATATACTGGAGAGGTTGAAGCAAAGAGATTGTGAGGAGTTCTCAGAGTCCTTTTCTTCAAGGCTTGCCTGTAAAGAGATGGGACATGAAAAGGTTTCAGGAAAAGTGTGCAGTATTCTGAAAGAGAGGAGAGACAAATGCACCTCTCTTATGCTTCACAACAGACTTAATCTTTCAGGTATTCAAAAAGGCAGAAATGGAGAAGTTGTGAAAACACTGTAGTTCTTTATCCTTCCTCCTCCTGTTTCTTCTTCCTGCAACTTCCCTCATTCCTGTGCGCCTGGATACCTTTATTTCAACTGAATTCTGAGACAGGCAAGAGGGGGGGCCTTCTTGGTACCTGTTCCCAGACTCTGGAACTCCCTTCCTTAGAGAGGCTAAGCAGGCTCCCTCCTGGTTATCCTCTCTTTGGTAGGTGAAGACCTTTTTAATCTAGCAGGTTTTGAGAAACTGATTGTTTTACAAGAAAAGTGCTTTTCTTACTGTACTGTGTTACTTCCATTCTTCATCTTTAAATCAATGTTTTAAATGGTTTTAATTCTGTAGACAGTTTAATATTATTTTATCACAATGTTTGCATGTCTTCAGGTACATGTGTTATCACTATTATTTTTTATTATTTTGCAAGTTGCCTTGAACCCCAACTTTGAGAAAAGGCAGGGTATAAAATAAAGTAAGAAAAACAGAATTAGAACTAGAATTAGAATAGAAGAGTGCCCCAGGGAAGTGGTTACAGGAGGGAAAGGCAAACAAACAGGAAAAGGATTAAGTACTGCCTTATTTCCCATCACTTCTCTCCTGAAAATCTCAGTCCTTATGTTCATGCAAGTCAGCAAACACCCAGTCAAGAACTCTGCTTTTACTGCAGAACTTGCATCTCTACCTTGACTCTGCTACCAGAACGTCTACTTAATAGACTGCTCTGAATCAATAACATAAAAGAATACTGCTTGTTTATTTATATATTTAGCCTCCCACATTTCTCCTTGTGCAGGATCCAAGGTGGCTTACAAGCAGTTAAAAACAGGAGAACACACGAAAGGGCCTTCTTGGTGGCAGCTCCCAGGCTACGGAACTCCTCCCAAGAGTGGCTAGGATGGCCCTTTCTATTACCTTCCTTTCATTGGGAAGTAGTGAGCTTTCTATTTAAATAGGCATGTGGTGATTAATGTTCTTTTAAAAGGTTATATTTTTGTCTTTCTTATGTTTTTTTTAAATGATTTATCCTGTTTTAAATTAGCTGTTATAACGTGGTAGTTTATTTATTTGCTTTGTCTTATTTTAACCTAACTGTAAGCCTCCATGGGTCCCTTACCTGGAGGAAGGAAGGACATAAACTGAATAATTACAGAAATAAATACAGTCTTCTCTCCACATTTGTAGGTTTGACCTTCATAAATTTGATTCTTCGTGAAGCACGGGTGTGCATTCCCTCCCCGCACTGAGGCAAATGAAAAGGGTATGGGAGTGGGGAGCTGGGGAGGGAAGACACATGCCTGGGAAAAAGACAAGGGGGGTGCAAGAAGGGAAGGCACATGTGTGCATTCCGTCACTTGCTCCCTTACTGAGGAGGAGGGGAAGATATTCATGTTTTTTCAACTTTCATGAGGATCCTGAACCCCAAACCCTCATAAAAGTGGGAGGGGACTGTTATTAATCACAGCTGGGTTTAATCTTCCAGAGTGTCCTGGAGATAATGTGTGAAATATCCTGCTTTCCCTGTCAACCTGTGTTGCTCTTATATTCCTCTTTCCTAGTCCCTCAAGCTCCCCTTCTCTTTCACAGCAGTAACAGAGAGAAAGAAATGTTTGCAATGGCAGTTCTCAGAACTCTTTCATGCAGTACTTACACAAAGGTCATCAATTGTTTTTGTAATTCTTGCTATTCTTACAGTGAATAAGTTATCAAAGACGTAGCCTAGGCCATGCAATCTCTAAGCATGAGGAAAAGAAGTCTACAGAGCATGACACCCCATTACAGGCACTGTTCGGGAGGTAATTACAGGGTAGGCCTGATAACACAGAGCACATGTTCCTGTTCACTTGTACTTATTTTTGACTTCCATACACAATTTTACCATTTTTGGTGACCTTTATAAAAGGGGTTTACATTTTTTTTCCTGCAGTCAGAGCACATGTACCTGAACATATTCAAGCCAGCCTGAAACTAAACCGGTTTCAGAGTGCAGACATACCCTGTTTACTCAACAGGTTATGGACCAGGGCACTATCAAAAATCAGAAATCATCGAAATGAAGAAGTGAATTGACTCAGCTTCCTCTTTTTTGTTTATTCTATGACAGTGCAGTACATGGTTGCAAATGCTATACAAGAGACGCACTGTGCAAAATTTATAAGAGACTTAAGGTGCATCTCTTAGAAACAGTACATGATGTATCTCTCACATAGTATTTGCGACCATGTGCCACTTTTTGTCTCCATTGACTCAGCATCATCTTTTTATTCAGTCTGTGTACAGAGTCAAGAAAAAGATGGTGTCAAGTTGATTGAGCGAAAAAGCAGCACATGTTGCTTTTCAACAACCTGCGCTTTTGACCCTTTTCCATTAAAACCAGAACCCATACATTCTGCACGTGGTCAAAAGAGCAGACCACAGATCAAATATATGGCTTCTAGTTGTACCTGAAAAAGGTTGAAAGAACACATTGATGAAGCATGGACCATAGAGAAGCAGGAGATGCCTGTAGTGAAACTATGATGGCTTCCTGGTCTGGCAATTCTGCTGTGCTACTGTTTGTGGAATTCCCTCCCCTTGGCAATGTCAGTGGTTTTGCTCTGGTGACAAATCAAAACACAGATTTTTATTAAAGCCTTGGGGAACAACCTTACTTTTTTCAAAATGTTCATCAGAGTTGTCAACTGTGAGTGTGAGGAAGCCATAATGCCCCCCCCGAACCACAAAGTTAGCACCATAATCTGTGAAAGAAAATACTTTTTTGCCCTATAAGGATACCAATTACCACCTAGGAGTGTAATGGTAATTTCACCATTCACACCCTCTCTTGGTTCATTTTGGGACCTGGAGAGGTTAAGAATGTGCCAAAATTTTCCCACCGCTTTAGGGAATTTTGGGGCAAATACTGGGGGCTGCCCCCCAAATGGCCTACAGGCTGCATTTTCTCCACCCCAATAAACATGTACATATTTTTTATTATTTATTTTATTTATTTATTTGTATCCCGCCTCTCCATATGGATCGAGGCGGCGAACAACTTAGAAATAGCATGTATTTCGAAACATTTCTATACATAGTTTCAACTCCTTTTTAAACTTCTGAACTGTTTTAACATACAGTTTTAACATAACTGTTTTAACATTGGCCATTTCCGCCCCACACTGTTATAGTGTTGTTATTCCAGTTTCAACATCCTGTGGAATTCTAGGGTTTGTAGCACTATAATAGTGTAGTGTGGAAATGGCCATTGTTCAATATACTTTTATTGTCATTGTTTAAAATTATGATTTGTTTTCAATTGCCTAAAATATTCCTGAATTTAAAACACCCTGAGTTCCCATGAAGTTGAACAGGTTATAAATATTTTAATGAAATAGATAATATTGACTATTTTCCCCAACCTGATGCAAAAAGATTTCAACAAAACAAAACAAAACCCTTCTGTCAGCCTCAACCAACATGATCCAGGTTGAGAATGCTGCTAATATCAGATTCATTATCTGAGAGTGGTTCCTTATGTAGTCATAACAGCACCACCCCTGCAGATGAGGGAAGCAACAGAAGACTTGGAGGGAATTCCAGGTTTGCAGAAGTACAAAGTACGTGCTCCATTCTGGGTACTGAGAAAAGAAAACACTCTGAATGGAGCTTGGGGATGGGACAAAAATAATAAAGACCACCACATACTGAACATGGAATGCTTAGAGTGATCATTGCAAAGAAAAACAGAAAACTTGGAAATGGAGAGTTCATCTAACGCCTTCTCTCATAATACTTAAACCCAAGGTCATCAAATGAACCAGAATGGTGGAAGATTCAGGATAGATAAAAGGAAATGCTTCCTCACATTGCAAATAGTATAACTATGGAATTCCATATTATAAGATGCTGCTACAGCCTCCAGCTTGGATGGTTTTAAAGCAGGAGTGTGCAATAGTGGAAGGCTAGGGGCTGCTTCAGCCCTCCAGGAGACCCTGGAGGGCCATTCCCATATCACACACACTCCTGCTCCCCCAAAAAAGTTGCTCTCAAATGACTTTGGGAGATACAAAGGGCATTTTTACCATGTTTTTACTGCCGCCCTCCAACCATTTTAGGCCTATGAGAGGCCTTTTTTAACAATAGAAACTGAGTGGAATTCATTTCTTATTTCACAAAAGGCCCATCCTGGTCTAAATTGGCCTAGAGGGGGGCATAAAATGTCCCTCATGCTTCTTACAGGGAATTTGGGGGCAACATTTTGACCCCCCCCCAGGGGCTGTAGGGGCTGCACTTTGCCCACCCCTACTTATAGAATCATAGAATCATAGAAATGTAGAGTTGGAAGAAACCACGCAGGTCATCCCGTCCAAGCCCCTGCCATGCAGGAACACCCTCAAATCAATCCCGACAGATGGCCATCAAGCCTCTGCTTAAAAACCTCCAAGGAAGGAGACTCCACTACACTCCGAGGCAGCAGATTCCATTGCCGGACAGCCCTGACTGTCAGGAACTTCTTCCTGAGGTTCAGGTGGAATCTCCTTTCCTGCAGCTTGAATCCATTGCTCCTTGTCCTGGTTTCTGGAGCAGCAGAAAACAAGCCCCCTCCTTCCTCTACGTGGCATCCCTTCAAATATTTAAACATGGCTATCATGTCCCCTCTTAACCTCCTCTTCTGCAGACTAAACATACCCAGCTCTCTAAGTCTATCCTCATAGGGCATGGCTTCCAGGCCTCTCACCATTTTGGTCGCCCTCCTCTGGACTTGCTCCAGCTTGTCAATATCCTTCTTGAATTGGGGTGCCCAGAACTGGACACAGTATTCAAGATGGGGTCTAACCAAAGCAGAGTAGAGTGGTACCAGTACCTCCCTCGATCTAGACACCATACTCCTATTGATGCAGCCAAGAATTGCATTGGCTTTCTTGGCTGCCGCATCACACTGCTGACTCATGTTCAGCTTGTGGTCTATGAAGACTCCTAGATCCCTTTCACACGTACTGCTATCCAGCCACGTGTCCCCCATCCTATATTTGTGGATTCCATTATTTCTGCCTAAGTGTAGGACCTTACATTTCTCTCTGTTGAATTTCATTTTGTTCGCCCTGGCCCAGCTCTCCAATCTATCCAGGTCATTTTGAATTTTGATCCTGCCCTCTGGCGTATTAGCAATCCCTCCCAATTTGGTGTCATCTGCAAATTTGATGAGCATGCCCTCTATTCCTTCATCCAAGTCATTGATAAAAATATTGAACAGCACTGGGCCTAGGACAGAACCCTGTGGCACCCCACCAGTCACTTCTCTCCAGGATGAAAAGCAGCCATTCGTGATCACCCTTTGGGTTCGGTCGGTCAACCAATTGCAAATCCAAATAACAGTAGCCCTGTCCAGCCCACATTTTACTAGCTTCTTTGCAAGAATGTCATGGGGAACTTTGTCGAAGGCCTTACTGAAATCAAGGTATGCTACATCCACAGCATTCCCTTCATCTATCAAGCTAGTAACTCTATCATAAAAAGAGATAAGATTAGTCTGGCATGACTTATTTTTGAGAAATCCATGTTGACTTCTCGTGATTACCGCGTTGCTTTCTAAATGATTAGAAACTGACTGCTTAATGATCTGCTCCAGGATCTTTCCGGGTACTGATGTCAGGCTGACTGGGCGATAATTATTTGGGTCCTCTTTTTTTCCCTTCTTGAAGATGGGGATAACACTTGCTCTCTTCCAGTCTGCTTTAAAGTGAAATTATACAAATTCATAGAGGATATGAGTTGTGTGCCTTCAAGTCATTCCTGCATTTGGCAACCCTAAGGCAAATTTATCCCAGGGTCTTCTGGGGGCTGCAAGTGTGTGATATGCCCACCGTCACCCAGTGGGTTTCCATGGGCAAGCAGGGAACTGAACCGTGCTCTCTGGAGCTATAGTCCAATGCATAAACAACTACACTATGCTGGCTTTCAAGGATATGAATACCAATGACTAATAGTCCTGATAGCTATACATCTTCTTCAATATCAGAGGCAGTACTAGAGCTGGGAAGGACAACAGCAAGGTGCTGTGGCATTCACGCCCCCTTTGTGCATATCTACTTGGGCATCAGATAAGCCTTTGGTGTTATGAACAGGCATTGTTTTGTGTTCTCAGAACAAAACAGAGTAGCCTGGGAAAGGACATGGCTGGCTAGCTAGATCCAGGAACAAGAGCACTATACACACTAACATTTTGCTACAGGCTCTATACAAAGTTTTTGGTTAGCCACAGCAGCAGAATGGACTCTCCATATGCAGAAGAGAAATGAAACTCTGAACCATGGACTTGTTTCAGCTTGCAATCCCTTTACCCTCATCTCTTAGCCTCCCACGTTGGAAATACAAACAGTGAGGAATTGGAGAGTGGGAAATCTCATAGGAACACAGGAAGTTGCCTTATACTGAACCAGATATTAGGCCATCCAGTCCAGTCCAATATTTCCAACTCTGACCAGCAGCCATGGCTCTCTAGAGTTTCAGACTTCTTTCCAAGCTGTAGCTGGAGATCCCTAATGTTCCCCCATCCAAATACAAACCATGTCCAGCCCTACTTAGCTTCTAAAATTAGACAATATACAATCTATTCACCCTGGAATAATGTTACAATGTTATAATAATGGGGAATTTTTACCCGCTCCATGCCCTTCCCAGTAAAGGATGGTATGGAGTAAGCAAAGCTGTCAAGAACCTAGCTCAAGCTACAGAGGTGTTCCTGCAGTATTTCCTTGGATTTGCCTGCATGCTGTGGTCACCTACTCTGTGACATTCACGCAGCATGGTCACACCTCCTTGGTCACAGAGACTGTGGCTATAACCTTGGCTTTATTCAGCCTGCATGAAGCTGAAGAAACATGGCTCTGGCCCAGTACATTCACACTGGTCCCCTACCTCTAATGGAGTCAGAGTGTAGCTACACAGCACATATAGCAACTTTATAGCATTTTAATTGTTATGGCTCAATCCTGAAGAATCCCAGCATTTGAAGTTCTGAATTCTCTGTTGGGGAGCTCTAATTCACACTACCACACAAGAGCTCTCTGGCAGAGAATTTCAAATACCTAGCTACAAATCCCAGGATTCCACAGGATGGAACCATGACAGTTAAATGCTATCAGATAGATATAACTATGCAATGAGTATGATATACTCAGTTTACCTGTGCATGCCAGATACTAGAAACAAATCACAGGGGAAGGCAATTTTTGTGATTGTTCAGAAGCATTTGGAAAGCTGTTGCTGGACTTCTAAAGGCACTGGTTCTGGTCCAGAAATGCACATCTTGCCTTTTACCAATCTGTCTAGAAGACACTAGGGGTATTTGAAATTCTTATTAAGAAACTCAAAACCCTTTAGGGAAGCTCTGGGCTCAGTTTCCTTTGATCAGGATGCTTTAATAGCAAAGCAGACCTGGAAACATTTGTGAATATAGCATACATTCAGAGGTCAACATGCAAGCACAGCAGACACACAAACATAAACACTTCCTAAAAATGCAAAAGCAATAGCCCAATTTGTCGTGGTTTTGTTTTACCTCTTCTTCTGCACGCTTGTCCTGGAGCATGCCCTGGACTTTTTCCAAGTTGAGCTTCACATCTCTAAGTTTCAGGGAAAGGGTCTCTGCTTCTTCCTGGAGGCTTGGACTATCACTGGCAGGCCTGTCTTTGCAGTCCTCCAACAGACGCACCACTTTCTGTTCAATTTCTGATAACATGATCTGGGGAAGTCAAGCAGTTAATCATTCATTCTTTAACCTTTATTTACTGAAGAGCCCATAAGCTGTAGGGTGGAAGAGAGGCTGGTAAGAGTGGCCACATGGAACAATCTAAAAGTGGATCATGTTTCTTCTCCCTCTGGCAGTTTTAGGGGTTGGAAAGGGCTGTTTCTTGTTCAGCTGGCGTTTTTTGGCAATTAAATAGGCAAGAGAGGTAGTTTAGAGGACAAAGAGACATGCAGATAATTGCAAACTTTTATGTAGTACCATCAATGTCTTTGTAGTTTTTAGAGTAAGATTGGGATTTTCTGGCAGATATAAACTGGCAGGAGTTTTGGGCTCCCAATTATCTAACAAAGGAAGCATATCACTCCACCTCCACACATTCCTGAAATTTGATCACAGGCAAGTAGAGCCTGAGGGGGCGGGGGGGGACACAGAACTGAAGGCTCCTGGGAGTGTGATGCTGATTCCAATCAGAAATTCCTGAGCATGAGCTCACAGGTATCTTGTTCCTTAACTGGTTGAGTATTTCTGGTCAAGCTGTTTTACATACAGGTTTGGTTAGTGGAGCTGAGGTCTAGTTAACAAAACAAAACAAAACAAAACAAAACACACCACAATAGGAATGTTACTTTTGGGGACTGGAACTCCCAGAATCCCCGCAATCATCAGAGCCAACAGTCCTGGGAGCTGGTGGGCAAAAAAGTAATTTTCTAGTTTCAAGGGAGGGAAAAATGATAGTGGAGCCTGCAAGCTTCAAGTCTGCTAGAGGAATGACCATTTTAGGAAATGCTCTATCACACTACACGGTTATAGCACTATTATTACACATTAACTGTCATGGCAACATTGTATGGAATCTTGGGATTTGCAATTTTGGGAGGGGCATTAAGAATTCTCAGAAAGAGAGTTCTTGGGTCTCATGAAACAACAAAAACCAAAATTCCACAGAAGGCAGTTAAAGTGGAATAATAGTTCTATAACAGTGTAATGTGATAAGGCCTTTATTGCAACAGAAACAACAAAAGGTGAAACCTCATTCATGACCTATGCACATAGAATGATAGAGTTGGAAGAGACCACAAGAGCCGTCGAGTCCAAGCTCCTGCCATGCAGGAATATACAATGAAAGCACTCCCAACAGATGGCCATCTAGCCTCTCTTTAAAAACCTCCAAAGAAGGAGACTCCAACTCACTCCCAGGCAGCATATTCCACTATCAAACTGCTCTTACCATCAGGAAGTTCTTCCTCATGTTTAACTGGAATCTCTTTTTCTGCAATGTGAGCCCATTGCTCTGTATCTTAGTCTCTGGAGTAGCAGAAAATAGGCTTGCTCCATCCTTCATACGACATTCCTTCAAATATTTAAACATGGCTATCATGTCATAACTTAACCTTCTCTTCTCGAGGCTAAAGATGCCCAGCTCCCTAAGCCATTCCTCACAGAACATGGTTTCCAGGCTTTTTACCATTTTGGCCACCTTCCTCTGGTAATATCCTTCTTGAATTGTGGTGCCCAGAACAGGACATACTATTCCAAGTGGGGTCTGACCAAAGCAGAACAGTGGTACTATTGCTTCCTTTTACCTAGACACTGTAGTCCTATTGATGCAGCCCAGAACTGCACTGGCTTTTCTAGCTGCCGCATCACACTGCTGACTCATGTAATATGAGGTTATGCCCCTGCATGCCTTTTTGAATGCTGCAAGGAATTAATTCAATATTTCCTTGCACAAGGAAATACTGATAAGGTATGAAACATTACTGTATTGAAGAAGACAAATGTTATAGGTTATAGGTTGATTTTCAGTTAAAAGTCTTCTTATTTCCTTCTTTGTTTTTATGATTTAACAACCCTGTAATTATCCATTCCTTTTATTTGATTATTATTCTTTCCTTGTTTTGATTATGTTTGTTTTGTTTAAAATTAATAAATTTATTTTAAAAATTAAAAATTTAAAAAATTTCCTTGCACAATGTCCATCTCTTCCTCCAGCTGCTTTCCACAGCTGGAGCACCCTGGCTGTTTAGTGGGTGAGGAAAGAAGAGGGAGCAGGGAGTTGCACAGGTGGCAACTGGCGCTTCGCTGCAATTTTGCAGCTGGGAGAAGAAAGCTGACCCTCCCAGGTTTCTATCAAGTCACTGAAGTTCAAGGACAGCAATCTCAGTTCTCTTCTACCAGCAGCAAACCTGTGCTGCTGGGTTCCCTTGGCCACTAAACAGCCAGGACAGCACACTCTGTGCTCTGGAAAGCTGTTTTCTGGGGGAGTCATACTCTCTCAGCCTCAGTGGTGGCAAACCCCCTCTGAACAAATCTTGCCAAGAAAACCCTGTGATAGGTTCACCTTAGGGTCGCCATTAAGTTGGAAATACTGTACATCTTACATTACACAAAAACAACGAGAGCAACAAAGAACGAGCCCCCAAAAGGGCCCAGTCCTCAGGCTGGCCTATATTTAGTCCACTTGAGAGCTCTGATAAACTTGAAAAAAATCTTTCAGATATCTTTTGAGACTACTGATAGTTTCAAATTTTTCTTCTGATTGTTTCCCCTCTGTGGACCAATCCAGTCAATGTACTTTTATCACTGTACAAACATGTTACACAGTGGCAGAGTAAGAAAATCAAATCACTGTCCTGAGAAGCTTGCAATGTTTACACTAAGGGAGGGGAGAAGAAAGGGAGGAAACAGTATGGCAATACTAATAGGGCATGGGCACCACATTTCAGAAATATGACAAACTGTAATATATCTAGAGTCCTGTAAAAAAGAACTGGACACACTGAGTTAGCCTGGAAAAGAGAAGGGGCTCTTCAAATATCCAAGGATGAAAAAATGAAAAAGGTGGAGCAAACTTGTTGTTCCACAGGGCAACTAAAGGCAACAAGTGGAAGCTGAATGAAAACAGATTTAGAATAAAATTGCATTTGACAGTAGAACATTTTGCCTTGGGAAGTAGATGGCTCTGCTTCACAGGAGGAATATAAACAGAAGTGGAACACCATCTCTCATGGATAATATCTCAGCCAAGATTTGACTATATGACTTTCAAGATCCCTTCGTACTTCCAGTTTTATGAATTCTATGCATATATGCAGCCCCAACTGCTTTTTGAAGCCTCCTAGGCACCACAGTTCATATCCAGGGCCCCTAGACCTGCCTCCAGAATTAAAATTGAAACTGGAAAAAATAAAAAATAAGTACCTAAAAACTGTCCAAACTACTACCAAAACACCACAAAATGTAACTGTTTGATGTCATTTGCCTCAGTTAAGCCTTATCAAGCAGGGAAAAAAATGGCAGAAAGCCAGTCAAAATAAAGTGAAGCAAAGCAAAAGTGACCCCCAATAATTTCCGGTTTGCCAAAAATGCACAGCTGTCCCTGTTTGACTTATTTTAAAAAGTTATCAGTTGGAGCATGCTATACCTGAACTGGGTATTTGTTTAGCTAAGCTAGGTTTCTTTTCAAAGCTGTCCGGCAGTGGAATATGCTGCCTCAGAGTGTAGTGGAGTCTCCTTCCTTGGAGGTTTTTAAGCAGAGGCTAGATGGCCATCTGTCGGGAGTGCTTTGAGGGTGTTCCTGCATGGCAGGGGGTTGGACTGGACGGCCCCTGTGGTCTCTTCCAACTCTACATTTCTATGATTCTATGATTCTATAACAGAAAGAATATTAGAAAGTGTTAAAAAAGTGCTTTATTGATGAGAATCTCTGCAGCTCAGGACCTACTCTTTGCAAAATTCACACGTGGTTGTTTTGCACAGGGAACTTTTTTCCATGCAGAAAATGCTGTTTTCTGTACAGAAAAGTGCTATTTTCAGTTTCTGTACTAAACAACCAATGTGTGAATTTTGTTCCAACAAGTCCCAAATTGCAAATAGGCTTCAAAAACTGTAAGCTCTTCAAAGACCTTCTCATAGTAGGAAGAAAACTGCTAAAATGCTGCTTCCTTTGAGAAGAAACTTTGTGAAGAATTACCTCCCCATTAGAAACTCCTGCTATGTAACAAGCTACCACACAAGCAGGGCTGTGCATACTGTACTGTGTTAACAACAAAGAAGACATAAATGCCGAACCATTGCAATAAATAACCCAGACTCTTTGGTAGGAAAAAAAATGAACACCACAATTTACATGAATGGTAGGATGTTTGCACAAATTATATAGTAAGGAGGATTTATAAGGCAATGTGAAGCTAATTCCCTTGTCTGGAAATTGTACTAGTTTGAGAGATTTCATTCAGAGCTGCCCACACATGTTAAAGCCTATATTCACAATAGGAAGGATGCAGGAAAGGAGATTCCACCTGAACCTCAGGAAGAACTTCCTGACAGTCAGGGCTGTCCGGCAGTGGAATATGCTGCCTCGGAGTGTAGTGGAGTCTCCTTCTTTGGAGGTTTTTAAGCAGAGGCTAGATGGCCATCTGTCGGGAGTGCTTTGAGGGTGTTCCTGCATGGCAGGGGGTTGGACTGGATGGCCCCTGTGGTCTCTTCCAATTCTACATTTCTATGATTCTATGATTCTATGATGAAAAATTTGACTTTTTAAAAAATGAATAACCTTGTATCCTTACTAGTGGGGGCCTCATACTGGTACTGATGGAAAGAGATGGCAAAAGGAACACCAGTTGGGGGCACCCAGTGCCAAGATGGCAACGCTGCACAAGCATGATGCTGATCTTGCCTCTTTTGCTTCTAAGTCCACAGCATAACATTCACTGGGAATCCCCTTAGCAATGCACAATGGCAGTGGTCCTTTACTAGCCACCATATTTCTTCACCATCCCACTGTCTATTTTAAATGACAGGTTTGCCAACTAACCTGAATGTATGCGGTGGGAGGCATCTCCAGTGGAGAAACAATGCTAGGAAGCAACTGGCCTTCTCCCACCACTCTTCCCTACTCTTCCCTATATCTTTTGTTGACTTCAGATAGTCCCCCCTCTATACAGTTGTGCCTTAAATTCTCTGAGCTTGGCTAAAGCAGAAACTAGAGAGTGGGAAAGGTGTGAAGGGCGAAAGTGGCAGACAGGGGAAGTGTTAAGCATACACACAGAGTGAAAGACAGACAACCTTCCTATTAATTTGCTCTGCCCTTGCACTAATTTTAAATCTCAAACAGGACTGGGTCCTCTACTTGCTGGATAAATTCTACTGTCTGCTCTGATTTAGAAGATAATAGCCAGATCAAGAGTACAGAAAAATGACCTCTAAATATGAAGTGTTTGGAAATATTTACTTTTTGGATTACATCTCCCAGAATCCCATATGGCCAGTGGGAAAGTTTGAGTAGCTGCCTGCTTTCTATTCTGAATCCAGCTTTTTACTGCAGCAATGTCACAAAGAGGCAATGAGGAGCATACGCAATGATACCTGAAGCTATTGTTCTCTCATTCCCTAAATGAGAGGGAAAGGTGATTGGTTTCACAAGATGATGACAGCAGTGAACTTTGGCCAGTTCAGCTTACCTGGCATGCAGCTAGACGCTGCTCCACTGTCTGCTGCATTTGGCAGGTCTGGGCATCTGACCCCAGGGACTCTTTAGCTTGGTCTAGCCACATTTCCAACTCAGCAATTTGTGCCTGGCACACATGGAGGACCTGCAGAGGGTCAGATTCAGGCCCACCGGGATCGACAGCTTCCTTTGAATCTCCCAAGGTCATCCATAAGCACTCTGGAGTGTTTGTGACTGCAGTGGAAGGTTTGCCCTGCAAGAAAGATGATTCAAACACAGGAAGTACTATAAGCTATATAGCAGTTAATTCAAAAAGCAGCACGAGCTGGTAATCTCCTCTTAGTTGGTGGATTATAGAAGAGCAGGGAAGAAAAGAAAGGAAAAGAAAAAGTGAGCCCAACTGCTGGACAAGCCATGTGATCTGGTGCAACAGGTTTCTTAGCAGCCGATTTGCATTTACCCAGGTAGTCCTGAGCACACAGGAAGTCAGTTGGCTGACTCACCAGCTCATTAAGTGGCTATCCCTTTGGGATATGCAGAGCTGTTTTTCTAGTGCATGGAAGTCAAGATTTCAGGTACTGTATTTCAAAGCTGGACTCATGTTTATGTGTGGCTTTTGAAGTTTGGTCTGAAATCAATATAGGCTGAAGAGACAAAGCAGTCAGAATCTTCACAAAGAAAGAAATCCTCAGCACTGGAGCCATGGCATGAGACTAATATTTTTATAATTACTTTCTTTTTTAAACAAACGAGGTGTGCTATAGAATGTTGTGGTCCTGCAAGCTTCTGTTGAGAATTTCCAGCCAATCAGTCATTGCACTCAGTCCTTATTGTGCTACATGCTTTTTTAAATTTATTTATACACTAAAGTTTTTTCTTTACATTGTAACTTCTTGTAAACCTTGAGGTTCCCACTGGCCTCTTTCTTGTTCACAGGTGGTGTCATTTTGTCTATAGACTTATGGGCACTTCAAGAATTCAGTTCATTATTTCTCTCTCTCTCTTTCAGTTGATCTGGACTGGTTACTGTTTAATTTATTGTCCACAGCACACAGTGACTGGGATTGGTGGGTGTGGCAATATGTAATCACAGGCTAAAGGATTGGGTCACGTTGTAGACACACACAGCCAAATGCCATAGGGCAGATGGGACAGTATGCTTAAGCAAAGAAGTGCAGATGGGTATAAATAACCGTGTAACCCAAATTATGTAGTGGGGCAAGGCTAGCATGCTTATGTGATGCCTGTTTTACTGTGGATATTTCTGTGTTCTTTGTGTTATTTCATTATATATTCCCCAAACTTATTTTCAGAAAATTGATAATACATCTCATCTGCACTCCTCATCTGGAACTCTGTGTCCAGTTCTGGGTACCATCAAAATGATGAAGGGTCTGGAGGCTATGTCCTATGGAGTGGCATAGGGAGCTTGGTATGTTTAGTCTGCAGAAGAGAAGGTTAAGAGGGGACACAATAGCCATGTTTAAATATTTGAAAGGTTGTCATAATCAAAGAGGGAATGGGCTTGTTTTCCACTGCTCCAGAGATTAGGACAAGGAGCAATGGATTCAAACTACAAGAAACAGATTCCACCTGAACCTCAGGAAGAACTGCCTGATAGTCAGAGCTGTTCAGCAGTGGAATATGCTGCTCCAATGGAGTGTGGTGGAGTCTCCTTCTTTAGAGGTTTTTAAATAGAGGTGGGATGGCCATCTGTTGGGAGTGCTTTGATGTGTGTTCCTGCACGGCAGGGGATTGGACTGGCCCCCTGGCAGGGAACTGATCCCTGTGGTCTCTTCCAACTCTATGATTCTATGATTTAGGACATTTATACAGAGGTCTTTTCCATTCTAGCCCTTTTTTCCCCACACAAGAAGATGCAATTGCCATTTTGAAAGACTGAAATCTTTTTTCTATCCATAGCTCCTTTCTAGCTGAATATACTGCAGAAATAAATAAATACTATTACAAAATTTATTTGTGTGTGTGTGCGCGCGTGTGCACGTGTGTGTAGACACATATGCACTTTTAAACTTTATTCCTTGGAACTTAACTGACAGTCAGCATGGCTGGATTCTTGCACTCCAGGTTCAGGTTTCATTACGCAAAAAAAAGAAAAAGAAAAAAAAAGGAACATATGTTGGAAAGACAAGCAAGGACACATTCTCCCTCTCTAATTCTCCCGGTTTGATGCATATCAACTATTTTTTTTAATTTATTGCCTTACAGCACAAAGTAACTGGCAGTGATGGCTGTAATAATGACTGCTCAGTAGTTAAGAGGATCTGTTCCAGCTTTTAGCCCAAATTTTAAAAGAGCTGTCTGAAATGCTGAGCCTACTCTGGGGATAGGATTCAGAATCTTCGACAGCTTCTTCAAAGTTCAGACTGAAATCTGGAAAGGATTCTTTCTCCAGGAGCAGGGAAACACTACTGTTTCTTTTGAATCAGACCACTGAGAGCATGTGTCCAACAATAGCTGCTCCCTGAGTATCATTTTTTCATGTTATTGTTCCCTTTTGAAACTGCCTTGCACATCTTTTTAGAAAGGCCGTATGTTAACAGGACCCTTCTCTCTTGTGCACAAATTGTTCTATATGTAACAGTTAACAGAAAAGAAAACAAACTCCTGCCTGCAAAGTGCTCACAAGTGGAAAATCAGTAAGGGATATGAATGAAAGGTGTGGCAGAGGAGACAAGGAAGGTAAGCAAACACAGAGCTATGTACCAAGTAAGACAGCGGAATGTTTGCCCTGTGTACATAAATCCTCCCTGGCCAATGACAGTAATCAATGTCTTTATAAGCCTTGAAAATCAATATATACACACATATATTGCCAGCTGCAGCCTGTGCCTGACAACACCTCACTTCTAAATATTTTGAACATGTAGGCAACATGGAAAAGGTTTCCTAGGGCTATATATTTTAATAAAAGAGAACGACTGAGACCCTAGATCAAGGAAATACAAATATAACTGCACAATCAGAGCTACAGGATAACTGTGTATCAGTAAACTGCAACACTGTGCAACTGAACATGCAAACAAATGTGAAATGCACAATTACAGGGAGATGATTAAAGCAAATGCTCTTAACTTTAGATATAACAGAGTTAAGATATTATACTTTCTACTTTTTTTCTTCTTTTCTTTTTTCTCAGAAGGAATATGTTGTATCTTGTACTGTTTCAGTTAATGATTTTGTTTAATTTCTTATACCTAACTATTTATTAAGAGAGATATGAATTTGTAAATTTTTTATTTTTCATAAGAATAAAAAAAATAAAAATTCACAATTGCAATACACAACGCACTATGTGCAGCTGCACTATCCAATGCACTACAGTGGATCCTCCATATCTCTGTGGGTTTGGTTCCATGACTATTTGCAAATAGCAAAAAAATGGAAATGACTACATCTCATATTATTAAATGGCGGCTACATATGTGTGGATGCTTCAGTGCATTATCTTTTGATGGGCCAATACACATAGGATCTGAATTCAAGGTATCTTTCACTGTAACACAGCCTCTCTAATCCAACTTGGCATCTTCCATATGTGCCAGAATACAATTCTCATGGCAACTGCAAGCCAGGGATGGATGGAGTTGTAATCCAACACATCTAGCAGGGGTTAGCTTGAGGAAGGCTGCTTTAATTATTTGACCTTTATATGCAGTGCATAGTAACAACCTCTGGGACTATAAGTAGAGTGACACATTTATTTCTTTTCATTTTAATTTTGTAATAGGAAGTAATTTGATCACTGCATTTTCAACAGTAATTTGGTAGCAATAGTAATCTCATCATTTTTCTCATCTGGTTTCTCCACCTACCTTTGTCTGATTGCCAAGATGTTCCTCATCACTTCCCGCTCTCTGAAAGGACAAGAAGTTGTTCTGCTGGTCAGGGCTACTATGCACGATTTTGGGTTCATCCGCATCAACTTCCTGCAAAGCAAAGAAATGGTGAAGAACATTTTTTTCTCCTTTTGACACTGACTTCTGCTATTATGAATGATTCAAAAACATAGCCTAATTCTGTTTGTTTTTGTTTTTTAGCTAAGCAGCCAAAGTTCAAGAACCAGTCTCAGAACAAGCAGTTCTAAATAGTGACCCCTGATTGAGGGTTCAAATTGATAAGAAACCTGAACTGCACTTATTATATATGACACATATGTTAGATGGAACTGTTGCAAAGAAATATTGGAGAATAATGCTGTATATGATTACGACAGCCCGTATTGAGTACACAAGGCTATTGAAAAGTGAGCAGATACCTACAATAGAGCAATGGTGGGCAACTTTCATTGAAAATCAAAATGCAGATATAGTCTCTCAGAGATTAAAAGGAAAATCAGATGATGACATTAACAAAGAATGGCAAATGTTCTGGAAATGGGTTGGGTATTGACAGGTAACAATTCTCGATTCATGGTAGCATGAGTAGCTAGAAGTAAAAATCAGTGGAATATCATGGAACATGTAAAGTAGGGATGAAGAGCAGGATCTATTCTGTTGGTTAACAAATGTAATGCGATGCATAAATGTTGATATTTCAATGAAATAAAAGTACTGAAATCCAAAGAGGTGTGGAAGATACTGTAATAGTTTGGTAAAATGTACAATGAGATTTTTTTTTTATAAGATGTAATCATAATAAAATTAATTAAAAACAAAATAAATAGTGACCCCCTGGACAAACTTATAGTGACTCCTAGGGCAATTTGTGATTTAAAATGGGTAAGAGAACCAAACAACAAAACTGTTAACAAAATGACAACGTTGTGCATTAATATGAAATAATCATGTCTATAATCAGAGACACAAATCACCTATTTAGGCAGATCACCACGTCAGTCTGTTTCAGTATAAAAAGATACCCCTTGGTTTTAAAAACAAAAAGAATGGAAAGAGTCACACGACATCTTTAAGACTTCTGGGATGGAGTCCAGAAAAGCCCACACTGAAATAATCAGATACTCTTAAAGGTGCCACAGGGATCCTTGCTTCTTTTTATATAAATCACATTAATACTGTTCATGATTTTTGCACTTGTTTCCTTGTTTCTGTCTTATAAGAGAAGCCTACAGCATTTTCACTATTCCCTCCTCTCCTTTCAAATTCTGTACTGAAGCTGTTCTGCACTGCAAGGTAGATATACTGCATACCATCTTCTTTTGGCCCTTCAGATGATAATGGGCAGAAACTACCAGCATTTTTTACCATTGGCTATGCTGATTATGATGAATGGGAGATGCAATCCAATAACATCTGAAGGGCCAAACCTTGCCCACCCTGTCCTAAGGCCTGATTTTTCCATTATTTTCTGGGGTTTTTTTGTTTTGTTTTGTGCATGGCATCCACGTGGAACCTTAGTAGCTTCTCTTAGACAACACATGAGAGCCAGCATGGTGTAGTAGTTTGAGAATTTGATTACAACTCTGGAGACGAAGGTTCAATTCTCCACTCAGCCATGGAAACCCACTGGGTGACCTTGGGCATATCACATACTCAGTCCAAGAAAACTCCGTGATGGAGTAACCTTAGGGTCACCGTAAGTTGGAAATGACTTGAAGACACACGACATCAACATTACAAACGTGGAGCCCAACTTCTTGGCTGAGCAAATGAACTCCTCCTTGTGGTGGTAGGTATTTTAGTTTAAGAACACAAACCAGATAATTCAGTGGTTTTGCTTGTTTGTATGAAGAGGAGCTTGAATTTAAAGAGGAGCAAGCTCTCATTGCAGCCCTGAACTAGAAACATCTGAGAATTCCTACTCCACATTATGGATGAAACAGAAATTTGTCAATTTCCCAACTGGGGTTGAATTTGGAGTTCAAGGCCCCTCAAGAAACTTTAGGTGGGAAGAAAAATGACATGTCAGAAGTTCTCACAAATTATCAGAACATTTTTTTTGTTTCTGGTGGGTCATAAACTGTGCACCAGAGAACTGAATAAAAATTTGAGAAACCGTGCAGCTTTGCAATCAAAAATACACTCACAGTCTTTTTAACGATACACAAAAAAATGCAGAGTTTCCTGAGGGAAAAGGCCCTCATTTGCTTACACTGTTTTTGACTACGTAGGTCAGAAAAGTGCAAAAATGCAAAAATACAGCAAATTGCACACAGCAGCCCTATACAAACAACACAGTGAAGTGTTCACGGCTGCAACTTTTGCCAGTTTGAAAGTTGCACAACCCAAATTTTATGCAGCAGGAAAAGAAATCCAGGCTGACTGAAGCTGCAACCACATGTGGTTTTGTTGTGGAACACTGCAGGATTCTTGCATAACATTTTTATTGTGCAACACTGTTGTGCAACATTGCTATTTTATATAGAAAACAGGAATGTTGTACAACAAAGTGTTGTGGAAAATCAGAAATATTGCACAAAAATAGCCACTGGTTTTGTCATGCAACACTGCTGATTTTGCACAAAAATTTTGTTGTGAAACATTTTTGTTGTACTGTTTCCTACATTACAAAAAGTAACTTTGCACAAAACACACATGTGGCTGCCTGAAAGCACCTGAAAAGCAGTCTTTTCTATACTGAAAACAGTTCTCAGGAGGAGCTGTGCAGCTTCCGGAAAACTGTGCAGTTTTCTGGGGATGTGGCACAGCTTTCATGGAAAAGCTGTGCAATCTCCCATCACTGTGAGAAAAAAAAATCCTGAGTTCTTAAAGCTACAAAACAACAAACTCTTTATTGATCTTGACAAGTGTTGCAAGTTGGAGAAATGCTGAATGTTATATTGTGTAAATTTCACATGCAAAAATAATGGCTTCAATGAGTCGGATACGTTCTTTTCCCCTGCTTCACCTTGTTAATTATCCTCTACCATCAGCTCCTGAGGTTCCCTCTCCACACTGCTGCCATCTTGATCTTTTTGTTGACAGGCAATCAGTGATGGCAGGAAAAGTCTGATAACGTCACAATTTTACATGGTCAGATTTGGCTATGCAACCATGTTAGAAAGTCAGAGAAATACCTCTTGGATCAGTACTATCTTCCCTCTAAATTTGTAAACACTTCCAAAACTTTTCACAGATGTGCACCTCCTCATTGCTGAAAGAAGCAATATTTTTTTGTTCATGGGAAAAGCATAATATACTCCATTCTACCTTCTTAGTCCCATCAAACACCACATTGTACTTACTGAATTGTGGAATGAATTGTCTTCAGCTTCTTCAACCAAGGAAGGTAGAAAAGACACTGACCCTCGTTTTTTTGGCTACAGTATACATGGAGAAAAACACCTCAGTTATTTGTAGCAGCAAAAAGGACCTTCTGTTCTGTCCTCAAAATGTAATGTTCAGGTACTTTCTCTCAACTGCTAGGCATCAATTTATCTACACAAACTTTGTGGACACAACCAAACCAAGGGAAAATGAAAATCTGAAGATTTCAGTCCCTTCATTTTAGAAACACATCAGAAGTTTTTAGAACATTGTACTGCTGTTGTCTTCTGCTGTTTTGCTTTTATTTTATTTTAAATTTCTTTTATATTTTACACTTTATTATTTTTGTATTTTATGGTTTTACCTCTGTTTTGTGAACCACATTGAGTTCCAATATATATATGGTGAGTAAATCCATAAATAAGTACATAGATTAAGCAAATTAAGGATTTTCTAACTTCTGTGTTTTTTAGTGAGGTTACACCTATCACTCTCACCAAAATATGCTTTATAGTCACTGGATTGTAACTAATGAAGGCAGCAGAGATTTGACAGCTTCAATCAGCATCAAAACTCTTAGCAACTCATGGTTTGCTTATATGAAGGATGAGTAAAGTTCAGTCCTTCAGGCATTGTCAAAACTGTAGCTCTCTAAGAAATCTTCACCAATGGGTAGACTGGCAGACGCTGCTTGGAACTGCAGTTCAACAATGTCTTGAGGGCCATATTTTGCCTACTCTTGAGGCCCTTTGACACTACACAGTTATACCACTATGATACCACCTTAACTGCCATGGCAACATCCTGTGGAATCCTGGGATTTACAGTTTAGAGAAGATATTTTAGAATTCCCAGTCAGAAAGATCTAGTGCCTCACTAAACTACAAACCCCAGGAATCCACAGGATGCAGCCATGGCAGTTCAAATGGAATCATAGTTCTATAACTGTACAGAGTGAAGGAGTCATAGTTTATACTATCCAAGGTTGTATGATATCAACCCTGGAGTAATAACTTTAATTTCTGATTTGTTTGAGAGCTTGGTTGGCATGAAGTGCCAACCAACCCCAGCATGATCAAGTGTTGATCAGTTTTCTTCCTTGCTAAGATTAGAGAAGAACAGGTTGCTTACCTGTAACTGTGGTTCTTCAAGTGGTCATCTGTGCCATCATACACTAGGAGCTTTAGCGCCTGCGCGGTAGCGTTCGGAAACTTCTAGAGCTTGTTCGCTTGGCGGGAACCCCTCCCCCACGCCGGTACTGCGCATGCTCCTCCCGCCGAGCAACGGTCTCTCCTCAGTTCTGTCGTCCGCCGTAGAACCTACAGGGACCTGAGAAAGAGGGGAGGAAGAGCGGGTGTGTATGATGGCACAGATGACCACTCGAAGAACCACAGTTACAGGTAAGCAACCTGTTCTTCTTCTTCGTGGTCTCTGTGCCTTCATACACTAGGAGACTGTGTAGCTTACCGGTCGGATGGCGGGTCAGGTCCTACAGCACGGAAGCCAGCACCTCACGTTCAAACCGGGCATCTCTGCGCGACCGGCAGTCGAGCCTGTAGTGGCGTACGAAGGTCGATGGTTGGGACCAGGTCGCCACACGGCAGAGTTCATGCAGGTCAACTCCTCGCAGGAGGGCCGCAGAAGTAGCCACAGCTCTGGTGGAGTGGGCTCGAAGCAGGACTGGCGGAGGCTTCCTCGCGAGCTCATACGCCAGTTCAATAGTCCTCACCACCCACTTGGAGAAGCGCTGGGTGGACACTTTGAGGCCCTTCCAACGTCGCCCATAGCAAACAAAGAGATGCGGCATCTGTCGGAAGGAAGCAGTCCTGTCCTTGTAGAAAGCCAATGCCCGACGCACGTCCAGGGAGTGGAGGGACCGCTCCAACGGTGTCGTCGGGTTCGGGAAGAAGGCAGGCAGGATGATGTCCTGGTTGAGATGGAAACTGGACACCACCTTTGGCAGGAACGAGATGTCAGGTCTCAGGACCACCTTTTCCCTGTGGAAGACCATGAAGGGCTCATTGGACCGAAGAGCTGTGATCTCACCCGCTCGCCTCGCTGAGGTCACCGCCACCAGGAAGGCAGTTTTCATGGTCAGGAGCCTGTCATCCGAGGTCGCCATCGGCTCGAAGGGCGGCTTCGTCAGCTGCGAGAGCACCAGCGAGAGGGACCACGGCGGTAGCGGCGGCGATACCGGCGGGTAGAGATGATGAAGTCCTTTCAGGAACCGCTTAACGGTATCGTTCCTGAAGAAGGCCGATGCCGCAGATCGTGGCGGTTGGTATGCCACGATCGCGGAGAGATAAACCTTCAGGGATGGAAACGCCAGACCCTGTTGCCGGAGGTGCAGGAGGAAATGCAGGACGGTAGAGAGTCCCGCGGGCGATACCGGCTCACTCCTCTCGTTAGCGAAGGTCAGGAAGCGTCGCCATTTGTATTGATAGTTGCGACGGGTGGATTCCTTCCTGGTCGCGACGAGGACGGTACCGAGCAAAGGATCGTCTAGTGCGATATCCTCCAGGCATGGAGGGCCAGGCGTGGCAGGTCCGGATGAAGGACTCGGCCGCTGGAGTGGGAGAGCAGGCCCGGCGTCGGTGGCAGCCGGAGCAGGTCGCCTCGGGCAGCTCGTAGCAGGGGTGTGAACCAGTGCTGCCTCGGCCAGTACGGGGCTACGAGGATCGCGTCGGCTCGGTCGGCGAGGATCTTCGATATCGTCCAGCCGAGCAGCGGGAACGGCGGGAACGCGTAGAGGAGTTCCCCTGTCCACGGAAACTGGAAAGCGTCCCCGATGGAAGCACGATCGTGGCCCGCTCTGGAACAGAATCGGCGACACTTCGCGTTTTCCCTGGTCGCGAAGAGGTCGATGGATGGTTCGCCCCAGCGGTCTCGAATCAGTCTGAACGCCTCTCCGGAGAGAGACCATTCGTGATGGGATGAGGTGTCCCTGCTGAGGGCGTCTGCCGTGGTGTTCTCCTGCCCGGCCAGGTGAACCGCCACGGGATGCGTGTGCAGGCAAATGCACCATTCCCACAGGTCGAGCGCGATGTTGAGCAGGGTCGTGGAATGAGTCCCTCCTTGTCTGTTGATGTAACAGACGGCGGTGGTATTGTCCGTCAGAACCAGGACCGTCCGCCCCGCTACGACGTGGCGGAACGCCCGTAGCGCTTTCGAGATGGCGAGCAGCTCCAGCGCGTTGATATGGAGAGCGGTCTCGTCGTCGGTCCATCTGTCGCGGACTCTGAGATCGCTGCAGTGGGCACCCCATCCATACAGGGAGGCGTCGGTCGTTACCGTCACCTTCGGTGTTGGCTGCTGGAAGGGCATCCCTGACATCAGATTGCGTCGCGACTGTCACCAGTGGAGGGAGGAGCGGACGTCCTCCGGCAGCTGTAGTCGGAGTGTCTGTTCGTCTCGCAGGGGGTCGAATGTGCGGACGAACCAGTGTTGAAGAGGTCTTGCTCTCAGTCTGGCGAGATATGTCACAGCGGTCGTCGCAGCCATGTAGCCCAAGAGCTGTTGGACACTTCTCGCAGATAACGTCGGGGCCGTGCGGGCATGAGCGGCGGCCCGGATCAGGGTTTGAGCTCGAGTCTCTGGTAGGTACGCCCTGGCGGAGGTTGAGTCGAGCGTTGCCCCGATGAAGTCTAAGATCCTCGCCGGCTCGAGGTGGGACTTCTTCGGATTCACTCGTAGACCAAGGCGAGTCAGGAGTGACAACGTCATGTGGACGTCGTGGTAAAGTCTCTGCAGGACGCCACCAACAGCCAATCGTCGAGGTAAGGGAAGACAGAAGCACCCTTCGTCCGCAGGAAGGATACCACCGGGGCCATGCACTTGGTGAAGACCCTTGGGGCAGTCGAGAGACCGAACGGCAGCACCTTGTACTGGTAACAGGTGTCGTTGACTGCGAAGCGGAGGTACCATCTGTGCTGCGGGCGAATGGCGATGTGGAAGTATGCGTCTCGGAGATCGATGGAGGCGAACCAGTCCCCTCGATGTAGGAAGGGCAGGATCGACGGTATCGTGACCATCTTGAACCTCTTGGGGCGGATGTAGTAGTTCACCCCTCTGAGGTCGAGGATCGGCCGGAGGGTACCGTCGGCTTTCGGTACCGTGAAGTACCTGGAGAAGAAGCCGGTGGTCTTGGCTTCTCGCGGGAGCTGCTCGATCGCTCCTTTCTGGAGGAGGGACTGGATCTCTTCCAGGAGGGCCGGACTCGACGGGGTGGAGTAGTAAACGCCTCGAGGCGGAATATCGTGAAACTCAATGGCGTAGCCAAGACGGACGATGGAAAGCACCCAAGAGTCCATAGTGACATGTTGCCACTCCAAAAGGTGTCGAGCCAGAGTCGGTCGGTCTCCGAGCGCAGATGGTAGGCTGAAAAGTGGGTATTGGTAGGTCCTGCCAGGCACGTCAAAACCGAGACTTTGCGTCCGAGGAGGACTTCTTAGACGAAGCCGGGCGACGTCTAAACGTGCGTCTGGCCGACGAGCCGGAGGACGGTCTTGACTGTCCGGACTGGGCCGAACGCTGGAACGACGAGGTGGAAGATCGTCGCCAGGATGGGCGGAAGGTGGAGGTCCTGCGGGCTTGCGTGGCCGGCTGTAGCCCGATCTTTTTGGCAGTCAACCTCGCCTTCACCAGATTGTCCAGCGCCTGGTCGGTGGACGAATTGAACAGGCCCTCACTGTCGAAGGGGAGATCCTCGATCCTCCTTCGGGTGTCCTCCTGGATGTCGGCCGGCCGCAGCCAGGCATGGCGGCGCAGGCCGATGGATCCCGCCATGACCCGGGAGGCGATCTCCACGGCGTGCCGGGAGGAGGCCATCTGCTGCCGAGCGATGGATATGGCCTCGTTGAATATCACCGAGGAGGCTTGACGGATGTCCTCCGGTACCGCCTCCATCGCCGGTTGAAGGCGGTCGAGCACTTTCTTCAGGTATGCCGCGAGGCAAGCCTAGTGTTGGACAGCCTGATCTGCAAGGAGGCGGCGGAATAGAACCTCCGAGTGTAGGCGTCCAACTTTCTGCCTTCCTTATCCGGCGGGGTGGTGTGCTGCCTACCGGTCCCTTTCGTTTGTGCCGACTCGACCACCACAGAGTTCGGTGCAGGGTGGTTGAAGAGATAACCTGCGTTATCCTTCTGCACCCTGTAGAGGTGTTCCAAACGCTGCGGTATCGGCTGCGCCGAGGCCGGTCGATCCCAGGCGGCCTTCACCACTTTGGAGATCCGGGGCAGGAGAGGCAGCGGGGCCGCGGCAGGTTGCTTCCCCTCGAAGATGGAGAAGACTGGATCGTCGTCCTCCGGCTCCGCATCAGCGATCTTAAGGTCAAGGGTAGAGGCCATGCGGAGCAGCACCGCAGAGAACTGGTGGACGTCCTCTGGAGCTGAATCTGGGATCGGCTCCCCGAATCCCAGCGGAGGAGACTCCTGGGAGGCCGCCTCAGACGCCTCCGACTCCGCGCTCGAGTCGTACGACTCTGAGCTCGGTGAGTCCTCTCGCCGCTCGCTTTCCGGCTCCTTCACAGCCGCCACAGGTGCTGCCTTGTTGGGCTTCTCTGCAGCCGGGACGGTGGTAGTGGCAGCATCACGTTTGGGCTGGCTGACCACGGACTTCACCTTTCTAGTGGTGACAGGGGTAGTCTGGCAGGCTGATGTTGTCTTAGCCTGCTCAGTCACCACCGACTCCGTAGGGCGCGTCGCCGTTGCCGTGACCCTAGGAGGTGGCGATACCGCTTGATATCGAGGTGAAGGCTCCCTCGCCCTATGGTATCGAGAGGGAGAGCGGCTGAAGGAGCGGCGGTCCGACGGTGAACGGCTTCGGTGGCGACGGTACCGAGCCTCTTCCCCTCGAGGCGAGCGTGATTCGCGCTGTCTGCGAGGTGACCGGGACCTCCGGAAGGTCTCCCAGCGTCTCGGGTCACGATGGTACCGATCCCGGTACGATGGTGAATGTGACCGATAAGAGGCCGGGCGCTCTCTCCGTTCAGACTCCCTCGCGTACCTGGCCACGTAGGACGCCGAGGTGTATATGGAGGCGACGAGCGAGGTTGTTCCTCTCTAGTCTCCCTAGGAGGCGGCGAGGCCACCGGACGCTCCGAAGAGCGGGACCGGGACCTGAACGAGGTCGAACGCCGCTCCGGAGAAGCAGAGGGTTCTCTCGCTGCAGGTCGGCCGACCTGCGACGGCTGGAAAGGCGGTGGTGCCCCTCCACCAGGGTTGGAGGGTCTACCACAGGCGAGTTCGGGCGCTGTTGGGGAACGTCCTCGATCTCATCGTCCGAGAGATCGACGGACTCGCCTCGCCCTTTGGAAGGCTGTAGAGTCGGAGGAGGAGTGGGAGGTTGAACGTCCCCAGCCGGGGAGCGCTTCTTCTCTTCTTCTTCTTCTTCTTCTCCTTGCCCTTGTCTCCATCCGGAGCAGGGCGCTTTTTAGCAGGCGTCTCCTTCAGGGGAGCCTCAGCCTTCTTCGCCGTCGAGGATCCTTTCGCTGACTTGGCAGCCGCCGACAGCTTCGGGATCCTCGGTAACGCCGAGATCGGCGTTCTCGCCGGTACCGAGCCCGATACCGACGAGGTGGACGGAATGGCAGCCGCCGATACCGTCGATGGCGTGGTCGTCTTCTTTTCGGCCATTTTGGAAACGGAGGTCTCGTCGATCACCCGCAGAGACTGCTCCCAACAATACGATTTAAGTCTCGCGGACCTGTTGCGGAGAGTCTGGGGAGTAAAATCCCGGCAAAGTGGGCAAGTCTGAGTGTTGTGGGACTCACCCAAACAGAAGAGACACTCCTTATGGCCGTCGTTGAGGGCAACTTTGCGCCCGCAGGACACGCACTTTTTATCAATATCATTTTATTAAAGTTTCACAATTAAAACAACAATAGTATTATTGCTATTTCACATGAATTATTTCTTGGATCTTCCAAACTGATCTAGACTTCATTTCCAAAATCTCTTAACATTGTTATATCATTGTACTGCATTTTTCAGTCATTTTACACGTTAGTACATAGCATTTCCATTACCATATTCCTGCTTCATGATATCTGCCGTAATCATCACAATGAAATTTTTCCACATATTACCATGAATTATAGACTTCTATCACAGGTCACCCAGCAATCACCTACAATTTGCCATTCTTTCTGAATTTCATCATCTGATTTCCCTTTCAATCTTTGAGAGACTATGTCAGCATTTTTATTTTCAATGAAGGTTCCCCACCATTGTTCTATTGTAGGTATTTGCTGTGTTTTCCATACCTTAGCATATTCAATACGTGCTGTTGTTATCATATATAATAATATTCTCCAATATTTCTTTATATTCATACCGTCTACTAAATCTGTCATATTTAACAAATACATTTCAGGAGTCATAGGAAATTGTAGCTTCATTATTTCGCAAATCCTCTTATGTATCTCAGTCCAATATCTCTTGACCTTTGGGCATGTCCACCACATATGATATATCGTACCCACCTCTTTAGGACACGCACTTTTTGAAGAGCGCGGACATAAGACGAAAACGCCAAACTGGAAAGATCCGAAAAAACCGTGAAAATCAGCAAGCCAAGCACAAAAGCAGAGGAACAAACCGAAGAAACTTCTGTACGCGACGGCGGACGAGAAAGAACTGAGGAGAGACCGTTGCTCGGCGGGAGGAGCATGCGCAGTACCGGCGTGGGGGAGGGGTTCCCGCCAAGCAAACAAGCCCTAGAAGTTTCCGAACGCTACCGCGCAGGCGCTAAAGCTCCTAGTGTATGAAGGCACAGAGACCATGAAGAAGAACAATGTTGCTAGTTCTAGTGGGATGAAATCCACAGACCAGGTTTGAAGACAAATCAAAAAGGAATCTGGTGGGAGAAAGTGGGAGGAGGGCTAGAGCATCTTACAGTGATTGTACCTATCACTTCTGGCCCTAAGAGAAACAATCCTCAAGAACAACTTCAATTTAACAACGTTAAACTGCAATCATGTAAAATAAACCCTTTGTATCTTTCATTCAGAGGCCACAGTTACAGTGAATCAACTTTTCACTACCTGCTTTTAAGTGAACTAAAATGAAAGTCGAAGACACTATCTGTGTCAGAATACAAGCAGCAAGTCCAGCACTGAATTTTGGGGTTCCATGATATCTGTTTTTCACAGTGTAAAAAATGAACACATTTTCCTACCAAAAACAAAATACTTGCGTCTAGTTTTCCCTGATCCCCGGCAATATGTTAATGAAGTACAACATGTTTTTCCTTATTCACCAGTTAATATTCTCGAACAGCAAAGGTAAAACAGATGATACAATCACATCAATTGTGCAGAAAGTGCCACTAGTTCTGTGGAGGGACAGGCAGGAAATCAACATAGGGATTCCATTTTTAGTGGCTGCTCGTTTTTTCTGCTAACAAATAACACAGGCAAAAATGAAAGGGTGTGTGCATGTATCTTCTCACATTTTATGAAATCACTTAAGGCGACCAGAATGCCACTGATCTTCCAATTAGGGTAGAGGAGAAATGTATTCACTAGCACTCACCTCATTTTATCTCCCAAATCACTAAGTGAATTGAAATGTGTGTGCATCAAATTTCACATTTCTCTGGACATATGTGACACATTTTGTCCCCCAAAACACATTGTAAATGCATGCATTGGGCAAAAGTGCGCATTGAAATTCATATATTAGTAAAAATTAGAAAATTACATTCAGTGTATAAATTCACTGTATAAAAGGACACTAGTGCAAAAAGGCACATGACAAGAAAAAATGCATATTAATACATACTTTAGAAAATGCAAAAAAATGCAATATGAACATATGTGTGGGCTTTAAAAAATTGTCTGGAAACATCCCAAAACAATCTTAAAAAACTAAGCAGATTCACAGAGTCATGGATCCCTACCTGCCATTCAGCACCGCCTCCACTTTCCTCTGGCTCTTCCAAAATGTCATCTTCCAGTTCAGGTTGCTCTTGCTGCTGGTGAAGCTCCATCAAGGAATTCTTCATAGTCATTAGAATGTCCTCTTTCTTCTGGCACAGTAGGGCAATCCGTTGTTTTACTTCTTCCATCTCCCCACCCTAAGGAACAATGAAGTTCAAATGTGACTTTTTTTTTCAGGAGGTCAGAGCACACACGGGAAGAAAATAGCAAACATCTTACTGCAACACTATCTGTCTGGTTTCCATTGGCTTTCTTCTTTGATCGAAAGTAATTCCTCAGTGCTGATGAAAACCTGAACAAAGGTCTCAGCATAAAAATCAAGACCTGATGAACTTGAGTAGAATCAGCCATAGCTTAGAAGGAAATTATCAAGATTCAGTAACAAATACCACTCTGGACGCTCACTAGGCCAGTTAGGTTTGAGGAAGAGGAACTCCTAGGGTGCAAGTGGCCAGGAGTTCCTCATGAGACAGACAGAATGGAGTTCATTCCTATTACTAATCAAGACAGCCTGACTACTACAATACGACTTCCTGAAGAAAGACACTTTTCCATGCCATGTAGGACCAACATGGGAAAGTTCCTGATTTCTACAGAAAAAGCCCAAAACATCCCAGGGAAACACAGGCATCCCCTGCTTTTTGACGGTCCACTTTTTGACCATCTGCTCTTTTCACAGCAATCAGAACTACTTCTCTCCTCCATTCTGTTTATCCTGCCCCTCTTAAAACCTCACCCAATCAGAAACATCCTCGTGGAAAATGAGGTGGATTATTGTCCTGAGCTTCATGCAAGCATATTTTGATTGGAAGCTTATTTTTTCCTTATCCTGCCCACCTCCCATCCATCCCTTGCTCCTCCTCTTCTCCTATCCCTGGTCTTCTAGCCACGTGCACCAGCTTCTCATGCTCATGGCTGACTTGCCACCACCCAGGCCGTCTTAAAGCTTAGGTTCCACATTTCAATGATTTCCAGTTTTCAACAGTGCTCTGGTCACTAACCTGTCGAATAAGTGGGGGACGTCTGTACAGGCAACCATATCCAACAAAATAATTATAAATAATACATGATGTGTAGGTAGATGTCATTCAGCACAACATTCTGGGTGCTAAACACTTTAATTAGGGCTTTATGTTCTATATATCGCAGGAGGTGTTACTAAAGATAATACAATTTGGAGCACCGAATGCATTTGCATGGTTGCATGACCAAGTCACTTCCTGGCTTTTTCACTTTTACAGCATTGAACACTTGTGCTCCCCTTTTTCATATTAATAAATTATTCCACCTGTTGCTTAATGCAGAGCTCCTTCATGCAGTCACACACATACAACTAAGGGGGAGTTGGGCCCTCATGGTATGACTGCGCATGGCTGTAGTATGTGTACAAGGATGAATACATGGGCAGCAACATTGTCAACATGGGTCTCTTTCATCTAACTAGTGAGCCCGTGGACTATGGGAGCTTGGCACAGCAAAGTGGCTCTCAAGAGTCCCAAGGAAAACACGTGAAACAGTTCACATTTACAAATGTTAACAGCCCACGTAGAATACAGTTGTTTTGTCCAAATAACAGCATGCATGCACTGGAATCCAAAGGATACAAACTCAGAAGTCTAACTGAGATCTTTGGGAATTGCTACCTTTCCATTACAGTATGTCACAAACCTCAGAATTTCCCTTGTTTTTGAAATACAAGAAAGCATGAGAAATATAATTATATGATGGTTAAAGATATAACGCCCACTCAGGGAAACTAAACAGGTAAAATCAGCCCTCCACATTTGTGGGTTTGACTTTCATGGATTTGATTATTTGCAAGTTTTGCCATCTCCTGCCCCTCCTCAGGCACTTCTTTTCCAGGGAAAACTTCCCTCATGGAGACTCTGATCAGGCCATGCAGCAATTTAAAAATCATCTCTGGTCGTCATCCTCCTCCACCAGCAGCTGCCTGGCCAGCTAAGGACAACTCTCGGCCCAATTTCTCAGCACCACAAGCTCTCTGCCAATGTTCCCCCATAAACCCAAGGAAGGAGATGAACAAGAGAGAGAGAGAGAGGAAGTACAGGGCCACCATAATGACCCATCCCCTATCCTTCTCCTTTCCCTGACCTAGTTTGCACCTTAGGTCTCTGTTCTCCCCACCACAACTCTGCCCCCTTCCCATGGACACACACACACACACACACACACACACATACACACATGCACGTTTTGATATTTGCAATTTTTCCACTTTTGCAGGGGTCCTGGATCCCTAGCCACAGAAACTGTGGAGGACTGACTGTATTTAACAATTTAGGGTCATCATATTAAGTGAACACATATAACGAATCTGCTATATATTAAGTGGAACAGCTTTTCCCAACTAGCCCCAACTGGATGTCTAAGGAAACTACAGCTATTCAAAAGTGAAGGAGTTGCTAAGCCTGTCTCTCCAAGAGACAAGTCCTGCACACTATGGGATGTTACCCATCTCATCCAAGTTTTGGTGTTTTGTACATCACCAGAGGATTAGAAGTGCTTTGCCAAAAGTCATCCCTTCCTAATGATGGGGTATGTGTGTGTTAGAAAGCCACAAATTATGTCTCATAATATTTATTTTAATTAATTTAATTAATGTATATACTGCCTTTCTCCCCATATGGGACCCAAGATGGCTTAAAATATAAATGCTATTTGAAATTGACCATCTGAGTAAAAAAGAACAAGTTAAAGACATTTAAGCTTTCAGAAGTTGTCAGGATTGAGAAAGGAGGCTACAGCATCAGTGAATAACAGCAGGTAATAAAAATATGGCCAACCCACACCATCCATCATTCTTTTTCATGAAGGAGAGAATACAGAAACATGTCAACATCAATATAGGTGCTATAGCCACTGTACAAACAAAGAATAATTAATCCAAAGAAATAACACAATATTCTAGAAATACAGTCACCAGAACATTTTTTTAAAAAAATGATCTTCAGAAATCCCTTTGGCAGATAACACTATTATGGGACATTAAAAAATGGCTTTTCACTTCCTCTCTACGAATGCACTCAACTCTACCCTATAAATGATAAACACGTATCAGCCTACAGTTATCTAATGCTGAAACCATTCTTCCAGCCTTCTAAAAAACCTCTGAGAGAGAAAAAGAAAGCTGTGGATGAACTCAGCAGAAGATAATACAAAATGTAGCACACAGTCATCTTTAATCTGGTCCAATCTGCACACCCCAAAACAACAAAGGTTGTGGGTATTTGCATCTGATGAAGTGAGTTGTGGTCCCCATAAGTTTAGTGTATAAGGAGAACAAGACACTGAGATGCTTTTTTCTGCAACACTTTGACACAGCTAATCCACTTTAAAAAGTGAATGCACAAAGACCTTTAGTGGCCTGTAAAAAATCTGCTAGCCAGATATTCTGTGGACATGAAAGAAATCAGACCTGGCTAAAAGTATGTATAATGAGAACTAAAGTTAATCTCACGAACAGGCTATCCTTTTATGATCTGTATCAATTATAATATGCCAAATTGAAGCATGTTTCTGCTAGAAAAGGAGTTCTGGTGTGGGGGGTGCTGGAATGAAGACAGACATACACATGGTTGTATTTTTTTGGCCATGGTGTAACAACCATATTCAGTTGAAGATTGTAGAAGCAGAGTTGAACATGCAATACTTTTGTGCCTATGGTGCCACTACACACTGCATATGCAAATATGCATTGTGGATTGATCACTGCACATGATGGTTTGCACTGTGTACTGCAATCATCTATTTCACATTTGTTTGCACATTCACTTGTAGTTTTACAGTCCACTAGTGCACAATTGTCCAATAACTTTTCAGAGTAAAGTTACATTTTATTTCCTTGATGCAGGATCCTGGCCAAAGAGTTGTAACCCTCACCTCTTTTTGGGATGTTGCCTCACCAGGCCATGGAAAGTCTAAAGATGATTCACCCAAGTCACTCTTTGGGAACTGGAGCTGTTTCAGAAAATCTACTTCTTGCTCGTTTGCTTCAACCTCTTTCACAATTGGCTACAAAACCAATAATTACCATTAGCCATTTTAAAGCAAAGAGTGGAACATATAATCCAATAAACCATCAAACACCCACACTTGTTTACGGGTTAAGAGATGATTCAGTTAAAATTAAGGAAAACACAACAGTTCAACAAAGTTCTAACTTCTGGCTGGATGAACACAGGCAACTGCTTTATACCAAGTCAGACAATTTAGCCCACCCAGTAGTCTCTCAATAAGCCGTATTTTCTGATGATGGAAGGTCTGTATGCAAAATTTGTACTTTTGTGTCCAACACGCAAAGGTCTAAAATGGTCACTGTTTTGGTCACTAAGGAGAGTGCAGGGGCCAAGTTTTGCCCCCAAAAAGACCACACTACACTGAGAAATGGTTAAAAATAAAACTGGTTTCCATTTTTGGTCATTTGGGGGCCTATTTTCTTCAGTTTGGAGGTGACTCGAAGTGTCCCAGAGCTATCCACTGTTCCTATAAATGGTGACTGACCACTTAGGAACAATGTCCATTATCAAAAACAGGTTTTGCGCGGGGTGTTCAGAGATCAGGGTCACATGCTACCCATGGCCTGCAGTTTCGCCACCCCTATTCTACAAACTGGACAGAGCTATGGATGCACTGAACATGGAGACTGCATGCAGAACCACAGCACTCTTCCCAACTTAGCTCTACTGGTAAGGCAGGTCAACATCTGCACAGGGCACAGTTTCTCTCTACTCTGCTCTGTATAGGCCCAGGCTATTGGAAGAACCATTATTTCCCTTTAGGAGCTTATTAAAACTTTAAGATCATCTGGAGAGGCCCTTCTCTCTGTCCCACCACCTTCTCAGGTACATTTGATGGGAACAAGGGAGAAGGCACTCTCACTCACTGCTTCTAGACTTGGAATTCCCCGCCTAGACAGGTGAAGATGGTCACATCCTTGCTCTCCTTCTGACAACAGGCTAAGATATTCTTGTGCTGCCAGGTTTTTATAAATTGACTGGGTGTGGGTTCTTGATGCTGTGAGGATTTCTTTTAAGGTATTTTTAATGTATTTTAATATATTTAATATTAATGTTTTAACATATGTTTAAACATTATAACTTGTTTAATTTTTTTTAACTTTTATATATATACTGCCATGATATTTTGATTTCTTCTTTTCTAATGATGTCAGACACTCTGAATCCCACTGTTGGGAGAAAGGCAAGATACAAATAAATTAATAAATAATACACCATCCAATGGCCATGCTAATTCCAGGATTCTAGGAACTGAAACAATTTTTCCAGGCTTTGCCTAGTAGTTAGGCAAATTTTGACAGTCATGTTTCCAAATAATAACTTTAAAAACTCCAGGCCTTTTAATGTCCCCCCCCGCTTGGGTTAAATAGTCAACTAAAGTCAAGATAAAATATTTGCTAGCCAGGTGCATTGTTTTTCTTCTGCCACATTTGTGTCCAGCCATTATGAAATAATTTGGAAAATAACAACGTGTCTTCTGTGAATATTTACAAATTATTCCAGTGGCTATGTTGGCTTGGTTGCTACCTCAAGCAGGGTGTTTTGTTCCTTGGTAATTCTTTCTAATCTCTTCAACTCTTTCAGAAGTTGTTTTGCTCTTTGGAACACACAGAGAGGTTGCATCCTCATGTTTGGTAACCTCAGGTTTTCTTTATAGGATTGTATCTCCACAAGCGCCTTCTGCATGGGACTGATGTGGGCCAGTATAACCTAAATCACATAGGACCAATAAAATAATGAAAGAACTGAATGAGAAGGAAAAGAAAGTATAAAACTGCATACTGTAAGTGCAAAATTTGAATGAGAAGGGAAGAAAGCACATAATGTGCTCTCATGTCCATTTGTGTTTCTTCTTTTTGATTGTTATGTTTTAAATTGGTTTGAATTTTACTTATACTTTAGTAAAATTTTTAACTTTTGTATAAGAATTTTTAACTGCATTTAACCCATCTTGAGTCCCAAACTGGAAAAAGTCAGGAAATAAGTAACAACATTAATAACGATAATATACTTGGCATCTTTACAATACTTTGGGGTGTTCAAAGCTTTTTAGAAAATCCAAACCACTACATTACAGTGGGGATGGAGTTGCTGTTGGACTGCAGCTCCCACCATCCTGTTGTCTGAGGTTGATAGGACCTGAAGCCCAACAGAATCTGGAAGGCAGTGGTTGTCTCCAGACACCTGATTTCAGGGAATCTTAAGACAACTCTGCAAAGTAGCACAGTATTAGCCCCCAACATAGCTACTATCTTTCCTGCACTTGGTGATCCTTGCCAATATTTGCACTTGTTCATAAAAGTAATACTTATATTGACATGAATGGAAGGGACAGAAAGGACTAAAATAACTGTAAGATGCTGAGAGGGGAATGTTCTTCACCCAGGGACTCAAGTGGCAAGTCCCTACTTCCTTTCTTCCCTGTGTCATCAGAGGAAATTCGTAACTGGTCACGTTAACTTTAACACTAAAGCACAGTCACTGCAGCTCAGGTGCCCTGAAGGGCCAGTAGGCTCCCATCTGTTCTTAACAGCAGCTGAGCCATCAGTCAGAGCAGGGGTGGGCAACTGTGGAAGGTTTAGGGGAGACCATTAGCTCTCCACGAGACCTTGGAGACCTGCACCCTCCACCACACGACACCCCCAAAAATCAAAAAGTTATTTTGCCCCCAATGACCTCTATCTGCCATTTTGGCATTTTTGCCATGATTTTAGGCTCAGGAGAGGTCCTTTTTAACAACAGGGAGCAAGCAGAAGTCACTTCCGGTTTACTTCCTGTTGTTTAAAATGACTTCTCCTGGACCTAAACTGGCCCAGTAGTGGCCAGGAGCATGGAGAAAATGGTCCAAATATCCTCTAGCAGCATTTGTGGGTGGAACTTTTTTTTTTTATCCCTGGGGGCCACATTTTGCCCATACCTTTGCCCACAGCCAGCCAGTATGGTACCCTGGTTTTGAGCACTGAACTATGACCCCCTCCCACTCAATTCCCCTCTTGGCCATGGTCACCACTTAGTGACTTTTCATGCATCACACACACTCAGCCCCAGAAAACCCAGTGACAGGTTTCTCTTAGGGTCATCATAGGTCAAAAATGATTTACAGGCACACAACAAGAAGCTAGAGTAACATATTGCTCTGTGACCTTGTACATACTACAACTCAACAGCACACCATATGTTCTGCATGCAAAAGGCATAAATTTAATCCCTGCCACAACCAGTGGCACCTGATGGCTTCCATGTCAGTGTGGCAGTAAATCTACTCTAGTATTTACTGTTAACTTAATTAGGTTATCCAGGATGCTGAAGCCACATGTCCTCTCTGGGGTTTACTCTGAACTTTAAGGATGTTATCCAAGATGCTATCCCCTGAATAAGATGAGAACATTGAATACTCCTTTGAAGTTCACACTAAAACTTGGAGCAGATTTCCTGATATGGAAGCCACCAGCCAGCACATGGGCATCTCTTTATTGAAGGTACCAGAGACTGAACTTGTGAAGAATTAGGCAGCAGATATTGTGAAAGATGCTTTGCTGCTTTAGATCATGGTGAGTTGGTGCCACTCAGGATAGATAACACTTAGCAGGACTTATCTGTCTTAATTTAAGTCAGCTTCCTCTGTAAATGAATTCTCTTTAAAAAATACACACACACAAACACACACACACACATTAACTCACCTGGCCATGTTTAAAATGCTCCTTAGGAGAAAAATCAAGTGCATCTTCTGAAGGGAACAAGATGGTCTTAATTTTGTCTACATCCCTTTCCATTTTTTTCACTTCAGATTCAATAGCTTCTGCCTCCTACATTTTTGGAAAAACACTCAAAATTATTAGTGAATTGTCCATGGAAGAGTGGACCATTAATGGAAAAGAAACTCTGTACTCATGTGGCAGCCAGAGCTTAAAAACCTCAGCTTTATTCTTCCTTATTTTTAAAAGCTCTACATCCCATGGGTACCACATCAATCAACCAACTGGCTGTAACCACTTTTTCCCCATAACATCATTAAAAAATGTACGATAGTTCCAGTCCAACAATTCTGCTTATCTCATGTAAAGTTTTTGTATTTCTTGTTAGTTTGGGGAAAAAGATATCTAAATGATGGCACAACAGAGGTTTAAAAAGGCATACAGACAACAGCAATGACTTCGGCTAGAAGCATAGATAGCTAAATCAAACTGGACTACAGGGGGACAATGATGGTTGGGGCCACATGAATCTGGGAGAATAACAGAAAGGTTTCAGCCTTCTTTTTGAAACCTTGTAAAACTCTTCCCTTCTTTGACTTTCAGTCCTCACTGTTCCTGGGATAAACATATCACCCAAAAGATGAGTTTTGAGCAATGAAGTGGCCCCTCCACTTTCACAAGGGTTTGGGGTGCAAAACCCTCATGAAAGTGGAAAAACTGAGAATAACTCTCCCCCATGATCCCCCTCCCACTCCCTTCAGGGGCTCCCCCTCTCACTCTTTTGCCTTTTGTATGCTGGGACCAGATGCAAGGGTATGGGGGGAGCCCTGGAAGGGAGAAGGAAGGTGTGTGTGCCTCCCCTGCCCTGCCTTTTGCCTTGGCACTTTCTCAGTGCTGGGATCAGAGGCAAAGGAATGAGGGGGCCCTCCGGAGGGAGAAGAAAGGTGCACACATGCCTCCACCCCGCATTTCCTTGCCTTCCTTCTCCACACACAGCAACACGCAAGAGAATGGGAAAAGGAGAATTGTGGGGGAGGTACGTGCATGTCTCATGAATAATCAAACTTGCAAAGGTCAAACCTGTGAATCTGGAGGGAGAACTGTATTTATTTCTATCAAAACATAAGTTTTATTTGTCTGACAGATTTCATGTTCTTCTCCCTCTCTTTCCTTTCCCATTTGTAACAAGAATGATAGCATGCTATAACCAGAGCTTGGAAGAATTAACTTTTCTCTCAGTGGGGACTTGCAGAAGCTTAAATCTGAGTCAGTCTTCCAAGCTCTGTAAGTATAGCTAAAATACCTGCCTATGCTTTGTCCAGCTATCACTTCCTCAACTTCCTGTTGTTTCTTCCCTGTTGAATTTCAGACTGTAAGCTCCTTGGGGCAGGGACCTGCCTTTCTGAACATTGTAAAATAGTATGCGCTTTGATAATGTTAAACCATGGCAGTGATAAAATCATGATAATCATACTCATCTGTAGATTTGTAATTTTTAAAATTAACCACAAAATCTTTAGACAACCCAGACTTACATCAGCCAAATGCTGGACATGTGGAAGAATGTCCATTATCTTCTCCTGTAAGGCTTTAACTTGCTCATTTACTTTATTCAGCTCCTGTACCATACCATCAGTTTCAATTAAGGTGGACAACTCCTCCAGTTCTGGATAAATGGCACTGAGAATGCTTTGCTTTTGTTCTGAATCTTCAAATGCCATCTTGGGAAGAGGAAGAAAAGTTAACATTAAAAGATGTGCCTTATACATCTATTACAATGCATGGAGGTGCACTTCAATGCTCCAAGAAAGTAACTCTTTAATTTCTGAATCTTCCAGATGACATTTAAATGCAATAAATCAGAATTAACTCTCAGGAAAAGATTAGGACCTGAGAAATTTGTGGTTTCAAAATGCATTTTGAAGAGAGAGAGAGAGAACAGACAAAAATGGACAGGATTTGGGGTGAACATTTAACTTAATGGTGGAGGTGAGAGCAGAGACTTAGACAGACCTTGATGTATTCCTGTGTTCTTTCCAAAAGAGCAACATACAAACACATCACATTGCATTACCTTGCAAGCTACTGCTACGAATCTTACATGTTTTAAGCAAACATGCTTTTGGCACTTGCCATATGGCCTTCCTAGAAATGATGGTCATACCATTAACCACTGTGACACAGGTGGGTCTGGCTACCACGAAAATGATTTATTACTCATTTGTTGGTACTCAAAGTAGTGCTACCAGACTTGCAAAATAGCAATAAAGAACACTGAAATTCATGACTAGGAGGGTTGACAATCAGGGCATAGCTACTAAAAAGTTTGTCTTCTATCAAAATACTTTATGAAAACATTGATTTCACCTAAGCATGTGTTTCTCTGTAAGATTAACGCATTCTCTACACTCATAAATTACATGATGTACATACTTCTGTACTTATGAAGCGTCCAAACCAAAAGTACACAATTTGTTGGCATCTTATTAAGTCTATACAAAAGGATAAGCTTTCAAACTCTCAAATAGGAACATCCCTTATATAAAGGGACACCTGCCAGTCATATAAGGGGCAAGCTTTGTAGCACTCAAATAAACGACACCTGTTATAACAAGGGACCCCTGGCAGCCCTAATTCAAAGATATAACCACACAGTCTGGTTGAGCATAAAAAGACTTGACTTTTGTGAAGGTTTGGGGTGCAGAATCTTCGCAAAAGTAAAACAAACAAACAAAACCCAGGGAATAACTCCCACTCACTCAAGTGAGCACTCCCTTTCCCATTCCCTTCCCAAGCTTCCCCACCACCCCATTCACTTGCACTTCTCCTAGGCCTACTGCCTTTCAGGTGCCTGGGCAATAGGCAAGTGAATCAAAGACGATGGCAGTTGCATGCACACCCTTTCCCCTCCCCCACTCGCTTGTATTTCTCCCAGACGTGCTGGTGATAGGCAAGTGAATGTGTGAGGGCAGAAGCCACATGTGTGGGGCTGCCCCTGCCATTCACTTCCCTTTTGCCCAGATCCGTGGAAGGAAGAACCACATGCCCAGGTAAAAGGCAGGGGAATGGGAGCGGGAAAAGGCAAGTGGTTGCCTCGCAAAAAATCAAGTTTGTGAAAATCAAACCCACGAATGTGGAAAGAGGACCGTACAAGATTCAAACAGAACCTTTGGGACTAAGTGGAAAGAGGAAAGGAGATGCATGTGATGCATCTCATGAAGTAGATTGCACAAAAGTATATGCTAGAGATTTTTTTTTCCCAGTTAGTCTCAAATGGATTCCATTGTGCCACTTACCTCAAGTGCGCTGGCATATTTATTCAAAGTTTTTGCAGAGTCACTTTTGCACTCTCCTGTGAGCAAATTAGAAGTGCTTTCAAGCCAAATACGGGTGCTCTTCAGCAGTTCAGCACATTCTTCCATCTTGCTAGCAGCCTTTAAAATGAAAAACAAGTCACATATTACTCTCACATCAGTTTACTGCATAGGGTTCTGCCATTACTGCAAGTCACTGTAAATATATTCTTGCAATGAATAAGCAAAGCAGTTTGCTTGTGGCATCTGTGCTAAAAATAGCCTGTTGATGATGGCTTGAATTCCCAGTTTACCATTTGGCAGAGATCAGAAAAGTTACTTTTTTTTTTTTACTTCAGTTCCCAAAATCCCAACTTTAGTTTATCTGGAGCATTCTGAGAGCTCTGGTCCAAAAAAAGTAAAATTTCTAAGCTCTGCTACTTGGGAACAAGAGAAGTATGTAGGCAAATGTGGAACAGTGGGGCTTTCTAGGGATATGTGGAAACTCTAGACATAACAGAGAGACTAACAAGTAGTGAAATTGAATATAGAAGTTTCTCATGTTCCTTTTCCATGCACTGTATATGTGATTTTTTTCAAGATTTATTTAAAGAACTATGACTACAGACTTGCTTCAAAAACCAGAAATATCCCCCTTCCAGACATTCAAGCTAAATGTCCCATCCTATCTACAAACATACATATTCATAACTGCACAGCTGCCAACATTTCACAGATGAAAACTAGAACGTATGTTAACAAGCAACATCAGAGTGTGGGCAGAATGGTAAAAGGAAGAACATGCAAAGCAGGAGAGGCTGCAGTAGCTTGCTTTTGCTTGAGTCTACTGGGAAGAGCAAGATTCTGAACTCTTCTCTCCTTTTCTACCCCCCTCCCCACTTTAAACTTAGTTTGTAGCAACTCTAGCAAGACAAGGACAAAGGGAGAAAGTGGGAGAAGAACAAAAAAAACAGGGACACTTGAAAAATAGCTGAACAGGTGGATTACAGAGGATTAATTGGGACCATTTTTGTCAAACTGGAACACTTGGCGGACATAAATCTTTAGGGCACAAAAGGCTTTGTGTAAGGAGGATGGCATAGAGTTGAAAGCATGTGGCAACTACTTCACTAAGGAAACCTCACTTCCCACATACTCTGTTACTGAATTATAGTGCCTGAATCAGACCAGATACATTTCTGAACTGGAACTCACAAGTCCAAAAATAAATTTTTCCACACCCTAGTCTATTTATATGAAAAACTAGGAAAGTGTGCATTTGACTTAATCACAACACAAACCCAGTATAATGTATCAACTGGACTGGTTCTATTTTAGCAACTGTTATAAAAAATGAGGCACAGTTATTGTGGCATTCAAGGTGCTATTTAACTCTGGTTCAGTTTCTGTATCCCCTCACATTTCTTTATTTACTTATTTTACTGATATCCTGCCTTCTTTCTGAAATAAAAACTCAAGACAGCATACAAATTAAAGCAATAGGGACAAAAATATTAAATGCTATCATTGCAATGCAATTAAATATTTACAACATGCAAAACAGATAAGACAGTTTTAAAAAATATTCATTCATTTATTTATAGTATCACTTTTCTGTCCACTAGGCAGAATTGTCCATTAAAACCCAATCAAAAGAAAAGAAAAACACAAGACAAATTTAAAAGCCAAAGGCCTGGTGAAGAAACACGTTTTTTAAAAAACCTGAGTAAGAATCCAGACAATCTGAACTTCTTTGGGTGGGACAGAAAAGTTCTTGTCTTATGTTCCCACCAGCTTGCTTGTTTTGATATCTGGACATCAAATATGGCTGACAGAGATCACAAGTTACAGGGACGTTAATATGAAAGAAGATCGCTTTTCACATACACAGGCCCCAAGCCAGTTAGTGTTTTATAGATCAATACCAGCTTCTGAAGTTAGACACAAACTGGAAGGCTTCACAATTGGGTCAAGACTACTGATATACAGAGCACACATCATGACAAGCATGGTATGTTGAAATATGCCTTGATGTGATGTGTGAGCCCAGCTCTGACCACAAGCCCTGACTTATTAATCACACACAGAACACAATATTGGGGATACCATATATTGAATAGCAAAAAAGAAGACACATTTACCAACTGACTACATCAAATCACCAATCACTGATCCTGCAGGGCCCCAGGTTGACTCAGCCTTCCATCCTTCCATAATTGGTAAAAATGCGTACCCAGCTTGTTAGGGGCAATTAGCTAAATACATTGTAAACTGCCTAGGGAGTCCTTAGCACTGATAAGCAGTCTAGAAATGTAACTCCTATTGCTACTGCTATTGACTCTCAATTTTGTCTTCTTTTCCCCCTTTCCCTGTCTCTTTCAACAGCCACCCTACCCACTCCACCAAGACACCCTGTTCCATCACCCTGTGCCATCAGAGGCTCACTCAGCCACCTTGCTTGGCTAGCTCACCTTCCTCCTCCAAGTCTATCTCCCATGTGTTGGCTTAAAATACACATGAGGGATGTTAGAAGATTCTCAACTGCCTTCCCATTAGTATGATTAACAAGAATATTAACTGCTTCTTTTGGCATATTATATGACTAACATCTGTTTTGTTACCTTATGTATGAAATTATTATTGCTGAAATCAGAGTACATTTGCTACATCAGTGATAGCCCTGTTTGTGAACATTTATGATAGTTACATACTTCTCTGGTCATCCAGACAGCAGACGGAAGAGTTAGATAAGAAATAACAGTAGTCAGTCTTGGGCAAAATACTAATGTTGCTGATGTACGTTTTATTCTAGTCAAGAAAAATAGCATAAGAATGTGAAGCTAGAAGAATAAAGTTATCCTTCCGGATCACTACTGCTAGTAGGCTGGACTGAACACAGTTCTGATTATCAGCAGGATCCTTTGATCAAAGAAAACACTTTTGTGTGTTTTATTATACTGCATACTTTGCATTCTGTGTTGCTGCTTCACTTCCTACCCAGTTTCAGAGGTCATCCCAGCTCTGTGTCCAACCTGTTTGGATACAGTGGGTACGACATTTCATCCCACTCACAGTGCCCCCCCCCGAAGTTCTTCTCTCTCTCTCTCTCTCCCTCTTAGTTCTCTGCCAGGCTAAACTCCTTCCCTTCTTCCAGTGGAACTCTTAAAGGAGTCAGCAAGGCAGCGATGAAGATGCGAGGTCAGCGGATAGGAGGTGAAGTAGCAGCACACATTTTTTAAAAATCCCTAAACATTTTAAAAATCTGCCCAGACAGAAATTTTAATTATTAAAAAGAGGACATGTATGATATGGATACATAGTTTGTTGCTGGCTTTACAAAATTTGAAGCATGGCCTATGGCAACATTTATTCTTCAATCATGAACTGTCTCTGGCTTATTCTTCAGATACCCACCCTGAAACCTGAGCTGATAAAAATGGGGAGGACAGAAACAAACCAGAAATTGAGAAAATACACCAAATTTGTTTGGTTGTACGGTGTGCGATTTGTGGCTAAAACAAAGAACCATGATTAATATAAACCATGATTTATACTGATGTGCAAATGTGCTCGAGGTCTTGCATTCTCCATCCATTTCTTACCCTGTTTAAGTTTGCAGTTCTGCGCTCAGCCAGCTGTGAGACTTGCTGATACTGCTGCAAAGGAATCATCAAGCGATCCATCAGCTCCTGAGCCTGGCAGGGATCTTGCTCTACTATGTCCTGAACCTCTGAATCCAGTTCATTCATTTTATAATGCCAAAGATCTAGCAGATCCCAGATTCGCTGTAAGTTAACAGACAAAGCCCATCAATGAACAAAAGCGGCATTCTTCCATTGTGTAATCTGTTTAGAGGTGCTCCCAACAGCAGTTAGCAATGATAAAAAAGAAAAAGAGTAAACAATAAAAGATGATGGCAGATGGCATAGACCTGACAACAAACCTATTCCACTCAGTCAGAACTGAAAAACTAGGGTCAACAAACTGGTCTTAGAAGTAACAAAAGGGAGGAAAATATCCATCTTCAAAAATGGAATTTTTTTTAAAGGACCTAAAATATCACTGGAAAATAAAAGGAATTTAGGAATGCATTTACCAAAAATGAAAAACCATGGAAGACTTCAGAGAAAAAGAGAAGAAAATGAAAGGCAGAGACTTCTGGGTCCCTTTCACACAACACAATTATAATGCTATGGCTCCACTTTAAATGACATTTTTCCATCTTATGAAATCCTAAGGATTTGCAGTTGGGAGGTATTTAGAAATCCCAGGCAGTATTCTAGGGCTTCCTTCAGTATTCCGTAGGAGGCAGCCATGGCAGTTAAACTAGTGTGAAAGGGCTGCTGAAGTGCTCTATAGCATCCTATGTTTACAACACATGCACACGTACAAAATTTGAATAAGTAAAGCTAATTGAGAAAAACATCTGCTGGCTGCTGTGCTCCATCCCTTGAAGTCCATGGTTGGTGCTGCTGTGACAGAAAGGATAAACACACACACATTCTTAGGGCATACCTACACTACATAGTAAGGCAGCTTGATGCCATCTTAACTGTTACAGGTCCATCCTATGGAATCTTGAAATCTGTATTTTGGTGAGATGGTTTGAAGTTTCTCCTAGAGAGCCTCATTACACTCCTCTGTCTGAAGCATAGCAGAAGAATCACCAGCACAGCATTCCAAGTACATCACTAAACTATAAATCCTGGGATGATGAAGAATGGAGCCATAACAGTTAATATAGCATCAAATTGCTTAACTGTGTAGATTCACTTTTAGTCTACTGGATGTGCTTGTTTGCATACCTATATCTGGCTCTTCCTGACTGGCAGAGGGGCAAATGCTCAGACCATGTTTGGGTGTCAGGCGCAGCCATCATATCATACTTTGCCTGTACTGCAGCAATGGTTATTCTTGGTAAGGAAGCTGCTGAGAAGGCCACCAGAAACAGATTATGCCTAGAGCTTTAGCCAACCCAGCCATTATAAATGGAAGTGAAACATAAAGTAGCCAAGTTGTGACTGGACTTGAGAAGCAAGTAATTGGGCTAAAAGCTACAGTAGTAGCTTAACTTACACACAGCTAGCACTGGGTTCTCTTTCTGTGTATGAAGGCAGGCAGGAGTGTTGCCCTGTATGCACAAAGCAATGGCCAACTTCTGAATGGAATCAGTGAGTTCTGGTTTCAAATTCACTTAGCAATGATGTTCGCTGAGTGACTCTGAGCAAGTCACTCTTTCAACACACTGTTCTACCACAAAACACAATGGGTTTCTTTTTTCATGGCACTGCTGCAGAAATCCTCTGTGCAAAATGATCTGAGCTCTGCAAGCCAAATGTCACAGAAGACCAGCCAACAATGGTACGTGTGTGTCCTGAATCCTAATAGAAGTGGTAACTGAAACTTCTTAAGATGAGGACACTTTCTTCTCTGAATTGGCCACCTAATCCCAGAAAACACAATCACCTGAAGCTGCAGGCCTGACCAGCCACCTCATAAAGAAATGCACACCTCAGGAATAAGGACTTCTCTTGAATAAAGGGATACTAGTAGACCATTTCTCAGATGACACAAATGGTCTGCAGCTGAACTCTACCAAGATTCTAAAAGTTCAAGATTGAGTCTTCAGTCTCAGACACAGTTTTAAGCTGGAACCATGCCTATAATGTATAAGGTTAATATGCCCTAAAGATAGAGCCTTCTCAATGTGGCCTCCGGGTTTAAACATGAGTGGGCAAATCTGGGTTTCAAAGATTGTGTCTGAAGTCACCATGTCATGGCCGAGCATCAGCAAAAAAGAGAGGCCTTGTTGAGCTTAAACAAATAGTAAGTAGCATCTTGTTACCTTCTGAATTTCTTTAGCTTTTTCAATGTCCCCACTTTTCTGTTGTAGCATGTTTTCAACTGCTTGGAGGCCTTTGTTAATGTCTTCTATTTTCTTATCTGTGATATAGCGAGGGGAGTTCTTCAAGATTTCATTACTGACCTAACATGGTTTAAAAAGAAATACTGAAAAGCACTACAATGGGAAAGAAAAGGAGAATCACAAAGACAACATAAACTGTTCTTTCAAATTATGATCCAACATCTCCCCTTTAATGAATTACAGATGATTCACAAACCTTTTCCAGCAATACTAGGTCAAAGTATCTGACAGTGATTCCCTTCCACCTCAGTGCCATTCTTTTATGGTCTGTTTTTCTGGTTGCTGCTCCCTAGAAGTTGGTACTCAGTGTACAATGTCTCCTGGTCTGGAGGTGGTCAGATCATCATGATCATTTGAACTACCATAACAAGTAGTCACTGACAGTTGTATCCTCTCTAAATTGCCCCACTCTCCTTTCAAAGTCATCCAAGATGGTGGTCCACAGGGCATACTGTGGCAGTGAATTCCACAATTTGAGCATGCATTGTGTGAAAAAATTCTTCCCTTTATCTGTCCTGAACAGCACACCATTCAAATTAATAGGATGATTCCAGGTTTTACTTTCATAAGTATATTAATATTACAATACTCAAACTATACTAATTGGAATTGTACAATAATATACTTTCTCTACATAATGCATTGTTTTATGAATAGTCATCTTTTACAGTCAGCTCTCCATATCCATGGGTTCTCCATCCACAGATTCAACCAACTATGGTTCAAAAAGCAAACCTTGGTTTTGCCATGTGCCAAGCATTATGCAGACATACCCTGCTGTAGCCTCCTACCATTTCATAGATCCTCAGGCTCTCTCTGGCATTGAGTTGTTAACCATTTTATGAGGGGCACCATCTAACTAAGCCACTGTACATAATGGGACTTGAGCATCCATGGATTTTGGTGTCCAGGGAGGGAGGGAGGGAGGGAGCTGAAACCAAACCCCAGTGGATACCAAAGGCCCACTATACTCTTTAAGCTAAAATGATCAGATACTAGCTTATATTATGGTCAGCTGAAGGAGCAGCAGCTGTAGTCAGGTAATTTCCACAAGGTCTGGACACAGCTCTCACCAGAGTCAGCTCCCTTCAGCTAACAAACACCATTGTTGACGCCATCAGACTTTCCACTGTGCTTAGATCCAGATCTCTAACCTGCTGAATCACTGCTTGCTACCTCTGTAATTAAGAACTTGCTCCTGAAGTTTGCTTTTCCTTTTGCCTTCCAAATGCTATTCTTTCCATGGTGTATTTTCTTTCAGTCCTGCACGGCTGGTGAGGAGACAAGAGAGAGCTTTCTTGAGGGCTCCTACCAGGCAGTGGAATTTCCTCCCATGCAAGGCTTGGTTGGTCTCGATCCATATGGAGAGGCGGGATACAAATAAATAATAATAAAAAATTTTTTAGAGCTTTGGCTGTGAACTGCTTATGCAGAAGGATCTTTTAATAAGGTACAACTGTACTTTCATCTTTTTTGTTATGGTTTAAATATGTTTTAGACTGTTCTAAATGATTGTTTTTAAGAATATTGCTTACTTAATGATTCTAAAAACATTTTAATGATACATTTTTACATGTGGTTTGTTTTAATCTATGCTGCAAGTCATAATCAATTCTTTATGTTTTAATCTAAGCTGTAGTTTGGTGGGGAGCTAGAGCTCTCTGGCTGAAAAATTCTAAATATCTCTCCCTAAACTATAAATCCCAGGATTTTGTACGATGGAGTACAGTTAAAGTGGAAACAAAGCACTGTAATTATGTATTGTGAAAGGCCAGAGACATTCAGCTTATATTGGCCATATGCAAATAGAGAGTGTGGCAATTTTCCATATCAAGATTTTGAAAAACTAAACATGGAATTTGGAGACTACAGAAGGGTTTGAGGATCCATGATTTCCTTGTGAAAGCAAAAAGAGGTCTCAGAACCTGCATGGCATTCTAAAGAATATTCAAAGCTGTTGTTTTTATGTACCTTCAAGTCATTATAAACTTATGGCAACCCTAAGGTGACCTTATCATGGGATTTTCTTAACAAGATTTGCCCTCCTCTGAGACTGAAAGAGTATGACTTGCCCGCCAGGTTTCCATGGCTGAGAAGGAATTCAAACTCTGGTCTCCAGAGTTGCATTCTCAGTGTGGTAACCACTATACCAACACTTGCTCCATCCAAGCTGTAGCACTGTCAAAACTATATATTTATAGATCAAGTCAATGCAGGCTTAGTGTCCACTGAAAGCACTGAATAAACTGCCAAATATTTTCCATAGAACAAGTGGACTGTAACTACAAGAAGCACAGAGACCAATATAGGCTATTCTGAACTTCCAAACAAATTAAAGTGGTTTTTTACCTTTTCTTCCAGATCTTTCAATGTTTCTTTGCAATCTTCCAAGTGTGTTTCAATCTCAACAGGAACTATCGTATACATGTCAGCGTACTTGATCCGTAATTTCTCCATGATCTGCTCAAGAGTTTGCTTCTGAGTACCGATTGCTCTTTGAATCTCCTAAGAGACAGAAGAAATTAATAGTATGGTTGCGGAGGTGGTTCTCACCATCTTTCGGAGGCAGTTACAAAGCTGTATTTTGATTATGTAGCCAGGCAGGGTAAACCTGAGAGATGCTCACTTTGTTTAGTCATGACGCTTTTCAGTTCACCAAGAATAAATTAAACCTGATACCATTTCATTGTCCTCTCAGGTCTTGTTGACAAATGAAATAATATCTTGAGTACATAAGAACACCTCTATGATTAAGCTTTGAAGCATGTTTCAGAAGAAACAGCTAAAACAATTTCCAAAATTAGGATCCAGCAACAATAAAACACAATTAAAAGCAAGAGAACAGGAATATTCACTTTTGTATCATCCCAGTGAAAAGATCAGTGCAGAACATTTGGTTCCAATTCTATGTGAAGAGTATCACTTTCATGAGGTAAAAAAGAACTTGACAGTTGATGACTATTTGTGGCCTAGAAATTTAATCTGATCTACATCCTCTAACAGAAGTAACTGAAAGAAATTGTATTTCAGGCCAAATTCTTTTTGGACCTCCTGTTAGAAAACGCATTTTATTTGAAATCATTTAGCCTAATTCTGAGGCATTTCAGTACTGAAACATTGGATGCTGGCATCCAAGACAAAATATGTTACAAAAAAAAATGAGAAGGGGAAGGGGGAACTTTGTTCCTTTCACTACCAACAAAAAGGCTAACTATAACAGTGCCATAAAGTGGAAGCTGGAGGTTCTAATGTCAGCAGTGCGGTGAATTTGCTCTGGATTTTTCTCTTAACTTTAAAAAAGCTATATCCAGCATGCTAAGAACTATTCTCAAGATAGGTTTAGCACCTTGGACAGATCTTTTAAAATTCAGATCAAAATACAGAGTGGACTTGCAGGCTATAATATGGCGCAGGTCAAGGCTGTTTGATAGCCTGTATCTCTCTGTATGAGCTCACCCTGGCTCTGAGATCTTCAGGAAAGGTCCTTCTTTCAGTCTCACCACCATCACACGCATGGGTGATAGGGAAGTGAGAGATGGCCTTCTTGGTGGCAGCCCTAGACTCTGGAACTCTCTTTCCCAGGGAGGACAGAATGGGCCCCTCCTTGTCCTTCCAGCAGCAGGCTAAAAACTTTTTATTCAGGCAAAGAAAGTTTTCAAAGAATGGGCCAGTGGATGCTATACTATTTTAACTGTAATTGTTATCATGTTTTTATCTCTTTTGAACTGTTTTAATTCTGTAACATTTTAATTCTATTTTAATATGCATTATTTATGTTTAAGTTGTATTGTTTTAAAGTGTAAGCTGCTTTGAGGCCCAATGTTGGGTAAAAAGTGGGACAATGATTATGATGACAATGATAATGGCAGCCGTACTGGAGCTACTAGCTGCCACTCATGCCATGTTTCAGTGGTGCAAATGTTTCTTGGTTGAGACAGCAGAAAAACTACTGGATTGCAATGACAATAATGCCAAATGAGTTTTTCAGTAATTCCTCACATGTGATGTAGTGGGCTGTCCTTTACAGAGGGAATTTAAAGAAGAGGCTAGTTAGCCATTTGTCAGGAATGTGGTAACTGTTACAGACTTCTACAGCGAGCAGAGGGTTGGACTAGATGACTTCTACAGGATATGTGAAATCTAAAATTGCATTTCCTGACCAGTGGAGCAAGGTAACAGAGTGGTTATGTTATGTTCCTATAGCTGACTGTACAGTGGCAAGCATATTCTCCTCCCAGCGTCTTGAAGAAAGATGTAATTGCTACGCATCCAGTTAAAGGAATGTAACTGGATGCTGTTCTGCCCCGTCTCCTGGCCAGAAAATGGCTGTGTAGGGGTGGCTGCAGCAGCTTACAAAGTGAGTTTTGGAGCAGAGTTTGGACACCGCACAGTTGGTAGAGAATTCAAACCTCTACCAAAAAAAAGCGAGTTACATAGGTGTAAAGCTCATTTTACACCTTTATAAGCCACTAATAGGATACTAGCCACAGTTTTTAAAGTAAAGGGCAGAAAAGCAAATCATTTCCTTTTTTTGCATTAGGTTCATGGACCACCTGAAGCACATTCATGAACCACCGGTTAAGAACCACTGCACCAGAAGTCTTATTTCCATTTTAAATTAAAATAAAATGATTATGGGAAGAACTATATCTCTAGATTCAGAATTTCCCAGCTAAGCTGCTATCATAAAACAACCTGACAACAGAAATTTTACAAACCTCAAGTTTTGCTGCCTTTTCTTTAACATTTTCTCCACCTAAGCTGTGAAGCAAAGAGAGTGTACGCTGTAAGAAATTCTTCACGGCGTTTATTTCCTCATTAATTTTTGCCCGAGCTTCTTTCTCCAACTGCACAGCTTCCTTTTGTTTCTGAACTTTTTCACAGAGCCTGTAAACATCACATTGGGAATTATATTAAGTGAAAGCATCAGTGGAAAGCAGAATCTGAGTTTTAGAAGATGCCATTGCCTGTACTTTCTAGATGTATTAGATGGAAATTCTCACCACTCCTAGCCAGAACACCGAATGGCTATGCTCTCTTAGAATGATGAAATATATAGTGTAACACATCTGGTGAAGGCAGTATATAGATTTCTCAGAAATACGTTATGCCAGACTAATCTTATCTCTTTTTATGATAGAGTTACGAGCTTGACAGATGAAGGGAATGCTGTGGACGTAGCACATCCTGATTTCAGTAAGGCCTTTGACAAAGTTCCCCATGACATTCTTGCAAAGAAACTAGTAAAACGTGGGCTGGACAGAGCTGCTGTTAGGGGGATTGGTAATTGGTTGACCGACCAAACCCAAAGGATGCTCACCAATGGCTGCTTTTCATCCTGAAGAGAAGTGACTAGTGGGGTGCCACAAGGTTCTGTCCTTGGCCCAGTGCTGTTCAACATTTTTATCAATGACTTGGATGAAGGAATAGAGGGCATGCTCATCAAATTTGCAGATGATACCAAATTGGGAGGGATTGCTAATACGCCCGAGGACAGGATCAAAATTCAAAATGACCTGGATAGATTGGAGAGCTGGGCCAAGGCGAACAAAATGAAATTCAACAGAGAGAAGTGTAAGGTCCTACACTTAGGTAGAAAGAATGGAATACAGAAATATAGGATGGGGGACACGTGGCTGGATAGCAGTACCTGTGAAAGGGATCTAGGAGTCTTCATAGACCACAAGCTGAACATGAGTCAGCAGTGTGATGTGGCAGCCAAGAAAGCCAATGTGATTCTTGGTTGCATCAATAGGAGTATGGTGTCTAGATCGAGGGAGGTAATGGTACCACTTTAATCTGCATTGGTTAGGCCTCATTTGGAACACTGTGTCCAGTTCTGGGCACCTCAATTCAAGAAGGATATCGACATGCTGGAGCAAGTCCAGAGGAGGGCGACCAAAACAGTGAATGGTCTGGAAGCCATGCCCTATGAGGTGCCACATATATTTAGTCTACAGAAGAGAAGGTTAAGAGGGGATATGATAAATATTTGAAGGGATGTCATGTCGAGGAGGGAGTGGACTTGTTTTCTGCTGCTCCAGAGACCAGAACAAGGAGCAATGGATTCAAGCTGCAGGAAAAGAGATTTCACCTGAACCTCAGGAAGAACTTCCTGATGGTCAGAGCTGTTTGGCAGTGGAATATGCTGTCTGGCAGTGTGGTGGAGTCTCCTTCTTTGGAGGTTTTTAAGCAGAGGCTGGATGGCCATCTGTCAGGAATGCTTTGATGGGTGTTCCTACATAGCAAGGGATTGGACTGGATGGCCCCTGTGGTCTCTTCCAACTCTATGATTCTATGATGTATCACCACCCTCTGGGTTTCATGGGTCTAAAACACCAATGTCCATTCCAATCATTATTTCTCTTTGGACGTCTCGCTTTTAAAAAAAATGATTTTATCTAGGGATCAGGGATGTAAATATTCATTTATTTCATTTTCTCACACAAGATGAAAAAATAGACAGGTGTCTCTGCAATGGAGAAGACTGCAAAAAAAATTTTGTCCATTTAAAAAAAAAAGCTTTTCACATTTGGGGACTTTTTTTTTTGTTGAAAACTTTAGCAAAGGAGGAGTTTCCTGCATTGAAATTTGGTTTTTTGTGCAAAGTAAGGGATTTATGCAAAGCATGTTTAGCACAAAATACTAATGTTTTGTGCAAAAAAGAGGATTTGATGCCAAAACCTCTGTGTATATGTGCCCTCAAGCAGCCTGTCGACCTATGGCAACCCCATGAATTTGAAAGGGTTTTGCAGGAAAGGAATATTCAGAGGTGGTTTGCCACTGCATTCCTCTGAAATAACATACTATACCTGGGATTCTTTAGCTGTATCTCTTCCAAGTACCAACCAGGAGAGATAAGACAGTTCTAGTGCCTTCAGGGTATTTAGGCCTACTTTATTGGGGGAGAGGGGGTACTCAACAACTTTTTTGAAATATTGACAAAAAGAAGTACTGGGATGTGGAAAATATTCAGCTGTTGATTTTTCTTCTAGCAGAATGTCTTGAAACGTGGTTTATCATTCTTTCTGAGATTCTTTTTTGATTATTTGAACACCACATTTTGCTTTTTAAAAAAATTCTCAGTTTTTTGAAAGCTGAACAGAAAACCAGATATACAAATACTGTGGCAATTAAGTTACTGATAAACAACTTAATTGATTTGTTACTATGTATACAATGTATACCAAAGGGTTGTCAAATTTGTGACCGCAAGTCACATGTTGTCTAAGTCTCCCTCTGATCCTTCCTAGGCACAAAAGCCCCATATAGTACTCTCAGAAGCCTGGAAGGGACTGCTTTGCCATGCAAAAACTAATTCAATCCCTCTGGGCAGGAACATTTGTATGGCAAGCTGTAGCCTTTTGAAGCTTCTAGGGGTACTATTTGCCACATTTTCAACAAAAAAAGTGGAAGATGTAGTCCAGCATAAGGAAAAATAATTGAATTCGATGAGAGGAGCTTCAAATCAATTGGAAGCTGGTTATAGAGCGGGTAAAAGGAAGGTTATAGTAGTTCCGGTCTAAGAGGGGGATGAATTGAAGAATTATATAATTTTATCAGATAATGTGTATTAGATAATTAAATATATATTTAGACAAGTGAAGCTTTCTTTTTGTTTTAAGAACTCTAAATATAAAACAATATAATATAGACACACAACTATAAAAAGATAATGCACAAATTATAGGTTCAGTTGAAACACTGGAAAGCAGATTAGACTTGAAGAAAGCATAGATAAAAGGATAGTAGGCAGAGGGAAAGGGGACAGAAAGGGAGGATGGGGTGAGAGAGATGAAGGGAGAGAAGATAAATTTCAATACAAACAACAATAGATTATAGGATGGGAGGGAGTTTGAAGGGAGGGGAATAGAGGTTTTATATATTCAAAATATTTGACAAGATTTAAATCTCAATAATTGTGTTAATTGTATGTAGATAATTTGCATATTTGTGATAGATGAAACTAATTGTGTAAAGAATGTAATATTGAGATATATATTACTAAATGTTTGAAATAAAAATTAATTTAAAAAAAACACAAAATAATCCGTAGGCTCACCTAGGGGTTGTCCACCCTTAATTTATACTTACTCTTTTAGTCGTTCTTGCATGACCTGAATTTCATGCACAAAAGGAATGTCTTCTTTCTTCCCAGAAGGGCTTTCAATAACACCCAGGATGAGCCTTAAGCGTTGACGTATTAAATGCAGCAACAAGTTCTCAGCATCCACACTTTCCTTGAAATAGTTTGCACTTTCTAGAAATTCCTCCAGTTCTTCTTTGGTGGCACTCTCTTTCTCTTTGGGGTTTTCGGGTAGTTCTTCCTGAAGATTGTCTAGAATGATTGTTTCTCGTTCCATCTAAAGAGACAGATAACCACAAGGGCAGAAGAGTGAGTTGCTAAGGCTGTGATCTTACATGCACACTTTCCTGGGAGACAGCACCATCAAATATGCACCATTTCACACTTATTTCTGAGAAAACATGAATTAAGATTGCTCTCAGTAATGCATTTGTTTAAAGAAAAAGTATAGTGGTTGTGATTATTGCTTTGATCAGATGTTTCCTGTGCAAAATAAATTCACGTACAGCTGTAGCCTGCACCAAAACGTTGGAGTATGAAATGCTTCACAATACTGTGTCCTTCCTTCCTTCCTCTGTAGGCTAGTAACTTTTCTGGACTTATTTGAAAGTCGCTATAGCACCATTAAATTCAGCAGTCATTGTATCTACCAATGCTGTTTTGGGGTGTATTAAGATACAGCAGCCAAAAAGGTCTGTAAACTGACAGCCCTCCAGGCTTTTTAATAGACTAAATACTGAGTAGTAATGATGAACTGTGTTTGCTGTACGTCTTCAAGTTGTTTCTAACTTATGGCAACCCTAAGATGAAGCTATCATGGGATTTTCTTGGCGAGATTTGTTCAGGGGGGGTTGCCATTGCCTTCTTCTAAGGTTGAGACAGTGTGACTTACTCAGGGTCACTCACTGGGTTTCCAAGGCTGAGTGGGAATTCAAACTCTGTTCTTCTAGCAACCTAGCCCAACAATCAAATAACTATACAATGCTGGCTCTCCTAATGATGAAATTATACATTCATAAGTAATGTTCTTTTTGGTTTGCTGGGAAGTTCTTGTTCTCAGCACCTAAAGAGGCAGTAGTTTTCATGCTAAAATTCACTTTAAGTAGCAAGACTGCCTTCAGTAGAATCCTGGCTATGGAATATTTCATATGTCCCATGTAAAAATGGCATTGCCACTTACTGCACAGAACTTATAAAGCATTTTCCTCCAAAAAGCCAAACCTATATCACATTGCAATATAGGCATAGCTTGGATGTAACTACAGACAAATAATTAGTTCTCTATAATTAACATCCTTTTCCCACTAACTAAGGCATAGCTAAGTTACACTAAGGCTGTAATTTAATGGAGAATAAGTTAACACTTTTTCTACAGTAACTGAGTCTGTTCTAGTTACAAGGATGTTACAGCCTCACCACTTAGGTGAGTGGGTTGGATAATAGACTGATTGCTTTCGAATGGTTTGCTTAAAACCAGCTTTAAGTTACTCATCAGTTACTTTTGAATAATGAGCAAATAAAGCATCTACCATTAAAATGGTAATTAACTATTGGGGTACTCGGAAATGTAAATGTAACTAACTTTCCATATTCTGAATATATATTACAGATAGAGGAATTACAAAGTTAACATGTTGTAACCCAATCTTCAATATAAGAGGCACAATGGAGCAATCCAAAGGACTATCTAGTCCAGCATCTGTTTCCTGCCGCGGCCAAACCAGTTGACTGTGATGAGTTACGAAGGGCTGGCAAATAACTCATTGTAGTTACTGTTACCATGACTCTGGGTGCACCATGTTGCATTGCTTGTTGCTAATGTGTTAGGTAAATGTTAAAGGTCTCCTATCCCCACACTCCTGCATTGACACCACCTTTACAAAAAATAATCTTTTTTTTTTTTTCATTTTTCATTCAGTCACAAACAGGCACATATACCATTTCTCTCTCTGCTCTGCAAGAAGGCTAGAAATGCTTTGGAACACTGCTCAAAAACACCCAGAGGAATGCACATAAGCACAGCAAGATACATAAGGTACAGCAACATGCTGAAATTAATATGTTGCTCCTTACACAGCAGTGGTTGGTGGATCCCACAGAGTGGGAGCAAGAGCCAGAAGCAACTGCAAGGGCCATCTAGCTAACCTCATGTCATGCAGGAACGCTCAACTACGGTACTCCTGAAAGAAGCCCATCCAAACTCTATTTAAAGCCCTCCAAAGAAAGAAGAGTCCAGTATCCTTCGTGGTGGTCTATTCCCCTCCCAAAGCAGTTCCTACAATATAGAATTTCTTCCTAATGTTTAGACAAAATCTCTTTTCTTGTAATTTGAATTCATTGATTTTTCTAGCCTCTAAAGCAGCAGAAAATATCACCTCATCATCTATCTGGCATCCCTTCAGGTATTTAAATATAGTTGGCCTTCTACATTTGCAGGTTCAATTTTCAGAGATTTGATTATCTGAGAGTTTCTCCAACCCCTACCTTCAAGCATTTCTTTTCTGGGGAATCTTCTCTTTCGCTGGTTCCAATCAGGCTGCACAGCCCTTTAAAAACCCACCTCTATTCCTCCACCTACTCCACCAGCTGCTGCCTGGTCACCTAAGGATGGCTCAAAGCCCAATTTCTCAGCACTACAAACCCTCTAGGGATGCACCCTCCAAACCCAAGGAAGGAGGTGGGCGAGAGAGAGGAAGTGGCCCACCCCCTTCCCTCTCCTTTCTCTGACTTGGTTTGGATCATGGGTGTCCATCCTTCCCACCATGCCTCGGCTCCCTTCCCCCTACCACATTTTGATATTTAAGTTTTTTCCACTTCTGTGGGGATCTTTTGCCCCTAACTCTAGTAAATGTAGAGGATTGACTATATAAGCTATCATATCACCTCTCAACCTTCTCTTCTCCAAGCTAAACTTACTGAGTTGCCTAAGCCATTCTTCATAGAGTGTGACAGTATGGTAGTAAATTCACTTTGAGATCTGTCCATTGTAGGAATTATCCAAGGTGCTAAATGATATGCCCCAAATAGGTTCAGCACCTTCGTTAGTTCCACTGAAGTGTGGACTAAAGTTGGAATGGATTCACCACTTCACTGAAACAGAAGCCACCAGTCACCAATGTCTTAATACACTACTTCCAGGCTCTGGTCTAATCTGACTGGCAGTTCTCTCCAGGGTCTCAAGGCTTTCCTATCTGTTGGTCCTTGATCCTTTCAACTGCCATCTACTCTGGGACTTAGCTATAGTCCCTCCCAAAGGTAAGTTAAATTTGAATTAAAATAATATGTCAGTCATCAAGCTTGAAATTACTGTCCATTTGGGTGTGTGCATATGTTTCCAAAAACTCACTTCTTCACTGATAGATTTCCATTCCTGGTTCTGTTCTTCACATATGCCCTCCCATTCTTTTGCAGTGTTAAGTAGACAAAGCCACTTTAGCCACAGTGTTGACACAATGACGTCCATCAGCACATGATCATCTTCTTTGCATATCAAGCTCAGGTACCCTGAATCTTGCCTCAACTTCATTAGATCCTCTTCGGTTGAAACTAGTCGAGAAACCAGGATCTTTAAGGGAAAAAAGAGTGTAAACAATAAATTCTCATGATTTACATTTATATGTATTTCTACTCAAAAGAAAGTTCTGTTGAGGTCAGATGTAAACTTGTAGCCTCCCCTTCTTTTCTTTTAAAAGTCTATCTTAGAGATCACTGTATAGCCCTCAAGAAGACTTGTTTAAAAATAAAATAACGAAGCTGCTATAAATACTTCAAAAGCTAACAGTAGAACAATTAATTGAAATATATCATTAACAACCAATTAACAGCAGTACCTCTGGCAGTGAACCTGAGCAGAATGTGACTGTCTAAAGTTTATTTTAGTTATTTATTAAAATATTGATATCCTGCCCTATAACTGAGGATCTCGGGGCAGTTTAAAACCATAAACAATAACAGTAATTTTAAAAAACTAAAAACATACTTGTCAGGATGCAGGGCTCCTGTTATAAGTACTTGCTGGACGTATATTAGAATAGATTAGGCAGCTAGTGTAGGCATTGCTAGAATCAGCTACAGCGCTACAAAGTATTAATTGCCAACTATTGATTGCAACTATATGTCAGTTTGAAGCTGGTTGTGTATTGCAGTGTATCCAATGGTTAATTGCTTTATTGTCCACTGCTACAGTATATCTGGTTGAGGGGGAGAGATCAGAGGGGGAAAACAAAGGTATCAAAAATGTATTGCGAGAAGTGGAAATGCTCAAAGATAAGAAGGCAAAACACGTTCTAGCCTCAAGGAAGTCAGATGTGTAAACAACAATTGTGAGTCTGGGTAAATATCTAGAACAGTGAAGTGATGATCCTCCCCAATCACAGCTTTCTGCACCTGAATTTGTATGGAAGGGTATAAAACCGGTAACCGCCATGTATACTTTAGTCTCAGAAACTTCATATAGAGTGGGCTGTGTTGCTTGCTCTGCTACAAATAAACACTCCTGTTAACTCTGAATAACTTCATAGAGTGCAAGTTATCCAGGTCATGACAACATTATATCATTTACCTGCTGAAACCATTCAATTTAAAACTAGGTAAAACAATTTAAAACCATGCCAACCACGGTACATGTGCAAATTGGATTAGGTCCTGAAGACTTTAACAAAAAGTTGTGTTTTGACTTGGTACCGAAACGACACCAGCACTGGTGATAATCAGGCCTCCAAGGGGAGGTCACTCCATAAGAGGGATGTCCCTGCAGTGAAGGCTCTCTCCCATGTCTTCCTATCATTTTTCCCTCCCCACAGGCAGGACACAGATATGGACCCACCTAATAGACCACAGCTCCCAGGCTCTCAGGGAGAGTTTCATTCCACAGCAAGGGGTAACCTCCAGAGAGGCTATGCTTCCATGTAGTCACCTGCTGAACATTAAACTGTTGCCACTGTATCTAATTCAACTGCAGTATAGATCAGTTTTAGAGAATTATTGATGATTATTATTCAGCTATTATGTATAAAGCAAAGATGTACCAACCAGATTATATCCAATCTATTTTCGTTTCACATGCACTCACTCCCAATACTTTCTGCACCGTTATGTATTTTTTAAAATACATGGAAATTTACATTAATTTTTTGTATGCAACATTTCCTAATGTGTTTTCGGACAAATATTTCCCTATTACATACATTTCTGTGTGAATTTCCCCCTAACACTTGTATGTATTAGTAGGCAAGATTCCTTATTAAATGTATTTTTGTATTAATTTCTGCAGAGTATGGAAAAGTTACTTTTTGGATAGCTTTCAGAATTCCTAATCAGGCAGCACAGCCAGTGGCCAGGTAGCTAGGAGATTCTGTAAGTTGTAGTTAAACCTTTTCTACATTCTGAATTTTTGAACCAAGTACTGCATCCTAAGATCTGAAGTACAGAATCTGAGGGTTATAAGCATGTTGTAATCTGGGAAATACAAAGTAGATCTCATTTCAAAATGCAAATCATATCTAATGTGAAATATTTCAAAAAAAGGTAAAAAGCTCCATATAAACACGATGAGTGTTATTGTTATTATTAACCTTACCTTGCTTTGTTCTGACTGCTCTAAAGCTTCTTTATAAGACAATGGAATATGGCCCAAAGCTTTCTGAAGCACTTTTTCCACATCTTTAAGATTAGCACATATCATATCTTTGGATTTTTTGAAGTGTTGGTATGTTTCCAAACATCTATGGATGCAATAGTATTAAAGTATTAGTATTAAAAACAGTTAAAATGTATCTCTTTTTGTCATGTAGTTTATCCATAAACAATGTTCTAACCACTTGTTTTTGTGTGTCTTCAAGTCATTTCGGACTTATGGTGACCCTAAGGTGAACCTAATCACGGGGTTTTCTGGGGCTAAGAGTATGTGACCCACCCAAGTCACTCAATGGGTTTCCATGGCTGAGGAGAGAATTGAACTCTGGTCTCCAGGGTCATAGTCTAACATTCAAACCCATACACCACATTGGCTCTCACCTTTAACCACTAGTATAAACTAAATGTGGAATGTGGAAAAAAGAAAAAGCAGTAGATTTTACTAATCTTGTGCAGAGAGGGGCCATATAAAAATAAACAATTTAAAGTAGGACATGATAGAAAATGTTATGACCATATTGGCCATCCTCATCCTTTATCTTCATAATGACTTTACAGGATTTCAGTAGTCTGAGAGATAGCAGGTGGTCCAAGGTAACCACAAACCTATACCAGTTTTCAAAATGGCAGCCATGTTAGTCTGTTTCAGTATAAAATGGAAAAGGGTGGGGAGAATCTAACTGTACTTTCAGACTGATATATTTTATCATGATTGTTTGTGGATTTCAACCATGTCTTTGTGCCTGTGAAGAAGTGGTTTGAAATCTTCAAAAATGCATGGTAAAATAAATCAAAACCTCATGCTAAGAAATAAATCTATTTGAATGATGTGGCTAGATTCTTCTCTCATTCTCTTTTCTTTTTACATCATAAAGCTATTAAGCATAGATTTCATCATCTATATCATCCTACACAGGTAAATAAGGATTTTTTTTAAAAAAGGCACAATAAATACAATAGGGCAGTGTGGGTCAAAAACATTTCTACCAAATGATTCTTTGCTCTGAAGCACTAACATTTATCCAGCACTCTGTTCTTCTGGATATGTGGAACACTCTCATGCTGTATGATTCCACTTTAGGTGTCATTGTCCTATCCAATGGGATCTTGGGAATGACAGTTTAGGGAGGAGCACTTAGAATTCTCAGCAAAGCACTCCTGTGTCTCACCATACTACAAATCCCAGGATTCCACTGGAGGCAGCCATGGCAGTTAAGGTGGAGTCATAGTGCTGTAACTGTGTGAAAGGGCCTCAGGTGAACCTTGACTTCATGTTGCTGTAATCTGATATCAAGATGACCCTATGAATGAGACTGCCAAGAGCCCTAGTCATCAACAGCCCTGCACAGGTCATGCAAACCCAGAGTTATGCTGAGGAGTCAGAATAAATGTGCTGTGTCAAACAGCTCTAGGGCAGCAGTACTAGTGTGTATGTGGGTGGGGGGGTTACACGAATGGAGGAGCTCTCAGAGACAATGGCAGTAGCTTTTAGCTCACTTGTTAGAAACTGCACAGAAGCCAGCAATGGTAAATACTCCTGAATGTCTTTTACCCTGAAAATCCTACAGTGAGAAAAACCTCTGCTAATAGCAGAAAATTAAACTGAGAAGGAGCATAGCTATGGTGCAACACATGGTTAGACTTAAATCCCTGAAGGCAGCAGATCCTGTCCGATCTTGGAAGCTAAGCAAGGTCAGCCCTGGTTAATATTTGGATGGGAGACTGCCAAATAATACCAGGCACTGTAAGTTCCTTCAGAGGAAGGAACTGGCAAACTATGTCTGACTGTTCCTTGCCTAAGAAACCCCTATGAAATTCATGAGGTCACCATAAGTTGACAGATGACTTCAAAGTATAACATACACAGCATTCTATTTTGGTTAGAGTACACTGGCACTCGGATTATCCATCTTCCAATACCCTCTGAGCCACTCAGTGAATTTGAGCCAGTCATCGTTTTCTTTCTTTCTCTCTCTCTCTTTTTTTTTTTTTTGAGAGTCAGCAGTTTGGGTGTTCGACTAAAACTCTGAGAGACCAGGGTTTAAATCCCCATTAGGCTATGGAAACCCACTGGGTGAGCTTGGGCAAGCCACACTCCCTTAAGACTCAGAACAAAGTAATGGCACCCCACCCCTCCTGAAAAAATCTTGCCAAGAAAATCCCATGATAGCTTCTCCTTAGGATCTTCTTAAGTCAGAAATGACTTGAAGGCACAATGCAGCAATACCATGTATTTCCAAGCTAGGGCCCAATCCCCAACATTCCCAAGTAGAACTTGGAGGGATTCCTGTTGGAAAACTATAAATAACATTGAGCTAAAGAATCCAGGGGCCTTTCCATACTACACAGTTATAGTGCTATTATTCCACTTTTGACATCTTGTGGAATCCTAGTGTTTGCAGTTTAGGGAGCGGCATTTACAATTCTCAGCCAGAATGCTCTTGTGCCACAGTAAAGTACAAATCCCAGAATTCCACAGGATGTTGAAAGTGGAATAATAGCACTATAACAGTGTAGGGTGGAAAGGTCCCAGATGTTCAACTAAGCAGGTTCCTATATTCATGAATTGTTGAAAAATGCTGACCTACCTCTGCAAATCAGATTTTCTTTTTTGAGCCCTCTCTCTAATATTAAACCTTCAGCAACAAGATCACTAAGTATTTTTTGCAGCTGCAGGTTGGCTCTTGGTTTAACTTTCTTTTCCAGCATGGCAGTCAATTCTTCTACTTCAGTCTTTGCAGTCTCAAATTCCTCTTGTTTCTGGGAAGTAAAGAGGATAGACTCCTTTTCCAGCTCATCCAAGCTCAGCACAGGCGTGGGGAGAACAGCTTCACACTGATGGAGGAGATCAGTAGCCTTGTGGACAGCTTCATTGTAATGTCTCACAATCCCAAAGGCTTCATCTATGGCATGCTGCACAGGTAAGCAAAAATTTTGACACATAAGAAATGCAAGAAGACAATGTAGGACAAAAAAATGTGAAACTTTTCTACCATACGTTTCTCTGCTCTGAAGCACTAATATTTGCCAGTGTGGCCATGCTTAAAATCCTGTCCTTCTGGATATCAATTTAACACCAGTGCTGTTTCAGTAATATAGGAATATTCTTCCTTCACCTGTCAACCTATTTCCATCTCTTCCTGTTTTCTGAGGGTGGGTGGGGATGTGTGCATTTCACAAACACTTTGGACGACAGGCATTTTAGTGATTTTGTATTGTTTTTGAAGTTTAATTTTTGATTTAAAAAAAAATTCCATAGATTTTAGATGTTGATGTTGGTTGTAACATTTTGTTCTGTAAACCAGTTTGAGCAGCTTTTTAAGCTGAAAAGTGGCATCTGAATGAAGTAAAATAATAACCTCTGCATAAGAGACTACCCGCCACAAACGGCTATGAAAGGTTAGACGGCTATGAAAGAGACAGGCCTGCTTCTCCAGCAACATGCTGGAAAGTGACTCAGCAAATCAGAATTGAGAAAAACTATTTTTTTATATCACTTCCATGAAGCTGTTATATCACAACTCCCATGAATTTCTGGGAGCTATAGTCCAAAAAATTAATTTTATACTGTACAGTTGAACCTACAAATCCATGGATTCTGCATCCACGGAATCAACCAATGACAACTCGAAAATATTCCCCTCCTAAACAAAACAAACAAACAAACAAAAAAGGGTAAACTTTGTCATTTATATAAGGGCTGCCGTTTCACTACATCATTATACATAATAGGACCTGAGCATCCACAAATTTTGGTATCTACAGGGGATCCTTGAACCAAACCTTACTAAGGGCCCACTGTACTGGCTATTTTTCGAAAATTTAAATGCCAGAATACCATTTAAATGAATAGTATTACCTGCTATCCTTCTCACAGCATATATAAAGCAACAATGGGCAGGGGGAAAATCCCTTTCCAGTCAACATTTTAGCAAGCAAGTCTTTCAAAAGATTTTTAAAATTATCATCACAGGAACATAGTGCTCCAGACCTATAATGAAGTAAGTCTTTTACAAAAAGTAGTATGGCACTAATGAACAGGTTGCTTACCTGTAACTGTGGTTCTTCGAGTGGTCATCTGTGCCATCATACACTAGGAGCTTTAGCGCCTGCGCGGTAGCGTTCGGAAACTTCTAGAGCTTGTTCGCTTGGCGGGAACCCCTCCCCCACGCCGGTACTGCGCATGCTCCTCCCGCCGAGCAACGGTCTCTCCTCAGTTCTGTCGTCCGCCGTAGAACCTACAGGGACCTGAGAAAGAGGGGAGGAAGGGCGGGTGTGATGATGGCACAGATGACCACTCGAAGAACCACAGTTACAGGTAAGCAACCTGTTCTTCTTCTTCGTGGTCTCTGTGCCTTCATACACTAGGAGACTGTGTAGCTTACCGGTCGGACGGCGGGTCAGGTCCTACAGCACGGAAGCCAACACCTCACGTCCAAACCGGGCATCTCTGCGCGACCGGCAGTCGAGCCTGTAGTGGCGCACGAAGGTCGATGGTTGGGACCAGGTCGCCACACGGCAGAGTTCATGCAGGTCAACTCCTCGCAGGAGGGCCGCAGAAGTAGCCACCGCTCTGGTGGAGTGGGCTCGAAGCAGGACTGGCGGAGGCTTCCTCGCGAGCTCATACGCCAGTTCAATAGTCCTCACCACCCACTTGGAGAAGCGCTGGGTGGACACTTTTAGGCCCCTCCGACGTCGCCCATAGCAAACAAAGAGATGCGGCGTCTGTCGGAAGGAAGCAGTCCTGTCCTTGTAGAAAGCCAATGCCCGACGCACGTCCAGGGAGTGGAGGGACCGCTCCAACGGTGTCGTCGGGTTCGGGAAGAAGGCAGGCAGGATGATGTCCTGGTTGAGATGGAAACTGGACACCACCTTTGGCAGGAACGAGATGTCAGGTCTCAGGACCACCTTGTCCCTGTGGAAGACCGTGAAGGGCTCATCGGATCGAAGAGCTGTGATCTCACCCGCTCGCCTCGCTGAGGTCACCGCTACCAGGAAGGCAGTTTTCATTGTCAGGAGCCTGTCATCCGAGGTCGCCATCGGCTCGAAGGGCGGCTTCGTCAGCTGCGAGAGCACCAGCGAGAGGGACCACGGCGGTAGCGGCGGCGATACCGGCGGGTAGAGATGATGAAGTCCTTTCAGGAACCGCTTAACGGTATCGTTCCTGAAGAAGGCCGAGGCAGCAGATCGTGGCGGTTGGTATGCCACGATCGCGGAGAGATACACCTGTAGGGATGGAAACGCCAGGCCCTGTTGCCGGAGGTGCAGGAGGAAGTGCAGGACGGTCGAGAGCCCCGCGGGCGATACCGGCTCACTCCTCTCGTTAGCGAAGGTCAGGAAGCGTCGCCACTTGTATTGATAGTTGCGACGGGTGGATTCCTTCCTGGCCGCGACGAGGACGGTACCGAGCACGGGATCGTCTAGTGCGATATCCTCCAGGCATGGAGGGCCAGGCGTGGCAGGTCCGGATGGAGGACTCGGCCGCCGGAGTGGGAGAGCAGGTCCGGTGTCGGTGGCAACCGGAGCAGGTCGTCTCGCGCGGCTTGTAGCAGGGGTGCGAACCAATGTTGCCTCGGCCAGTACGGGGCTACCAGGATCGCGTCGGCTCGGTCGGCGAGGATCTTCGATATCGTCCGGCCGAGCAGCGGGAACGGCGGGAACGCGTAGAGGAGTTCCCCGGTCCACGGAAACTGGAAAGCGTCCCCGATGGAGGCACGATCGTGGCCCGCTCTGGAACAGAATCGGCGACACTTCGCGTTTTCCCTGGTCGCGAAGAGGTCGATCGATGGTTCGCCCCAGCGGTCCCGAATCAGTCTCGAACGCCTCTCCGGAGAGAGACCATTCGTGATGGGATGAGGTGTCCCTGCTGAGGGCATCTGCCGTGGTGTTCTCCTGCCCGGCCAGGTGAACCGCCACGGGATGCGTGTGCAGGCGAATGCACCATTCCCACAGGCCGAGCGCGATGTCGAGCAGGGTCGTGGAATGAGTCCCACCTTGTCTGTTGATGTAGCAGACGGCGGTGGTGTTGTCCGTCAGAATCAGGACCGTGCGCCCCGCCACGGCATGGCGGAACGCCCGTAGGGCTTTCCAGACGGCGAGCAGCTCCAGCGCGTTGATATGGAGAGCGGTCTCGTCGTCGGTCCATCTGTCGCGGACTCTGAGATCGCCGCAGTGGGCACCCCATCCATACAGGGAGGCGTCGGTCGTTACTGTCACCTTCGGTGTCGGCTGTTGGAAAGGCATCCCCGACATGAGATTGCGTCGCGACTGCCACCATCGGAGGGATGAGCGGACGTCTCCCGGCAGCTGCAGTCGGAGTGTCTGTTCGTCTCGCAGGGGGTCGAATATGCGGACGAACCAGTGTTGAAGAGGTCTTGCTCTCAGCCTGGCGAGATATGTCACAGCGGTCGTCGCAGCCATGTAGCCCAAGAGCTGCTGGACGCTTCTCGCAGATAACGTCGGGGCCGTACGAGCGTGAGCGGCGGCCCGGATCAAAGTTTGTGCTCGAGACTCTGGTAGGTACGCCCTGGCGGAGGTCGAGTCGAGCGTCGCCCCGATGAAGTCCAAGATCCTCGCCGGCTCGAGGTGGGACTTCTTCGGATTCACTCGTAGACCAAGGCGGGTCAGGAGTGACAACGTCATGTGGACGTCGTGGTAAAGTCTCTGTTTGCAGGACGCCACCAACAGCCAATCGTCGAGGTAGGGGAAGACGGAAGCGCCCTTCGTCCGCAGGTAGGATACCACCGGGGCCATGCACTTGGTGAAGACCCTTGGGGCAGTCGAGAGTCCGAACGGCAGCACCTTGTACTGGTAACAGGTGTCGTCGACTGCGAAGCGGAGGTACCGTCTGTGCTGCGGGCGAATGGCGATATGGAAGTATGCGTCTCGGAGATCGATGGAGGCGAACCAGTCCCCTCGATGTAGGAAGGGTAGGATCGACGGTATCGTGACCATCTTGAACCTTTTGGGGCGGATGTAGTAGTTCACCCCTCTGAGGTCTAGGATCGGCCGGAGGGTACCGTCGGCTTTCGGTACCGTGAAGTACCTGGAGAAGAAGCCGGTGGTCTTGGCCTCTTGCGGGAGCCGCTCGATCGCCCCTTTCTGGAGGAGGGATTGGATCTCTTCCAGGAGGGCCGGACTCGACGGCGTGGAGTAATAAACGCCGCGAGGAGGAATATCGAGAAACTCGATGGCGTAGCCAAGACGGACGATGGAAAGCACCCAAGAGTCCGTAGTGACATACTGCCACTCCGCTAGGTGTCGAGCGAGAGTCGGTCGGTCTCCGAGCGCTGATGGTAGGCTGAAGAGTGGGTATTGGTGGGTCCTGCCAGGCACGTCAAAACCGAGACTTTGTCTCGGAGGAGGACTTCTTCGACGAAGGCGGGCGCCGCCTAATCGTGCGCCTGGCCGATGAGCCGGAGGACGGTCTCGACTGTCCAGACTGGGCCGAACGCTGGAACGACGAGGTGGAAGATCGTCGCCAGGATGGTCGGAAGGTGGAGGCCCTGCGGGTCTGCGTGGCCGGCTGCAGCCCAATCTTTTTTGCGGTCAGTCTCGCCTTGACGAGATTGTCCAAAGCTTCGTCTGTGGACGAATTGAATAGGCCTTCACCGTCGAAGGGGAGATCTTCAATCCTCCTTCTGGTGTCCTCCTGGATGTCGGCCGGTCGAAGCCAAGCATGGCGGCGGAGGCCGACGGATCCCGCCATGACCCGGGAGGCGATCTCCACAGCGTGCCGGGAGGAGGCCATCTGGTGCCGAGCGATGGAGATAGCCTCATTGAAGATCACGGAGGAGGCTTGGCGGATGTCCTCCGGTACCGCTTCCATCGCTGGTTGCAGGCGATCGAGCACCTTCTTCAGGTATGCCGCGAGGCAAGCCTGAGTGTTGGACAGCCTGATCTGCAAGGAGGCAGCCGAATAGAACCTCCTTGCGTAGGCGTCCAACTTCCTGCCCTCTTTGTCCGACGGGGTGGTGTGTTGCCTGCCGGAGCCTTTCGTCTGCGCGGACTCGACGACCACAGAGTTCGGTGCAGGGTGATTAAATAGATAACCGGCGTTATCCTTCTGCACCCTGTAGAGGTGTTCTAACCGCTGCGGTATCGGCTGAGCCGAGGCCGGTCTATCCCAGGCGGCCTTCACCAGTCTGGATACCCGGGGCAGGAGAGGCAGCGGGGCCGTGGAAGGTCGCTTCTCCTCGAAAACGGAGAAGGCTGGATCGTCGTCCTCCGGCTCCGCATCGGCGATCTTAAGGCCGAGGGTAGTGGCCATGCGGAGCAGCATCGCAGAGAACTGGTGGACGTCCTCTGGAGCAGAATCTGGGATCGGGTCCCCGAATCCCAACGGAGGAGACTCCTGGGAGGCCGCCTCAGACACCTCAGACTCCGCACTCGAGTCGTACGACTCCGAGCTAGGTGAGTCCTCTCGCCGCTCGCTCTCCGGCTCCTTCGTAGTCGCCGCAGGTGTTGCCTTCCTAGGCTTCTCCGCAGCCGGGTCGGTGGTAGCAGCAGCGTCCCGCTTGGGATGGCTGACCACGGATTTCACCCTCTTGGTGGTGACCGGGGTAGTCTGGCAGGCTGACGTCGTCGTAGCCCGCTCAGTCACCATCGACTCCGTAGGGCGCGTCGCCGTTGCCGTGACCCTAGGAGGTGGCGATATCGCCCGATACCGTGGTGAAGGCTCCCTCGCCCTATGATATCGAGGGGAGGGAGAGCGGCTGAAGGAGCGGCGGTCCGACGGAGATCGGCTTCGGCGTCGACGGTACCGAGCCTCGTCCCCTCTAGGCGAGCGCGATTCGCGCTGTCGACGAGGTGACCGGGACCTCCGGAAGGTCTCCCAGCGACTCGGGCCACGATGGTACCGATCCCGGTACGATGGCGAATGCGACCGATAGGAGGCCGGGCGCTCTCTCCACTCAGATTCCCTCGCGTACCTGGCCACGTAGGACGCCGAGGTGTATCTGGAGGCAGACGAGCGAGGTTGTTCCTCTCTTGTCTCCCTCGGAGGCGGCGAGGCCACCGGACGCTCGGAAGAGCGGGACCGGGACCTGAAGGAGGTCGAACGCCGCTCCGGAGAAGCAGAGGGCTCTCTCTGCTGCAGGTCGGCCGACCTGCGACGGCTAAGAGGGCGGTGGCGCTCCTCCACCAGGGTTGGAGGGTCTGCCACAGGCGAGTCCGGGCGCTGTTGGGGAACGTCCTCGATCTCATCCTCCGAGAGGTCGACGGACTCGCCTCGCCCTTTGGAAGGCTGCTGAGTAGGAGGAGGAGTAGGAGGTTGAGCGTCCCCAGCCGGGGAGCGCTTCTTTTCCTTCTTCTTCTTCTTCTTCTCCTTCTCCTTGCCCTTGCCTCCGTCCGGAGCAGGGCGCTTTTTTGCAGGCGTCCCCGTAAGGGGAGCCTCAGCCTTCCTCGCCGTCGAGGATCCTTTTGCTGACTTGGCAGCCGCCGACAGTGTCGGGATCCTCGGTAACGCCGAGATCGGCGTTTTCGCCGGTACCGAGCCCGATACCGACGAGGTGGACGGACGGCAGCCGCCGATACCGTCGATGGCGTGGTCGTCTTCTTGTCGGCCATCTTGGAAGTGGAGGTCTCGTCTATCGCCCGCAGAGACTGCTCCCAACAAAAAGATTTGAGTCTCGCGGAGCGGTTGCGAAGAGTTTGGGGAGTAAAATCCCTACAAATTTGGCAAGTCCGGATATTGTGGGACTCGCCCAAACAGAAGAGACACTCCTTATGGCCGTCGTTGAGGGCAACCTTGCGGCCGCAGGACACGCACTTCTTAAAGAGCGCGGACATAAGACGAAGAAACGCCAAACTCCGAAATCCAAAAAAGACGAAAGCCGAAGGGGGAGTCCGAAAGAGAGGTCAAAGACAGTCCGAAAGTCCGTAAAACCGTGAAAAAACAGCAAGCCAAGCACGACGTGAGAGGAACAAACTAAAGAACCTTCCGTACGCGGCGGCGGACGAGAAAGAACTGAGGAGAGACCGTTGCTCGGCGGGAGGAGCATGCGCAGTACCGGCGTGGGGGAGGGGTTCCCGCCAAGCGAACAAGCTCTAGAAGTTTCCGAACGCTACCGCGCAGGCGCTAAAGCTCCTAGTGTATGAAGGCACAGAGACCACGAAGAAGAAATATGGTTATCACATCCTTATAATGTTAGCTTTAAAAAAAATAAAAATTAACTAAGTACCTTGTTCAACTAAATATATAACCATGGTGTAATTTGGTGCTGAATTACAATAGCATTTTAAGTGGCATTTTCATCGTCTTTTTTTTTAAAGATTCAAAAAGTATTTTAACACTACTTAGAAGGTTGTTTTAAAAACAAAGAAAGACTGATAAAATGGTACCAAAGATTATACTAGGTGTGTGCTACAATCTAATAGGTTCAACAGTATGATACCATTGTCTGTGTGAAAACTGCACCCTTCTAAAAGAAATAAGAGTAGTGCTAGCAAGATATATGTCTCTGAACATCATATTACTTTGTTCTTCTTCTCATATACTCAAAAAGTCAGAACTTCTTCATTAAGAAAAAAGATGAAAGGTACAACATGGAAGAAACATGACAAATATGATACCGTTGTGTGGCTCTCACATACATACAGTGTGCCTCTTCTGGTGCATCTTCAATAACATGAATGCAAGGTCATGCAAAGTGTCACATTCCATTATAGCACATGTGTCAAACACAAGGCCCACGGGCTGAATTCGGCCTGCCAGGTCATTTCCTGTGGCCCATGCAGCTCTCTGAGCCAAATCCCCACATTGCAGGCCTCCAGCTGCCAGTATTCTGAAGAGAGGCCCAGCAGCCAGCACTCGGGATCTACTTCTACTCTGACCGCTCCTCTGTCCAAGTCGCGCCATTAGAGCATTGCTGCAGGTTACCATGGCAACGGCTTGCAAAAGTTGGACAGAGGGGCAATCAGAAGTAGAAGTAGATCATGAGTGCAGGCTGCTGAGCCCCTCTTCAGAATACTGGCAGCTGGGGGCCCACAATGTGAGGATCAGGGTCACCAGGTACAGAGGGTAGCAGGAGGGCAGAGAGAGGCACAGGGGAGGGGGCAGAAATAGGAACAGAGAGGTTCTGGGGAGTAGAAAGAGGCACAGAGAGGGTCTGTAGGCAGAAAGAGGCACAGAGAGGGTCTCAACTGGGACCAAAAAGTTAAAGGTAATATAATAACCAGTGCTTGGTAATATTTGTCTGATGATTAAAAAAAATAACTTTCCGTTTTCAAAACTCATTTTTCAATAAATTGTACAATAGTTGTACACTTGAATATCTGCTTGCCATTATTTTTCTTAGACTTCTAGTTTCAGAGCTAGGTTTCAGAGCTAAAACCAGTAATAATCAAATGCAGAGGCAATTATTTAATATGATAAAAGAGTAGATACATTTATATAGTCTATATATAGTTTATATACAACTGGCCCTTTGAGGGCAACCATAATGCTGATGCAGCCCAAGACGAAAATGAGTTTGACAACTCTGCATTACAGTCATGGATGCAACGGGTGCATCTTTCCCACTGCAGGTTCACATACAATGAGCCCACTGACTACAATGAGATGCAGTGGTTCCTGGAACATATACAGTGGGCATACTGTATGAGCAAATGAACCATGATATCCTTGTCCAGAGGCAGCCAAGATGTATACAAAAGTTAACAGTACCAAAGTTTGGAAAAGTTACTTTTTGGACTAAAACTGTGGCAATCCTCCTGGTGCTCATGATGGCTGGGGAATTTGGGCAGTGGAAGCCCACAAATCTATTTTCCGAGCTCTCACACTGTCAACACTTCTGCACACATTGACCACGATCCTGGCTGGGGCATTGTGAGAGCTATAGACCATCCAAAAGTATTGTTTTCTCTACTGAGTTGGGCTTCTGCCATCGGCCAGATGGATTTGGAAGTCCTTGTTAGTATCATAGCCAAAAGCTTCAGCTATCCAGAGCAGAAAAAGAATCCACTTGTCTTGGTTTCCTTGTTTGATACTTTTTGCATTAGCATGGCAGTCTGAGACTAGGAAAAGATATGAAGGCTGACAACGGACTAGGGGAGTGAATTTTCCTCTACTGCTAACCTGCTTGTACAGTTCTTATAGCTATGTCTATGGGGAGGCAGGAAATGAGTCATGCTTGCATACTTTGATTTTCTGTTTGGTTCTGCACTATATAACCCTTGAAAATCCATCTTCTTGCAGCCTCAGTATGGGGAGTGTGCAACCCAGACCAAGTGCACCATATGAGGAACAGCTTCAGAACAGGTTAGGGATCTAGATATGTTTAGTCTGCAGAAGAGAAGGTTAAGAGGGGACGTGATAGCCATGTTTAAATATTTGAAGGGATGTCATGTAGAGGAGGGAGCGGGCTTGTCTTCCACTGCTCCAGAGACTAGGACAAGGAGCAATGGATTCAAGCTGCAGGAAAGGAGATTCCACCTGAACTTCAAGAAGGACTTCCTGATGGTCAGAGCTGTCCGGCAGTGGAATATGCTGCCTCGGAGTGTGCTGAAGTCTCCCTCTTTGGAGGTTTTTAAGGAGAGGCTGGATGGTCATCTGTCGGGAATGCTTTGAGGTGGGTTCATGCACAGCAGGGGGTTGGACTGGATGGCCCTTGTGGTCTCTTCCAACTCTATGATTCTATATACTAGCAATGCAGAATTTGATTGTTGGCCAGGGATAGTCTGGGCAGAATTAATCTGAAGGTCCAATTCTATCACTGGCTCTGAGAGGATGCTGGACCCATCAGTGAAGGGACTGGAATGCTTCTCTGCTGTGTGCCATATGCTGTATCATTTACCATCAAAAAGGCTTATCTTACAGCAGTAACATATATTAGTGTTAATTTTATTTTTTTTATTTTTTATTTATTTGTATCCCGCCTCTCCATATGGATTGAAGCGGCGAACAACTTACAAATAGCATGTATTTCGAAACATTTCTATACATGCCCCCAACAAGTTCGGTACTCATTTTACCAACCTGCGAAAGGATGGAAGGCTGAGTCAACCTTGGAGCCAGGCAGGATCAAACTCACAACCTTGTGGCTTGCAGTACTGGCATTTAACCACTGCGCCACCATGGCTCCTTTAATCACCAAAAGAACTCCTGGAGAGATGTGAAAATACACTCAGTTCCAGAAGAGAACATTTTCCAAGCAAACAAACCCTGAGACTACTTACCAAACGTGTAGCACTATCAGATTTCAACTGTTTTTTCAGATTTTGCAGCATCCCTAATTCTGTCCCCCAAATATCAGGGAGGTGACATTTTTCTTCCCGAGACCCTTGTTTTAATAAGTCTTCCACAGCACAACATTCTGCTTCTGCAGCATCTTCAAGGACTTTGCAGTACATCTTTTCAGAGGGAATCATCTGAACTTCCAAGTCAAGCAGAAGGGGCTGTCTGAACTCAGACTGAATTTGCTTTAAGGTCACTATGCTATGGTGAAGCATGCTCTGAAGCCCTTGTTCGTTTCGGCATTTTTCTTGAACAGCCAATATCTTAGACTGGATTGTTTGAGTCATTCTATCTATTTTTGCCCCCAAACTCTTTATTTCTTGCATCTTGGCCTCTTTGAGAGAGGCAGCGAGAGCTTCGTTTTTATCTAACAGCCTGAGTGCCTCCTGAGTTAAGAGCCTAGCATGTTGTATTCTCCAGCTCAAAACCTTTTCTGATATCAGATTGGTTTCAGAGGTGGCATCTGAACAATCTTTCAGAGCATCACAGTCTCTCTGTATATTAGATACAATAGCTTTAGCCTCATTGAGCGGTGTTTGGTGCCTGTTATACTCTGTTGCAAAGTTCTCAAACCATTTAACCCTCTGTTCAAGGTAATTTTTCATTCTGCACAACTGGCTTTGCAAATCACTATGGCATGATGCATCCCATTTCAGGTCCAGGAATTCCCAGATCTCTTTGCATTTGTCCAAGTTCGCCAAACGTTCCAGGAATAATAAAACTCTCTCTCTAAGTACACTCCATTTACCCTTAAATTTTTGATTTGTGGGGAACAGCTTCTTTAGATCCAGTTCCAGTTCATTACACTGGAGGCAGAGGCTGCTGAGATCCCGCTGCAGCACTATGATTTTTTCTGAGAAGTTTTCACAGGTATCTATCTTGTTTTGTACTGTACAGTCCTTAATCTGGATTAGCCTGAGGGTTCTTTCCGCTCTACTCCTAAAACTTCGTAAACAGTCATTGAGAAATAATTGCTCAAAGATATTTAGCCCCTGAGGTGGATCTTTGAATTTTTCGCCTACTAATCCTTCTGTTTCCTGAATCTCTTGGGAGATGGCTTCTGAGATGACTCGCCACTGATCCAGCTCAGATTTGACAGCTGGTTCACCTGCATTGAGGCTGGACATCCCTGCTGTCTTCCAGATTTGGCTTTGAACTTTTTCTACATCTGCAAAAAGCTGTTGTCTCTTCTCAAACTGCAGTTCCAGATGATGCACCCTCTGGACCAATTTCAGCACAAGACGCTGGTGACAGACTTGCAACTCATGTGCAAGGAGGGCAAGGGCAGAAGATTCCCTTGATGCCAGCTGGGGAGCAATAAGCTGGGCCTCATGCACCAGCTGCATAACAGCCTGCTCTTTCTCTTTAGCAACATTGATCAGAGCCTGACAGCTTTGGATCTGTGACATCAGTTTACCTGGGAAAAGAGCTGCCTTCTCATCAAGATGGAGTTCTGAGACTCTGGCCCATAAGATGGCCTCTCCTATCTTTCTGGTAATTTCAAGCATCTGAGGATAGTTACTAGTAATCTGGATGTCCTCCTTCGGAGTCAGCTGCTCCAGTTCCTCCACCTGGTTCTGCAAATCGTTTACTGTATTTTCCAGAGCTCTTTTCCCTGGATCACTCCAAATCCTTTTCATTTGTATCTCAACATCCCTTCTTAACAAAGAAACATCATGTTTAAGAATCTGTAGTTCTGTGGTCATCAGTGCCGGGTGTGCACGGTCTTCTCCATCTGGTGCATCGAGGCTTGTTCGCAAACGGTGCTGCTGTTGCAGCAGCTTTTGGAAGTCCTGCGCTTTGTTCATAAAAAGTTTAAATTCATCAGCTTCTGTTGTAACCCAGAGCTGTTTCCTTTGAAGTGAGTCTTCCATTTGCTTCCACCATCTCTCAACTTGATCCACTTGGCTTTGTGTTAATGCCTTGTCCATCTTAGTCAAATGTTTAGATAGATTTTCTTGTTCGGTTTTCAGCTTGTTCAGAAGGACTTTCTCCTCTTCTATGTATGTCAAGCACTTCTTAATATTCTCAAGGAGAACTGTATCCTCCATCAGCCCCCTTCTGAAGTAAAAAAAAAAAAAATTTAAAATTATTTAACATTATTTCCTAAAGCAATTTTGTTTAGTACACATTGACTAAAACTACCTATAACCACATTTCACAGGCAAGGATTAGGAAAAGAGATTTCTTGCTCTTGTTGGGACTGGCAGATAATCACAGGGATAAGAATTGTATAAAAATTATAAAATATATGATCATAGCTGCAAGATTACCATATGCTCAGAAGTGGAAGGAGCCCATGATTCTATCTCAAGAAGACTGGATGATTAAATTGTTGGTGGAGATGGGTAAGTTAACAACTTTACTAAGAGATGCTTCACTAACTGAATTTAAGAAACAATGGGAGAGGGTTATAATATATTTCAAGACAATTGAATGGAAATAAGCAGTAAGAGGTTTTGAGTAATTGATTCACTGACAAATTGATAATGGTCTACTACCTTTGTTGTAGAACATCAATGCAATTAAGACATTAAGATGCTAACTAACTAATAGACATCTGATTGTTTTAGGTTTTATTTTATTAACAATAGATATTCTTTTTCACTCAATTGCATTTTAATTTTATGATGTACCCTGCCTCGAGGTGGGAAGAGGTGGGTAACAAATAAAAAATCATTATTGTTGTTGTTGTAAACATCCTATAGGTGAGCGGGAAGTCAGATGTGCATTTCCCCCTTTGTGTTTATTAAATGCTAATTGTTTAGTTTTTTTACATGGTTGTCTATTAGTATATTAGGTCAGTTTTGTTGTGTTTGTAGGGTGATATGTTTGTTTTCTCCTTATAGGTTGGTTGTCTTGTATTTAAAAAAAATATTTTAATAAAATAATGCTAAAAAAAGGAAAGAGATGCCCTATAATGGTTACAATTTCTACAATGGAAAGGCGTACAATTTGATGATTTAGATGCAGCCAGAACAAATGGATGCCCTAAAGATGGAGTAAGCAATGTGTCATCCCTGGCTATCTCTCAACCCTTCCCAAATTTTCTAAATGGAGGGGGCTGATTTTATGGCAATTTTTCATGCCCAAACTGCTCACAGATGTGGTGGTTGGTTTTTCCTGGTTCTTTTAAGTGGAGACAGCACAGACTCAAGCTGAGACTTTCCATAGGCAAAGCAAGTACCCTATGACTGAACTATGGAGATGGATATCTACATGGAGGGTCATAATTTGGAATGTGACAAGTTACAAAATAAATGAACAAAATGACGTGGGCAGGTTTCCTTCCAGTTTTGAGTCAGTTGCAAAGTTGGAGTAACTCAGTTTAGGTTAAGTCTAACTGATCAGAGTGTGGTGTGGTAACAGTACTCATCATTATCATCTTATTTATATCTTACTTTCCCCCCAAAACTGGGACTTTAACTAAGGATTATAATTCCCAGAATCCCCCAGCCAGCATGATGAGTGGCTGTGTTGCTCTGGAAATTCTCAGAATCGAGTAACTTTTCCCAGCTTTGCCACAGATGTATAAAACTGACTCGTGTACTCACGTTTTTAGGTTTTCTTTTTCTGCTGACAAACGTTTCATTGAAGACTGGACACCAGAAAGGCATTCTTGGTAGTTATTAACTAATTGCAGCTGTTCCTGCTTGGCCTCTTTCACAGCCATTAAATCCTGCAGCAATTTGTCCCACATGGAAGAAGCTACACTGTGTGAATCTGATTTGCTTCTCCCTGTAGCTCGTGTGTCTTCTCCCTGACATGGTGACAAAGCTTCAGCTCTCTGTTTTTCCAGCTGAGCACACAACTTCTGCAAAAGAAAACCAGACAGAGAAGTTTTTAAGTAAAGGTAAAGAAAGAAAAACTCTTTCTTCCATTTCTTCTGGATCAGAAGAAAGATTCACTCTACTGCAGAGCTTAGAAAAGTTACTTCTGGAGCAACTATGACTCCCAGAATGGTCATGCTGATTTGCAGGATTCTAAGAGATCTGGTCCAGTAAAATGAAATATAAAGTGAAATATAAAATAAAATAAAATATAAAATAAAATAAAATTTCAAGCTTTGCTAGCAAGGTGTTCTGTTTTGAACAATGGCCAGCCAGATGTTTCTTAGGAACTCTCAAAGAGGACGTCACAGTGGCAGCCCACCTCAATCAGCACCTTCCTAAAATGACAGATGACATGCAGTGGGAAAGGTCTATGTGACTCAACCCCACTCATACTGTTGGAATATTCACACATTCTTCCCATGGTACAGCACTGCATGCTACCCGTGCCATTGTGTGAAAGGATGTCACTGTGGATTTCACATTGCTTGAGACCAGCAGCATAATCACAGACAAATGGGTAGACTGTAACTTCCATACCTCAATCTCTTTCAGCTGATCATTTACCAACACAATATCTAATTTTGCAGTCCAGCTCTTCATCTCATTGACCTTTTGTTCCATCTCAGTATATTCTGCAGGCACTTGGTCTCCAGGAAGATGAAGATTCTTCTGGTAAAGCATTTCTACTGCTGGGCCCTTGGAGACACAAAAAGGTTGTCTGAATAAATGAACTACTTTAACTTATCTCATTTCAGCCTACAGAACATCTCATTATTACCCTGAGGTTCAAACAGAAATCAATTTAACAAACCCAAAGAGCTTCTGTGGTTCAAAATATAGCAAGAAAGCAGATCATTTCATTAGAAACCATGTCCTCTAATCTTAAATGCCTTGCACTGGCTACAGTGGCTTCCATACCAATGGTGCAGTTAATCCACTCCAGGTTTTACATCTGAATTCCTTTAAATTTCAAACTAAAACCACAAAGTAAATTCACCACCTCAATGACATGTGGGACACTGTTACACCCCAAAGTAATCCCCAGAGAGGACCCCTAAAATTGGCTTGGTTCTCTCAACCTGGATATTGGTTAGCAAAGGTCAGTTGCAGTTAAAAACAAAATTGGTGTTGAATGGGAAATCCCTAAAACAATACCATCTCCCTCTGCTGTATGGGAGTGTAGACAACGTCATTTAGGCTAAAAGACTGACCTATTGTTCTGAGTCATGTATCTCTCGGCAGACAATAGACTCGCTCCTGGACACTGTCACACCCCAAGCTATGCTGATGAACTGTGCGAAGCCAGACAATCAAAACCTATCAATTTGGAATTTTAAACCTATCACGCACCTGGACTTCCCAGTATGAAAACAATACCGAGGAGGGGTTGTGATATTTGCCTAACATTATATTCCGCACTTATCGCCCATTAACGATACTTTGCTAGCTGATACTTGGTCTGAGGACAGAAATTGGCTATAAAACTCCCCACTTTTGGAGCCTCTTTGGAGAGCCTCCTAGACTGGACAAACCCGTTTTGCTGCTACCGAAGCCCCCCATACAAGCCAAACGCGACTCGCATCCCCACTCCTCTGCGAGACCCCTCTGCTACCATCCGTCCAGCCTGGGATCCAGTCTCCCTTTGGTGCTTTACACCGAGCCTGTGCTAACCTTCTCCTTCTCCCAGGACGTCTAGACTAAGGTCCGTATGCCCTCTCTCTCCCACTTGGTCACTTATTTCCAACTTTATTTCTGTAGCCCTTGTAAGATTGCAAAAATATTTGATAACGTGTGTATGTGACTCCCTCTGTTTTTGTTTAATAAAAACCATTTAGATCATCCCTATGACTCTTGCATGGTTCTGATCCCGTAGACTTAGGGTTGAAGATCCCTTGCCCTGACCTCTCATAAGTTTTGCTGGGTAGCTCTGCTCATTCCTTAATTTTGAAGCCTGGTTTGGGTGTCCTCAAGATACTCCCAATTTTCAGGGTAACAACATCAACCAACACAGGTCTGTAGCCCTTCCTAGCCTAGAAGACCTGGCTTCTCAAAATCAGGATCAAGGAAACTGCAGAGTTCCTAAATCAGACCCCAGAACTATTAGCTTTCTAAGGAACATCTCGACGGCTTTCCCCAGGCCATGCAATGGGGAGTGAGGAAGACTTTTGTATTCTAACTATATCTTTTTTATTTTGTAAGCCACTCTGAGTCCCAATCTGGGGAAAAGATGGGATATAGATGATGATGATGGCTTCCAGGCTGTGGAAATCTCTGTCATGGCTGTAATGGGCTACTAACTTAGCCTCTTCTCTATTGTCCTTCTATGGCCAGTAAAGACCTTTTTATAAAAGCAGGGTTCTGGCAACTTACTGGCTTCAAAGGAAGGGGATTTTAATACGAGATGCTGTGTTGTTGTTTTAACAGATGTATCTTGTAATTGCTTTTAATTCAGTTGTGTTTTCATTCTATAACTGTTTTGGTGTTTTTATTTGTTTTTAATCTTATGTGAGCCTCAAGTCCTAGTTTTAGGGAGAAAGATGGAAGATTAAATCAGATACATATAATAAAATGAATAAGCACCTTGAGCCAAATGAGAAAAAGTGGGCCCAGCTTCTGTGTGAATACCTGACCTGACGCCATGAAATGAGGAGTGGGGTAGAATTTGGTATAATCCCAGACACATACATCTTGGGAATAATATCTCTGCTTTACCATTGTGACTTTAATTTCTCAGTTACTTTTATAGTTACAGAGGCACAACCTCACTAAAAGCTGGGGAAGAAATATCATACGGCTAAAGTGTTAACCTGTGCTACGCTTTGCACTGCTGCCTCATGCTCTGTTGTGGGTGCTGAGGCAACCATAAGGTGGCATGGGAGAGAGTATATGCTTTGTATTGCAGGCTTACAATAAAGCTGCTTCCCACATTAGAGTTGCTCCCATTCCAAGACCACACGCATGGCACTGAGAGCCAAACCCAAGCTCTCTCCCTCCTGTCACACCATATATATAACATAAATAACTGCGAGAGTACCAGTGAAATGTTAGAAGCTGCCCCAGAAAGACAACAATTACGCTCCTCCATTATACCCACCAACTGTCCTGGTTGCGAAGGGACAGCCCTGGATTTGACTGCCCTACTTTCTTGGTTGTTTTTTAAATGTCCTGGTTTCTCTTTCCTCTTCCCACTTTGCCTCTTTCATGCTCAAGTTATTTCAATTCCCACCAACTGAACTCAGAATGCAAAAGTAGTCTGCACTGAATTAGCAAGGGGGAAAGTAGGGAGGGGGTGGAATCTTGCCCTGTCCTGCCTGCTCAACCAGAAGCAAATTGATGCAGCCTCTCATAAGCTTTGGAAAAGAACATCTATACTCTCCACTTCCAAACTGCTTCTTGAAGTAAACAAAAGGAATAAACATATTGTGTAATAAGTATTGAAAGGGGGAGCTCTACCAGTTAAGAGGGGAGTTCCCTTAAGGAGATCCTATTTGAATTATAGCAACCCCAGAATTGTGCACATATGTCTTGGTTTTCATCTGTGAAATTTTGGAAGCTGTGCTCCGGTAACATTGGAAATGGGCCTAACCATGCAACAATGTCAACATGAATGATGCAAGCAGATGTGATAGCATGGGTCATTTGATGTGCCATTTCTACAGTCCTCTTTATTTATTCCACTCTGGCTTTCTTCTAAGGCAACAGAGGTGATCTGTATCAGCACCTAAATACCCTAAAGGCATCAGATTCTGTCCGATCTTGGAAGCAAAACAGAATCAGCCCTGGTCAGTATATAGATGGGAGATGGCCAACAAATGCCAGGTATGGAAGGCTGTATTTCAGAGTTGGGAACTGACAAAACTACCTCTGCATATTCCTTGCTTCAGAAAACACTATGAACTTAATGGGGATTGTCATAAGTCGGTAAGCAACTTGAAGGCACACACACACACTCAGTACTATTCAAAGTGGTGGTCCATAGACTGGTGCCAGTCCATGAGGCATCAGCTGCTAGTCTCTAGAGAGCTTCTACAAAAGAAATAGTTATAGGCAATGGGCACAAATACCGTACAAGTCCCTGGCACACTGGAAAAAGAGAAATGCAGCTCCCCCACATAAGATAGCTTAAGAAACACTGATATACAGTCGGACCTGCACATTCACTAGGGTGGGGTACAGATCTCCTGCAAAAGTGGAAACTTCCCAAATATCAAAATTTGTGTGTATGTCTCTGGGAAGGAGGTCAAGGCACAGTAGGGAGAGTGGGCAGCCAGGGTCCAAACCAGGTCAGGGAAATTGGGTGGAATAACATGTTGGCGCTATGCTTTCTCCCTCATGCCCATCTTCTTCCTTGGATGTGTGTGGGGCATCAAGAAAGGGTTTGTGGTGCTGAGAAACTGGGCTGTGAGCTGTCCTTAGCTGACCAGCCAGCAGCTGGTAGAGGAAGAGGACCAGACGTGGGTTTTTAAAGGGCTGCAGAGCCAGATTGGAGCTGCCGAGAAGGAAGGTTCCACTGGAAAGAAGCGCCTCAGGTGGGGGGCAGCAGGGTCCCAGAAATCTGCAAATGTTCAAAGCTGTGAAAGTGAAACCCACAAATGTGGAGGGCTGACTTTACATGATTCTCCCACCTGGATTGTCACCACCATCCAGGGCAGTACTTTAGGCTGAGAGACTCTCACGCTGAGAGAGTTTTAAGGTGAGTGGGGGAATTAAACTTTTTCCTCTCTAGTCCTAGTCTGACACTCATTGGTGGCTGCTGATTTCCACGTCAGTGGTGATGTGAATCCACTCGTAGTTTTAGTGCAAAATTTAATGGTGATAGCTAAGATGCAGAACTTATTTTGGGGACTTGGTTCTGAAAACTGGATAGTTCTTTTAAGTTCAGACTAAAACCTATAGCAGACTCACCAGCCCACTGATGTGAAAGCCACCAGCCACCACAGCTGATTTCCTGAACAGCAGACCACACAAGTTTCTTGTGAAGCCAAGCATAATAATATGGCCAAATCCAGGTACAGTCAATGTCTCTGCTAATAAAGTGAATTAACCATGAGCAAACAGTACTGAACATCCTATTGAAGCAGATACCACAGGCAATATTAAATTGAACATCCTATTAAACTAGATGCTGCAAGACTGCGGCCTCCACATCTCTCCCTGACACTTAGAAGCTGGAGGGAGAAAGCCAGCTTGAATAACAGATAAATGGCTGTATTGGCTGAAGAGCCACCAATATTCAATAATGGCACTTAACAATGTGCTTCTATGAAGCAGTGCAACAACAGAGATTATTGCCATGCTTTCTAGTGAGGGATGTGTAATGGACAAGGGAGTGGGGCCACTTCCCCTTTATTTTTCCATTCATTAGTGGCAAAGTGGTGGGAGGCATTTCTGAACAGCTGCGCATCACTTGCAATTTCTTTTGATAGCCAAGCTGTCGCTGCTGAAGCTCGTGGAGACGATTATCTTCAGCTGCTGTTTGTCCTGATCTCTGCCACCTCTTTCTACTTTGGATTGTCGCATCTGGAAAATTGTGGGTGTCCATCAAACTGCCTTTTAGCTCCTGATAAATGGAAGTGGGATGAGTGTGGTGTGGCTAGGTGGTGGGGAAGAGGACAAGCAGAGAATGAGGGGAGTAAAAATCCCTATGACCTTCGCAGGACAGGAGTTATTGAAATGTCAATTGCTTTCTTAATGGAAAGAACTCACATTGCAAAAGAAGAATAGAATAAAGGGGCAATAAAGGTCAGAAAAAAGAAAATTTATATAGGAGAATTGCGCAGTTAATGTAAGGGGGAGGGTGTTGCTTAGAGCTGTTGCAGAAGTCTAAATCTGAAAGTTCTTTTCTGTGGCTGTATTTCTCTCATTCCTCTGTTGGGGCACTGGGAATTTTCAGCTGGACTCTGCAGGCCAAACCAAGGCCCTCTACACAAGAGTATTGATACCGATGGGTTTGGTGGTATAGTGGTAAATTCTCATTTAACTAATTAACTTGTATCTCACCTTTCTCCCAAAATGGGGCCCAAGTGCCTTACAAGATTAAAACAAGATATATCTAAAAGCCTTTATGACAGTCCACAGAGTGACATCCACATTGGAGTCCCACAAATGGAGGCAACTGTGTTGATCTGGCAAGGATGTGCATGCATATCATGCAGTCACAAAACCAGAGAACTGGAAGTGACCTCAAGCATTATCTAGTCCCGCCCATGGAATCCAATGCTAAAGCGCTCCTGAGATGTGATTATCTAACTTCTGTTTAAAAACCTCCCATAATGGAGAGCCCACCATACTCCAAGACAATCTATTTCACTTTTAAATAGCTCTTACTTCAGGAAATTCTCTCTAATGTTTAGTCCAAATTTCCTTTTTAATAATTTGACTCCATTGGTTAGTGTCCCAAAAAAGAAATTCATTCCATCTTCTATATGGCATCCTTCAGATATTTAAAGATGGCTGTTGTGTCACCAATCAGCATTCCCTTCTTCAAGCAAAAACATGTTCAACAGTACACATACACACAGCTCATCACAATGTATTTTTGCTGGGAAAAATCCAGTCCCTGATACCCAGCTATGACAACTAAGCTCAGGAAAACAAAAGAGGAGCAATATGACATCTTATCCACTGAACAAAAACTTCCCAGGACATTAACACTACATACTCTGGCTCTACTAGAATATGGAAAGGACTAGAGCAACAGGTGACGAGATCTCTGTTTACACTGATGCCCACAAAACAAGCCATGTTGGAAAGCTATGGATGTTACTCCCATCAAGGGAGTCGTAGCTTTCAGAAATTTTAATTTAGTTTCACAGCCTTGCATATTTTGGCTATCTGTATTTGTTAACTTGTTTTGTATAGCATTGCATTGATAGCTGAATAGCTTGGTTTGCAATTGTATTGTTTACAATTGTATTGTTCTAGTTTTATATCTGTATTATGCTTTCCATTTTTTCAGAAGATACATTTTTGGCAGGGTTGTCTGTCTTTTTAAAATTATTCTATTCTCTGAAGTACCATGTATATCAATGGTGATATATATATAAATGATGCTGATTATGATGTTGTTGATGATAATAACAACAAGAAAAAGCAGTCGTGTACAATGTTTACTGTCTAAAAAGACTTACTGATCTTCCTTCTTGCCCTCTTTCAAGCACTTCCATTGCACTGTTTTCTTCAACATCAAAGAGAATTTCATCTACCTTCTCTTGAATTTCCCCATCATTGGAAAAACTGTGATTTTGTTTGAAGACATCACTGAGGACATTCCCAGCATCTTGCTCCACATGCCCAGCTTTAATTTTAAGATGCTTCTTGTATATACTGTGTGGTGCATCGGTATCATCCTTAATGCATGTCTGCTCCAGAGTGGTGAGCTTCTCCTGCAGGATGTCAACTACAGCTATAATCCCCTGTAGTATGTCTTCAATCTGACAAAGAGTATCTTGCTGCACCTTAAATGAAGATAATGGAGACAAAAAAAAATTATAAGATGTTTGCAGCTGGTTGATGGCACTATATCACCAAAACTCTCCCCACTTTATTCCTGCCAACAACCCTGTGAGATAGTTAAGGCTGAAAGTTAGTGACTGGCACAAGACTACCAAATCTCCTCAGTCATAATCAAACATTTTATTACAGCATTAAATACTGGCTTTCATAACATAACCAATGTGTCATTGGAGTTCTCATTACATCTATTTAGCACAGTCATTCTGTCATTAATTTTGAACACACACACATGCTTGAAAGTAACCGTGTCAAACCTTCTACATTCAAAATCAAAGGTGAATCTGAGAAGTATTCTGAGGCGGTTGCTGTTGTGCATCTTCAAGTCACTTCTGACTTATGGTGACCCTAAGGAGAACATATCATGAAGGTTTCTGGGGCTGAGAGTATCTAATGCATCCAAAGTCACCCAGTGGGCTTCCATGGCTGAGTGGAGAATTGAACCCTGATCTCCAGAGTCATAAGCTGATGTTCAACCCGCTCTAGTATGCTGGCTCTCGAGGCTTTATAAAACACTAATTTTTTTCATTGGCAAAAAGTGTGCTCTTTTGATTCCAGCAACGAAGTTTTGTAGCTGAAATGACTCTCTGAGAGACTGTATCTCCCTCTACAAGCCTGTCTGAGCTTTAAGACCTTTGGTGGAAGGCATTCTCATGGCCCCGCCACCATGACAGGCATGGTCTGTGAAGACATATGAGGGGTCCTCTCAGTGCCTACTCCCAGGCTGTGGAACTCCCTCCCACAGGATGCTATGTTAGTCATATCTCTGCTCTCTTTTTGCAGTTTGGCAAACACCTTTTTGTTTAGACAGGCCTGCAACTATTAACTGGCTGTTGCAGAAAGGTCTTTTAATGGGAGTGCTATATCTTCATCTTCACTGATATGTTTCAAATGCTTTTAACCTGTCTTAAATAGTGTTTTTATAATGATTTTTATTTAATTTTAAAAAATTAATATAGATCGCTTTAGCTGCTTTTTTGTTTAAACTTACACTGTAAACCACCTTGTGTCCCAAACTATATAAATAAATAAACAAATAAATATGATCTCTGCTGTCCCATTTTTTTGTACCTACAACACCCACTGTCAAATGCGAGGCACCCAGCCTCACTCAAGGCTTGCCCAGACCGACACGTCTTTATGCCCAGGTCTGGAAAAGCCAGGGAGATCTCTGGATCTAGCCAGGGCAATGACAGCCAGGTCTGCCTCAGTTCTCCCTTCACTGAGAATGCAGCTCCCTCTTCTCTCTTGTCCCCCCTTGGCTTCTCTTTCCAGGATTTCCCTCTTCGCTATCTTCCTTAAATCTGCCCTTTTTCAGATATAAGGACATGCAGTGACTTATCTCTTTAATGAATGTGGTACTAATGATAATAATGGTAGCATGTATAATCCAGTCCAGAAAAATGACACTCTCTTGAGGGTGCTTTTATAAATTTATTAAACACACTGTCATGATAAAATGTATTTTGTAATTAAGGATTCATAAACCAGCACACCACTCCTCTCTCTCTCTCTCTCTCTCCACCAACACCCTCTTCAACTCTCTCTTCAATTCTAGCCTAAAACATCCCCCGAACTCTAAACTGGACTTCAATCAACTGAACAGTCAGTTAAATTCTGTTATTCCCCTCTCTCCACCAGCCCCTCCCCTGCGCTATCCAAGGTTCCATTTCAACAACCAATCACTTTTTAACACTCTCAGTCCCTAACGAGGCTCTGTTGTCAAGCCCCCCCCCTCAGGTTTGTCACACCCACTTTTATTAAACAACCAATTTTTTTTAAACAGATTATCAGTTTTGCAAAATCATTATTTAAAAACAGAAAGGCCTCCAGACCTGCTTTTGCTCTTTGTCATCAGGATCCCAGAGCTCATCCAGAGTAGCTCTCAAGAGGGTCATCAGCTCTTTACAGTGTTGGTGTTCCTCTGCATGTCCTTCCAAGAGCATTGCTGTACTCTGGAATTCAAGTAGTTTATAACTTTAATGCAAACAGGCAAAACATACCCTGCATACGTGGATGTCTAATACTATTAACAATTAAACATATTTTCATCAGAAGCTATGACCATACAACTTGTTCCAGTTAGGAGAAAAGCTACAGCCCATCACACTCTTGTAGCTGCCCTCTGTGTACAGAGAAGCAAAGTTGTGGTTGGCAGCAAGTAAGTCTTCTTCTGACTCACAGGACCCTCCCACATAATTACAGCAGTACAATTCCATTTTAACTGCTGTGGTTCCATCCTAGAGAATCCTGAGAGTTGCAGTTTAGAGAGATGTATTTGATATCAGCTAGAGAGGTCTCGTGCCGCACCAAAATACAAACTCACAGGATGTGACCATGAGAGTTAAAGTGGAATAATAGTGCTATAATTTATGTAGTCTGGAAGGAACCCCAGTCTTGTAGTTGCCCCACATACAGAATACTGATTTTTTTATGAATAAACATTCAGATATGTAATAACTGACCTACACTGAACATATGCAACAAGAAATCTGAAACAGAACAATCAGAAGTTTTATTCCCTGACCCGCTATTTATAGAAATATAGAGCTGGAAGAGATTCCAAAATCCTCTATTCAAACCCCCTGCCAGTGCATAAACCCATAGCTAAAGCATAATTAAGAGGTGTCCATCCAACCTCTTCTTAGAAACTTCCAACAAAAGAAAGGAAATACTTTCCTCCAACAAAAGAAAAACATTTTGGAAGAAACTACTGCAAACAGGATGCCCTCCTGAGGGAGTCAGAGGCATGCAGTCCAAAAAGGGAACCTTTCCAAAGTCTGGAGTAAACAGGGCTTATACCTTTTACTCAGTGAAGATGCATACTGTATGGGATCAAAGAGCAGCCTTATGGAGTTTTAAATTTTACAGGTCCGCAGCTTGCTGTGATACTGACCTGTAAACGATTAACAAGACTTTCATGGAGTTGTTGCAAGGCCATCAGCGATTCTTCAGCGAAGGAATCATCTGTGAAAAGCCCCAGGGAACTGTGCTGTCTTGCTAGTTCATTTAAGAGTAAAGTTAAATCTTCAGCTTCCTCTTGGAGGGCTGAAAAGTTTGTTAACTGACTTTTCATCTCCTGAGAGCCAAGGTAAAGAACAGGACTTATTTCCTCCTCCGGTATCTCAGAATCATGTAACACTGCTCTTGCATCACCTATTCTTCTCCTGTGTTGTTCCTTTTGGTGCTGGAGTTGTTTTTGGTGCCTAAGTGAAGGAAAAAAACCCCAATACTAATTCAACAGTTCTGCATTTTAATAACGAAAGGTAATTTGTTAACCATAAAGACTAACAAAACTATCACGATGCAAGGTTTTCCAAGCTAAAATGATGTTTGTTATAAGCATGAAATCTAACAGCCAAAAATACATATGCCACATCTCTATGTAAAATCCAAGAAAATCCAAATGTATATAAAACAGCCATCTCCAAGCTGGTGCCCTTCAGAGATGTTACACTAGTCTCAGCATACCCACTAAGCATGCTGTTCTGTTGTTGTTGTGTGCCTTCAAGTCATTCCTGCCTTATAGAAATCCTAAGGCAAACCTATTGTGGGATTTTCTGGAGCTGAGAGTGTGTGACATGCCTAAGGTCACCCAGTGGGCTTCCATGGCCAAGTGGGGAATCGAGCCCAGGTCTCCAAGGTTGTAGTCCACTCAACTCACTATAGTATACCAGCAATTTCCAATTTAGGGAAATGCTTGGAAAATTCCTTGGAACATAACTCCCAGAATCCTCTAGTGGCTGGGGGCCCTTTTACCTTACCAAATTACAGCACTTTGATCCCACTTTAACAACCATGGTTCTGGGATTTCTAGTTTTGTTGCATGTTTTCAAGTCATGGTGACCCTAAGGTAACCATCAGCGTTTTCATGGCAGAACTTGTTCAGAGCTCTTGCCTTCTTCTGACTTGCCCAAGTTCACCCAGTAGATTTCCATGGCTGAGCAAGGATCTGAACCCTGGTCTTTCAAGTTCCTAGTCCAACACTCATGGGTATCAGGGAAGGGTATTCAGAATTCTTAGCCAGAGAACTCTGCTGCCTCACTGAACTACATATTCTAAGATTCTGCAGAATGCAGCCATAACAGTGAAAATGGAATCATGGTGCTATAATTATGTAGTGTGAAAGGACCTAGAACAGTCTGGGTGTTGTTCTCTGAAAGTGTTGGATCCATCCCTAAGTAATTGCCCCTGGTAAAAAGTTGCCACAGGAAAAAAGAGAAACCCAATGTTAAAGACCTTGAGGCTTTTCACATTACATAATTATAGCACTATATTCTTCTTTAACTGCCATAGCTGCATCCTATGGAATTCTAGGATCTGTAGTTTGACGAGGCCCTAGAGCTCTCTGGGTGAGAATTCTAAAGTCTCTCCCTAAACTGCAGATCCCAGTATTCCATAAGATGGAACAATGGCAGTTAAAGTGGACTCATAGTGTTATAACTGTGCAGTGTGAAATATGGTTCATCATTAATTTCTATAATGGAGACAATCCCAGTCCTTATAGAGTTTGAATTATACAGTATTAGATTTGTCAATGAATTCAGTTTTAGCAGTCACGTGTAATGATGCTTCAAAAATTCACTGACATTTATTTGTTCACATTTGTATCACAGTCTTCTCTCAACAGCGGGTTGTGATCAAATCTTCTAGTGTTTCTAGATCAGGAGGGGCATAACTGTGAAGGGGAAAATTTTGCTCCCAGCCATGGGCAACACTGTTAACCTCCACAACGACCAAAAGGGATGTCACATCACTCCCAGTTCCAGTATTTGGCCTACAAACAGCTATTTTTTTGTAGTTTTTCTAACATTTCAGATCAGCACTATTGAGGCACTTGGGGGCACATTTCAGCCAAAAAAAAAAATAAAAAAGGCTGAAAAAAATCAATCTGGTGATCTGGGGATTCTGGGGTGCTTGTAGGGAGTGGTGTGGTATAGTTGGGAGTGGTGTGCTTTTCACATATTTAGGGAGGGGGGCTTTCTGTGTCATTTTGGGGGGAAATTTACCTGAATATTACAATTTTTTTTAAATAACAGAACAGTTTGGGCAGCTGTGTGGTCTTCAGCGTGCTTCATGCAACCCATATGCCTACACCAGCTCTAAAACCAGGTATTTTTCCATCAGGAGGAGATTGCGCAACTTAAGGCATGTCTGAAGCTAGGGAGAAATGACCCTGGACCCTCTGAAATGGCCTTGAACAACCTGGATTAACCACCTGAGATATTCAGCACCCAGATGAATAGTGCTCTCCCACTGATTTTGGACATCAGAAACCATCTGCTGAATGGCTTGGGTTTTGTTTCCACCAGCATTCTTCATTTCTTCCCCCAGAACTAGAACATTTTGTAGTTTGGCATCGCCTTCCTCCTTCAGCAGTACAATTTCCTGTGATTGTAATAAAAACAGCAAGAGAGTAATTAATTTCCCACAATAGTTTGACTTACCACAAAAAAGCGGGAGATAACGATAGGGCTTACTGTTTAGCTTTTAGGTATGTCAGATGGCAAGACTGCAGTTCAGACATGTAAATTGATAGCCAATATAGTAGGAAACAAACTAAGAATCACAAAAGGGCAGGTAAAATGGTAATTGCAGTCTGTTTGCTGCTGGACCAATACTGGAAGAAACAGCAATTGTCAATAATGGAAGAGTGAAAAAGGAATACATGGCTTAAGACTTTAAGCGGCAAGAAACTAGACAGAGAACTTACAATAAAAGAGGTGTTTGTTGTTGTTTTTTGGAATGTTGATATTATTACTGTAGTATTTAGCCCAGAATGTTCTGAACAACTGAGCAGTGAAAACAGCCCACTAGGACTGGGTAAATCTTTGAGTTGGCAATGGATTAAATTGCAATGGATTAAAGTGGAATAACTATAAGGTGTGTGTGGCACGACAGGCTTACTCTTTAAAAAATGAAACGGCTGAGGGTTTGTTTATTTGTTCACGGTGCTTCCAGAGTGTTAACTGGAGCTACTTACAGGGACCATATAACTCTCCTGATCCAACAGCTCCTCTGGCTGTCAGTCTATTTCGAGGTTCAATTGAACAAATTGCTTGTGACTTACAAAGCTCTATATCCCTTAGTTCCTGGCTATCTAACAGACCTTGGTTGGCATTCCCTTGGTTTCCTCCAGATAGAATAGACCTATTCAAACAATTCCAACCACAGATTTGAAGAGACCATAAGGTCTATTGAGTCCACGCCCATGTCACGTACAAATACACAAGCAAAGCACTCCTGACAGATGGCCATGCAGCCTCTGTTAAAAAACTTCCAAAGAAGAAGTCAACACATAGATAAATCCAATGCATTCAGTGGGTCCACTCTAAGTCAGAAGTAAAACTTAGAACTTAGGCACATATCTTCCCATCTGCCCAGACACTGGAATCCTCAGTAGAGGCCTTTCTCTCAGTCTTAGCACCTTCACAGATATAGCTAGTGGTGATGCAAGACAGGGCCCTCTTAGTGGTTGCCCCAAGGCTCTGGAACTCCCTTCCCAGGGAGACCAGAACAGCTCTGTCCTTCTTCTGCCAGCAGGAAAAAACTCCTCTTTATTCCACAAGACTTTTTGAACTGAAGGTTTTTAAAGAAAGGGCTTTTAACAGAGTGCTGTTTTTAACTACTGTTTCTAACTGCTTTTTATTATCAGTTTTAAATTTCATTAATATTGTTAATGGTAGGATTTGATTTTAATGTTGAGCTTTTTGTACATTTTTAGCTAAACTGTAATCATTTTAATTAGTAAGTCAACTCTGTTCCCAGTTTAGGGGAAAAGACTGGGTATCAACAGAGTTAATAAAACAACAACAGTTTATTGTTTGGTTTGACAGGGGAAAATTCTTTGCAATCATCTCACAGAAGCCTGGAATTCTTCTATCTGCAGTAAGGGACACCAGCTGGTAAACTGTTAGTAGACCACACTGGCGTAAAACAGGCATGGAAAGGCAGTTATGGAGGAACCAGACAAGATCCTCAAGCATAAAGATATCTAATCAGATGCCAAGGAACTGGGCAGCCTAAATACCCTGAAGGCACCAGATCCTGCCTGCTCTTGAAAGCTAAGCAGGTTCAGCCCTGGTTAGTACTTGGATGGGAGATCACCAACGAATAGAAGGTGCTGTAGGCTATATTTCAGAGGAAGGAACTGGCAACACTACCTCTGAATATTCCTTGACAAAGAAAACGCTATGAAATTCATGGGGTTGCCATAAGTCAACAGGCAACTTGAAGGCACATAAACATCCACATGGAATTGTCCATGCCAACTAATCATTTGTGTCATAGTATTTCTCATTTATATGTATGGATGTGAAATCTGTTTCCTCCACCACCCCAGCTTGTGCCACACCACAGCTGTTGGGGGAGACATCTTTGCTGGCCATGCAGTTACTACATAAGGGTTGGGGAGACCATGCAGTTACTGCACAAGGGTTGCGCAGTGGGTTGGGGAGTGGGTGGTGCCTGCAGGCCCCCCCTATTTACAGCTGTGCCATCCCCTCCTCTCCCTCTCTGGACTTGCAGTGACTCGCCCTCCCCCCGCTTTGGTTTCAGTGTAAGCTTCCCGGTCACTTCGGGGCCGGGTAGAAATGTTCCCCACCACCAGGGTTGTTTTTTTTTTCACCTTCCCTTCACTGTGTGAAGGGAAACGGGACAATTAGGTTCAGGGTGGTGTTCTAAATAGGTTGCTTAAATAGGTCTCATTGGCAGGAAGGGGGTGGTCTAAAGACTTTGGTGAGTACCTATGGCTCCCTATGGTGTAAGATAAGCCCCTGGAGCCCTCCCATCTTGTTGCTAGGTGGCGGGTGGGGAGGATGCTGATGGAGTTGTCCTTGGGGCGGGCCCACGGTTTGCCTCACTCCAAGGGTTGTGAGACAAGAGGGGGCATGGCAAGGGGGCTCACCTTCCAGAAAAAGGGGTTGGCTGAAGTTTGCGTTGGACCAGGGATCTCTCCCAATAGAGGTTGAGGGAGAGATCAGGTGGTGACCCTCTGCCTTAACAACTCCCATAGTGTTGACTCCCCCTTCTCTCATGTCATGAAGGTCAGGGCCCAAGTTCAAGTTCAATAGGCTTATTACTACTACTACTACTACTACTACTACTACTACTATAATTGGCCTAGTTCAGCCCAAGCCCTGTGTACATTCTCATCATTTCGTGGGTTGGTCAGCAAACTGGACAACACAGAATGTAAAGAGGAAGAAAATCAACTCATTTGAAAATGTGGAGGAGAATCCTATGGATACCACGGAGTGCTAAAAGGAAAATGAATGGCCTGAACTCTTGCTAAACTGAAGCTGTCATACTTTGGACATATCATGAGATGACACAACTCACTGGAAAAGATGATAATGCTCAGCAAAGTGGAATAGAAATAGATGAAGACTACCTTCCAGGTGGATTGATTCAATCAAGGAAACTATGCCCCTGAGTTTGCAAGACCTGAGTAGTGTTGTTAGAGGTCTGTCATTCATAAGCTCACCACAAGTCAAAGTTGACTTGAGAGAAAACATCAATGAAAGCAGTGCCAGAAGGAAGAACAATACCATGGGTGCAGGGGCAATGAAGGAAGCATGCTAGAACCCAGTAAATTTTGTGTGCTTTCCCTCAACGGCATTGTACAACCCTAGAAAAAGTGCAACCGCTAACATAGTACACCACAGGATTCCTGCTATAATGTGGCACAGGTTTAAAGCTGCCTCAGTATACAACTTCTCCATCATGGCATCAGTTCACCAATGAGCCAACCAGTTCAGCTGGGAGAAATCTGGTACTAGACCAAAATCTTCAGTGGGGAGATGACCACCTTCCACACCATGATAAAAGATCAGAGTGCTTGGTGCAATTTATTACCTTTATTTGGCAAAGCTTTTCTTCCAGAGGTGTCTTGGATTCTTCAGAGTTCAGCCTGAGGACCAACTCGTTCACCCTCTGCACCCAGGAGAATACACTTTGGGCAAGTTCCTCAAAATTCTTTTCTTCTGCCAGAAGTACCAGAGAAACTCCAAGTCTCTTACGTACACAGCTGAGCAACATTTTGTACCTGCTGACAAGCTGAGCAGATTCTAGTAGCAGTTCATCACAGGTAAAACCAGAGCTCCTCAGAGAACTGGTCAGCCAATCAAAAGAATCAAATGATTCTCTGACAAATAACAAGAACAAGAACAAACACACAACACATTATTTTGCAACATAAGTAACCACAGCCCATCCTTTGCAAATTATTCTAATATACTTAAAGGATTAAAGAATAGATAGGGTAAAATGGAGTTCCACAGGCAACAGGTGTGGGCCATTCGTTTGTATGTCCCTTTGCTTAAAATAAAGAAAATGGCATTCATGTAAGCCTCCAGATGGTTGGATTCTCTTTTAAAGTAAAGAGCATGTCTGCCTTTGGACAGATTACAAAGTAGGGCTCAGCAACTACAGTGGGTCCAAAACGTCAGAAAATGAAAAAGGCAATCCCAGAAATGGCCAGCTGTCCAGAAGTTTTATGTGCAAAACAGTAGAAAACATGCACATATTTCACTGGAGCAAGACCCAAAGGTTAGTACAAAGAGGAAAGAAAGCAGCTACAACTAAGGCAAGTTACCTCTGTTTTAGTAACGCTTGATAAAAGTGTTCAGATTCTGGCTCCTCCATTTGACCCTCTTGTAGTTCCTGAAGATTTAGCCATTCTGCCAGGCTACCATAGTCATCTTCAAGCCTTTAAAAATAGATAAAGTGGTTAAATAAAGCTAACAACACAAGTGTAAACTCACTGGACAGTAGCCATTCAGTGTAAAGTATATGAAAAGGTCTTGAACAGTTCAAAAGAATGCAAGCCTGATGACCTTCTCTTGGAAGCAACTCTGAAAGGCACTGGCCAACACAAAAAGGACTCAATTTCTCAGAGGTGTCAGCCTAGCTTCTGAATCCCTAGGTTCCTAGAACAGAAAATCATGTGATAAAATGGTAAATTAGGTGTTCCACAAAATCACTGCTGGCAGCCTTTTCAGAGGAATCTGTTTGTCTGCAGTATTAAACAGGATGCTGGATCACACAGATTTCTGTTTTGACCCACAATGGCTTAAGTTTTTACTGGTCTAAAACCTAGATTACTTTCAACAAGTTCATAATAAATGAATTCTAGCAAGAACACAGTGTTTTATGTATATATGAGGTCTGTCTTCACCGAAGGCCCTCCTTGGATATTTCAATGTGGCACCAACCAAAAAACATTGGTACTTGGGACTAAAGAAAAGATGGCGTACATTCCACCATTCCATACAGAGAAGCTGACTGGACTGCTAGCTGACCCTTACTTCGGAACTGGTACTGAGGGCAACAAGAACATTGAGGACAGACCTGAGGAGTCATGATCAAGATCAGCTAGAAACTGCTGCTGCTCCCCATGATCTCCCATTTGATTGCCTCATTCTACCTAATGGGAGGTATAGTCCTGGTGTTAATGCTACTGAGTTTCAAACATCAAATTAAGATCACTTGCTTCATCCTAGCTTTGAACAGATGAGATGTTGTTTTCTTCTGCTCCACTATTACTTTTGATATTATTTTTGCCATTGTTGCTATTTTGCCATACTGGCAAAATCTCATCTTGGATTGTATGTATATCTGCATGACTACCTTTATCAAATTTTACTATTTCAATATTGCAAACCACCTTGAAGACAACATAGTCCATGGATAAGCAATTTTGGTGGGGTCACTGAACATACGGGGGTCACGCTGCCACCTCATCACCAAATTTGCCATTACACTGTGGAATCTGGGATTTGTGAAAGCAACAGCACAAAAACCTATTATTTCTCTTTAAAACAAGGTCCATGGAAAACCTGCCTTTTTGCAAACGAAGAGCTGAATCACACTTCCGAGAGGCTTCTAGGAAAATGATTCAGAAAGAAGATACATGCTGAAAGTCGAAATCGAAGTTTCTTGTTGTTGTTGTTATTGCACTGCCGAAGTCCAGTGATGTGGGCCCAAATTTGGTGGTAGACAAAGTGCAGATGTGATCACAGAAAGAGATAAGAAGCATATGTACATTCAACCTTAATATACCATATACATTCATGTGTAAGTTGACCTTATTTTATGGGGCCAAAACTATGGATTTTGCTATGACTCATGGATAAGTTGAGAGTCATTCCATGGACAGAAGAAAGCATCAGCACTGGGTCAACGGGGTCAAGCTGTCATGGTCACTGTCACCACCATCTTCCTAACCAGGTATTCAAAAAGGTCTTTTGTCACTCTACTCAGAGAAAAGGGGATGGTTCCTTCTTTGATAAAAGTTAATGTACAGTATTAAGTTTCCAAAAAAGGAAACATCCTATTCTCTGAGTAGAGTTATAAAAGGCAAGAGCTTAGTCTGTCCTGGGAGAACCCAGAAGAAGCTCTTGCTTGGCACTTTGAGAGGGAGCGCCAATTTCCCATCCAGGCATTCAAAAAGGCCAGAAACAGCACAGCAGTAGAGAGAGTAGAGGGGCTGGTAATTCTTTTAGGTTCTCCCTGGATGAACTAAGCTCTTACTTTTCACCATTCTATTCAGAGAACAGGACGGTACCTTTTTTGATAAGAGTTAAGGCACAGAACTTATACTGACCCATGTATAAGTTGCCCCAGGTTTTTGGGTCAAAATTTTGACTAATTTTTTTTAAACTTATACATGAATATATACAGTAATCAAAAAGCGGAATATTAAGGTGCTTCCAGAAAGGTTTGCAGGTGGATCTTAAAGAAACTGAGCTCAGTGCACTTTGGCTTCTTACCTAGCAAACAACTGTAAAGAGATGCACAGCTCTTCTTCTTGAGCCTGACATTTGGAAGTTGCTTTCTGTAACGCCATTTCTTTGTCCCTCATCCAATTGCTCAGCTGATGAACAGTTGCTCTGGGCAAATAGCATTTTACCCGGCTCAGGAGAGTTTTAACTTCATGGATGTCACTGTCTTTGCCATCAGAAGTGAGGAAGCTCTGGACAAAAAAAGAATGACAATCTAATATGTATCTGTGATATGCTCTAATTTGTTGTCCAGCACATTACTCCTTGAGGGTAACAGCAAGTGGTGATTTTGGAATGGACTGTAGCTAATTAATTAAAACTGACAAATGTTTTCCAGAATCCAGTTGCCAACACAAGGCTTTTTCAATAGAACAAGACTCCCACATTAGATGGGCATCAGAACTGTGCAAAGAGAAACAGCTAGAGTATCATGAAGGTGAGAAAGCCATACATTAAATAATGGAACACTTTCGTCTCAGAACAGCTATTTTTGTACCAAAGTGTTCATAACAGCTCAGCATTATTTTCTAGTTTTGGTCTTGCCTTCTTTTACTGAGCTTCAACTGGGCCAAGTAGTTCTGGCTTGGCTGCTTCTCTATATGACTGGAACAATCAGTAATGTTGATAAAAAGGAACAGAAGTATTACCCACTCCCAGTTCTTGCAGTATCAAGAACTCTGATCTTGACACCTTCCAAGTATGTCTCCATTCAAGATGAGTCCTTCAATCACAGTCAATGAGAGGACACAGCAGAATTGGTCAGAGCTTGAAAAGGATACTTTTTAGACTATAACTAGCCATGCTGGCTAAGACGTTCTGGGAGCTGTGCTCCTAAAAGTAACTTTTTCAGTTTCTGCACTGAGGTTTCTCATTGTGAGTCTCTGTGACTCCCTGAAGTCTGATTGGTTTTCTTCCAATCATCCACTGATGGAGGCATTATTCTGCTGTAGCTTTTTTTGCTGGATCTGTTGGTTCACTAAGGCATCACAGACAGGAATGAAACAAAATGATTTAGCACCAGCAGAGTTTTGCTGTTCAGTTTCTGCAAGAGTCTCTCCAATGTTTTGTCTCCTTCAAAATTAGGAGGCATGGTTAGGACAGTGTGACTCAAACAGAAATAAAGCTCTTTCATACTGAAACTGTTAACCTGTTTAAGAAATATTGGTCAAATTACCAAACATACTTTGATTAATTACATGATTCAAACCTAGAACCAGTGAGGTGTGCTTGCTATGTTGGACTAAAGTTTACCTATGGAGATGTATGTTCAAATCCTCACTTCTTCAGAAAACTTACTAAATGGCCACAGTTTAACCATTATCTCCCTATCAAACCTATCTCACAGCATTCTTGTGTGGATAAAAGGGTGGGGATCGTGTATACAACAGAATTCTAAAAATCATAATAATGAATTTGATTAAGATAAAAATCTAAAAATTCACATTCTCTTTTCCAAATTTTTCCCCCAATAAAAAATCAGCTCTCTTTTGGAAAAGAAGCAAGTTTTTTATTTGATCAAAGGGCTTGTAATCATCAGTACATTTCTGAGAGGACTTGCTGCTGTTGTGTGTCTGCAAGTCATTTCTGATGTGTAGTAACTCTAAGGTGAACCTCTCACAGGGTTTTCTTGGCAAAAGTTGTTCAGAGGCAGTTTGTCTTTGCCATTCTCTGAGGCTAAGCGAGTGTAACTTGCCTAAGGTCACCCAGTGGGTTTCCAGTGGGGATTCGAACGTGGTTTCCAGAGTCATAGTTCAATGCACAAGCCACTATACCTGGCTTGTGCTGGCTCTCTTATCAGAACTACTTGGAAGCAAGCTCCATTAACTGTGCACTTATTTGCAACAGTATATACTGGCAATATGCTGTTTCCTCCTTAATTAAGAAGGAAACAGTATATTGTGCTCAATGGGCCTTATCCATTAATAAGAATGTTACAGAATCCAGTGCTGGCTGACAGCTCTGTCTTGGTGTGGTGGTGAATCTGCTTTGGATTTTAGTATAAATATTAAAAAAGCTACCTACCGGTACATTGCTCAAGTCTCTCACCAGAACAGGTACAACACCTTGACTTACCCCTTTACAGTTTGTACTAAAACCCAGGAATGATTCCCTGCCCAACTGATACTATACCCACACATCCCCACTGATAAAACTGAAATCTAAATCAACTAATTCTTACTCTTTTAAAATCTAAACATAAAATACTGCATGAGGAGTAAATACGAAGTGCATTTTAATTTTAATCTAGAAAGAAAGGAGCACTTCTCTTTCAGTCTGAAACCTGTGTCAAGTAGCCTTAAACCTCACCCTCAGCCTCTGAATCTTCTCTTCTAGCACCTCCTTTGTTTCTGAGGGTTCAAAACACTCCTCCAGAGACTGCTGAGTGCCGCTGAACCAATCATCAAAATCTTTACACTGATCTGCAAAGAAGCACATTTTAATAATTTGACTTTGGATCTCATGGCACAATTTAGGATTATAAGGGAGAGAGTATAAAGCAACAAGTGCAGTTACCAGAATGCTACCATATTGAATCACAGAATCATAGAGTTGGAAGAAACCACGTTGGCCATTAACTCCAGTCCCCAGCTCAGTGGAGAACCTCCCACTAGAGCATCCCCATCAGGTAGGGGTCCAGCCTCTTTTTGAAAACATCCAAAGAAAGAGACTCCACCACCTCTCTAGGTAATTGGTTCTACTGTTGAACACTTCTTACTATCAAGAAACTCCTTCTGGTGTCTGAAAACTGAATATCAGGGGGAAACTAAACATTAGGGGGAACCAGGACGTTGGACCTGATGACCCATAGAGCCTCTTCCAGAATTATAATTCTCTGAAATTTAGTGTCCTGTAAATTAAAACCGTTAGACTTGGCCTTATCCTCTGAGCAGCAGAGAACAGGCCTATACTCTCCTCTCTGTGTCAGTGCTTTAGAAATTTAAAGAGTGCAATCACGTCTCCCCTCAGACTTTTCTTCACGAAGCTGAATATGCCCAATTTTAATATCAGAATTTAGTAATTTATTTTAATAAATGTAATAATTTCAATATTTGAAAGCCCAGTGTTATATCAATACTATTACTTGCGAAGACTAAAATGTCCTACATCATAGCCATTTTTTGTTCAAAAACTGATATGTTGAAATATCTAAACATAAGAATAAAAAAAGAGCACCAACATTGGTTGGTGGCTTCCACATCAGCTGGGCAGTGAAATTACTATGGGTTTTAGTCCAGACTTACAGGAACTATTTTGGAGACAAGTTCAGCACCAAGGATAGCTCTTTTAAAGCTCATACTTAAAACCATAAGTAGATTTACCGTCCCACTGAGATAGAAGCCACTAGCTCCTACTGAGAAGATGTCCTGATAGCCTGTTCTCTACATTCCTATAACTGTGGATTTCAAAACATTCCAAGATAAATAATGGGAGTCAATGGAAATTCACTTTAAAACATCACCATCCGTTATAATTCTGCTTTCATTGCATGAACACTGCCTGAGGCTTTCAAATAGCTGCTTAATATACCTGAAAAAAATCTAGCAGTGATGGATTTCCTTCAGGTATGTTAAGAAAACTTTGATACTTCATTAATAGTGAAAGAATGGGGCACTGAATTTTACTTATTCATTTATATCCCACTTTTCTTGCAAATTTGGACTCAAAGTGAAGTCCAGTATGGCTTACACTGAGACTCAATTACTCCCACTGATGGATCTGCTTCCCTCAGTGGCAAAGCGGCCCCTCTGGAAAAACTGGGGATGAAGGATGAGAGTGCTTCAGAGGAGAAGAAGGGAAGAGAAAATCCCATCAAGAGAAGAGAAGTACCTTTGTCTGAAACTGGTTTGCATCCTTTAAAATTATACTTACAGTTCAAGAGAGAAGCAAAGTGATCCTGAAAGATTTGCTTCTTTGAGTTAAATAAGTCAGTAACACTTTTAAGCTGCTCCTTTAATTCAGTCACCTCAGGGTTCAAATAACCTGGCCCTTTTTGAAGTGACTCCACGTGGCGTTTTTGTTGTAGAATTTTCTGATGTAGATCCTAAATAAGAAAGAAGGAAAGGAAAGGAAAGCTTTCTTTTAACAGGCTGAGAAAAAGCTTATACAGACTGCAAAAAAAATCCAGTCTCAAACTAGGATACTTTGTAAGAAATGTATTTGTAAATGTATAAGCTTAAGCCTACACCATCTGTCTGCATATGTGCCATCAAGTCACCTGCTAATTTATGGCAATCTGATTAATTATATAGGGTTTTATCAGACAAGGAATACTCAGAGGTGGTTTGCTATTACCCTCCTCGGAAAGAAAGCCTACAGCACCTGGTACTCTTTGGCAGTTCCTATCTAGATACCAACCAAGACTGATCCTACTTAGCTTCCAAGATCCAATGGCAAAAACTACCAACTGGAGAACACTGAAAGAAGGAATCAAATAAAAATGCCCTTTACTCAAATGCAGATAAGTGTTTTATCATAGGACTGAGTCCTTGCACTTATGACTCCTAAAAATTACTAAATGGGGCTTTGTTCCCTAGGTGTTTCCTTCTTTTATTACATCCTGGAGCCTCAGCAATAGAGTGTTCAGTATTTGGGAATTTAAGATATCTTCTTTGGTAGACAGAAATCACAGGGCCACCACATGTAGCCACCTTTCCCAACAATCAAGTTGATCACAATGGGGTTTTATTTTTCATTTCCAAAAATCTGGTCTACCTCAGACTAGAGCTTGTAAAAGTTACCTTTTTGCAATAAAGTTCCCAGAATCCCTCAGCCAGCATGTCCAATGCTGGCTGGGGTGTGCGTGTAGAAACTGGAGTACAAAAAAGTAATTTTCTCAAGCTTTGCCTTAAATCTCTATTCATAGCCTAGCCCTTACGCACAGGAACTCTTCTGCCAAATGGTTTTTTAAGGAAGGTGCTCTTGCAAGAGAAAATGCTGCAGACTGATGAAGAAGCCTCTTTCTTAATTTCTTAACCATAATCTTGCCCCTTTTGTGAGTAACTAGTGCCTGAAATGTGGCTGAAATTAAGCAGGAACTTGTTCCAGATCCCTAATAAAAAATGAAACTTGGTGAACAGTAACTATACTCCATATCATATATGAGAAAGTCGGTTTATATCCATGAAATCTCACACTAAAAAAAAAACCTTAAATCTTAAAGAAGTTGCCACATTCCCTTTTTTACCTCCTGGTTCCTTCCTCTTTTTTACACCACTATAAGGTAAGCTGCACAGTGTGTTTTTATTGAACTATTACACTTTCATGATATCTACAAATAGGTGGTAGTAGAGAAATAAGAGGAAGAGGAAGAATAAGAGGGGGAGAAGTTGTTATCCTTGTTGTTCTGCAATGCTCTCTTCCCATTTCCAATCCCATTACGCAAGTGCTAAAGCCATAGAGGTCTTTAGTTTCCTTTGTGGGCCTTGAAGGGCTGCTGAACACATTGTTAAGAATAGACTGTCAGAGAAAATACCATTGGTATAAACTGAAGAAGTGGAAACAGAAGAGTGTGTGTGTGTGTGTCTTTGGAGTACCTCCAATTTAGTAAAGATCTCCAGAGTATCAGAAGGAGACAAAGCTTTCAGAAGCGATTCAGTCATTCCAATCTGCGTCTTGGCCAGGTCAAGGTCTCCTTTTAGTTCTGTTGTATTGCCATTGAGTTCAGTGGGTATCGACTTGTTTGGTAAGTGCTTTCTTATTAGTTCCATTTTGTTCAAAAGAGAGGATTTGATGACCTGAAAATGGGAAACACAGAGGCAAGGTTAGGTATTCTCCTGGCCTATTTTCCTACTATATAACTTCACAAAAGGAAGTTAGAGAGAAAGCTACTGCTCTTTGTACTTACCTGCATTCTCTTCAAAATTATGATTTCCTTCCATTTCTGAAATCCCTTTCACACATTATGGGTTGGGTTTTTTTTAGGTGCAGGCAGACCTAAAGACTCCTTAGAGGTGACACCACTTGTTACAAAATATGTGGAACTGCTGCTAAAAACAGCATCTTATGTCTGTAATACCTCCTTGATTCCCCATAATATCTAGTGAAATTTGCCATTGTGATATAATGTTATCACTATGTGAGTTTCTGTGGCTCTCAAGAAGTATCCAGGCATGGGGGACATGATGAGATCATGCCATGCAATGAGTCACCTTAAGATCAAGGGAAGGCAACATGGCTCACAAGAGTCCCCTAGCCCACCTGTTTGAGACCTTCACTCCTCTCACACCTTCTTTGAAATGTGTAACACAATGTCTGCTGTACAGTGATGGCAGCAAGAGTATGAAGTGAACCACAGTGAGGTTTATGAGAGAGGCTATCCCTGGAATATGGTAACTTCTAATTAGAAAAATAAAGCAGGAAAGAAGCAGACATCAGAATTTTGTGAGGCTTGTCATTATTGCTTCCAACATTACCTCAGGACTTACGCAGCATCATGACACTATGTCATTCATAGGAGACATTGTCAAGGAGCATGGTGGGCCATTAGCCCATGACTGAACTTTGCCACCACAAACAAGGGCAAAACAATTATGTGAAGGAAAAGTTATCTCCACCACAAAAAAAGCCACTTCTGCCACCATATGTTACAAAAAGGTGCCTCAGAATGACTTTTCTGAATTCTAGTTCTAAATTTTCAGCATTCTAAAAATACTGCTGCTTAATTGTGTCCTGCAATGGGAGCAATGAAAGTGGACACCATTTTGTTTCAAACCACCACCTGAAAGAGTTATTTACATGCTAAACATTTTCATTAGAATTTTTTTCTCTGTCTACATAAGTACAGAGTTACTTTTTGGACAATATGGTTATGAGACTCTGCAATTTGTACTGTAAAAATCCAAGATCTAATGGATGTCCAGGATGTGGAAGGCACCCTATATTGTCTATATAATTGTTTATAGTTGAATTTTATTGAATTATTCCTACTGTAACCTCTCCACAGAATCCTGTTAGTAAATGATACATAAATACAAAGCATTCTAGCTAAACTACTTGCTCACCTGTAATTCAAGTGGAGGCTCACTGCCATTGAGGAGATGCTGAATTTCATCCAGTTTTGTGTCAAATTCCTCTATGTTCTTCTCTTGGAACTCTAAGCCTGCCTATGAAGAATGGAGAATAAAATCTGTCACACACCGAACAACAAGTCTTGGAGCAAATGGAGATAATGAACATCTCTGCACACAAGAAACATTAAATAGATATCCAGTCAGAAGAATGTGTATGAATTTTGACGTGTACACTGTCACTTCATCTACTTGGGCTGAGGCCATGCTTATTCGTTTGCCCTACCAATTACGTCCTGAAACACCACTCTGCCGTGTTGTTTGCACCATGTATGGCTAATTTGATAGTTAACACGTCCACTGGTACACCTTGCTCTATAGGCTTTCCATTGAAACCTGGTGTTTTCATGACTCGGTATCTGCTTCAGGAGGTACATAAGATCGTAAGTAGAAAGAACGTTTTACAGCTTTGAGGTTCCAAGTTTTGCAGACTCCTATCTTCTGCATACTCAACAATATTATCTGCAGGACTGAGGCCATTAGCTATGCAGGGATGGCCATACTAGGTGAGGTTGATGACAGGTGTAGTCCAAGTGAAAATGGGAGACATCTCCTGTACCTTTAATGATTGTGTATGAGTGGAAATTTCAGTAGGTGTTACTTGTTACCTGGCTGCATGACAAGCAACACCTGCTGAAATTCCCTCTTCTACACAATCATTAAGGTATAAGGGAGTCATCTTGAGTTTTCTTTCTGGCAACCCTACTGGCTAGTCACCACAGGGTTCCCACACTTTGTTTTGGTTTTTTTTGCATCTGTACTTGTGAAAAAACTAGGCCCAAGTCACTCTACTGACTTGTTCAGTGGAAAAGTCAAAACTGACTATTTGAGCCTTGGCATCCCTACAGTCTCAAAAACAAAGCAGGGGAACAAACCTGAAGAATTCTTTGCAAGCGTTTAGTATATAGTACTCAAGTACTCATGGATGTAGCATTAATTCTTTCCACACAAGGACCACTGCAACAACAGACCGCTAACCACCATCATCCAAAATAGAAACCACACTACGCCAAGTTATTCTTTTAACCAACCATCCCTCCACCTATTATCTTAATAGCCTACCCTTCCCTAAAAACAAACTTGCCATAAATATGAGTCTCCTCCTCCTCCTCCTCCTCCCAGCAACCCTATGAGGTAGGTCAGCCTAAGAAAGAGTGATTAGTCAAAGGTCACCCACTGAATTTCACAGCTCAGTGGGTACTTGAGAGGTAAAACCGGGAAACGCCCTATAAAATCAAAATCAAAAACTGGAGACATCTCTCAAGGTACTCAATTGATGGATGTTTTATCTATTAAAAAAAAAGCAATACCAACAAAACATTGATCAACTTTGAGATGCGTCTTCAGTTTCTTCACAAGGGACTTTAACTTCGATTTCCCACATGTCAATCTAATACTCCAACCACTGCACGAAATTCACCATGAAGTATCCTCAAAGAACCCCACCCCAAGGCCAGTTTGAATGATATAGGACATTTTTTCTTTTCACTGCCTTGAAATAAGAAAAAATAATACAGTGCATTTCTATCTATGATGGAAATAAGACTGAAGGAAAGAAAGGGGTTATTTTTAAAATACTAACAATATCTTTGATATGCAATGGCCAATTTGTACACCTCTTTGGACAATGAAGCACTATCCACCATGCTGTCTGCTACAGCAGCTCTAAGCTGAGAAATTTGTGTGAATGGGCTCTGAGGGCTGAATGATCACTGAGGTCAATGAAGAACAATTTTCTCCCAGTTAATGGGCCATTCAATTGTTTGTTTATTTAATGAAATTGACTCTGCGGACAGAGGATGAATCCTGTCCTCTATTATCCTGTCCTCCATTATACACATTCTCAAGATTGTTTACATCAATAAATACTGGATCAGGCTATATGTATGTCTGTCCTTATTTAAATCACAAACAGAACTTAATTTACAGAAACTCCTTTTCTTCCACAGAACCACCAGTAATATATGTTTGCTTCAAACATGCAATATTATCCATATATTCACATCTCAAGATATCCCAACCTATTCTGTGTACTCCATTCACAGTATATAACATTTTATAACCTGACACTAGCTTATAAAACGTTAATAAAACAGTTACAGTCCTTTAAAACACATCTGCTCACTTTTTCATTTGCCAAACTCTTTTGAAGCCTCAGTGCTTAAAATAACTTTTGCACAACAATCCTTGAAGAAGGACCTTGGCTTTTAATCAATTACCTCTACTACAACATTGAGCTATCACAACTTCAGATGACTGGTGGAAAGAATATGGGGAGGGTTGCAGCGTATACAATCACAACCACCTCTCCAACTTGTTAGAATTGTCTTTTCTATATGAGCAGCATTAAATACTAGGATTTTTTTTTGTTAAAATTGCTCAAGAACTTTATCATATCATTCCTCTTGGTTCAAGAAAGAAACCAAACAGTTTGCTTTATAGCAGCAGTAATACCTTGATCAATTTAGAACATAGGCACATAAAAGGATGTCCTTTTCTGGGTCAGACTACTGGTTCATCTATCAACTCTGACTAGCAGCAGTAACTTTTCAGAATTTTAGAACAAGATTTCCCCCCCAACACTAGCTGGACATCCCCGTCATTCACTGGCCATCTCTCATCCAAGTACTAACCTGCTTAACTTCCAAAATCAGACGAGACTGGGTGTATCCATGCTGGTTTATTGGTTTACTAAATCACTATTATCAACACTATTTCACATGTTCTACCAACAGCACTGCACTGCATACCCAGCAAAATCAAGTATTTACTTCAGTGGTTCCCAACCTTTGGTCCTTCTGGTGTTTTGGACTTCAACTCTCAGAAGCCCTAGCATAGCCAACAATAAAAAATTTGCGGGGCAAAAGTCCACAAAATCTGCAAGACCAAAGGTTAGCAATCACTGATTTACCTCGTTATATGAGGCACCAGATGATTTAAAACATTTCATAATGTAAAGATAATCTATCAGCATCAAGGTCTGAACAACAGACATATTTTGCATGCCAGAGGTCCCAGTTTCTCTAGCACCACTAGCTAGGAAAGATTTCTGTTGGAAATCAACATTGCCACAGCCAGTCAGTGTAAGCAATGCTTAACTGGATGTGCCAATGGTCTGACTCAACATAAAGCTTCTTAATTCTTAATGCCAGGGAAAGTACTGGTATTGGACTCTTGTTCCTTTTTACCAGTCTACAGCCAAAACAAGAAATAGTAAAAAAAAAAAGAAAAAGTCCATTTCCATTAAACGTGGCTATAATGCCTGCTGCCAATTTTAATTATAATACATACTCCCATCATTATAAAAATATTTTTTGAGATCTTGCACGGGACACATAGCTATGATGTCATAGCTACATTCTGTCTCCCGATATGACCCCCAAAACACACCTTAAAAGCCAGGCAGCTGTAACAAAGAAGTTCTGTGGCACCAGCAAGTAAGGTACTGAAGGTTGACACACCCACTCCCTCCTGTCAGAGAGCCACAGTGCAAGAAGGAGTTATGAGATGACCCCATAAGAGTTCCTGCTTTTGCTTGTCAAACCAGGGCTTGCTGATGGAAGTCTGGATGCATCGTCCTTCCGTACCCTGCTCACCAGCACCACAAGACTCATTCACTTGGTATGGCTGTCTGGGTTTTAAGGTGGGTTTTAAGGGCATCTATGGTTATAGCACTGCTGCTGTGATTGTAAATGTGAATACAAAACAGTTACACGGTTGTAAGTCTAGCTAATGACATCATAATGAATGTGAGCGAAGTATCCTGAAAGGCATATCTCTGTGTCAACCAATACGAGGGAAGGAAAAGTGGAAGGAGAGAGGGCACTGGAAATGGATAAGAGAGAGCAAAGAGAAAGGGAATATTCAACTTGCAATACCTTCAAGTTATTTATTACTTGACAGAGTCTCCAGGGACCTTACCTCCAACTCTGCCAGTTCCTTCTCAGTCAAGCTGCCATCTTCTAAGTTCTTCAGCTCTGCGTTTGACCATTCGTCAATCAAACTAGATAAATTAAGGAGCTTGTCCCATAAAGCCAGAGCTCTTGCCAAAGTATCACAATAGTTTTCAGTCCGTTCATTGATCTAGAAGAGGGATTTATATTTTGCAGAAAAGCCAAATGAAAGAAAGCAAAAACATAAGGCTTTGCAATCAAGCAACTTCATCCATGAAGACAGGGTGGAATGAAGCCAGCTGCATAAACAGGAAGGAGGAGGGGGTAATTCAAAGTGCCCGTTGGATGGAGACAGTTTCTTACCAAATACTGCTTTAAATATTAACATATCAAAGACAAATTGCAGCTCTCCAGGTTCTACAGACAGGTCTGGCAAGGTGGTTTGGCTCATCAGAACTGAGCTTCTCCCAAAAATGTGTCCCAACTAGTCTGTCAGTGAGGAAATGCCCAGGCAGCTACAACGGAGTTTCAACTTCTTTTACTAGCCTTTTTAGAAAAGCTTTTCCACAGCCCATTCTTAAAATCAGCTGCCACAGCAAAGCTTCCAGGGCAAGCTTAGCAATGCACCCCCCACACACAAGCCAATATTGCTTGTCTAGATCCCCCAGAATTATCCTTTACTAGAAAGCTCATGCCAGACATCAGATAGCCATACCGATCTGCCGACCTGACACCCAATGTCGCAGTCTTTTACATTTTAACCCTTGGTTTTTCTCTTCTTTATGATTCTCCAACATGCTGTGTTTAATTTATTCAAAATATTACTCATGAGTCAGAATCAATTACTATAATGCATAACAGATCAGACCACCCTGATCATTCACTTTTTACATACATCCAGCCATCTGTCCACAATAGCGTTAGCCTCATTCTCAAAGGGCGGATCCCCAAAGCTCTTAATTTTGTTCAACTGGAATTGAAGGTTTTTGCAGATCTGATTTATTCTGTCAACATCTTCAGAACGGCTGTTAAATTCCTGTTTTGCCTTGTTTACCTGAGGAAAAGTGAGCAGATGCATTTTTAAGTGCCTTGCATTGCACTGGAGGCAAATTCCAAACGGAAAAAAGAAAAAAACAATACAGTGCAAAAATAAAAATGAGAAAGGAAGCAGAGGTACACTGCACTGAGAAGCTTCCCCATCCATGTTCACTTTAACAAAGTTATTCTCAAGGCTATTGGGTCCAAAACAAAGCCAACACAAATTATCTTTCATAAATTATCTTTCAGATTTATATTTTGTTTCCACTCTTTCATCATGGTATAATTTGTCAACTTCTTCACAACACTCAGATCCAATAATTTAAATTTCTATATCTTTGTTCAAAATATTTTTATCCTTCCCTATATCATCAAGAGAGCAAACAAATAAATCAATCTAAGTAATTTGAAAGAGTTTACCATTTAGAACAGTAAAATATAATTTAAACAGATTAAAAGCATATCAAACAATTTAAAAAGTTAAAACAAGTTGATCTGCATCATCTGCACTCCATAATTCATGGAATGCTAAAGGCAACAAAAAATGTAGTACAGCATTAAAGGAAAACACTTAATATACATTAACAACATCAGTAAGAACTACTGCCAAAGGTAAAGCAATAAAAATACACTTAAAAAGCAGCCACTATATCCACAGAAAAATAATATTGCCCATTCCTTTAACAATAAAGTATCTTGTTTTTAATTTCTTTCAGCATTTTATGTGAATTATTCTAAAAGCCATAAATTTGTGAGGAACTCTCTCTTTTTCTTTCTCAATTGCTCCCCATAAAATATGAGGGATATCTTTGGGTATAAAAGGATATCATATAAAAAATCATTGCTCTCTACTTGCCATCTTTGTGTGCACAGAGGTGCTCTTGGTCAGACAAAAGACAGATCTGGGAATAGGGATTCAGCCCGTGCTAGACGGGGACACAGGTTTGCAATATGGTACTACTCCTGGACTCAGCTTTAAACCTGAAGGCCCAGGATTCTGAGGTGGCCAAGAGTGCTTTTGTACTACTGCAATGTTCTCTACTCAGGGCTGTCTTTGTAATGTATTCAGAAACTTCAGCTGGTTCAAAGGGCTGTGGTCAGACTGTTAACTGGGGCAGCTTGTAGAGTCCATACTATGCCCCTATTGAAACAGCTCCACTAGATCCCAGTTTGTTTTCAGGCACAATTCAAAGTGCTGGTTACGACCTATAAAGCCCTATATGGTTCAGGTCCAGGTTATTTTGCAGAGTGTATATCCCTGATGTAAGCCAGCCCAGGCTCTGAGACCATCAGGAGAATACTTCTCCCACTCCCATCACCAGCACAAGCATGGTTGGTGGGGACGCAAGAAAGGGTCTTCTTGGTGGCTGCCCCTAGACCCTGGAACTTCCATCTCCCAGAGAGGCCAAAATGGCTCCAATCTTGTTCGCCTTCCATCAGCACGATAATACCTTTTTATTCAGACAGGTTTTTAAAACAAAAGTTTTTAAACAATGAGTTGGGAGATGCTGTATTGGTTTAACCGAACTGTTTTTTAAGAGCTTTCAAATCCATTTTTTTAGAACTGCATTTCATTCTTTTATTGAGGTGTGAATTGTTTAACACCATAAATAGCTTAATTCTATATTAATGTTAACTTTCTGTAAGTTTTTACGGTAATTGTATTGCCCTTCTAAATTGTGAGCCACTGTGAGTTCCAATTTTGGGGGGAAAGTGAGATATAAATGTAACAAAAATAATAATTTGTCAAAAAAACAAAAAAACAAAATCAGGAGTTTAGTAAATGAGATAAACATATTTTAATCTATAAAATTGTTTCATATGCTTTCAATCTATCTGAACTTTAAAAAAATCAATACTGACTCAAAGCTATCAATATCACTTTCATATCAAAGATATGCATGCATTGCTGCAATGTAGAAACTAGCCTGTTGATATTTTCTATCTGAGAAAATGTTATCATGCTCACAAGCCTCCCTCCAGTGCATTCTAACTTCTAGCTTTCCTCATTCCTAAACTTTCCCTCATCCTTTACTCCTCCTATATATCCTTCTGTAACTGTGCACATGGGTTCTATGATTTTCAATAATTTTTTACATTGTCTGAAACCTCTTTACATAATTTAGAAATAAAAGATGCAGTGATCAGAAATTTTATCGCAGGTAATTGATTTTTTTAAAATCTTTTTGGGTCTGTGTAGATTTAGTTCCCTCATTTCAAAGAAACTGTCACATTGCACTTTTGAAAAACACACAAAATGAAGAAAATTTAGACGTGTCATTGATTTTGTCCAGATACAATGTACCCTCTGCTGGCACGACTTCTGCACACATGAATGCGAGGTCGTGCAAAGCCTTGCGTCCAATTATTGGCAATATACATACTGGGCACGTACCAGTGCCGGTGCAGGTGCACGTACACTGTGTCTATTGATGAAAATAGGACAGAGCATTCATGTTTTTTGTTTTATGCAAGGGTTCCTGGAATGGAACACTTGACTATATGGAAGATGCACTGTATATCCATTCCCAAATATGCTGCATTTTCCCCCGCTTCCTTCCTTCTTTCCTTTGTGAGACACAGAGATCATGAAGAAGAAACATTAATACAAAAGTTTTTAAAAAATTAAATCCAAATTCTTTTTGAAAAACCACAAGTTGAAAAGTTTTTAAAAGCACATATAAAATAACAAAACATAGACACAACACACCCCATTAAAAACTCCATCTACTGCAACAAGTTAAAAACCAAAGGCCAGTCTAAACAAAAATGTCTTTTCCTGCTGGTGGAAAGACAGCAAGGTGGGGCCATCCAAACCTCTCGTGGAAGGAAATTCCACACTTTGGGAGCAACCACTAAGAAAGTCCTCTCCTGTGTCCACACCAAACATGTCTGTAGTGGTGGTGGGACCAGAGAAAGCCTATCCCTGCAGATCTTAAAACTCAGGCAGGCTGATACAGGGAGACAGAGTCATTAGGGCTTTAGAGATCATAACCACCATTTTGAATTCTGCCTGGAAATGGACTGGTAGCTAATGAAGCTGTTTCAACAAGGGAGTTACATGCTCCCTATAACCTGTCCCAGTCAGCAGCCTTGCCATAGCATTTTAAACCTGGTTCCCTTCAGCATGTCTTTCTTACAACTAAAATCTACTTTGTAAGCTCCATGGCACTAGAGATCTATAGTCATTCTGTTTATGAAACTCCATAAAGCATCACTGATGACACTATACAAAATAGCAATAAGCCAACATATTTTCCCAAGAAATATCATATTCCCTTTGATAATAAAGTACAGTTCAAGTTCATACCTTAGCCACTGGTTTTGACTGATGGAATCCCATCACATAATTTTACAACAAGAGAATGCAATACCACATTTTTTTCAACTTCCCATTTCAGACTTCACTGCACCCAAACAGATGTTTACAAAGCACAGAAGAACACAGGCACTGAAACAGTGACCTCTAGCGTCTGGCAATTAGACGACATTCATTAATGAGGTCTTTGTTCTCCTAGCCAAACAATGAAGTCTCTTCTCTAGTAGATAGAGCAAGAGGATGGGAAAGTAGGACAAAGGTCTCAAAGCAACAAATAAAAGGGAATTTCTTCTCCTAGTCTTTGGATGGGAAAAATAAACCTGGAAAATTTTGCAATCTTTTGAAAATGAATGAATCAATCTTTATTTCCATCCATGACAGAAATATTGTGCATTTCTGAAGATTTTGTGATGCAATTTGCAGCTCAAAGAATGTATGCTAAAAAGCAGATGTTAACAAACGATGCACAAAAAGAACAGGTTGCTTACCTGTAACTGTGGTTCTTCGAGTGGTCATCTGTGCCATCATACACTAGGAGCTTTAGCGCCTGCGCGGTAGCGTTCGGAAACTTCTAGAGCTTGTTCGCTTGGCGGGAACCCCTCCCCCACGCCGGTACTGCGCATGCTCCTCCCGCCGAGCAACGGTCTCTCCTCAGTTCTGTCGTCCGCCGTAGAACCTACAGGGACCTGAGAAAGAGGGGAGGAAGGGCGGGTGTGTACTGATGGCACAGATGACCACTCGAAGAACCACAGTTACAGGTAAGCAACCTGTTCTTCTTCTTCGTGGTCTCTGTGCCTTCATACACTAGGAGACTGTGTAGCTTACCGGTCGGACGGCGGGTCAGGTCCTACAGCACGGAAGCCAACACCTCACGTCCAAACCGGGCATCTCTGCGCGACCGGCAGTCGAGCCTGTAGTGGCGCACGAAGGTCGACGGTTGGGACCAGGTCGCCACACGGCAGAGTTCATGCAGGTCAACTCCTCGCAGGAGGGCCGCAGAAGTAGCCACAGCTCTGGTGGAGTGGGCTCGAAGCAGGACTGGCGGAGGCTTCCTCGCGAGCTCATACGCCATTTCAATAGTCCTCACCACCCACTTGGAGAAGCGCTGGGTAACATTTTAGGCCCCTCCGACGTCGCCCATAGCAAACAAAGAGATGCGGCGTCTGTGGAAGGGAAGCTCCTGTCCTTGTAGAAAGCCAATGCCCGACGCACGTCCAGGGAGTGGAGGGACCGCTCCAACGGTGTCGTCGGGTTCGGGAAGAAGGCAGGCAGGATGATGTCCTGGTTGAGATGGAAACTGGACACCCCCTTTTGGCGGGAACGAGATGTCAGGTCTCAGGACCACCTTGTCCCTGTGGAAGACCGTGAAGGGCTCATCGGAACGAAGAGCTGTGATCTACCCGCTCGCCTCGCTGGGTCACCGCTACCAGGAAGGCAGTTTTCATTGTAGGAGCCTGTCATCCGAGGTCGCCATCGGCTCGAAGGGCGGCTTCGTCAGCTGCGAGAGCACCAGCGAGGGGACCACGGCGGTAGCGGCGGCGATACCGGCGGGTAGAGATGATGAAGTCCTTTAGGAACCGCTTAACGGTATCGTTCCTGAAGAAGGCCGAGGCGCAGATCGTGGCGGTTGGTATGCCACGATCGCGGAGAGATACACCTGTAGGGATGGAAACGCCAGGCCCTGTTGCCGGAGGTGCAGGAGGAAGTGCAGGACGGTCGAGAGCCCCGCGGGCGATCCGGGCTCACTCCTCTCTTTACAAAGGTAGGAAGCGTCGCCACTTGTATTGATAGTTGCGACGGGGGGACCCTTTCCTGGCCGCGACGGGGACGGTACCGAGCACGGGTCGTCGTGCGATATCCTCCAGGCATGGAGGGCCAGGCGTGGCAGGTCCGGATGGAGGACTCGGCCGCCGGAGTGGGAGAGCAGGTCCGGTGTCGGTGGAACCGGGCAGGTCGTTCGCGCGGCTTGTAGGGGGTGCGAACCAATGTTCCTCGGCCAGTACGGGGCTACCAGGATCGCGTCGGCTCGGTCGGCGAGGATCCGATATCGTCCGGCCGAGCAGCGGGAAGGGCGGGAACGCGTAGAGGATTTCCCCCCGGTACGGAAACTGGAAAGCGTCCCCGATGGAGGCACGATCGTGGCCCGCTCTGGAACAGAATCGGCGACACTTCGCGTTTTCCCTGGTCGCGAAGAGGTCGATCGATGGTTCCCCCCAGCGGTCCCGAATCAGTCTGAACGCCTCTCCGGAGAGAGACCATTCGTGATGGGATGAGGTGTCCCTGCTGAGGGCGTCTGCCGTGGTGTTCTCCTGCCCGGCCAGGTGAACCGCCACGGGATGCGTGTGCAGGCGAATGCACCTTTCCCCCGGCCGAGCGCGATGTCGAGCAGGGTCGTGGAATGAGTCCCACCTTGTCTGTTGATGTAGCAGACGGCGGTGGTGTTGTCCGTCAGAATCAGGACCGTGCGCCCCGCCCGGGATGGCGGAACGCCCGTAGGGCTTTCCAACGGCGAGCAGCTCCAGCGCGTTGATATGGAGAGCGGTCTCGTCGTCGGTCCATCTGTCGCGGACTTGAGATCGCCGCAGTGGGCACCCCATCCATACAGGGAGGCGTCGGGGTTCCGTCACCTTCGGTGTCGGCTGTTGGAAAGGCATCCCCACATAAGATCGTCGCGACTGCCACCATCGGAGGGATGAGCGGACGTCTCCCGGCAGCTGCAGTGGAGTGTCTGTTTGTCTCGCAGGGGGTCGAATATGCGGACGAACCATGTTGAAGAGGTCTTGCTCTCAGCCTGGCGAGATATGTCACAGCGGTCGTCGCAGCCATGTAGCCCAAGAGCTGCTGGACGCTTCTCGCAGATAACGTCGGGGCCTACGAGCGTGAGCGGCGACCCGGATCAAGGTTTGTGCTCGAGACTCTGGTAGGTACGCCCTGGCGGAGGTGAGTGACGTCGCCCCGATGAAGTCCAAGATCCTCGCCGGCTCGAGGTGGGACTTCTTTGGATTCACTCGTAGACCAAGGCGGGTCAGGAGTGACAACGTATGTGGACGTCGTGGTAAAGTCTCTGTTTGCAACGCCCCCAAAAGCCAATCGTCGAGGTAGGGGAAGACGGAACGCCCTTCGTCCGCAGGTGGAAACCACCGGGGCCATGCACTTGGTGAAGACCCTTTGGGGGAGTCGAAGTCCGAACGGCGCACCTTGTACTGGTAACAGGTGTCGTCGACTGCGAAGCGGAGGTACCGTCTGTGCTGCGGGCGAATGGCGATATGGAAGTATGCGTCTCGGAGATCGATGGAGGCGAACCAGTCCCCTCGATGTAGGAAGGGTAGGATGACGGTATCGTGACCATCTTTAACCTTTTGGGGCGGATGTAGTAGTTCACCCCTCTGAGGTCTAGGATCGGCCGGAGGGTCCCTCGGCTTTCGGTACCGTGAAGTACCTGGAGAAGAAGCCGGTGGTCTTGGCCTCTTGCGGGAGCCGCTCGATCGCCCCTTTTTGGAGGAGGGATTGGATCTCTTCCGGAGGGCCGGACTCGAGGGCGTGGAGTAATAAACCCCGCGAGGGGAAAATTCGAGAAACTCGATGGCGTAGCCAAGACGGACGATGGAAAGCACCCAAGAGTCCGTAGTGACATACTGCCACTCCGCTAGGTGTCGAGCGAGAGTCGGTCGGTCTCCGAGCGCTGATGGTAGGCTGAAGAGTGGGTATTGGTGGGTCCTGCCAGGCACGTAAAAACCAGACTTTGCCCGGAGGAGGACTTCTTCGACGAAGGCGGGCGCCGCCTAATCGTGGTCTGGCCGATGAGCCGGAGGACGGTCTCGACTGTCCAGACGGGGCCCGAACGCTGGAACGACGAGGTGGAAGATCGTCGCCAGGATGGTGGAAGGTGGAGGCCCTGCGGGTCTGCTGGCCGGCTGCAGCCCGATCTTTTTTGCGGTCAGTCTCGCCTTGGATTGTAAAAAGCCGTCTGTGGACGGTTTGAATAGGCCTTCACCGTCGAAGGGGAGATCTTCAATCCTCCTTCTGGTGTCCTCCTGGATGTCGGCCGGTCGAAGCCAAGCATGGCGGCAAGGGACGGTCCCGCCATGACCCGGGAGGCGATCTCCACTGCGTGCCGGGAGGAGGCCATCTGGTCCGAGCGATGGAGATAGCCTCATTGAAGATCACGGAGGAGGCTTGGCGGATGTCCCCCCGGTACCGCTTCCATCGCTGGTTGCAGGCGATCGACACTTTTTGGTATGGCGAGGCAAGCCTAGTGTTGGACAGCCTGATCTGCAAGGAGGCACCCGAATAGAACCTCCTTGCGTAGGCGTCCAACTTCCTGCCCCTTTGTCCGGCGGGGTGGTGTGTTCCTGCCGGAGCCCTTCGTCTGCGCGGACTCGACGACCACAGAGTTCGGTGCAGGGTGATTAAATAGATAACCGGCGTTATCCTTCTGCACCCTGTAGAGGTGTTCTAACCGCTGCGGTATCGGCTACCGAGGCCGGTCTATCCCAGGCGGCCTTCACCAGTCTGGATACCCGGGGCGGGAGGCAGCGGGGCCGGGGAAAGGGTGTTTCTCCTCGAAAACGGAGAAGGCTGGATCGTCATCCTGGGCTCCGCATCGGCGATTTAAGGCCGAGGGTAGTGGCCATGCGGAGCAGCATCGCAGAGAACTGGTGGACGTCCTCTGGAGCAGAATCTGGGATGGGCCCGAATCCCAACGGGGAGACTCCTGGGAGGCCGCCTCAGACACCTCGATCCGCACTCGAGTCGTACGACTCCGAGCTCGGTGAGTCCTCTCGCCGCTCGCTTTCCGGCTCCTTTGTAGTCGCCGCAGGTGTTGCCTTCCTAGGCTTCTCCGCAGCCGGGGCGGTGGTAGCAGCAGCGTCCCGCTTGGGATGGCGCCCTGACTTCACCCCCTTGGTGGTACCGGGGTAGTCTGGCAGGCTGACGTCGTCGTAGCCCGCTAGTCACCACCGACTCCGTAGGGCGCGTCGCCGTTGCCGTGACCCTAGGAGGTGGCGATTCGCCCATACCGTGGTGAAGGCTCCCTCGCCCTATGATTCGAGGGGAGGGAGAGCGGCTGAAGGAGCGGCGGTGACGGAATGGCTTCGGCGTCGACGGTACCGAGCCTCGTCCCCTCTAGGCGAGCGCGATTCGCGCTGTCGACGAGGTGACCGGGACCTCCGGGAAATCTCCCCGCGACTCGGGCCACGATGGTACCGATCCCGGTACGATGGCGAATGCGACCATAGGAGGCCGGGCGCTCTCTCCATTCAGATTCCCTCGCGTACCTGGCCACGTAGGACGCCGAGGTGTATCTGAGGGAAAGAGCGGGGTTTTTCCTCTCTTGTCTCCCTCGGAGGCGGCGAGGCCACCGGACGCTCGGAAGAGCGGGACCGGGACCTGAAGGGGAACGCCGCTCCGGAGAAGCAGAGGGCTCTCTCTGCTGCAGGTCGGCCGACCTGCGACGGCTGGGGCGGTGGCGCTTCCACCAGGGTTGGAGGGTCTGCCACAGGCGAGTGGGCGCTGTTGGGGAACGTCCTGATCTCATCCTCCGAGAGGTCGCGGCTCGCCTCGCCCTTTGGAAGGCTGCTGGTAGGAGGAGGAGTAGGAGGTTGAGCGTCCCCAGCCGGGGGGCGCTTTTTTTCCTTCTTCTTCTTCTTCTTTTTTCTCCTTCTCCTTGCCCTTGCCTCCGTCCGGAGCAGGGCGCTTTTTTTCAGGCGTCTCCGTAAGGGGACCTCAGCCTTCCTCGCCGTCGAGGATCCTTTCGCTGACTTGGCAGCCGCCGACAGCTTCGGGATCCTCGGTAACGCCGAATCGGGGTTTTTGCCGGTACCGAGCCCGATACCGACGAGGTGGACGGGAAAGGCAGCCGCCGATACCGTCGATGGCGTGGTCGTCTTCTTGTCGGCCATCTTGGAAGTGGAGGTCGTCTTCGCCCGCAAGACTGTTCCCAACAATAAAATTTATCTCGCGGGGCGGTTGGGAAAAGGTTTAGTAAAATTCAAATTGGGCAAGTCCGGATGTTGTGGGTCCCCCGAAGAGACACTCCTTATGGCCGTCGTTGAGGGCAACCTTGCGGCCGCAGGACACGCACTTCTTAAAGACGCGGACATAAGACGAAGAAACGCCAAACTCCGAAATCCAAAAAGACGAAAACCGAAGGGGGAGTCCGAAAGAGAGGTCAAGGACAGTCCGAAAGTCCGTAAAACCGTGAAAAAACAGCAAGCCAAGCACGACGTGAGAGGAACAAACTAAAGAACCTTCCGTACGCGGCGGCGGACGAAGAAAGAACTGAGGAGAGACCGTTGCTCGGCGGGAGGACATGCGCAGTACCGGCGTGGGGGAGGGGTTCCCGCCAAGCGAACAAGCTCTAGAAGTTTCCGAACGCTACCGCGCAGGCGCTAAAGCTCCTAGTGTATGAAGGCACAGAGACCACGAAGAAGAACATGCATATATCAGGGGAAATATCACATCAAAAAGAGTATGCTATGAAAAACTGTGAATGACAAGAAATGCAAATCTTGAAGTTTTTTTTTTAATTGCAAACTGATGAGGAAATTAGAACTGCTTTATAACAGAATATGCGACATCTGGACATCCCCATGACATTCTTGCAACGAAGCTAGTAAAATGCGGGCTGGACAGGGCTACTGTTAGCTGGATTTGTAATTGGTTGACTGACCGAACCCAAAGGGTGATCACGAATGGCTGCTTTCGTCCTGGAGAGAAGTGACTAGTGGGGTGCCACAGGGTTCTGTCCTAGGCCCAGTGCTGTTCAATATTTTTATCAATGACTTGGATGAAGGAATAGAGGGCATGCTCATCAAATTTGCAGATGACACCAAATTGGGAGGGATTGCTAATACACCAGAGGACAGGATCAAAATTCAAAATGACCTGGATAGATTGGAGAGCTGGACCAGGGCGAACAAAATGAAATTCAACAGAGAGAAATGTAAGGTCCTACACTTAGGCAGAAATAATGGAATCCACAAATATAGGATGGGGGACATGTGGCTGGATAGCAGTACCTGTGAAAGGGATCTAGGAGTCTTCATAGACCACAAGCTGAACATGAGTCAGCAGTGTGATGCGGCAACCAAGAAAGCCAATGCAATTCTTGGCTGCATCAATAGGAGTATGGTGTCTAGATCGAGGGAGGTACTGGTACCACTCTACTCTGCTTTGGTTAGACCCCATCTTGAATACTGTGTCCAGTTCTGGGCACCCCAATTCAAGAAGGATATTGACAAGCTGGAGCAAGTCCAGAGGAGGGCGACCAAAATGGTGAGAGGCCTGGAAGCCATGCCCTATGAGGATAGACTTAGAGAGCTGGGTATGTTTAGTCTGCAGAAGAGGAGGTTAAGAGGGGACATGATAGCCATGTTTAAATATTTGAAGGGATGCCACGTAGAGGAAGGAGGGGACTTGCTTTCTGCTGCTCCAGAAACCAGGACAAGGAGCAATGGATTCAAGCTGCAGGAAAGGAGATTCCACCTGAACCTCAGGAAGAACTTCCTGACAGTCAGGGCTGTCCGGCAGTGGAATCTGCTGCCACGGAGTGTAGTGGAGGCTCCTTCCTTGGAGGTTTTTAAGCAGAGGCTTGATGGCCATCTGTCGGGATTGATTTGAGGGTGTTCCTGCATGGCAGGGGGTTGGACTGGATGGCCTGTGTGGTCTCTTCCAACTCTGAATTTCTATGATTCTATGATTCTATGACTTGAAACAGACTGATTTCTCTACCCCTAGTGTTACGCCTTGGAAAGGGTAAAGCTCAAAGTAGTCATATTTCAGGAGATGTGTGTGTGAGATCAAGCCTGGTAAGCTAGAAGAAAGTGTGCAATCCTAAATGGACAGGGGCTGAGTTCAAGGCAAGCAAGAAAAATCGGGAAGGCCAGTAAGAGATAAATCACCAAAGTCAGATAGGGGTCAAGATCCATTTCAACTTATCCAGGAAAAAAGAGAAACCATGTAGACCAGTAGTGGGCAAGGGATCAATCTGCACGCCCCCCCCCCTGCAAGGATGAGGCCTTTCCCTTGCAATCCAAACCAGAAGTGGCTAGAAGGCCAGTTTTGCTTTCCTAAGATTCCTATCTGTTTTAAAAAACAAAATAAGGTGACAAGAGAGGCTTTCAGGAGTCTGATTCTCCTTTTTGAATGGAACGAAAACGTTTTGGTAATGGGGCTTCTGGTGGCCACAAAATCAAGTAGTGATCCACATGTGTCCCACAGATTATGTGTGGCCCACTCCCAGTGTAGACAGCATCCTCATACCAAAAGGAAGATGCTCAGACAGAGACGCAAAACTCTGAGATAAGAGTTTTATATGTCCTGTTGGACAAGGATTGGCCCTTGAGAGGCAGGTGACAGAATGTTCAGGTGGGCTACTACTGGAGTCTCGATGGTGCCTACTGGCTACAGAGATTAGTCCACCCAGCCTGCAGCAGGGACACAGTATAAACTAAGAAAGAATTGTTCAGTTGGCGGTCTGGAATTACCCCCTAGTTTTAGTCTTAGACATAACAGAGGAAAGGCAAAAGGCAAAATAAAATAAAGTAAGGACATTGACAATGGTTGCAGAAGAAAGGCTAAATGAGGGGAGTTCTGCATTGATGTCCTGATGCCTTCAAATGAATCAGATGGGCTGTGTGTTTATTTGACTATGGTTACAACTAAGAATATGTGCATCCTATAGACGCACACACACACACAACCATAAACGGTCAATGTTGTGTGTTAAAGCAATTTGAAATAGGCACCAAGAAAAGCTGGATTTTAAAACGTGAATACATTATGCTAATAATTATGTTAATTATTACACTAAATCATATGCTAATTACACCATGTAAATAATGCTAATTACACCAAGATACACAACACTTCCTTTATTTGCATAATTTAGCATTCTGCTAATGATGGAAAGACAAAATGAACATTAAAGCTCTGTCTTGCAGCCATGGTGATTTTAACAGCCAGTTCCTTGGCATCGTGAACAAGCACTGCCCTCAATATTTTAACACAGCCTTCCACAAGCTGGTTCCATCCAGATGTGCTGTGCTAAACCTCTTGGATCTATTGGCCATACTTGCTGGGGATGATGGGAACTGCAGGTATGTGTTGGGATTGATGATAAATGAAGATTGGCAAGGGCTTACTGAATGTGCACTTTTTTTTTTGCACCATGTAATAGCAGTAAGTTTCCACACAGCACAATCAATATGAGTCACAAAGTATAAATACATGCCAGCCAACTGCAAAGATCTTCTTTCCATCTTACTGTATTGATCAGATAATATTTTTTGCAGTATGCTGAAAACTGAAGCTATTTCCCTCCCTCCATCTCCTTTGAGAAGAGTGGTCCTTCTTCTGGCCTGCATTTTCTGACAGATTCTAGAACTTGGGAAGAGGAACCTTAAAACATTCTTCACAGTCTGGCTTGCTTTGCTCTCTCTTGGAAGTCACACCCCCTGTGCAAGGGTTGTAACTCACTGAGTACCACCCTCAGTGCAACATCAAATAAGCGACAAAAGGCACAAAATCAAAGGACACATGTTTACATGGATTCTTTCTAAACTACACCCATTTTCTAATGCTGCAATGGACAAACTTGGTTATTCTCTCACCCAGTGATGTTTCATTTTGGCAATCCTCTAAAGTACTTTGAGGAGGCCCTGAGTAGACAGTGTTACACAGTGCTACATCTGAGGAAATCAGACTTACAGAAGCCAATTTCAAAGCCTACTGTTGCAAGTCTTAAGGATCTGACATTTGTTCCTTTAAAAAATGGGAAAGCAAAAGCCAAATTTCTCCGCATGCTATATTCCATAATTAGCACCAAGCTCTTACAACTTCTGTTCCATTTGCTCAGAAGCATAGAAACTGGCTCCCCTATACAGAAAGGCCTTTAAAAACTTACCTTGGCAGCTATTCTCCGAAGTTTCTCTTTCCCCATGTAAGACACTTGCTGTGACAGGGCTTGTTCTTGCTTCAGACTAGTGCTCATCAGCAAGCTTTTACAACTGTGATACTGCTTCAAGAGCTCCATCACTTGGCCACAGTGTTCCAGCCTATTGAAAAGGAACAAAGCAGAAATTATTAAGCCATTTGCTTGTGTTTTGTTTTTTTCACATGACTGTGTGAATATATCAAGGAATCTAATTTTTAGCACAGAATCCAGTACAGCTATTCAACATCAAGTAATGAGAGTTTTACTAGAAGAAAAAAAGCACGTGTTTATTGCCCTCAGGGTTAAACGGGATACGATATTTAAATGCAGAACTTGACTAAGGATTTTTTTGGACTAGAATTTCCAGAATCCCTGGTCTGCATGCCCCAAGCTGTACTGTAATAATGCACTTCAAGTGGGTTTAAAAAAAAACATCTCAAGAACTATGAAGGAAGGGCAAGAGCTACATCATAAGGGGAAGGGAATTTAATACTTTCTTCCTATGCCACAACCCCTACAACACACTATGTCACTTTCAAGATAATATACTGCAAATTTTCCTATGCATCTCTCAGAACTTCGTTGAACTCCATGGGGACTTGCACACAAGGTATATGTGAATAGGATCACACATTCCAGGAAGTACATATGTGGTTCTTATTTATCTTTTTGATTTTTTTTTATGCACACATATGTTCAGAAATATGTTGGCACAGCCTTGCCCTGCCCTCTTCCACCCAAAATGCAAGCAGAAGGTCTGAATAACTGAAGGCTCTTCCATGAGATAAACTCCAGTGCAGAGAGAGAGAGCTGGACTAGAACTCATCTCTATTACATGCTGGCTATCTAATGACAAGAAAGCTAAAAAAAAAGGCTAGAATTCAATGTCATTGTTCTCCTATCTCTTTTGAAACAGTACAGTCCAAAGGGTCCAAAAATTAGTGGACTAAATCCAAGTGTTGGCCTCAACTAGAGTAAACCCTTTGAAGCAGTTGCTGATGTCTGATAAAAACAATTCATTTCAATAAAAATAATGTAAGTAATGTGCCTTAGTAATGTGTCAATAAGACAAAATACTAGTCAGCAAAAGGAAAAAATACAGTAAACAAATATAGATTTTATTGGCCATGGTTTCAAAAATCACACAAAACAGCCATGTTTAGCAAGACAAATTACTTGTTTCAGTTTATTTTTCCACAAATTCACATGTATTCTTGTAAGGGAATGTGGCTTAGGAAAAGGATGACTACCAACAGAATTCCAGCCCTTGTATCTATGTCTGATATAGTTGTAGACAGAGCCTCTGTAAAGGCGGATTGACCCCATAAAAGAGGTCATGGCACTGAGTTTGCAGTGAGCAGGACTGTTAACATTAATGTCTCTTAGATGTCTCTCATTTACAGGGTCACCACAAACGGAAGCCAACTTTACAGCACATAACAAGAAGCAATCTATTCTACTAGCAATTTGTGAATGAGTCTATTCTAGTTGGGACAACAATTGGTTTAAGACTAGTACATGTTTCCTCTGAAGGGGTCACTCATGAAAGAAATATTTTGTCTTTTGATATTTCCAATACAATCCTGTGGAGGTTTCCTCAGAAGTAAGCTCCATTGCATTCTAAAAGGATCTATAGACTCAGTGGCAGCTAGTAGCTCCTGTGTCAGTGGGGCAGTGAATCCACACTGGTTTTAGTGTTAATTTTAAAGAAGACAACCAAGATGTTGGACCTATTCAGCATCTTGGATAGTTCCACTAAAGTTCAAAATCAGACTCAGAATGGTTTCAACATCTCCAATAACATGGAAACCATGAACTGCCACTGCCTATAACAAATATGCACAGGATTACAGCTTTAGTAGAGAGACAGTGTGCGGAAGTGGTCTGAGTGTTGGACTATGACTTCAGGAGACCAGGGTTCAAATCTTCACCCAACAATGGAATCCTCCTGAGTGACCTTGAAGTCATAATCTCTCAGGGATTTGAAGGGATGCCATGTAGAGGAAGGAGAGGGCTTGTTTTCTGCTGCTCCAGAGACCAGGACAAGGAGCAATGGATTCAAGCTGCAGGAAAGGAGATTCCACCTGAACCTCAGGAAGAACTTCCTGACAGTCAGGGCTGTCCAGCAGTGGAATATGCTGCCTGGGAGTGTAGTGGAGTCTCCTTCTTTGGAGGTTTTTAAGCAGAGGTTGGATGGCCATCTGTCAGGAGTGCTTTGAGGGTGTTCCTGCATGGCAGGGGGTTGGACTGGATGGTCCGTGTGGTCTCTTCCAACTCTACATTTCTAGGATTCTATGATTCAGCTTTAGAGGAAGGCAACAGCAAATTCCCTCTGATCCAGTGATACAGAGAGACTGTTTCAGACTCAAGTTAGACTTAAGTTACTTCAATGGCTCAACCTGGACTTCACTCAGCAATAAATGACATGCTGACTCAACTCGTGACTTGTTTATTTTTAGTGACTGACTTGCTGCCCTTCATTCAGTAACATAACACATTCATCTAGAAACCTTACAAGTCTGAATAACACTTCCATCTCTTGTTGCCTATTGGTCACATGATGATTTGTCTCAAGCCCAATGTGTGGGTGCATTTCTTGGAGGGGAACAGCAAACGGGTTAGGCAATGGGCTTGAGGCAGGGCTGAGGTCTATTTTGCAGCCTGTCCCCACTGCATATAGGAGGAGCTTTCTAAAAATTTTCCTAAGAGCAGAAGGTAAGACTCATGCCAGAGTGCAGGGCATGTTTCTCAGAGGGGAACAACAACTGTGTTAGGCAGTGGGCTTAAGGAGGTAAGAGTCCTTCCTTCTAAAGCTCTTGAAGCTTCATTAATGAGGAGTAAGAAGGATTCTATTCCCCACTTCAAAAGCTGCAGGCTTTTTTATGCTCATTGACACAAAAACCTCCAGTCTGAGGAATGAGGAGTAGGAAGGATCCTATTCCCCACTCCCAAAGCTGCAGATGGCAAAATGGCAAATGTGGAGGGCTACTTAAATTTGTTAAAACTGACTTCATTTGATTCTGTCCAGAAATTCCAGAATATAGATTGGGGTATTAAGTTGGCTCCCCGACTTGAGAACTGACCTGAGACTTGACTTGAAAGTATCCTGCAAGGATTTGAGACTTGACTTGGGACTCGAAGGTAGAGACTTGAGATTTGACTTGAGACTTAAAGTAAAAGACTTAAATACATCACTGCTCTGAACAAATATTGTCACGAAAACTCTGTGATAAATTTGCCTTAGGAATGACCTAAATCAGGAATAACTTGAAGGCACACAACAAACCCAACAACAGACGTAGATTCCTACTTTTCAGCAACGGAAAGCTTGGTTTCATTCCATAAATCTTCTGTACGTCTCCACTGTTGCTTGAGCTCTTCTTGCCCAGGCATTGTGGACCGGAAAATCTGGCTGGCCATTTCATTTAAGGACCTCATGTCTGTAGCAAGGCGATCAAGATTCTGTCTGAGTTCAATCAGCAACTTCAACCTGTGATATTAAAGAAATGAGATTGCGGCCAAAAGTTATTTCAGTGTTACTGCTCTGTTCTATTATCTTAGTGGTCTCTGGTTTGATTAAATGTTCCTTTATTTTTCTGTGTCACTAAATATTTGAAATCACTTACTAATGCCAGTTCCAAGCCACTATTTTGGTAGAAACATCTCAGATACACTATAACCACTCAGACTCAGAAACTGGACATGTTACCGTTTTGGACTATAGTTCACAGAGCTCCCCCCGTCATCATGGAAGATTCTGGGATATGTAGTGCAAAAAAACATTTTTTCCAATCTCTGCTCAGTTTAGACAACCATGCATTAACAAAGGCTACTTTGTTCTTCTACACCACCACCAGACTTGTAGTCTTCCACCTGTACAGCCCTTAATTTCTCCTGCTGGATTATTCCCTCCCTGCTGTCTTTGAACTACCTGTCTGCCCCCGGTGGCAGCTGATAGCTTCCAGGTCAGTGGGGCGGTGTGTCTTAGGCCATTTCCACACTAGCCTGTTATAGCGCGATGATTCCACTTTCAACATCCTCTGGAATCCTGGGGTTTGCAGTTTCGGGAGGGGCCAGCCAGCCCCTCCCAAAACTGCAAACCCCAGGATTCCAGAGGATGTTGAAAGTGGAATCATCGTGGTATGACAGGCTAGTGTGGAAATGACCTTAGGCTTGGCAGCTCACCAAGGCTCCTCAGCTACCTAATGAGCTAGATTATTATTTATTTATTTTTATTTGTATCCCGCCTCTCCATATAGATAACAGCAGCTCCATAAAACAGCCTTGGGGCTGAAGTAAATTCTCTGAAAAACACAACAGTCCAGAAAAGGAATAGTCTGAAGCCAAACCAATAATTCCAGCAAACTGTTGAGGTCCAAGATTGAAAGCACACAAGCAGAAAAAGTAAGAAGCACCACAGCTGTTATCACCAACAACATCAGTAGATTTCAGCAACCTCCTGTTGTTGAGGCCTCTGATTATATGGTCTTAGTCTCCTTCCCAGCTGTGTTCTAATTAATGAGCCTTTCTCATATAAGCACTGCCCAGAGGCCTGGACTTTTCCTTTACACCCTGCACTGGCTGCTGCATGTATTGTCTTTTCATGTTTCTGGTGTGTGGCAGCTGGGAAGGGATTTGTCTGAGTCCTGGGAGCCTGGGTCCTGGGGCAAGGGCATGACCTTGAAACTTTTTCAGGTTTTAGCCTGAGTTTTTAAGGAGCTAGCTAAAGTGCTGAATCCCATCTCTCCCAAAGAGATCCAATAACTTGCTTGGAGAATGGCTTGAAATCTCAGACTAAAATCTGGAGTTATTCAGGGAAGCTGCTGACCATCCCTGGTATAAGTGACTGACAGTTCTCTCAGTTTAGGTGTTTAAAGGGAGGAATTTCAGCATGATTTTAAAGAAAGTAACCCATGTAAACTACATCTTGAATATGTAGAGACCAGAGATGATATGACCCAAAATGTGCCACCTCAGTTTCAAAGGGGGAAAATGAGCTCAAAGTGGCATACATGGTGTTATATGGCAGCTTCCCTACAGTCTTGTGAGTAGGCCAGGCAGAAAAAGAAAGAGAGAGAAAGAGAGAGAGACAGAGAGACAGACAGACAGAGGCAGAGACAGACAGACAGATTGGACAAAGGTCACCAGTAACCCTCAATGCTCAAGGGTGGACTAGAAACTGGATCTCTCAGGTCCTACTCTAATCACTACACCACACTGGATGTAAAGACAGACATTTACAGCAGCCCTGAAAAGATAGCTGCCAAAACTCCTGCTTTGGCTTTATTGCCAAATCTGCAGAAACAAAGGTGTGCTCAACAGTGCCTTTCTACACGTTTCTACGTCCCTCCCATCTTGCCATTTTCATGATACTCAGAAGCTGAATTATGTACCGTTATGAGTGCTATGAGGTCAAGCCAGAACACATGGCTGCCCTTCTCCCTATTTTATTCACACAACAATGCTGTGAGGTCAGGCAAGCAGTGACAGAATGACAACCTTATCGTCCCCTAGTGACTTTCACACCCAGTGACTTTCAGGAAGTTTTGGATTTCTTTGATTCCAATCCATCATTCTAACCATGACAGCACATTGGCTCTATAACCTTCATTTCGGGGAGGATAAGACAGCAGCTGTCATGAATAGCACCTTTTAGAGTTCACAAAAAGTAACCAATCAGAGCTTATTTTTATGCTTCCTGCCAAATGACAATGCAAAAGACCTTTGATGAACTTTGAAAAAAAATGAGAGTAGGGTAAAAAGAATCATTTGCTCACCTTTGCTGAACGGCAGGAATTGTTGGATCCCTCAACCCTATTTTACGGATCTTATCACGTATTTCCTGGATATTTTTATAGAGTTCACTGTTCTTTAGTGAAAATTCTTCCTGTCCATCATGGGTCTGGACAATCTCTTGTTTCTCTGCAGAGATGGCAGCTGAGATTTCCTTTGCACACAAAGCTGCAACAATCTCTTCGCAGCTCACCTTTTTACCTGATTCAGGATCTTCCAAGCGGATTCGGGCTCGTTTCAACCTGTCATCTAGAACTCTGGCCTCTTCCTGCATTTTCAAAATATCCTGTTGTACAAGACCTCCTGTCAGTTGTGGAGGATGACTGAGAGGGCCTGAGACCTCCGCAGGCCTGCTGACACGCCTCAGGAAAGTCAGGAAACTTCCAAGATCTTGCAAGATTGCTTCCATGGTCTGTATCTTATGACTCAGTTCTTCCAACTGTATTTTGTATTCACTGATCATTGTGCTTGCCGCTTGCCAGTCTGCCTGGTCAACCTTCCCTCCTGTGGGGTTGCTTTGCTCTTGCCGGCTGCACCACTCAATACAATTTGCTATAGATTCCTGCATTTCCTGAAAGATAGAGAGAGGCATTGTTTTAGAACTAAATGTTGAAATGCAGGTGTCTATCATGATAGTCCAGAAATACTGGCAGCTTTCTTGATTCACATCTGGTTTTGCACATCTGTATGTTAGATATTTGTGCAGTACACACATATACAGCAAAGCAGAGGGGTATGTAACACAATGCCCAATTTAGCTGACAATCAGTGGGCAGCATAGTAGCTGGCATCAATAGCAACTTGCAATTTATAAGTTAGTAAAGCAGAAAACCTGCCCTAGACTTTTAGTCCAAACTGTAGAGGAGTCTAAGGTGGGCTTCAGAAATCTATATAGCAATTTTGACATTTTAGCAAAAGCCTAGAACACATTTGCAACCCTACTGACATGGATGCCATCAACAGACACTATTTAACATTGAAACCTGGACATACTACATTTTTGTCTGGACTACAGCTTCCAGAATCCACCAAGTGGGGACTTTTTTCCCAAGCTATGGTTTGCATGCTTTTCCAAAGTCTAGTTAACATGCTGGAGACTTCATACATGGGAGCTCAAGCTCCTGTTTCTCACAAATATTCAGGAAGCAGCACTGTAGTGTATCTAGCATAAACAGCACCTAGGGTAAGCATGGAAGTTTCGCCCCATTGAAATGCTGCTTGATGCCCTCGGGGTACCAATGGACCCACATGTTGTCGCAGCAGAAGGGGCTCCTGCGGCTCTCTTCCCCTCCACCCAGGCCTCGTCTGGAGCATACAGGGTAGGGCAAGTAGAGCATGTGCCCCCCCAGACTCAGAGCTGCCCAAACTGACCGCTCCTCCTCCTCCTCCTCTACATCTTCCAGCACGGCTTTTTTACACCCTCCTGGTATTACCACCCAGGGCACAGGCCCTACTTACCCCACCCTTGATACGCCTCCGAAGCAGCAACAAGGAATATCAGTCACAGGGAAGAAGCAGAGGACAAAAAACCTGGGAGGAGTTGTAGGGAAACATGGCAGGAAGTGTAAAGTCATATATCCTTGTTCCTTCTTGCTATGTTGTTCCTGCCTTCCCTCCCCACTTCTCAGTTCTAGGCAAGAAGTGGTGCCTGGAGGTTCCACACATACCCCAAGGCCCTTTTGGAGGAAAGCTATTGGAAAGATTTGCAGAGGAACAGCAGTAGACATGGGAAGGGTTAACTAGCTGTTCTCCAGCCCACTACTCCTCTCCTTCTGCCTGCTGATACCTCTTCTAAATGAGAACAGTGGCTAGGGTTTCCAAGCAAATACTAAAGTCCTATCCAAAGCTTAGCAAGTTACATCATTTTTTGATGACAGCTCCCAGAATTTCCAGTCTACGTGACGAGTGGCCATGCTAGCAAGGGAATTCTTGGAATTATAGTCCAAAAAAGTAACTTTACCAACTTCTGGCCTTACCTAGGAGAAAGCAGCTATGAGAATTCATGGAAAAGTGGAAGGGTTGACCATTTCACCTTGTCTCTGATACTTCTTCCCTTGAAACATTCCTTTCCTGATACTATTTTTCACAAAAGCAGCTGGAGTTGCAATTTTCAAACAAACCAGCAGAGGACTAGGTCTAGCTTCAATGCTCTCTACACAGGGGCTTCATGAATGTCCTGAAAGTGCCACCTCTGGAACACAGCTGAAGCTTAACAGGTATCCCTAGAAAGAAGATTTCTGGAAATCCTATGTAAGGCACACTGAGATTCCAAGGTGCATGAAACATAAGAAGTACTAACCTTCACTTTTTTATGTGGAAGATCCATATTCCACAGCACGCACTGTGGTATGTCCCTTTTACGAAGCTGTTCCTCTGAGTTGCACAGTTGAACCCACTCATTTTCTATTGGCAAGACAAGCGCCAAAACAGCCTTTAAAGATTCCATCCTAAAAAGACAGCAAGAAAAATATCAACAGTAGACTAGGCAAGGAAATGGTTGCATATACAGTACAGTGGGTAAGTGCCTTGGGTTGCCTGTGTTAGGTAATTCCATGAAGCAATTGCACAAGCATGGAATTTATTACGCTGTACAGACTTCTGCATTCTGGAAATCTCAGTTTTCCATGTGCCTCCTGAGTTTCTAGCCCTTATGACTGCAATGAAAGGAATGAAAAAATATAGTTGCCTTGCATCCCATCCCAGAAGAAAGGTGAGGGTAAATTAAAAACAGTCAGCCCTCCATATCCACAGATTGTATATCAACAGATTCAACACACCATGGCTTGAAAATATTTTTTAAAAATCCGAAAAGCAAGCTTTGATTTTGCCATTTTATATAAGGGATGCCATTTTACTACAAAAGTGGTTCTTAACCTGGGGACCGGGGACCCCTGCGGGTCTGTGGAGCCTTTCCAGGAGATCCCTGAAGCTCTGCTGCTATATACCAGCAGCAGCAGCAAGAGGAATGTGGGGGTTGTGGGTGCTGAAACTGCTTCTTTGTCTGCAAATGAGGGAGCAGTTTGTGTGTGTGCACAAATATACCTGCTGCCACATCCCTAACAAAGGGAACACAGTGACAAGCGTGTCTTTGCACCCAAACTATGTTTCTGGAGACCAGGATTTGAATCCCCACTTGGCCATGGAAACTTACTGGGTGACTTCAGGCAAGTCACATTCTCTCAGCCTCAGAGAAAGGCAAAGGCAACAAATCTTGCCAAGAAAACCCTCATGATAGATTTGCCTTAGGGTTGCCATAAGTCAGTTTTCAAAGGAGAGAGACATGATGGCTTGAAAGAGCCTCCCCCTGTGAGCAGAACTTTGTTGTTGTGTGCCTTCAAGTCACTTCTGTGTTATGGAACCCTAAGGCAAACATATCACAAGGGTTTTTCTCCCCCAAGATTTGTTTGGGGAGTGTTGCCTTTGCCTTCCTCTGAGGCTGAGAGAACGTGACTTATCAAAGGTCACCCAGTATCTGAGTGGGGTTTGAATCCTAGTTTCCAGAAGCCTTTAATAAATAAATAAATAATTGAATAATTGAATATTTAAATAAATATTTGCCTATATAAACCTAAATTTAAATCTTTAAATCTTGAGTTAAGCTTTTGGGGGTTCCTAGCAGGGAGTCCTCAGTAAAGAATTTGCAGGGAGTCTTCAGTAAAGAAAAGGTTAAGAACCATTGTACTACATTGCTATACATAATGGGACTTGAGCATCCACAAATTTCAGTATCCACTGGCGGGGGTGGGATGGTCTTGGAATCATAGAGGCTTGGACCAGAAGAAGGGAAACTAAGCAGAATTTTGAGCTCTGCAGGGGGGACGTAATCAAAGAAGTCCAAGTCTTTATCCCCTTAAAATCTCTGTCTCATCAGAGTTAAGACAGCAATGCATACATGTAGGCAGAACATGCCTGAACAGACACAGGCAGTGTCAGGCAGAAATGGTAAACAGCCATCTCATACTCCCTATAGCTACCTCCATGAGAAGGTGATGTCACCCATATGCTAAACCTGAAAAAGCCCAAGATCCTCTTTGATTCAATGTTTGTTTTAGCATGTGCCAGCTACCACTTCTCCTGGAAAAAATTCTGCCTGGATAACTGTTGCAGTTCCTTTGAAGGATAAGTCCTAAATTGTGTACATTTCATCTGACAACATTCTGCTTGAGGTTACTCATCCTAACTGGAAAAAAAAGTAGTCTAGGATTAGGATTACTTTTTTACTTTTACCTATTATTATTTCACTTAATCCTTTAACTGGAATCCTTTGGGGTAAAATTCTACACTTATGTACCTGAGAAAAATTCTTGCTGAACATAGCAGGATCTACTTCTGAATAGACCACAGGTGAGGAACCTCTTTCAGCCTGAGGGCCAAGTTCAACTTTTGAGTTTCTCACAGGCCTCATTCTAGAGGTGGATTGGGCCACAGGCAAAAAGGCAGCAACCAAAATGAAAGCATATTTTAACTTACTGTCAATCATTACGCCTTATCAGAGACATTTCACCCGCCTAGAATGAGGGTGAAAGCCCCATAGAGAAATTTGGAAGCCATACCAATGCTGATGTCCTGGGGTAGGAAACATCTAGGAAAAACCCAGAGAGCCAGACCAAGATCAGAAGAGAGCCAGGTTCAATCCTAGGGGGTGAGATTCCCCACCTCTGGAGTTGATACATGCATGTTTGCCATGTTAATAATAAACTTCACCTAGAAACCTGGAGTTGCTATAAGCTTGACCCAAGCATGGTTTTACCCACTGGAGGAGAGCTACATTTTTCCCATCCCAATAAAAAAAGGGGTGGCAAATACATTCACTATAGAGGCTAGACCTGTACAGTTGTAATGAACCCATTTTCTAGGTTGGAACAATCTCAACAACAAATATGTGTGTTGGAAAAGCCTGGGGAGGCACATGAGTTCTCTGGCTGGGGATTCTAAATACTCCTCCCTAAACTGCAGATTCCAGAATTACATAGAATACAGGCATGGTAATTAATCATAGCACTATAATTGTATAGTGTGAAAGGGCCTCTGATGGATTACCAACTATCCAATATATTAGGCCTCTGTGAACATCCCATCCAACTAATTTAATGCTTTCTTCAGTTACAATATGTGAGGCATACCTTTTATTTAAAGCCAACTGGAGTTCATTCCATTCTCTGGACAGTTCCTCTTGAGAGTGTTCAGAAGTGTCAGGCTTCCCTGTTTCACCTGAACACTTTTCCAGCATGGCAGCCATGGATTCAAACACTTTCCACAAAGACTCACCTTTACTCTCTAAGCCCTAGAACAAGACAGGCCAGTGTCAATTACAGAAAATGTTTTTCAAAGGTGTGACATATATGCAAAGATAAACATATGAGAACAGCAGTGGTATCTTAATACATTATTAAGGCTTCAAGTCATGTTTTACCATGCTGTCTGAAATGAGACAGTGCACAGCCTTTAGAATATCTGGTACCACTGTAACAATATGACAGGGGAAGGAAGGTTTCAAATTTACCTCCAACTCATGTAGCTTATTCTGAAAACAGGAAGCATCCTTTACATCAGCAGTAAAAGCAGGAGCTACATTCTCTCTGATATGGCTTAAGTGAAGTTTCAGTGTATGTCTTGCTTTGTCACAACTAGGAAAAAAATGTATTTTTGTAAGCACAAAATGTGATGACAGTGATGCTACAGCAACAGCAAACAGGAACCCAAGGCAAGAGTTCTGCTTGTTCTAATATATATTATATCTTTTTAAAATCTATTACTAACATCTCATCTTCATCGTTTATCAGGTGCTCTGGACTGGAGAAAGGGCACCTCAATGGTTTGGATTCTGTCCAAGAATCAAGGAATCAGAGAGGTATCATCAGACAGTGTGGCACTTTACAAGTGGTCTCACATTTTGTGATTGAGCTATTGCGATGCTATCTATGGCAATTTCAATCAGTTCTTTAGTCAGCTCACTTGGAATTGTTCCCATAGAACTTTTCTTTTCCATTTCCATCATCATCAACCAACAGATCCACAACACTGCAAGAATATGGATGCAGCCTCTTTAGAAGCCATGTAGTCTTCCAGAGTCACAAGAGAACAATAGGGTGAGCTGCAGCCCCATTGCTAAAGTGGTAAGGATGGGACTCCTACAGGACTTCAACACAACCCTGAAAGAGGTCAGGAAACTCTCTCTGGATTTTGCTGTTTTCTGGTAGCCATGTGCTAGTGACAATGAAGTTATCCATCACCAGTTAACATCTGGACAGCAGACTGAGCAGCCCCACATGCCACCTGGTCACAGTGTTCTGCACTATTGTGAGATCCTCTATTGAATTCCCATTCAAACAAGAATTGCTAAATATGCAACTATGCATATAAATTAGAAATTGCAAATACATGCATATTCATGCCCTTGTTTTTGTTTTGGGTTTTTTTGGGAGGGTGGGGTGCGGGGAGGGAAGTGTTGGAAGACGAATACTGAAACTGCCACCTGATGCAGGCTGCAGATCTATAACTGGGCAGAGAAAGGGGGAGGCTAAAGAAGGGCAGGAAAGTCTGCTTTTGCTTTCAGTTTGGCATTGACTCACCCAAATTTGGTGATGCAGGGGGCCAAAACAAAACAAAGTTCTTAAAACCGAGCACTCTAAGCATGCAAGGACTTTGCACCTAGTTTAAAGTTGAGAGCTCCTAGAAGCCTCCCAGATACAGTAATCTGCTTCAAAACAAGATGTGCCCTTCTCTCTACCTTGTTCTAAATCGGAAATGCAGATTTTTAAAGGAATTTTCTGGATCACACCACTAGCGTTCAGCATCACAGTAGCATCAGTAGGGAGTGCAGCTTCTAGTGGATTATTGCTTAACTTCACAAAGTTGCTTTTAACCTTATTGTATAGCATTTGTTCCTGGACACTTCTCTGTTCTAAAGCAGGGTGGGGCAACTTCTGGAAATGGGGTGGCATCCCAACTTCAGAGAACCACTGGAGGGGGGTTCATACCCACAAAATTGTTTAAAAGTTTTTCCATTTTGTTTTGTTTGTTAGTAAAAATGCTCTGCCATGCCCCAAGATGGCTTCCAGATTACATCCTGGTTAAGAAAAAGGCCTCTCCTAAGCCTACAAAGGCCTGAAGGGTTAAAAAGGGGGAAATGACATGAGGTGGGTTTCATGCTCCTCAAGTCATTTCCAAGTTAAAATGACCCCAAAATGAACCTATAATGAGGCTTTCCTGGCAAGATTTGTTCATAGGGGGTTTCTCATTACCATTCTCTGAGGCTGAGAGGGTACAGACTTGCCCGACGAGATCCACCTGGGTTTCCATGGCTGTCTCCTGAAGTCCTGGTCCAACACTCAGACCACTACACTACACTTGCTCTCCTTCTGGAGAGGCTAGTCAGAGAGGGATCATCACTAAGAAAAAGAACTGAAAGACCCTCCAAGATTTCAGGGTGCTGGACGTTCTGTGGACTCTAAAAATGTCTTGGGAACGTAGCCCACAGGCCCAGTTTTCTCACTACTGCAGCCATGTGAATTCTAAACATCCCTCCTCGGCACCTCCTGCAAATAATTTAGGGAGAAAAACAAAGGCCCTTTAAAAGATTACATAAGGGCAATCACCACTCCTGGAGGTCTCTAGGAGTAGAATTAGAAAAATGCCAAAAGTGGTACTCAGAAGTGATTTCTGAAAGAGGTTGAGCTGAAAACTGGCCAGAGTTGCCCACCATGGTACAGAGGAAGGTGCATAAATTGCCCAACAGGCCCCACCTCCACCCCAGCAACTGCTCATCCTAAATTGAAAAGTACCTTTCTTTTAAGACTTCTAAATCCAAGTCTCCCTCTTTTCCACACTTCTTTGCATCATGTCCTCCATTGTGAAGTTTCTCTTCTGCTTCCAAATTTATATCAGGAATACCTGCTGGGCCCTGCAAAAACAAAGCAAAACAAAACAAAATCCACATAACTGATTTGAAAATGGCAAAGTACAGTTGGTTCAATTAAATCTTCAATGTGGGGGAAAAAACCTTCACCCATGAGACCAAAGCCTTTATTTCAAAACATAACCTCAGTAAAAGCAAGGCATTTCACAGCTAAATGCAAATTTTATTCCATACAATTGTTTGGACAACCAAGCTTGGAAAAGTTACTTTTTGGGACCCAAACATCAGTTCCTCCTGTTGTTGTTTATCTCCGATCTGTCTCACAAGATAGGATTCAAGGCAGCTTACAGTAATTTTAAAAAGATTAAGCTAAAGTATTAGTTTACAAAAGTTAAAAAAAGAAGAAGCAACAATATTATTTAAAAAGACATTGTTAAAAACAGTTAAAAACACTGAAACATATTTAAAACAGAATTTCCAGTAAAAGAGTAAAAATACAGCACACTTCACTCACTCACACACACACACAACTGCATCATAAAATTCAATAGCCTGCCTGACTAAAAACTGCCATTTAGGCTAGGGGATTCTGAGAGTTAGGGTCCAAAAAATTAAAAAGCTATATTGTGAGTGGAGTAAAACCAAACACAGGAAGTCCTAGCCCCCTCCCATGTATTCTAGCCCCCTCCCATGTCTGCCATGTCACATGACTACCTCACTATACTGTGGGTGGAAAAAAACCAGCCGCCATTACATATTAGCAGGAGGTCACATACCACAAGGGGTCCCAGCCCCTTCCTCAACTGTGGCACTTCCTCATTGGTGGAAAATGTTGAAGTGGGAGTGTATGTTGCTACCTGCATATAAAGTCTGGTCAGGCCTCCATGCTTTGTTGCGATCTGATCTCTTGATCGCCACCCAGCTGCAGCTGTTTGTATTTTTGTATTTTTGTATTTTTGTACTGAATAAACCTGGCCTACGGGCCCAGCCTTTTGGACCAAGAAACGTCTTGTTCATTTGCCTGTTTCTCAGAAAAAGCTGGCTCTCCCTAGGGTGCTGGAGGTGACAGTTTTTGGCGCCCAACGTGGGGCTCGTGAGAAGCGGGCAGGGGTGAGGAGCACCCAAATTAGTCCCTCTGCCCAGGGGAACAGACGGGGAGGCCCCCTCTGAAAACCGTCTGATTTTGGGGGCGGACATCAATTTTCATGTCAAGGCGCCAACGTCCCTTTGAGACGTGACGGGAATTTTCGCAGTACGCTCCCTGATCAGCGGCAACAGAGGTTCTACCTTCCTGATCCAAAAGGCTTTGGAATCTGAGTAGGGTGAGGTCTGGAACAATTGGACGCCTCTGGAACATGCCTCTGATTCACCTCACCCCCTGGTTAAGCTCTCCGAAATTGATTAGGGTGAGATCTGGAATTATCAGAAGCCTCTGATACATCTCACCCTCTGGAAAAGTCCCAAAAACTTTTTAAAGGGACCGCCCTAGATAGGTACCTTTGGGCTTGAAATTAGTTTTGAGAATTCTCTTGTTGCTCTGTGGCTGCGTGTGAATGGGGAGCTCCAACTGTCTGTTGATGAATTTGCGTTCTCTGTGTGTGTGTGTTGCGTTCATTTTGTGCCTGGAGTGAGAAATGTCTGTGCATTTGTGTTCCCTGTAGTTTTATTTTTTTAATTAGTGCCCTCAGTCCAAGGAATTCCCTGGGTGAGGGCAGGCATGGCTGCAACAGATTCTTGCAGCATGTCCCAGGGCTGCAGTCAGGCAGTTTGGCTGTTTGCCCTGAGATTCCTCGAGATTCCTCTGCCTGAGCTCCTGCCTTCATCTTCAAACTGATCCTTTTACATTTTGCGACTTTTATGGTTTTCCCCAGGGATAAAATCTGGTACTGGGATTGATTTACGAAATGTGTCTGTGCTGGGAGCGCCCAGCTTCTTGTAATCAATAGGAAAGGATATGGTATATTATGTTTATTGAACAGGGAATTTCTGCCTGCATCTAATGCCCAGAAATTTGAATCAGATTCAATGAAATGTTAAGAATATATCTGTTCCTGTGATGTTCTTTTAGCCTGTTTCTCTATTTGCTAAACATTAACAGGTTACATTACGTATTGGAATTGGGGTTTCTTTCTTTCTTGCACTTTCCCAAAGGGAATGAGGGGCGTTTTCCTTGCTCAGCACTTCTGCCAAGGGTTATCCAGCATGAAAAAAAACTCTTTTATATGGAAGAAAAGTGCTGGACTTGTGTTAAACATTCATCTGTGCAACATCTCTCGACTGCATCTCTCCTTTTCTTAAAAAAAGACATATTTTATTTCAACAATTAAGTGTGTACTGCCCTTATGTTCTGATTTGTTTCATTTTTTTTAAGGAACTCTTTCATTCCATTTCCTGCCACTGAATTACAGCAGGAAGAACATAAATCTGTTGTTAATCTCTGCATTGTTTACGAAACATGTTTTCTTTAACCAGAAATCCCAGGCCAGCAAGATAGCCTTTTCTCTCTGTTGTCTCCTCCAAGGAGAACAAAGAAGGCGTGAATTTGTTCAAGATCAGCAATTGTGTGACTGAGAATGAGCCAGTTTTCATTTCTCTGCAGGAACTTGGGGATTTTCTTTGGGAGTGGTTTTGGGGTGATTTTTGTGCAAGCATATAATTTTTCTTTTTTTCCCTCTTTATTTTCACAAATTGGCTCTTGCATTTGTAGCTCAGGAAGCCCAGAGTAGACTGGCCACTGAAGAAGAAGAACATGCCAATCCACCACATGTTAGCCAGCCAGAACAACATGTTAGCCATAAGGATTGCAATAGGGAAGTTGCAGAAAAGGAAACTGTTCTTTTTCAAAATCTGTTCTTTCCCAAGTTTCTAGTCCTCAAGGAAACATTCAATTGTTAAGCTGCAGATCTCTTTTGCCTCTTGAGCATTTGCATAACAATGGGGCCAGACCATGACTCTTCAACAGCTCACTTTTTTTAAAAAAAAAATCTCTTGGTTTGAGAAGGTGGGGGTCTTGAGGCAAACCTCTTTTTAAACTTCATCCAAAATTTAGTAATTGCTTTTGACATAAAAATTGCCAGTGTGAGAAGTAAAATATATTTTAGTATTTGAGCTTTTGAAATACAATGGAGCCTTAAGCATAAATCTTAGAAACTGGCAGCTTGGAGCCGAGAAGACCTTGGAGCAAAGAGGAACCAGGCAGATAAAAAAAAAAAAAAAGTTCAATAGTGAGACTGAATTACTTGCTCATGTGAACTTTACTAAGGCGAGGCTTGCTCCTTTTGTGACGGAAGGACTGTTTTCTCTAGAACGCAGAGGAAAACTGCAATATCTTTATTGAGCCTCAGCAGATAGGAATTTTTGGAAAGACTAGTTCAAAATGTAGTTTCTTGCTTTTGATTCTAATTTGTGACCAGTTAATGTTTTCATACAGTGACATTTGTGGATGGACGCTATAGGTTGGATCAAGATCATGACTATTTTAAGTCCTGTTAATTTCAGTGGTCTTCCTGTCAAATATGACAAAAGCTGGAATCTTTTTGATGTCTTATGCATTTATAAGTTCCCCTGTGGAAGTAATTAAACATTTTTGTCCTTAGAAACACATTATTTCAGTAAGCTAGAAACGTACATGGAAGAGATGACAGTACTCACATTGTGATTTCACTTTAGTGAATTGCTAAACACACCAGGAAATGGCTTTTGCTTCCAATTTTTCATCCCTTTGTAATAGCACCTTGCTTTACTACTCCTCTTTGCAGGAATTTTAACCAAGAATGGTTCTGCATAACTGTGAATACTCATGGCCCCTCTTTTTTGTATCTTAAAGCATCTTGACTACACTTTGATACCAGAGGGGGGTGGAAACCCTCCTGGATAGGTTTCCTCCTGCTTTTATTACAGAAGATTTTTCCTTTTGGATACTTGAAGAGGGTTAAGCCCCAAACCTGAAAACAACAACAACATCTTAAATGTATTTTTACTTCAATGTTTTTAATGTTCCAGAAACTTTTGCCTATGGACTGTGTATTTGAATTTGTAATGCTATCATTCAATTGCCTTCATTCAAGTTTTTGATTGCTGATGTATTTCTTTGTAATTGTTGTTATATGAGGTATTCTTTTAGTAATTTCCGCTTCAGTTGTTATGAGTGTACTGGATGTGGGATGTTATGCTTTCTGCCTTTCCCTCCCCTTTCTCTCTCTTTCCTTTTTAGGTATTTTTAGTGTGATGTTACGAGATTTATAGAAATGTGGTAGAATTTGAACTCAGAACCCACAGGTTTGCCTACTTGTATTGATTTTCAACTGATCTTTGTTATTTTTCTGAATTGTTTGCATATTGCTAATGTAAACTTGAGCACAACCCCACTCTCTTTGTGTCTGGGGGATGATGTGCTTTGTTGTTTTTATCTGCCTACAGATATCATTATTAAAAAGACATCATATCATAGAATAGAAATTTCTGTTAGATAGACCAAAGAAGATCTTGTATGCCAGAGAATACTGTCAATTAATTGCTGATTTCTCTTACATGCTGTTGCATCTAAGAAGATCAATTGTTGATTTCATGTATCTACTGCTGTACCTATGTGAAGTGCATAACTAGTTTCATATATCCATTATGTGTACATTATAGTAATAATTCTCTTTCTAAAAGCCCTCTATACTAGAAATATCCTTTTCTTGTTGGGATTATGCTACAGTCCTGATCTACTGCCCTCCCACATTTTTCATGGAACTGTTTCGCCTTTCTGATTGCTTTCATTCACAAAAGCCTGCTTTTGAATTACAGCATTTCAGGGTTCCTCTGTTTTGTAGTTGTTGCATTGCATTCACGTCAATGGGAATTCATCCAGTGAACATCGTCCATTGTGAGTGCATTTGTCCATTATTGATATGTTTGCCAATAAGTTGTTACTGTGGTTCAGACCTGAGCACTAGATATCTCTTTTGATATCAAATAATTTGACCTTTTGCTGGCACACCTGGCTTATGCATTTGCAGGGGGTCCCCAAAATGCAAGTTCCCAAGGAAGCAGCCGATAAAGACAAGGATTTCTTCCCTTAGGCGGGCATTCCAAAAAGCCTTGGTCAATTGCTCTGGGACCTGGCTTGCAGATGCATCAGATGCATTTTATTTTACAATGATGCTGGATTTGCGCCAATAAACAGCAAGGCCATGATAAGTGCTGCACATGGATAGCAGCAGTTCAGATCCGCCTTTGTCCAGCCTGAAATTTGCTCTGTTCTTAATGTCTCCTGGTCTGGCCCTCAGGCACAATGTTTGCTACAAAACAAACAAAAACACCCTGATTTTGAGAGTTCACTGGCTGAATTTCAAATTTTATCCCGCCTTGCTGGAATTTGCTTTGTTCTCACCGGACCAAAATTTCCCTAGCCAACTCTGTCTGGGAAGCCTGAGGGGGGAGGTTGAAATGGAAGATGCATTGTTATAAAAATCTATTTGTTCTGTGGCCCCTGCTCGCTCTTTATCCTTACAGGAAGGACCCCAGCGGCAGACTCAAGCTGCTATTTAGAAGGAATGCGCCAGATATCTGATCTTTTAGGGACATTGGTTCTCATTGGTCACTTCGGAGGCTGACCTGAGACTTCAGTATTGGATTTTGAACTGTGCCTGTTAACCACTGGAAGTAATTTCAGCACTGGCTACATCGACAGTAGATTAGGATTGATTGCACTGAAACTAAGCAGGGTTGGGCCTGGTCAGCTCTTGGATGAGTGAAAAGTATTTTTGTCTTGTTTAACTCTGAGTTTCTGTTGTCTATCGCAATGTATGCCAATCATTCGTAATATACTACCCAATGATAAGCCTGTTGATCTACCTCGAAGGGTCAATGTTACTAGAGAGTCTCAAATTCTACTCCAGGGATATGGGATGGGGCTGGTACTTCCTGTGTGAGGGGGAAACTGTGAGTGGAGTAAAACCAAACACAGGAAGTCCTAGCCCCCTCCCATGTCTGCCATGTCACATGACTACCTCACTATACTGTGGGTGGAAAAAAACCAGCCGCCATTACATATTAGCAGGAGGTCACATACCACAAGGGGTCCCAGCCCCTTCCTCAACTGTGGCACTTCCTCATTGGTGGAAAATGTTGAAGTGGGAGTGTATGTTGCTACCTGCATATAAAATCTGGTCAGGCCTCCATGCTTTGTTGCGATCTGATCTCTTGATCGCCACCCAGCTGCAGCTGTTTGTATTTTTGTATTTTTGTATTTTTGTACTGAATAAACCTGGCCTACGGGCCCAGCCTTTTGGACCAAGAAACGTCTTGTTCATTTGCCTGTTTCTCAGAAAAAGCTGGCTCTCCCTAGGGTGCTGGAGGTGACAATATGATCACTAGGCTTCATGTTCCCCAACAACGCCATCTCAAACCTGTCTCATATCATACTCTGTTTGCTCATTGTTACACTATGATACACCCCCCATCCTGCAGGATGTGCTTTCTCATATGGCTAGAAATATATGAATCGAAGGCATGCTGACGGAACAGATTGAGCTGACCTGAGACATGGTCAGGCCATAAATTCAAAGGGATTAAGCAGAAAAACTCTGGCATAAAAGGAGTTCAACCTAATCTCTTCCTCTATCTCAGTGCTTTGCATTTCTGAATGGGCATGGGTAAGAGACCATCTGTTTTGATCTCAGCCTATGGAAACCTCTACTGATCCAGACTTCAGGAGGTGATCATAATTCCCATAAATACTGTCACTCAAGTGTCAAAGTGATCACTTAGTCCAGAACCATTCGTCAGTCCTGTGAGAAAATTTTAAGGCTTGCCAGAACACCTCTTCAGGACAGGAGTTTTGGATTGTTTATATTGTTTTTGAATACTGTTAGCTGACTTGAGTCCCATTACTGGTGGGATAAAGGTGGGATATAAACGAATAAAGTAACAACAACAACCAAAATTCCTATTTGCCTCAGGAAGCAAAATATCTTTGGCCAGACCTGGTGAAATGCCACACTGAAGAAAGCCCCAGGAGTACATTGAAATGTCTTACCTTTTCAGCAGAAAGCTCATCATAGGGATCCAGGGAAGATGTCCTCTCTCCATTAGCAGAAGCAAGTGCTAAACCTCTGGATTTTAAAAACATACACATTAGTGCAATACAAAAACAAAAATGAAAACTGGGCCTCATTAAGGTCTGTGCATATGACCACTGAGAATATCAAGCAAATTTTCCCCATCTCTAGGTGGTCAAGGTATATTTCTCTCCTCTCTGCCACAAATTAAAATTCAGCACTGGCTTTGTTCTTCTGTTATTGTAACATGGTTCATGGTAAACTCCAGCTTAATGGTGTTTTCTTGGCAAGATTTGTTCTCCTCTGAACAAGGTTTGCCATTGCCTTCCTCTAAGGATGAGAGAGTGTGACTTGCCCAAGGTCACCAAGCGGCTTTCCAGGGCTGAGAGGAGATTTGAATCCCGGTCTACCAAAATCTTGCTCCAACACTCAAACCACTGCCCCACATGTTTTACTTTCAGGGGCAAATACACATGATGGGCAGTTCTGTGATTTTTCTGTTCAACAGTTTTCTACTACTGATCACACAATCAAGGATTACTCTTTAGCTCCTGCACATACCAGACCTATCCAGGCATGCACTTCAAGTCAGCACTCAGGAACCTTGGGGCCTGGTGCCAAATCCTACCATCCCATCCCAATATGCCCCATGGGTGGTCACCAGATGGTCCTTTTCCTTGAGATAGTATCTTTCAGTGTTTTCCTAAATTCAGAATAGGTCTTTTCCTGTTATAAAAGATTTAGAAGACTCTCCTGATCAAAGCTGGTGTATTTGGTCTCACTCCTTTGACTGATGTGGCCCACCACTGAGAACTTCTCTGAAATTGAATTTAGCCTTACAGCTGAAGTAGTTTCTGTATCTTCTCTCTCTGGGTGCTTCTCTCTCTAGACTGACCAAAAAGTCCCAGATTTTGTTCCTGTTCTTTCCAATTTTACACTGGGTTAAAATAAGCCAACCTGAGGAGCTGGTATAAAAAGTCTTCGATCGTACAAGACACTAACAGAAAATATTCTGTAATAAACGAAACATGTATGAATCTTCAAAATTAAACTGGAAAGATCAGGAACAAAACCTGGGACTTTCTGGCTCTTTTTAATCAGTCTGGAGGCATGTATGCAGTTTGGTTATTAAGCTAAACCTAGCTCACCCTCAAATACTGCACGTACCATCAATGCATGTTGCACTAGGCACAGCCCCCATGAAGCAATTCTCTAATACCTACCTTCTCTTAGGTGAAAGTTCTTCACAAGCTCTAGACACCAGTGCATTGTAAACAGCCGATGCACGTTTTTGAAGGTCTTCTTTCTTCTGTTCATATTCTGCAACCAGCATTTTTGCTTCATTCTTGTTCTTTTCCATGGCCATTTTCTCACTCATCATTTTCAACGTTTGTAAGCAAGCATTCAACTTGCCCATTCTACCTTGCTGAGAAAACATGTCCTAAATGGATAGAGAAATACAAAACCATATATGCTGGATACATGAAATCTTTAATAACTGAATGTTGAAAGGATCTACAGCACTAATCTAAAACTTTTCATAGAAGCTTCCAAAGAAATAAGTAAACCAGGTCTACTAAAATCCATTTGTTTGATGCAGTATACTGGGATTTGCCAAAGTTACCAAAAGAGTCAGCTTCCTGGGAAACTTAGCTTTCTTTTTAAAACACAGCTTTCTAACCCATGTGATTGGAAGTGTGTAGGAAATGTCTGCTGCATCTTCAGAAGCTAGAAGAATGCAGAATAAGTCAGCCAGTGGTCAGGGGGGAAGGATACAGTGTGCTGTTCAGCCATCCATGTCATCCCAAGAGTAGAAAAGCTTTTCAAACTAATAACAAATGTGCAAAGTAAATTAGATACACTAACAGAAATAAGTGCTTATTTTGCATAAGTTACCAAGGTCAAAGTCTGCTTGTCCTGATGAAGAATTCTGAACCACCCTGTTGGCGCTAGTTATTATTTTAGTGTGGAGTACACACAATTAGGATTATGGTGTGAAGATGCACCTGTGCCCACAATGTTAGAAATGGGCTACAATTCCTTTGAGGAAACAGTTTCTCTAATTTAATTAGACAACCTAATTGAAAGTAGAAAATGGACAAGCACCATTCTTTCTGCATAAACAAGACCAGGAGCAGACTGTGTGTCAGACCATGAACTGCTAATATCAAAAATTATCGTAAAGCTAAAGAAGAACACTAAGTCAACGATTGTGTCAAAATACAAGCTGGAGGACATCCCCATAGAATTTACACATAATATTAAAAAAAATAGATTTACACTATTAAGCCTAATCGAAAGGGAGCCAGAAGAACTCCTGAATGAAGCCAGGGACGTTGACAGGGAGGAATGTCAAAAGACACTATCTGCTGCCAAAAAGCCCCAATGGATGACAGATGAAACTCTTCAAGCAGTTAAGGACAGACGAGAAGCAAATAAGGTCAAAACCCTGAAGGCAACTGTTCAGTGACTTGCACGCACTGACAAGGAGAATTACTAAAATTAGCCTATTGTATAAAAATACCATTTCATTTCAGTGAAGCTAGGCTTATTCACAATAATCTACATGCAAAACAATATGGTTTCATGCAAAGTTGAAGGCTTTCACGGCTGGAATCCATAGGTTGTTGTGGGTTTTCCAGGCTTTGAGGTTGTGTTCTATTAGTATTTTCTCCTGACGTTTTGCCTGCATCTGTGACTGGCATCTTCAGGAGATCTGGTAGCATGGAAATGAACAGGTTGCTTACCTGTAACTGTGGTTCTTCGAGTGGTCATCTGTGCCATCATACACTAGGAGCTTTAGCGCCTGCGCGGTAGCGTTCGGAAACTTCTAGAGCTTGTTCGCTTGGCGGGAACCCCTCCCCCACGCCGGTACTGCGCATGCTCCTCCCGCCGAGCAACGGTCTCTCCTCAGTTCTGTCGTCCGCCGTAGAACCTACAGGGACCTGAGAAAGAGGGGAGGAAGGGCGGGTGTGTATGATGGCACAGATGACCACTCGAAGAACCACAGTTACAGGTAAGCAACCTGTTCTTCTTCTTCGTGGTCTCTGTGCCTTCATACACTAGGAGACTGTGTAGCTTACCGGTCGGACGGCGGGTCAGGTCCTACAGCACGGAAGCCAACACCTCACGTCCAAACCGGGCATCTCTGCGCGACCGGCAGTCGAGCCTGTAGTGGCGCACGAAGGTCGATGGTTGGGACCAGGTCGCCACACGGCAGAGTTCATGCAGGTCAACTCCTCGCAGGAGGGCCGCAGAAGTAGCCACCGCTCTGGTGGAGTGGGCTCGAAGCAGGACTGGCGGAGGCTTCCTCGCGAGCTCATACGCCAGTTGAATAGTCCTCACCACCCATTTGGAGAAGCGCTGGGTGGACACTTTGAGGCCCTTCCGACGTCGCCCATAGCAAACGAAGAGATGCGGCGTCTGTCGGAAGGAAGCAGTCCTGTCCATGTAGAAGGCCACGGCCCGACGCACGTCCAGGGAGTGGAGAGACCGCTCCAACGGTGTCGTCGGGTTCGGGAAGAAGGCAGGCAGGATGATGTCCTGGTTGAGATGGAAACTGGACACCACCTTAGGCAGGAACGAGATGTCAGGTCTCAGGACCACCTTGTCCCTGTGGAAGACCGTGAAGGGCTCATCGGATCGAAGAGCTGTGATCTCACCCGCTCGCCTCACTGAGGTCACCGCTACCAAGAAGGCAGTTTTCATGGTCAGGAGCCAATCATCCGAGGTCGCCATCGGCTCGAAGGGCGGCTTTGTCAGCTGCGAGAGCACCAGCGAGAGGGACCACGGCGGTAGCGGCGGCGATACCGGCGGGTAGAGATGATGAAGTTCTTTCAGGAACCGCTTAACGGTATCGTTCCTGAAGAAGGCCGAGGCAGCCGATCGTGGCGGTTGGTATGCCACGATCGCGGAGAGATACACCTTCAGGGATGGAAACGCCAGCCCCTGTTGCCGGAGGTGCAGGAGGAAATGCAGGACGGTAGAGAGCCCCGCGGGCGATACCGGCTCACTCCTCTCGTTAGCGAAGGTCAGGAAGCGTCGCCACTTGTATTGATAGTTGCGACGGGTGGATTCCTTCCTGGCCGCGACGAGGACGGTACCGAGCACGGGATCGTCTAGTGCGATATCCTCCAGGCATGGAGGGCCAGGCGTGGCAGGTCCGGATGGAGGACTCGGCCGCCGGAGTGGGAGAGCAGGTCCGGTGTCGGTGGCAACCGGAGCAGGTCGTCTCACGCGGCTTGTAGCAGGGGTGCGAACCAATGTTGCCTCGGCCAGTACGGGGCTACCAGGATCGCGTCGGCTCGGTCGGCGAGGATCTTCGATATCGTCCGGCCGAGCAGCGGGAACGGCGGGAACGCGTAGAGGAGTTCCCCGGTCCACGGAAACTGGAAAGCGTCCCCGATGGAGGCACGATCGTGGCCCGCTCTGGAACAGAATCGGCGACACTTCGCGTTTTCCCTGGTCGCGAAGAGGTCGATCGATGGTTCGCCCCAGCGGTCCCGAATCAGTCTGAACGCCTCTCCGGAGAGAGACCATTCGTGATGGGATGAGGTGTCCCTGCTGAGGGTGTCTGCCGTGGTGTTCTCCTGCCCGGCCAGGTGAACCGCCACGGGATGCGTATGCAGGCGAATGCACCATTCCCACAAGTCGAGTGCAATGTTGAGCAGGGTTGTGGAGTGAGTCCCTCCTTGTCTGTTGATGTAACAGACGGCGGTGGTATTGTCCGTCAGAACCAGGACCGTCCGCCCCGCTACGACGTGGCGGAACGCCCGTAGCGCTTTCAAGACGGCGAGCAGCTCCAGCGCGTTGATATGGAGAGCGGTCTCGTCGTCGGTCCATCTGTCGCGGACTTTGAGATCGCCGCAGTGGGCACCCCATCCATACAGGGAGGCGTCGGTCGTTACCGTCACCTTCGGTGTCGGCTGTTGGAAAGGCATCCCTGACATGAGATTGCGTCGCGACTGCCACCATCGGAGGGATGAGCGGACGTCTCCCGGCAGCTGCAGTCGGAGTGTCTGTTCGTCTCGCAGGGGGTCGAATATGCGGACGAACCAGTGTTGAAGAGGTCTCGCTCTCAGCTTGGTGAGATATGTCACAGCGGTCGTCGCAGCCATGTAGCCCAGGAGCTGCTGGACGCTTCTCGCAGATAACGTCGGGGCCGTACGAGCGTGAGCGGCGGCCCGGATCAGGGTTTGGGCTCGAGACTCTGGTAGGTACGCCCTGGCGGAGGTCGAGTCGAGCGTCGCCCCGATGAAGTCCAAGATCCTCGCCGGCTCGAGGTGGGACTTCTTCGGATTCACCCGTAGACCAAGGCGGGTCAGGAGTGACAACGTCATGTGGACGTCGTGGTAAAGTCTCTGTTTGCAGGACGCCACCAACAGCCAATCGTCGAGGTAAGGGAAGACAGAAGCACCCTTCGTCCGCAGGAAGGATACCACCGGGGCCATGCACTTGGTGAAGACCCTTGGGGCAGTCGAGAGTCCGAACGGCAGCACCTTGTACTGGTAACAGGTGTCGTCGACTGCGAAGCGGAGGTACCGTCTGTGCTGCGGGCGAATGGCGATGTGGAAGTATGCGTCTCGGAGATCGATGGAGGCGAACCAGTCCCCTCGATGTAGGAAGGGTAGGATCGACGGTATCGTGACCATCTTGAACCTTTTGGGGCGGATGTAGTAGTTCACCCCTCTGAGGTCTAGGATCGGCCGGAGGGTACCGTCGGCTTTCGGTACCGTGAAGTACCTGGAGAAGAAGCCGGTGGTCTTGGCCTCTTGCGGGAGCTGCTCGATCGCCCCTTTCTGGAGGAGGGATTGGATCTCTTCCAGGAGGGCCGAACTCGACGGCGTGGAATAGTAAACGCCTCGAGGAGGAATATCGAGAAACTTGATGCCGTAGCCAAGACGGACGATGGAAAGCACCCAAGAGTCCGTAGTGACATACTGCCACTCCGCGAGATGTCGAGCCAGAGTCGGTCGGTCTCCGAGCGCTGATGGTAGGCTGAAGAGTGCGTATTGGTAGGTCCTGCCAGGCACGTCAAAACCGAGACTTTGTCTCGGAGGAGGACTTCTTGGACGAAGCCGGGCGTCATCTAATCGTGCGTCTGGCCGATGAGCCGGAGGACGGTCTTGACTGTCCGGACTGGGCCGAACGCTGGAACGACGAGGTGGAAGATCGTCGCCAGGATGGGCGGAAGGTGGAGGCCCTGCGGGCTTGCGTGGCCGGCTGTAGCCCGATCTTCTTGGCGGTCAGCCTCGCCTTAACGAGATTGTCCAAAGCTTCGTCTGTGGACGAATTGAATAGGCCCTCACCGTCGAAGGGGAGATCTTCAATCCTCCTTCTGGTGTCCTCCTGGATGTCGGCCGGCCGCAGCCAAGCATGGCGGCGGAGGCCGATGGATCCCGCCATGACCCGGGAGGCAATCTCCACTGCGTGCCTGGAGGAGGCCATCTGCTGCCGAGCGATGGAGATGGCCTCGTTGAAGATCACGGAGGAGGCTTGGCGGATGTCCTCCGGTACCGCCTCCATCGCCGGTTGCAGGCGATCGAGCACCTTTTTCAGGTATGCCACGAGGCAAGCCTGAGTGTTGGACAGCCTGATCTGCAAGGAGGCGGCGGAATAGAACCTTCTTGCATAGGCGTCCAACTTCCTGCCCTCTTTGTCCAGCGGGGTGGTGTGTTGCCTGCCGGCGCCTTTCATCTGTGCCGACTCGACCACCACAGAGTTCGGTGCAGGGTGATTAAAGAGATAACCGGCGTTATCCTTCTGCACCCTGTAGAGGTGTTCCAACCGCTGCGGTATCGGCTGAGCCGAGGCCGGCCTATCCCAGGCGGCCTTCACCAGTCTGGATACCCGGGGCAGGAGAGGCAGCGGGGCCGTGGCAGGTTGCTTCTCCTCGAAGACAGAGAAGGCTGGATCGTCGTCCTCCGGCTCCGCATCGGCGATCTTAAGGCCGAGGGTAGTGGCCATGCGGAGCAGCATAGCAGAGAACTGGTGGATGTCCTCTGGAGCAGAATCTGGGATCGGATCCCCGAATCCCAGCGGAGGAGACTCCTGGGAGGTCGCCTCAGACACCTCTGACTCCGCAATCGAGTCGTACGACTCTGAGGTCGGTGAGTCCTCTCGCCGCTCGCTTTCCGGCTCCTTCGCAGTCGCCACAGGTGTTGCCTTCCTAGGCTTCTCCGCAGCCGGGATGGTGGTAGTGGCAGCGTCACGCTTGGGCTGGCTGACCACGGACTTCACCTTCTTAGTGGTGACAGGGGCAGTCTGGCAGGCTGACGTTGTCTTAGCCCGCTCAGTCACCACCGACTCCGTAGGGCGCGTCGCCGTTGCAGTGACCCTAGGAGGTGGCGATATCGCCCGATATCGAGGTGAAGGCTCCCTCGCCCTATGATATCGAGGAGAGGGAGAGCGGCTGAAGGAGCGGCGGTCCGACGGAGATCGGCTTCGGTGGCGATGGTACCGAGCCTCGTCCCCTCTAGGCGAGCGCAATTCGCGCTGTCGACGAGGTGACCGGGACCTCCGGAAGGTCTCCCAGCGACTCGGGTCACGATGGTACCGATCCCGGTACGATGGTGAATGTGACCGATAAGAGGCCGGGCGCTCTCTCCATTCAGATTCCCTCGCGTACCTGGCCACGTAGGACGCCGAGGTGTATCTGGAGGCAGACGAGCGAGGTTGTTCCTCTCTTGTCTCCCTAGGAGGCGGCGAGGCCACCGGACGCTCGGAAGAGCGGGACCGGGACCGGAAGGAGGTCGAACGCCGCTCCGGAGAAGCAGAGGGTTCTCTCTGCTGCAGGTCGGCCGACCTGCGACGGCTAGGAGGGCGGTGGCGTTCCTCCACCAGGGTTGGAGGGTCTGCCACAGGCGAGTCCGGGCGCTGTTGGGGAACGTCCTCGATCTCATCATCCGAGCAATCGACGGACTCGCCTCGCCCTTTGGAAGGCTGCTGAGTAGGAGGAGGAGTAGGAGGTTGAACGTCCCCAGCCGGGGAGCGCTTCTTCTCCTTCTTCTTCTTCTTCTTCTCCTTCTCCTTGCCCTTGCCTCCGTCCGGAGCAGGGCGCTTTTTAGCAGGCGTCTCTGTGAGGGGAGCCTCAGTCTTCCTCGCCGTCAAGGATCCTTTCGCTGACTTGGCAGCCGCCGACAGCTTCGGGATCCTCGGTGACGCCGAGATCGGCGTCTTCGCCGGTACCGAGCCCGATACCGACGAGGTGGACAGAACGGCAGCCGCCGATACCGTCGATGGCGTGGTCGTCTTCTTGTCGGCCATCTTGGAAGTGGAGGTCTCGTCTATCGCCCGCAGAGACTGTTCCCAACAATAAGACTTAAGTCTCGCGGACCGGTTGCGGAGAGTTTGGGGAGTAAAATCCCGGCAAATTGGGCAAGTCCGAATGTTGTGGGACTCACCCAAACAGAAAAGACACTCCTTGTGGCCGTCGTTGAGGGCAACTTTGCGCCCGCAGGACACGCACTTCTTGAAGAGCGCGGACATAAGACGAAGAACGCCAAACTGCGAAATCCGAAAAGAGCAAAAACCGAAGGGGGAGTCCGAAAGAGAGGTCAGAGACAGTCCAAAAGTCCGTAAAACCGTGAAAACAGCAAGCCAAGCACAAAAGTGAGAGGAACAAACCAAAGAACCTTCCGTACGCGACGGCGGACGAGAAAGAACTGAGGAGAGACCGTTGCTCGGCGGGAGGAGCATGCGCAGTACCGGCGTGGGGGAGGGGTTCCCGCCAAGCGAACAAGCTCTAGAAGTTTCTGAACGCTACCGCGCAGGCGCTAAAGCTCCTAGTGTATGAAGGCACAGAGACCACGAAGAAGAACAGACAGAGTATATATACTTGTGTAGTCCTCAGGTGGGAGGGAGCAATTTGCATATGTTACAGTTGTCCTGTGTGATGGTTTATTGTTAAATGGGATATCCTCCAGGGTTGTATTGTTGTGTTTAACAATAGGCCATCACACAAGCCAACTGTAACATATGCAAATTGCTCCCTGCCACCCAGGGACTACACAAGTATATATACTCTTTCTCACTTCCATGCCACCAGATCCTCTGAAGATGCCAGCCACAGATGCAGGTGAAACTTCAGCAGAAAATACGGGCCTCAAAGCCTGGAAAACCCACAACAACCAATAAATATGGTTTCATTCCCTGGCATCTCAAATCAGCCAGCAGAGATCAGAAAGATTTCTCTCTCTCTCTCTCTCCCTCTCTAATTAAAGCTTTCGGAAAGCTGCTGCCAGTCACTTTGGAGAGTACTACGCTAAATATACTGTTACGTAGACTCCTGGATCTCAGTCTATTCCAGGAAGCAATAGCTTTACAATATAAGTTCTGTTCCTGAGAAGCTGAAGAGGATCAACATGGAAAAATACCTCGTGTTCTTCAAGAAGGCCCTTGGTTTTCCCAGCACTGAGCAGTTTCTTCTCTTTATTTATCTGTTTATTCAGCTTGGAAAACATTTTATTCAATTTCTCACTTTCAATTTCCATTTTTAATCGAATATATGCTATGATTTCTTTGCGAACTGCCTGCAGAATACAAAATGCATGTCAAGGAATGTTGGTAACTGATAAGGAATAAATGTTAGAGAGCTACTTTGAAGTGCAGATACATTTTTTTCATTTGTCCACCATCTTTGATCTAAGAAGATCAGAATAGCATTTTAGCATCACAACACCCCTGTAGGGTAGATAAGAGTGAGAGTACAAAGGTCTTCCTCAACACTGTTACATGTATACTTGACCTTTCTGTTAAAAACATGCAAGGCAGCTAAAAATAAAATCTGCAGTGAAAAAAACCCCTACCAAAACAAATAAGCAATATGGCAATAAAATGATACAGAAATCAGATAAGAGCAGAATCAAACAATGGAAGCCAGATAAAAATACAATTAAATATACAAATTTTTAAAAAATCAGCAAAGGAAAAAAATCCAAATCAATTCCATAGGCCAAACATTTGTTCACATGTCTGGGGGCACCCACTGAGAAGGTCTTTTCTCAATTTCCTGTCAATTATTTTGTGTTTTACATTCCACTTTTTCTTCAATAACCTCAAGGTAGTGCAGGTAGCTCTTTATCACAACTTTAACCTCACAACAATCTTGTAAGGTAGGCCAGGCTGAGAGAGAATGACCTGTCCAAGGTCACCCAGTGAGTTTCATGACTCAGTGGGGACTGGAACCTGGATCTCCTAAATCCAAGACCAACACTACAAGCTGCAGGCAGGCAGTGTTGGAGATCTGGAACCATTTCCTACACATCTGTCACAGGCTGCACCAACCCCAAATTGCAGACATGGATCTAGACTAGAAGGTCAATTTTAAAATTTGACTTTTTCTCCAAAAAGAAGAGCTTGGGTGTTTCAGATTTTAGATGAGAACAATACATTCCTGAGAGCTGTTTAGAAGAATAATCCTTCTTCTTCTTTTATATGAAAAGATTGGAGAGAATGACGAGATCCCAAAAAAAACTGCTTGGAGGGGCTACCTGCAGGCCAGTGGACCACGTGATTGCCATGACTGCTCTAATTACTTAGCCAACAATACAGAGAGAAGAGTAGGTCCATGGCTGTTACATATACACAAAGACGTTTCTTGGCAGGTGTGGTAGTCTTGTGTTATGTCCAAAGTATAACAGCCTCAGTTTAATCATCTTGGCTTCTAGTGAGATTTAGCCTTGATTTGTTCTAAGACCCATTCATTTGTCTTTTTAGCAGCCCACTCTATTTGTAGAACTCTTCTTCAGCAATGTAGGGCGGGGGAGTGAGGGGGCCACCTCATCCCTGAAGAATTTCACTTTCCAATGAAATTTTCCATCAGTCCCCAAATTTCTAGAATTGCAGTAAAAATTAGGAAAAGTTACAAAGGGAATCCAGACACAGCAAATATAAGAATTCTAAGTACAAATGATTTTCAGTATCTCAGTTTCTGTAATACTAGGAATTTTGGAACAGAAGAAAAATTTCACGGGAAAGGGGGGCAGAATTCTTATTTGATGCAGCAAAGCCCTCGTTTTGCCACCACTCCTGTAGCTACAATCTTGCTTCCTGGTCCCAGCCTTTAAAATCCTTGCATTGAATAGAAGATGAGTAAGAAAAGCCTGTGGACAAATATCTGTACATACATAAAGTCTCTGTATCAAGAGGAGACCTAAGCCATTTCCCCACTAGACTGTTATAGCATTATGATTCCACTTTGAACATCCTATGGAATCCTGGGGTTTGCAGTTTTGGGAGGGGCCGGATTCCCTAGGATGTTCAAAGTGAAATCATAGCGCTATAACAGTCTAGTGTGGAAATGGCCCTAGTTGTGCTGGGAAAGTCTGCAAAGATACATCATATAGATCCACCTGTACCAGTGTTCTGCAAGCTGCACAAACATAACAGGATGAGGTTGACATTCCCTCCAATATATTTATTCATGGTGAACGAGGCTGTAGCAATTTCCCCATGGCCAGCTGGTGGAGTTTGCTGACTGAGCCAGAGTTTGAACCCACGTCTCCCAGGCTCAAGACAATAACTCTAGCCACCAAGCCACACAGGCTATATCAAGGAAGCCTCCAAACATCAAATGTAATGAGAAAATACTCAAGTGCTTTCTATCTGATTAAAACAGCTCTCTGTCTCCCAGGTACATTTTCTCACCTCCCATCTTTCATGAACATCTTTGCTCTTTTCCTCCACCACTGCCTTTTCATGAGCGGCTGAAATGTCTTTCAATTGTTCTGCTGCTTTCAAAAACTCACCAAGGATGCTGGTATCCAAGATGCTAAAAGCTTCCTGGAAGGAAGTGGCATAAAATTATGGAATAGTAATCAAAACACAAAACCTCCCTAAAAATAGATGAATGTCTGGAAGGTACAAGGGTCCTTTCCATGCTGTGAACACTACAAAGCAAAGCATGTGCTACTGGACACCAACGAAGGAATAGAATGTGAAGGAGCTCATTTGAACCCATTGGTGAGGACAAGCAGTGCACTCCTAACTAGCAGCTAGTCAGGCTCAAATTAATTTCTTTTTTTCAATTGCAAAAGCAGCACTTGAAAAAGATATTTTCTTCAGTTACAACTCCCAGAAATCCCCAGCAAGCATGGCCACAATGAACGGAAGTATAACTACACTGCATTATGGCTGTACTGTATTTGCCAGCATATAAGACAATTTTTATCCAAAAAATAGCCTTTGAAAATGGGGTGCCTCTTATATGCTGGGCACGTCAATTTGAGCCCTCCTTTCAGCGCCCCCTTTGTACCAAGGCAAAATGCATAGGAAAGGGAGGGGGCAAAAGGATGGCTCTCATGACGTTCCCCAACCTCCTCTTCCCTTCCATTTTGCCTCAGCGGGGAGAACTCCCCCCACCAAGGTAGAATGGCATAGGAAAGTGTGAGAGTAAAAGGGGCACTCACACAAGTATTCCCACACACCCCTTCCCTTCCATTTTGCCTTAGTGGGGAGAACTCCTGATGGAGGCAAAATGCATAGGAAAGGGAGGGGGTGAAAGGAGCACTCGCACAAGTATTTCCCCACCCCCTTCCCTTCCGTTTTGCCTTAGTGGGGAGAACTCTCCATGGAGACAAAATGCATAGTAAAGGGAGGGAGAGTGAAAGGAGCACTCATGTCTACCCCACTTTCCTTCTGTTTTGCCTTGCTTGCATGAGCACTCCTTTTACTCTCACTTCCCCTCCCCACCAAGGCAAAATGGAAGGGAGGTGCAGAAATCCACCTGTGAGCACCCCATTCACCCCCATTTTTTTCTTATGCATTTTGCCTCAGCAGGTTCTCTCCACTGAGGCAAAACAGAGAACTCCTACACCCCCTTTTTGCCTATGCATTTTGCCTTGGCAGGTTACTAAATTTTTTCCCCTAAAAAATACCTCTTGGAAAATGAGGTGTGTCTTAATATGCTGGCATAATACTCTGGCAAATACAGTAACTTAACAAGGCACACTTCTTTCCATTTGCACTATAACCATATTAGTGGTACATCTCATAAGCCTTAAAAACAGAAATATGTATACGTCAGAGACAAGATAGATCATAGGAGATCGCCTTTTACCCATATGAGATATGGAAAGATTCTGTATGCCAGTGTTAGTGTGTTCAGTTTAAAGTTTTATTGTATTAGTTATAAGCTGTATCATAATGCAAAACGACAACATAAAATGATTAATAATAAAATATAGGTGTTTACAGTGGACAAAAGGTACGCCAGCCAGAACTATAGTGTAACTATACTGCAATTAAGCAGGAATACCTATCTACATGGAATAAGCCACACTGAACTGTAGTAGATTTACTAAGTAAATATGAACACAATTACACAGTGGCTACTAAGCATAACCACTAAACACATGCAATGACCACAAAAGTAACCATTTTAATGGATCTAGCAGGATTGTGGCCAAGATATTTTCAGGGGGCTTCCAGACAGATTGCTCTTAGCATTATAAGTCAGAAGACACCTGTGCAGATATTCTGTATTTTCATCCTTAGACAGGTATGGAAAGAAAAAGACAAGACGTGACAGGGAAACCAATGGCAAGACGGTGATATCTGGACCTCCCATAAAACTCCCATGAGTAAAAAGCATGGTGATTTGTTGATAAAAGCCTCATTTGAAAGCATAATTGAAATGTAACACACTGTTCACTTTTCAACATTCTTGGAACTCTACTTTGCTTTCTGTCGATCTTTGACGGCTGCCAGCGTATCCCTCTCGCAACAAGTACTACACCACAATGGGTCAACTCACCTCATATTTGGACACTGGTCCCTCGGGCCTTGTTTCATGGCCAAGGAGTTGCATAGCTTTTAAAACAGTAGCTTCAAGCTTTTTGTGAGTATCCTCAAAATTCAGTTTGACCTCTTGCTCTGACAGGAATGCTTCAGGTTCACATGAATCACTACAAGGACTGTCTGGGGGAGTCTAGGAAGAAAAAGGGTCAAGGAAACAACAAAAATGGTTATGAGAGAAAAGACACATCTGTGGTACAACTCTTTTTCAAGAAAAGTTTCTCTCTCTCTCCCACTCTCTCTTCTGTTGACATAGCTCTGTCAAGGAAATAGATGAAACCTGAGTCTCTGCCAAAATGACTTTTTTGTTGTTCCTTTAAGAAAAAAAATGCAATTATTTGAAATAACTCTATTTCAGACAATGATTGCAGATCTACAGCAGAGGGAAGGTTGGTATGCATTCAGAGTAAGTGATTAAACTACAGAACACCTGATGTGGGTATACTCATCTCCACAACAGACTTAAAATAAGCATATAAAATAAAACCAAAGGCCGGAATCTGGTTGGTGTCTTCTGAGTGCTTAAGTTCCCGATCAAAGTGGTTGGAATTTGCATTCAGCTCAAGGTTGTGGAATTGCTGACCATGTAGTGCCATTTTGCATTCAGATGCTCATGTGCATTAGGATGTAAATCTGCATGCACATTTAGGTGCCCATTAAGTTCACAATGTTGCCAGGATACCCCCCACATCTGTCTTTATCAAGGCCACACCCCAAAATACAAGACTTTTTTGGTGTCTTGTTTAGTCTATATAAAAGGAAAAGCTTCCCAACTTTCAGTTAGGGGACATTCCTTAAGAGACACTTGGCAATCCTAACCAGAATTTCACACAGATGGGATAGTGTTCGAGGGACTTTCCCAAGATCCTAAGCAAACAAGTCTGCTTGGTCCAAAGGAGTGGTGGCTGGTGTCTTCAGTGTCAGTGAGGCAGTTAATCCACTCCAGGTTTTAGTCCGAAAGGTAAATTTCAGAGTGAAACCTGAGGTGGATTCATCAACCTACTGACATGGGACTCACTAGCCACCATTAGCCTAGAGGCAGGACTGACCTCCTAAGTGGGTGAATATGAGCCTACTCTCCCTCTCCCCTCCATGTAAATGCACAGATAAATAAGCCAAACAATGCCTAAACTGCAGCTGCAAGGACTTGACTCCAAATACTGAAAATAGCTTAAGTGCCGAAGCTCTGCTTCCCATAAGATAAGCAAATTCTTTACCTTCATACTCTCAAAGTGGCTTTCAAGAGCCTCATCTGAGACATTCACTTGATGGCCAAGCATGTCAATTTCTGTTTTCACTGTGGAAGAATCACCTTCCCCACTGTTGTCAGACACTAAGCGCATTTTCTCCTGCTTCATTCTCAGCAATCTCATCTCCTATAAACATCAAACAATGTTAGTTATAATATTCCAGTTCTCCATTTTGTTCATTCATGTCTGGATGTATAATTAAAAGTCATCCCAGACATTATCTGAAAATTTGACGGCAAGCATTTAGGGAGAGCCAGTGTGGTGTAGTGGTTTGAGTGTTGAACTATGACCCTGGAGAGCAGGGTTCTATTCCCCGTTCAGCCATGGAAACCCACTGGGTGACTTGGGCACATCACACACACTCAACCTCAGAAAACCTCATGATAGGTTCACCTTGCAGCCATCATAAGTCAGAACCAACTTGAATGCACCCAACAACAACAACGCATTTAGGACTGAACAAAGAGCAAGGAATTCTCTTCAGCTACAAATGTGAAATTAATACAATAAAGCAATGACCTCTTTGTCCACAGTCATTATTTTAATTTTATATATTAGCACAGGAGGAAAATGTCCCCGTAGCTGCTGTTAGACTGTAACAGCAGTCACACAACCCCTGTATAGACATGTGTTTCCCAGTTTTGTATGAAACAAGTACGAGTTTTTAAAGATCTGTCACAGTCCAACGGTCTTTCTTGCATTTCAAGGGCTAAAAGGGCTAAAAGACTACCCTCAACTTCTGTACCATTTACAACTATAACTGTAAATTGACAATGTAATACTTCATGCATCTAATGAAACAGGGAATAGTCCAGAAAAGTTTATGCCATGAAAAATTTGTTAAACTAAACTGCTGTTATTCTTATCTGCTATTGTGCTATTAATATGCTATTATGCTATTCTTCTTATCTTAAATTATGTAGCTATAGCATTAAAAATAACCTTACAAAGCTTTAAATCAGTAGTGTATTTTTGTGGACGACATACAGATCCCGATGTTCTGTAACATTTCCTGTCTACAGCTAACAATATGACCACTAAAACTAGAAGTCTAGAGGTAGGAACCTGCCTTATAAGCAGTTCAATCATTGGTCCACCTAGCTCAGTAATATTCAGACTTCGTGACAGTAAGAGCAGTTCAGCAATGGAACCAATTGCCTAGAGAGGTGGTGGAGTCTTCTTCTGTGGAGAGCTTCAAAAATGGGCTGGACATCTACCTGCTGGGGATGCTTTAGCTGGATATTCTGCACTGAGCTGGGGAATGGACTTGATGGCCCATGTGGCCCCTTCCAACTCTATGATTCTATTATTTTTATTTTATTCTATTGTGCAGAGGGTGCCATCCACCAAGGTGTTCTCATAAGGCCCCCCAATGTCTGACACTTGCCCACACTGTCTACATATAGTGGCTGCAGATCTCCAGAGCCTCAGACAGGAGTATTTCTAACCCAAACAGAGGATGCCCAAAATGGAACCTGGGACTTTCTGTCTGCAAATTATGTGCGCTGCTACTGAGTTTCACCCTCAAGTTTTATGGGTGACCTGAAACTCAAATCTTCCTAGATTAAATCTAACATCTCTAACCAATGTACTATTCTGGTGTAAAGTGTGACCCAAGCAAAGTCATAAAGAAGGAAAATAACTGTGTCAACTCACAAACTGTGTCTTCTTTATAAGCTTAGCCCATTTTCTGTTCAGTTTTTTCAGTTCTGCCGAAACAACTGATCCCACTTCCTCATTGCTACATTCAATCAGAAAGTTCCCAGCCTCATTTAAAGATCCATGTCGAGAGTTCCAAGCTGCCAGGGTCTCTGTGGGGATCTATAGGGTCACAACATAACAGATACAATGCTTACAGCCAATCCCTAAAGTGCAAAACAAATTCAAAACTGAGAAGCAATGCAAATGTACCTTTTTGGGATGTTCTTTTCGTGTCTTTTCCAGCCACGCTTTTAGCAAGTGGACATTTTCCATATAGATGGCCCAGGATGACAAAATTTTTTGCAGGGTTTCATTCACATTGTAAATGTACTCTCTGCACCTGGAAATCTGAGATTCTACCATCTTAAATAGTTTGTTCACTTCCTCAGGATCAGCTCCTAGAATTTATACAATACAATATCATTGACCATTCCTACAATCTTAGATCATTTTGCAATCATGTGCAGGAAGCTACCATTAGATCCATTTTACAGATGAGAAACTGACACCAAAAGAGAGTGACTTGTCAAAGGCTTCTCAATGAATATGTCACTAACTTGGGAATTAAACCCATATCTAAGCTCCAATTAGAGCAGCATGGAAAAGCGGTTATTTTGCTGGACTTGTATTTGAGAGATCTAGGCTCTGCCACTAAATTCATTTGGTGTCCTGATGTACCACAGCCCAATCTACCATGCAGAGGTACTGTTTTGAGGATGAAGTAGATAGGAAAAATGTACACTCTTCTAAGCTCACTGGAGGAAAGGAGGAGGGACTTAAATGTAACTCATAAATAAATATATAAATTTCATCATGTCTGAAGGGACATGATGAAATAAAAGCAGCTGTGAATCACACCTTTCGCTGTGCCCCAGTGATACGCCATTTCCTGGGCTTTGCCCTCACCATTCATGAATTGGTGTGAACATCTAAGGTAAGCAAACTTATCCACACACTGCAGATAGAACACAATTCTTAGTGGGACTCAGGCCTGAGAGTTCAATGGTACAATATACACTGGCCCCATCCGTACACCCATGTATACCAGTGGCTTCACCTGTGCCTCTAAAGGAGAGGACTGAAACCCATGAAAGCTCATGCAGAAATAAACCAGTTAGGTCTTAAATATGCTGTTAGATACTTTCCCTTTTTATGCTGTAACAGACTAATACAGCTATCTCTTTGAAAACAATACAAGTAGAACCTGCGACATAAGGTTGCAGCATAGAATATACTGATCCTTGTATCCCAGTCACTCTATTTTATTCCCTGTCCCTGATTTTTGTTTGCTTACCCACTCCCCCCCCAGCAAACTCTTAGAGCATTCCTTCCCCTGTGGCCATGCTTCATCCTCACTTAGGTGTCTGTATGTGTGCATGTGTGCATATGTGTCAGGAAATCCTTCTGAAGTTGTTTCATCCTGAAGATATTTTTGTACTTTTAGAAACTTTAAGAGTTGTTCACACCTTCTGAAAACTCTGTAATGCATGGGTAGTGCAGTTTTGGCCACATAAACAATTGGACTCACAGGCAAAACACCAAAAACAGAGGGAGTGATGAGAACACAGAATAAAGCATCGTTATGCTTGTGAACAATTACCTAAAACAAAAGTGCCGATAATTCTCTTCTTCTTTTTCTTTACAGATTTTAAATGCAGTTTCTAGCTGACCAACAAATCCTTTTTCTTCAATAAAATCCTGTTTAAGTTAAAAAGAAAAAAGAAAGATAAATAGATCTGAAAAATACTTGCTAGTACAGAGATGGAGACATAATTCTGTTTGGAATTTACAAAACAAACAAAACCTGCAAGTAAATGGGAAAGAAAATAAAAAATTTTCATATTTGTTTGGCACTCTCTCTCAGCCTTCCCTCCCTCACCTTTTATTATCATCTTTCTGAATTATAAGATATCGCACCTCAAGTAATACATACACACACATAATTTGTAATTGTTTTGCTCATTATTACATCTTTCGCTATAACAGAAACTGCTGTGACACTTTTTTTCCTCAGACACAAAAATGTCCTACAAATGACATACAGTGAACTTAAGAAGAAGCACATTGGATCAGATCAAACATATATATTTATTGGATTTTGGTTTAAATCCTGCTTTCCTCCCAATATGAAACTAAAAGACTATATAATCTAGTTTCTGTTCACATAGGGGAGAACCGTTTGCCTACAGAAAGTTCGCTAGAAGCACCTGAGTGCACACTCCATCCTGTGTTCTTTAGCAGCCCATATACAAAGGAATACTGCTGCTTGCACTGAAGCTGATGAGCTATTCAGGGATCCATTCACAATGCACAATTACAGCACTGATATTCCGCTTTAACTGTCACAGTTCTATCCTACAGAATCCTGGGTCTATTGTTTGTTTTAGTATTAGAAGACTCTAGCTGAGACTTTTCTTTTGGCTCCTTCTTTGACATCCAGTTCCAGGATTCCATAGGATAGAACCACAACCATTAAAGTAGAACAATAGCACTTCAACTGTGTAGCGAATTACTAATTACTAGCCATTGATGGCCTTTATCTCCATAATTTTATCCAATCCACTTCTCAAACCATCAGTGCTGGCAGCAGAAAACAAGCTTGCTCCATCTTCCATGTGACATCCCTTCAAATATTTAAACATGGCTGTCACATATCACCTCTTAACCTTCTCTTCTCCAGCTAAATATACCCAGCTCCCTACATGCTCCTCATAGGACTTTACGGTTTCCAGACCTTTTACCATTTTGGTCTTCCTCCTCTGGACACTCTGAATCAAGACTCCTTGCATGCATGATCTCAAATTCACACAGCTTAAGAAGGATATTGATATGGTGGTGGACTTGTCTCCTTCAAAGCATTCTGAACAGAGGCTGGATGGCCATCTCTCAGGAGCGCCTTTTTTGCGGAGGTAGAGGTGTTATTCCTATATGGCAGGAAGTTAGACTAGATGGCCCTTGTGGTCTCTTTCAAATTTTTGATTCTATAAAATGAGATGAACTAACTTAAAATAGGGATTGGCCTGGGACAGTTTAAGGTAGGAGCTTCCTCTTCTTTCTCCAATCACTCAGTAAAAATATTTGGGGTATCAAACTACTCTCAAAGTTTTAGATTCTGAAGAATCTGGCAGCCCTCATCGGACAGGGAAAATAATATTTTTTCCCAATTTGTTGTTAGCTATCTGTAGCTTTACAGTGACATCTACTGGATGTCTGTTTCAGCCTGAAAGCTGCTTAATTCATCAAATAACAGTTGTTGTTACAACTGCTGCTAACATCAAAACTTGCACGTAATGTTCAGCAGGCCAGTTGTTTTACTATTATCGTCATGTGCCTTCAAGTCATTTCTGACATATGGTGACCCTAAGGCCAAGTTATCACAGGGTTTTCCGAGGCTTAGAGTGTGTGATGCTCTCAAGGTCACCCAGTGGGTTTCCATGGCCAAGCTGGGAATCAAATCAAATCCTGGTCTCTAGGGTCCAGTGCTCAAACCACTACATACATCACTATAATAAAATTATAATATTACTGCTAATATTATACCCATATTACAGATGGGTAGGATGAGGGCTATAAGAGAGCAGGATGTCTAAAGCCACTCAGTGCATTCTAGATAAATGTAAGATTTGAATCAGAGATCCCATAGTTCTTATCTCAAACTCTCAGTAACTTTTCCACACAGCCAACTACACAAAATCACAGAGGAAAGGCACTTGTCAGGAACAAACCAAACCAAATTGCAAAAATATGTAAGATATATTTACAAAAATGTGATACATCACAAAGACTCTAAACATATACAAAGCACAGAATTGATACAGAGGTGTTAGAGAAATACACAAACAATAGAAAAAATAATTACGGTAATAGTTTATGAAAACAAGCAGCGGAATGTTAAATCAAACATTCAAACAAAGCAGTGAGATATTAAAACATAATCTAAATATGTACTGGATTTCTAGATTATATCCTGTTTCAACAATATTTCATCGTTAGTATTCTTTCTGTACACTGCTAATTATTGAGAAAAAAATCTTTCCAAGTGCCTTAAAACACTGTAAGTAAAGGTTAGGAATTAACAATCCTAAAGATTTCCTAAAATGTGAATCCACTGAAACAATGAGCAGCTTGTATCCTCCAAACTGACCAGCAACATAGCCAGCTAGCCACTGGGGAAAGATACCATACTTACATGCCAATCAGAAAACAGTGACTCCACTGTTTCCTTGGTCCCACACTTGATGTTCCAGATGTTCAACTTAGAGATCAGTTCATCCAAGACCGTTGAGCAGAGTAAGTGGTAGTATTCCACAAGGATGCTAAAATCCATCAGCTGAACATTGTTGAACCTGAAAATCAACCCAACAGCCTGTTTTAGAAGATGTGACAAAACTGACCCATGTTACCTTCTGTATTATGCAACTCTAGAGCTTGAAAAAGTTTCTTTTTTTGAATCGCATTTCCCAGAGTTGCCCAGTCAACATGGCCACTGCGGGGTTCTGGGAGTTGTTATCCAAAAAGTATTTTTTCTGTTTCTGCACAAGACATGTTGCAAACTACAGCAAGGTAGGGCAATTTGTGGCCTTCCATATATTGTTGGACTGCAGCTACCTTCATCTTTCACTGTCTGTGCTGGCCAAAGCTTATGAGAGTTGCAGTTCAACTCTTGCAAGTTTTCTACCCTTGATCTGGAGGAATGTATCATTTTTATAAGCCAATCAAAATGTTCTGAATTTATCCAGAAAACTAGGAATGGGTTAGGACTGACTGAGAACAGATACCATTACCCTAAAGTCCAAGAAAGACAGAAGAAGTAGTTTCTGAGGGGCCTGAACAAATAAAGGAAGATGATGGGAAAGGAGAAGTAGCAGAAATCTCCTAACAAAGAAAATTAACTCATTTGAAATGTGGTACAGAAGAAGAGTTCTATGGATACCATGGACTGCTAAAAAGACAAATAAATAGGTCCCAGATCAAATCAAGCCTGCACTTTTCCTAGAAGCCAAGATGACTAAACTGAGACTATTGTACTCTGGACATGAAAAAATATGACTCACTAGAAGGCAGTAGAAAAGAGGAAGATTGCATTACAGATGGATAGACTCAATAAAGGAAGCCACAACCCTGAATCTGCAAAATCTGAGCAGGACTGTTGATGATGGGGTGACCTGGAAGTCTCTCATCCATAGGGTTGCTATAAGTCAAAGTCACCTAGATAGCAGGCAACAGCAGCTAAGAGGATCACATACTAGAGCTTGGAACAGCTTCTTTCCTAGGTATAACTTCAGCAGCTAGCTCCAAACAGAGTAAGCTCACTGAATGAATTTCTAATAAAGTACTGTATAGTGCAATGGCGGAGCTTGGAGTGTGTGGAGAGAGGTGAGAGGGGCGGGACTATGGTGTGGGGGGGCTACAACAGACAAGGCAAAGTTACAGTGCATGGAAGAGGTCAAGCAAGGAGCCTGGATGCCCCCAAACCATTGCTGCTGGGGGCGAATCGTCCCCTACAACCCCCATCCCTACTGGTGTAGTGGGTGTGAGTGTTGGACCAGGACTCCAGGAGACTAGGGTCTGAATCCCTACTCGACCATGGAAACTCACTGGGTGACCTTGGGCAAGTCACACTCTCTTAGCCTCAAAGGAAGGCAAAGGCAAACCCCACTCTGAATAAACCTTGCCAAGAAAACCCCATGACAGCATTGCCATAAGTCAGAGTTGACTTTAAAAAATGTCAACAGTTAAGTAAATCTCATTGATTCAATAGGTCTACAGTGTGCCATCCATATATGCAGGGGTTCTGTTCCAGGGACCCTCACCTAAAACAAAAGACACAAATGCTCCATGCCCTAATTGTATATGGATGTAATGTGCATGCACCTGAAGCTTTGTGCAACCTCACATTTATGTCTATGGAGGTCATGCCAGCAGAGGGTGCACTGTATTCTAGTCAAGACTAGCAAATGGGTTTACACCAAAAATCTCTCACCCAGCAAGGACACTCAAGGAGCAGAAGTAAATATATCTATCTTTCTCAGTTCTGATACATGCCAGGCTTAAGAAATATGCTGCCAACCAAAACAGACAATACAGAATGTGAAGGACCAGCAGTCTAGCTTAGCAGCAAGCTGTTTCTTATAAGCAGCAAGCAGGAATGTGCAAAGGAAAGAATCAGCATCAGAGCAAGAAATGAAGAATATAAAATGGATGAGAATAAAAGTCCAATACCCTGTTTCCCATTACAGACAACCAGATGTTTTTTCCACAAGCTATGCCTGAAAATTAATGGGCTACCACTGTTTCCACTGCCTGAAAAATGTGCTTCTGAACAAATTAACTCTCAGCATTTTTTTTAAAGAATACAAATTGAAATATTTTTCTGTCACCCTCTACATATGTCAAACTAAAACTCCTATCATCCACTGTCACCAACTATGGGTGATACAGTCAACACATCTGGAAGCACAGATGTGTTGGGGAGGAAAGGTGATACTTTTCATCAAAAGCAGCAGGTATCTCCATCAACAACACTGCTCTCTGGCCAACAAGCTGACAAATTTGGTAAAAGCAATCATTTATCTCCAGCTAAACTGCAGCCTCCCAGCTTCCAGGGTTGATGAAAAGAGGAGTCTGACAAACACAAACCTTCTTCTCATTTCTTCCAGCTTCCGAGGGGGTATCAGTAGCATGCCTGCCTTATCTCTGTTCTTGAATGACAGCAGGGTCTCCAAGTGTGGTTCAAAATACACCATCAAGTTCTAAAAGAAGCAATAACATAATCCATACATTTTCACAGGAGGAGAGAACAAGACACAACTGCAAGGATCTTCCCCCAGAAACATAACGTTGTCTTATTGCTGCAAGGCACAGCTGGGGCCAGGCTCTTCAGACATTGTCCCACTCACTTTTCCATCAGCTCTAGACAGCCTGGCCAACAGCAGAGCTAGGGAAAGTTGGCTGTTTGAATTACAAGTCCCAGAGTCCCCCAACCAGCATGGGCAGATGGCTGGAGGATTCATGGAGTTGTGGTTCATAAAGGTAACTTTTCCAAGCTCTGTCCTTTGGGAACCACTTCGCAAGAGAACAGTTGCTCCACATCTGGAAAACAGTGTTCGGGAGATTAGCATCTCCTTTGAAAACAAAACTGAAAACACAACCTATATGATTTTGAAATAAGAAAGAGAGAGATGGACTTATGCTACCATTGCCCATTATGTGATATTTGGCCCTTGCTGGCCCAGTGACCAACCAGCCTTTCATTTGATAAGTCAGTTCTATATTAGAGGCAGTTTTCTTCTATGTCTGGCACAATATTCTGTGTCTGGAAGAGGAAACTTCACTCCAACTTGGGAAAACCACAGGAAGAATCTTTTCCTTTCTGCTGCAGTCTCACGTGTAAGACTTGGCAGGACTGTGTAAGTGACCCAAGGTTATCCTCTCATATCCCCACCTCCTTTGGCATGCCTATTCTTCCCCAGACTTAATCCCTTGACCTTTTCTCCTCCCTGGATATCAGCTTGCAAAATTGCAATTATGCTTCAGACACTTGCCCTAAGAAGGGTATCAGGTAAAACCAGGTCAGCAGCCTGTTGTTTCAGCATCTTAATTAACCCAAGAGGATGAAAATTTTCAGCCAATTCACTGTCAAACTAATGAAAGTATTTAACAACTCCACCCAGTTTAGCTGAACCACTGAAAGTAGGATATTCGCCACTGCTTCAGTTTTAATGATTAACTTCAATTTTTCAAGATACAAACAAAGCTGTTGGCCCTGCAGCTAAGCAATTAAGCATCACTTTTCTCCAGAACATTTGGACTACAAATCCCAGAATCCCTCAGCTGGTGTGGTCAGTTGCCATGTAGGATGGATGTTCTGCAATCTTTAGGCCAAAATACTTCTTCCAAGCTATGCTTTTCTCTCACACTCCTCTTTCTCTACCCCCTTTCTGATAGTAAAAGAGGTACCCCATTGTCTCTGCATTTTATCACTCTCAAAATGAAACAGGAAAATGATTATAATCTATTTTTATTCCTAATTAATTCATTATTAACTCTTAATTAATCCTTTGTTAATCTCAGTTCTTGGCACGTCCATTAGCGTGTACCCCACCAGCATTAATTGCTTCACTGTCCCCATTTAGGAAGAATTAACCAGCTTTTCCCCACCCCTTCTGATGTTTCATTCTTGGAAGTTAGAACTATCAGTCTATAAGAATGCATTTAGCCTCATATCTACTCATTAACACTCTTGCAAATTGGAATGCATGTCATTTTCAATAAATTACTGCTTAGTTATAAAACTGCAAACTAAATCTAATGTTAATTTTACCTAGAGCAGACCCACTGGAATCAGTGAGGTTTATTTATAAATAATATATTCTATCCATTTCAATCAGTATGCTCAAAGCAGCCCAAATGTTGGATTTCACCAAGTGTCTTTGGTCACCTAATTTCCTTAACCTTTAACAGGATAAACTCTGGGATTCTCAGGGCTCACAATTTCAAAAGATCCCTTCAAGTGTCAAGCTTGCATGTCTGAAAGGACTTTCAGAACCATGTTAACTCGAACTGGTTAGCAAATTACTTTGTTCATCCAAGTCAAAGTCATATAACATAATACTGTAAGCTGCCTCAAGTCCCAGCTTTTGGCAAAAGGCAGGACATAAATAAAGTAACACAATACAGCACAGTAACAGTTCCAAAATTAGAACACAAAATTATTGTACTATTTTCACTTATAATGGATGTTTTCTCTCTGAAGTCATCCACGTTTAGTTGCTCACTTTTAGACCATTCCATGTAATCTGGAAATACTGCTAACCTGCAGCCCACTTGATCCAGATGGCATTCCTGATATAATTTCATTGTCTTTTGATCATTTTGTATGTCCAAAGAAAATAGTAAAAATGAATTGTTACTGGTCAACTGTGAACACTACAGTAGTAAGGAGACTACAAATGACACCAAATAGCACTGTATCTGCACAGCCAAGAAGAGTACAAATTAAACCTTAGATATATCAAGTCGCTAGCGTGTACAGAACCTGGGAAAGTTACTTTTTATATGGCAGCTTCAGAATCTGGCTGAGGGATTCTTGTAGTTGTAGTACAAGAAAATAAGTTTGCCAAGCTTTCTGTGTGTAAGAGAAAGGGAGAACACACACAGAGAGAAAAGAGAATGATGTGTCTGTGTATTGAACATTGTGAATTCATTTCTCCTAACCAACCTGGAGGGATCTCGTTTTTTCTTCAAAGACAGCCATTGCTTTACTGCGGTTGTGAGAATCAGGTAGGTCTTCAGCCAGCTGCTGTTCTACTTCTTGGAGCCACAACTCAATGGTATTTAGAGGTGGAGGTAACAAATGATCCAGCTTTTCTTTCCATTCGTTAATCTAGATTAAGAGAAAACATAAATGTCCAGCTTGTGCAGGTTCTCGTTTCTTCTTTGCACACAAATATTCTGCATGTTGCTATTGATAAAGAAATTGGAAGTCTGAAAGCCTTGCTGGTCTACCCAGAAGACCAAATAGTCTCCCAAAACGTGCACTGACTGGTGGGCAGAATGTTTTAACAACATCATCTTAGCCTCATATTTGAAGAACATGAAGAAACATTCTCAATGACCACTGGCCATGTACAGTTTTAGAAAGTTCCTTTCTTGGGCTACAGTTCCCCCAATTCCAAGAAACTGCAGCCCAAAAAAAAAAAAAAAAAACACCTATTCCAGCTTCTGGCCATTCAAAACAAAACAAGAGCTTTTGTATCAACAATGTAAACTGTAGATTCTTTAAACACCCTCAATGACCTGTGAGGATAGGTTGTCCCATGCTTCTCTCATCCTCAAGTGATCTTCACTCAGCTCCATAGTTTTTCTTTTAGACACCAGGACAGGCAGGAAAGCTTTCTTCTCCTCATCAAATGCTTCCATAAATGACAGTGTCTCCTAAGAATTAAAACAGAAAGAAGATACATATGCTGACATTTTGTGTCACATACTTTCTTTGTAAGATATCAGCCTTTTTGGGTGGTGGGGGAGGGAGAAAGCGTTAGGCCAGGGAGAAAGGTAAACTTTCTCACTTAAAAAGCTGAGGCCTTCAAATTTCCATCTGTTCCACCTATCACTGCCAATGGTAAAGAACTGTGAGAGCTTTGGTCCAAAACATTTAGAAGGCCAAAGGTTCCTCATCCCTAGATTAGGCAGAGGGATAGACGAAAGGTTGATCACTGGTTACTGGCCCTAATATTTAAATACGACCAACACATATATGAGCAGTATGTCTGAATATGCTATGAGCAAACAACAGGGAAAAATATGGTCTTTATTCTCTGTTTCAAAGCTAACAACAGTGAACGTTTTGCCCCTATTGGACTTCTTTGACCATTTTTTGAAACCTCTATATTAGTTCCATCTCCCCTCAAACACCACCACTTAAAAAATAAGTTTGACAAAACAAAAGGAATTGTATCCTTGAAGCCTGGAGGGCCGATGGCTTCTAAAGGAAGATCAAGAGCCATGTTTCAGCAAAAGGATGCCTGAAACTGGAACTCCCAGTCATTTCCAGTTTTGATTCCAATCCCCCTATTTCAGTGAGGGTGGCCTGCAGCAGTTCAGAGGTCAAAATTGGGCCTTGGACTCACCAAAGTTGCCTAACACTGATATAGGGCTAAATCACATTTTAGCAGTTCAAAGGCAACTATCATTTAAAAGGAAAAAGCAAATAAAAAAATTATCAGAAAGCAGAATGCTGGAGCTTTGTTCTATAGCATCATGCAAAAATATACACCCTTCATTTAGTCACATTAAAGTATTCATTGAAATTATTTCTTAACTCTAAATGTATGAAATCAGCAAAAGGCAACTTACTTGCAACTTCTCATAGAAGGGTGCATTGTCAGTCTCAGTCAGCAAGTCTGTTAACTTCTTTTTTTGAGCCCTTAGCCAGCTCAAGGCCTCGTTCACATTCCCCTGGGAAAGTGAACAGAAGAGAAAGTCTCACACATGTATCTCACCCCTCCCGAAAATTCCAGCAGTGCATTGTTGAAGAAAAGGTCACCCTGTCAAAGATACTTCCAAGGATGTTCCCCCTCCACAAATAACTTCAGTTCAACCCTTGTGAAAGCAATGCAACAATTCACACTAACATCAACATCATTTTGGAACATGCTTTGCATGAAGCGGAAGCCAGGGCAGAGACAGGAACATTACCTTCTCCTTAACCAAGGCTAAAAAAGTATGCTATTGAATCGCATATGTGTATGTGTACCTGTGGACTACCATTCCTCAATTCCTCCCATCTTATGTGCCAATTTTCCCCCAGTTCTAAATCCAGAACTCCAAAAAAAAAAAAAAAAGACTACAACTCACTAGAATACACAGTCAGGATGGTCACTAGTCATTCACTAGTCATGCTGAGGTATTCTGAAAATGTTATTCTAATTCCTAAATTAGGAATGGGCCAAGTGTGGCCCCCAAGCTGTTTTTGTAGGCTCTGGACTCCCTTGCAAGCCCTGCTGATCCCTTCTTTCTAAAAAGGAATGAAATTGGCCTCAAAAGGTCAATTTTCACTTCTGTAAGTTGGAAATAAGTTGAAGGTAGACAACAACAACAACAAAGCCTCCAGTTTTGCATTCCAAGAAGGGGCAGAGGAAGGTATCCTTTCCCCACATCCCTCACAACAAAAGTGGAAACAGTATGTTTAGCCAGGAGAAGAGATGGTTACGAGGCAACATTATGGAGGACGGAGCAAGCCTGTTTACTGCTGCTTCAGAGACTTGGATACAGAGCAATGGTGTCAAACTTCAGGAAAAGAGATTCCATCTAAACATTAGGAAGAACTTCTTGATGGCAAGAGCAGTTCAATAGTGGAATGCACTGCCTCAGAGTGTGGTGGAGTCTCCTTCTCTGGAGGTTTTTAAGCAGAGGCTGGATGGCAATTTGTTAGGAATGCTTTGATGGCATATTCCTCTATGGCAGGAGGTTAGACTTATGGCCCTTGTGGTCTCTTCCAACTTTACGATTCTATCTGTCCCTTTCTAACACTGATTTTCCTTACCACCATTGTATTTGAGGGGTGATGAGGTCCATGGGGGGGTCGTCTTTAGAGTGAAAAATGAGATCCCAGAACATGCCTATTCCTGGGCTATACCACAATCAGTTTTCAACCTGCCACCGATATAATCCATGGTTAATTATTACAACATACGTGAAGAAAATATGGAGCTACCTTATTTTGTCAGACCATTGGTCCATCTAGTCCACCACTCCCTCCTTCTACTAGTGACAACTCTCCCAAGTAGAAAGCTTTTCCACCCCAAAAATTGAAGATACCAATGTTTGAATCTGGGACCTTCTCTATTCACTGCACGTGTTCCATCACTAAGCTACACACTCTCCCAACAACATTAACAGAATTTGTATACAAGGCTGTGGGAAGACACCACGTTTCTGATCTTTTATGATCCTGCAACTGCAGGTTCATTTGGTTTGGTCTGCAGACACCTGTTATGGAATAAGCAATTGGCTCTGGCACCTTTAGTGACTAGAAGGGGATAAGAGGTTTTTGTGAAGGCAGTTTAAGAAGATTCTTTAATGTCTAACATGATTCCCTAACTAAGGGCCAGGCAGCATCTGCACGAGCTACCACTCTAATCTTTCATTTTCTTTTTGCCCTATTGTCCTATTATTGTACACACTTTCTAAAAATGCTTGGAGATCTTTGAGGAATCCTCACCCAACAAATATTCTGAACTCACCAAGTTTGCTTCCAAAACAAAAGTTGCCACATACCTGCATTTCATCTTCAGCTGCAGTTAAACTTTTGAAGTACTGCAGAAACTGAGCCACATATGTCATGATGGATTTTTCATCTGGATTGACAACATCAACATCTGTGAAATGGCAGAAATGGTTAAACCACTTTCAGATCACACGAAATTTGCAATGTACTGCTTTTAGAAAAACTCCTCAAGGGATATCAAGCTTGGAGAGCTTGGTTCATTCTGTGGACACGCATGAGTTTGCTCTAGTACTTGATCATCACCTTCAGCCCAGACCAGCTCACAACAGAGTGGAGTGAACACAGAAATTGAACCCTTTTCACATGATATTGGGCTGCTAAATATGACAGCAGTGTTGCAGGGTGAACTTGAGAAAAAGTGACTCCCACAGTTGTAACATGCAAGCCATCTAGGACTGCCCCCTTTTACTCTGCTGAGGCTGGTTCTGTGTTTTAAGAGGCTTTTCCTTGATTTTACTGTTATTGCAATGCTTTTAATTTTATCAAAAAGTCAGTCTCTCTCTCTCTACTCCCCACTCCCTCTTTTGTCTGTGTGTGTGCCTTCAAGTCGCCTGTTGACTTATGGCAACTCCATGAATTTCATAGGGTTTTCTTAGGCAAGGAATGGTTAGAGGTAGTTTTGTCAGTTCCTTCCTCTGAAATACAGCCTACAGCACCTAATACGAAATACAGCACCCTGATAGTCTCCCATCCAAGTTCTAGCCAGGACTGAACCTGTTTGGCTTCCAGGATCAGAAAGAATCTGGTGCCTTTATGGTATTTAGGCTGAAGACCAAAATATAAAGCATGCCTAATGGAAGCCACACATATTTCCCCTATATCAGTGCTAGAAAAGACATTAAGTCTTCCACATACCAATTAAAACAGGGCTGAGGAACCAATTAAAACAGGGCTGAGTTTTTGGACCTTAAGCCCAGAAGCTCTAGCCTGCATGGCTAGTGATAGAATAGAGGGAACTGCTGTCCAAAAATCTGGAAGGCCAAAGGTGCCCTCGCACAAGTCAAAAGATCTTAAAATTGCTAGAATCCTTGAAGAGCCAGTATCAGCTGAAGTAGGTAACAGTGGGCTGAAGAGATCAGTGTCCCAGATAGAATTGAAAGAATCCATAGCTAAACCAAATGTCATTTCCATCTTGGAAATATATGTTTGATCTTTTTCTACTCTAGGACTTTATCATTGGGTGTTTAAATTCTTAAATCTTTATTTACAAGCATGCACTCACTGGTCAGCACACTGCTAGTTATATATGTTTATATTAACTGCAGCTTCTGCACACTTTCTGGATGGGGTGCAAGGGGCCATCCTCCAGCCTTTGTGCTCTGTCCAAAAAAATTCCTATGCAGCTGGCAGGCCCTGGGAGGGGCTTCTGATAATCTTACTATAGAAAAAGGAGGAAAGTGGGAAGCAAATGGGGAAATAAAGATCCAGCTGCTCTGAGTTCCTTGGGGAAGAAAAAGGCAGGTGCACTCCACTGAAAATACACCCTCAATTCTCCATCTCCTAAGCTGAGACCAGTTGCTTCTCTGTGATCTGAATTACCTACCTATTCCATCCCTTGCCTGCCAGTTAGCAACAGCAGCAGTGCCCATCCCAGGGCTTGACAGTTTCTGGATAGCAAGAGGATGCAGAACAATGTATGCAGATCCACAGCCACATGGCCTGTGGAATGTGGCCACTGAATCTTAGAACATGGCCACTGAATCATAGAACAAGACCAAAGATTTCATGGTAAAGTCCATGCACTGCAATGAATGGAATTCCTCACACACTAACTACAAAGTGATTGCCTGCAAAGTGTGGGAGAAACAGAAGATTTACCTTCAGGTTCAAGCAGCCGGGGAATATTTAGTTCCTTCTCTGCAAGCTGGAAGGCCTCGTTTAGGTTCTCTTGGTTGGACCTTCCTTTTGCTTTCTCCATATCAACCAAGCCTGGCCGTAAGGCATGAATGACAGCTAAGAAAGCCAACCCATTCCTCCAACTGGTCTTGAAATCTGCAACAGTGATGGATTCATGCCTGTACCAAAAAGCAAAAAACATACACATGCAAAGTTACTCCTGTAAGCAGTGGTGACACTCCATCAGCCATGAAAATCTGGATCACTTTATTTGGCTGTTCCATGTCCACCATATCAGGATCTGTCACACAGCTTTGCAAAGTTACATTTTGAATCACAGAATACTCTAACCATATCCAGTGGCCATGCTGACTGGAGCTTTCTGGGGACTGCAATCCAAATAAGTAACTTTTTCCAAACTTTGAGTTTCACATACTATGTAGTAGTCTTTGTAAATATGGCTCCTTACTTGGATGTTCTAGATTACAACTCCCATAATCCCAAGGCAGGATGTTGTTGAACAACAAAAGATTTGGAAGGTATCAGGTTGGGGATGGTTACTACATTGTTTGCCCTTTGTCATTTAGTGCAAGCCACTGGAAGGGCACAATGAGATGGACTCAAATTCAGTCATACTTAACAGTATATCCAATGAAATCAATGGGGCTTAGTATAATTAAGTCTGGATTCAGCCTAACAAATCTAAGACCGTGACCACAATTTTCCACCCTGCAGTGATACATCCATTACAAAAAGATTCATATGTATTTCAAAGAAATGTCCTTTATGTTTCTTCAGACAATGCGTTTCTTTCTTAAGAGAACACAGCCTTGCCCAGAAAGGGTATCCATGAGTCAGAACTAGTGCCAGCAGAACAGCAGTTTTAAAAAGTGATTTAAATACTGCAAGTAAGTGGGAAGGTGAACAAAGACCTAAGGCACAGGCACTGTGACTAAATTCAGTGATCTCATTGATTTGAAATGTGTTTTTTGAGAAACTAGCCAGCACTAGTTTGAAGCAGAAGTCGAGAAAGTTACCTTTTTGACTGCAATTTTTAGAAGATCCCAGACAGTATGGTTAGCCCCATCCACTGACTATAGTGGCTGGGGAATTGTGGGACCTGTAGTGAAAAAAACTAACTTTCCCAAGTTCTAATCTGAACACTAATAAGAACAGGCACTTGGGTTAGCCCTAACATCCCTTTTCTTGTCTAAGTATAGAAATGAGCCAGTATTGAATGAACCAGGTAAAAATTCTTCAGTTAAGAAAGGAAAAAAAACTCTTTGCCCCATCCAAAATCTTACCACAGCAGCCCATTTGCTGCTGTTCTCCCTGGACGCAACTCACAATACTTTTGGGTGGCTGCTCCCAAGCTCTTGAACCCTCTTCCAAGGGAAACTAGGCTGGTCACCTCTATGTTGCACCTGGCAAACTACTGCAGAGATCATGCATCAGAAGCACAACTACAGTATTGTAGCTATGCTCCACCTCCTGATCTGATCTCTGAAACTCATCTTAAAAGCCAGTCAGCCTTCTGATCTCTGAAACTCATCTTAAAAGTCAGTCAGCCTTCCTGAATAATTGAGTTCTTCAGAGCTGGTAGAAGGTGCGCTGCAGGATGTTGTGTACGGCCCTCTTCCCGCCAGCAAGTGATGTTCTAACAAAGAGTTCTAACAAGACCCTGCAGGATTCCCAAGGTCTGTTCCTTCCACCATTGCTCACTGGCAGGAAGAGGCTCATCACATCATGGTGCAGCATCCCACTCACCAGCACCACAGAACACAACCACCTGGGATGGCTGATCAGCTTTTAAAGAGGATATTGTGCAGAGAAGTTATAATCATGGCACTGGAGCCATGACTGTAAATGTGGACAGGAAACAGTTACAAGATTGTAAGCCTAGCTTACAAAGTTGTCACTGGCTAAGAGGATGCCAGGCAATATGTTTTGGGTTTTATTTTTTCACTAGGGTCCTTTGGCAACTGACTGGTTTCCTGAGATCAGTGGCTTGTTGCCAGTTGGGTGTAGTATCTTCCTTAATTATGTGTTTTTAAAATGGTATATTTATTTGTTTTAAATTGCCTAACCTTGCACTCCTAATTTAATTCTGTTCAAAATCTTTGATGCCGTGTTGTGTTTCAATTGTACTTTTTATTCAGTATTACCACCTGAATCCCATTTTGGAGAGAAAGGCAAGATACTGAGAAATAAAAGAGAGCTAGCAAGCACTGCCATCTGCCCCAAGCCCACTTGGCCTGGGAAACTGTGCAATAAACTGGTTCACAGCCATAGGAGCAGATGGTCCTTCCCTCTTCCCTCTGGAAATTCACAAAATCCAACATAGATTGGAGAAGAATTGTTAACAACAGGCGCATAGCTATGCTGAGGGAGAGGGCAGATGAAGGCATTTCCCCTCCAATTAAGAATTCTACCCACTTCCCCAAAATGAAATTTTCTTTCAGTCCTCAAATTTTTAACATTGCAAAGACTGGGTCACTGAAAATCATTCACATCTAGAACTCTTCTATTGGCTGTTTGTAACTCTGCCTACCCTGTTTCTCTGGATGCCTGAACACTATTTCTAAATGCTCAACTGACATTTTAAGTTACTACATTGCTAAGAGGTTGGGAACTGAAGAAAAATCTAATTTGGAAGGGCCAGAATTCCTATTTCTAGGGGGAATGCTCTCATTTTGTCCTTCCTCACATAGCTACATCCTTGGGTGACATTTGTACATTCCTGAAAGTTTGTATTTGGGGTGACAGAAAGGCAGCTGAATATGATCAGCTGTCCCAGGTGCAGTCAATCCCATTTGCTGAACTGACTGTAGGCACTTTGGCTGTGTTGAAAGCAACCATTGATCATACAGATTTCTCTGTTTGTTCCAGCCTACCTTAACCAAGACAGTGAATGTGGTGGTGTAGTTTGAACATTAGACTATGACTCTGGAAACCAGAGTTCGAATCCCTGCTTGGCCACGGAAACCCACTGGATGACCTTAGGCAAGTCACACTATCTCAGAAGAAGGCAAAGGCAAAACCTCCTCTGAACAAATCTGGTCAGGAAACCTCCCTGATAGGTGTACTTTAGGGTTGCCACAAGTTGGAAAGGTACACAACAAGAATAACAATCATAACCAAATTCTTAACCTCCTTAGGCCCACCTCTAGCAAGCAGGGCCACATGAAAAACAGGGAAGCTTGAACTGCTGAAATTCCCTCTTCTGTACAGCTATTAAAAGTACAGGAGCCTTGTCCTCTTTTTCATACAATCACTCTAGCCCTATTCACTTATGATGTAAGCATACTGAATCAACACGCAAAGAAAGGGGTTTGTTAACCCTGACACTTCTGTCTCTAACTCCACTGCTTTCCTTTATGGGCAGAGCAAGAAGACTGAATAGAAGAAATTCTCTTTTGATGGTTGCTCTCTGTTATAGGCTTTTCTTTTGGAGGCAGGAGGAAATCCTAATCATCTAGGGCAGAGCTTTCCAAACTGTGTGTCGCAACACATTAGTGTGTCAGCTGCAGTGAGTAGGTGTGTCGGGTGAACATAATGGGTGGAGGGGCTGCCTTTCCCACCACTGCTGTGGGCCAAGCATGGGTGAAAGGGCTGCCTGTGCTACTGCTGCCACTCCGGACAAAGGAAGACCCCAACAAAGGGTGGTGGCAGGTCAGGTCCAGATGGAGGGGCTGCCTCTTCCGCAGCTGAAGATCCCAGCGAGGGCGGTGGTGGGCCAGGCCTGGGTGGAGGGGCTGCCTCTCCCATTGCTGAGGGCTGAGGAAGACCCTGATGAGGATGGCAGCAGCAGGCCAGGCTCAGGTGGAGGGGCTGCTTCCACTTACTGAATTACTGTGTCGCGAAATGATGCATATCTAAAAAGTGTGTCACCAACATGAAAAGTTTGGAAAGCTCTGATCTAGGGACTTGTCTTATTCATGTTCTCCTATTATCTTTTAGGCTATTAATAAATGTAAACAACAGCCTCAATAGTAGCAACAATAAAGAGAAAATACACAAAGGGTAGGATCCAAAAGGACCTTCCTTTCATCTAGGGTGCATTCATAATGCACAACTATAGTGCTGTTATTCCATTTTAACTGCCATGGTTCCATCCTATGGAATCCTAGGATTTGTAGTTTGCTGAGGCACTGGAGCACTCTGACTGAGAATTCTAAATTCTCTTTGAAAGTTCCAGGATTCCACAGGACAGAACCACAGAGGTTAAAGTGGAATAACAGCTCTAAAATTCTGTAATGTGAATGGGTCCCAGAACTAGAAGTGTGTATTTCTCTTCTCTGATCCACAAGCCTCCACACCTTTTAATGAAAGGGCTTTTAAGAATGTGCATTGCTGTTTTAATTGTACTGTTTTTAAATTGTTTCACAGGTATGTTTTAAACTGTTTAAAACTGATAACAGTTTAATTGTATTTTAATGAGAACCTTGCTTTGGGTCCCAGTTTTGGTGGAAAGGCAGGATATAAATAAAATTAGTTAGAATTATTAATAATAAATCTCTGTGTGCCCTCAGAACTTGTTCTGGAGGATGAGGAAACTTTCCAGTACAGATTTTTGCACAATGCAGAGTGCTTCAAGAGAAAGACAAAGGGAAAAGAATATGCTATTGCACTAGCTGATGTTTGCTAGATTGGTCTTAGGTCATTTCTACACTACATTGTTATAGTACTATCATCCCACTTTCAGCCTCCTGTGGAATTCTGGGGTTTGTAAGTTTACTGAGGCCAAAGAGCTCTCTGGCTGAGAATGCTAAATGCCCCTCCCTAAATGGCAAACTCCAGGATTCCACAGGATGTTGAAAGTGGAATAATAGCTCTATAACAGTGTAGCACAGAAATGGTTTTAGATTTAGGTGTTAGAGGAGATACATATAATAAAAACACTTTTCAAAAATGCTAATATATACATTTTTTTAAAAAAAAAAGTTCATAGATTAATGAAGAAACAGAATGAAACAGATGTACAGGTGACCATATATGGAAGCAACATGATCTAGAAATACACCAATTCAACCATTGCTACATACCTGGCACACTGCTCTTTGGCCCACAGGAGCAGTGCTTTTTTTGCTGACACCTTCCATCGTTCCTTTGCTTTTGCATTTCTTTTAGCCGGTGGGCTTTCAGTTGGTGAGGTATCATCCACAATACTCGGAGTCTCTACAGAAGGGTGACCATATCCACCAGCCAGAGACTGGGCTAATTCTTCAATCTATCCAAGAAGAATTCAGAACAAAAGAACACTTAAAAACCATTGAACAAAGAGGAAAGAAGGATGAAAGCTAATCTGCACATCTGATTTGGCAATAGGTCTCAAAACCTGCACAAGCAGTTTTTGAGCCCTAGTAGAACAGTGATCCTCTCAGGAAAAAAAAATACCTAGCAGAGGAAAAGTTCTACCTTGGCTTCTTTCTGACATACTTCATTTTGCAGACAAGATGTGTCTATCTAGCAGTCTTCTTCATTCTTTTTAAAAAAAGCAGAAGATGCTGTTTTAGATCTGTAACTTAAAAACTGGAACTTCTTTTTATTCTGTCTCCTTCTCTCTCCTTTTTCCCTTATGTGTTGTGTTTTTCAGACAGTAAAATTCAGAGCAGGTACTGTCTTACTTGAGAGCCAGTGTAATGGTTTGAGCATTGGACTGCAAAACTGGAGACTAGGGTTTAAACTCCCCGGCCATGGAAATCCACAGGTTGATCTCGGGCATGTCACACTCTCTCAGCCCCAGAAAAACCCATGATAGAGTTGCCTTAGGGTCACCATAAGTCAGAAATAACTTGAAAGCACACAACAACAACAACAACAACAACAACAACAGTCTTAGTCTGGATATTTAGCAGTAGGTTGTTTAGGGATTTAATTTTATTTTTATTTATTTATTTTTGG